>CM070554.1:12761940-13354849 GCA_036346405.1 Phyllostachys edulis | reverse complement strand
CCCAGCTTTTTGTGCGAGGGATACGGCTGCCTCGCTACCGTCCCCATACTTTTTCGTGATAGGGGCTCTCGAGCCCTAGCATTTTTTTTGCGAGCGGAGGCTAAGGCTTGCGCCACCCCCCACTTTTCAGATAGGTTCGTGAGCCCTAGTTTTTTTTTTTTTGAGAGGCAGACTTAAGCCTCACAACTGCCTTCTATATTTTTTAGATAGGGCTTTAGAGAGCCCTAGCCCTTTTTTTTTTATGAGGGGAGATGGCTCTCACACGTCTCCATACTTTTTCAGATAGGGCTCTAGGGAGCCCTAGCATTTTTTTTTATGAGTGTGAGGTTAAGCTCTCGCGCCCACTTTTTCGAGAGTAGGGTCTGTGAGCCCTAGCTTTTTTTGTGAGGGGTAGACGAAGCCTCGCGCCGTCTCCCATACTTTTTTAGATAGGGCTTCAGAGAGCCCTAGCCCTTTTTTTGCGAGGGGGAGGCGAAGCCTCGCGCCGTCCCCCATACTTTTTTAGATAGGGCTCCAGGGAGCCCTAGCTTTTTTTTGTGAGGCGAGGCGAAGCCTCGTGACGTCCCCTATACTTTTTTAGATAGGGCTCCGAGAAGCCCTAGCTTTTTTTGCGAGAGGGAGGCGAAGCCTCGCACCATTCCTCATACATTTTTAGATAGAGCTCCGGCGAGCCCTAGCTTTTTTTGTGAGGGGGAGGGGGTGAAGCCCCCCGCCGTCCCCCATACTTTTTTTAGATAGGGCTCCAGGGAGCCCTAGCGTTTTTTTTGCGATGGGGAGGCGAAGCCTCGCGTCGTCGCCACACATTTTTAGATAGGGCTCCGGGGAGCCCTAGCTTTTTTTACGAGGGGGAGGCGAAGCCTCGCATTGTCCCCCATACTTTTTCAGATAGGGCTCCGGGAAGCCTTAGCTTTTTTTGCGAGGGGGAGGCGAAGCCTCGCGCCGACCCCCATACTTTTATAGATAGGGCTCCAAAGAGCCCTAGTTTTTTTTTTGCGAGGGGGAGGTGAAGTCTCGCGCCGTCCCCCGTACTTTTTCAGATAGGGCTTTAGGGATCCCTAACTTTTTTTGCGAGGGGGAGGCAAAGCCTCACGCCGTTCCCCATACTTTTTTAGATAGGACTCTGGATTGCTCTAGCTTTTTATGCAAGTGGGAGACAAAGCCTTAGGCCGTCCCCCATAGTTCTTCAGATAGGGCTCTAGGGAGCCCTAGCTTTTTTTGCGAGGAAGAGGCGAAGCCTCTCGTCGTCCTCCATACTTTTTGAGATAGGGCTCTGGGGAGGCCTAGCTTTTTTTTGCGAGGGGGAGGCAAAGCCTCGCACCATCCCTCATACTTTTTCAGATAGGGCTCCGGGGAGCCCTAGCTTTTTTTGGTGAGGGGAAGGTGAAGCCTCGCGCCATCCCTCATACTTTTTTAGATAGGGCTCCAGGGTGCTCTATGTGGATATCATGGGGATATGCTCATGATCTCAGGATGATGTTACAATTGGCAATGACATTGAAGGTTTGTCGACCATGGTTTTGAGAAGTTAAAAGTGTCACTAAAAATAGGGTGCGGCCGAGAGCGCTCGGTGTGGTTTGACCTACCAATGAATGGCGGTTCGACCGGATTTGTACTGCTTCATCTACCAAAAGGTGGCAAACTATTAGTGGATAGGTCAAGTTCATAGGCTTCAAGCAGCATATGTGTTGCATAATGCATGTTACTAACGTGGGTCAAGTTGTGAAGAACTTGTTCCCATAATCGCATTTCTTTGTCTATTGTTGTGCAGACGCTTGAAGGTCAACGACGGCCAACAATGAGGATGATCGACTGCTTGGAGAGCTAAGGTTCAACGATCGAGGATGCCGTAAGGTCAATGGATTCAAGCATGGCGCAAATTGAACAAAGGTGACCGAATCTGGGGCTTTAAGACGACGGGTTGACAAGCTGACTGCCTGGTGCAAGTGCTATGGTGGTTTTCAGGAGCCTGGACGAGAGACTTGCCGATATGACGAGAGCCGTTGATCAACCTACATATGGCGAAGCAAGCGGTTGCTTCACCAAGTTTGGAGTCGGTCTTCGGAAAAAGATCGAGAAGGGGTATTTTGGTAATTTCACCTAAATGCAGCCTTGGTGACCTTTGGCTAAACAGCGGCGCAAGACAACGAAGGAGAAGTGGTTTAGGTCAAGAGGAGTTCAAGATGACGTTTTAAAATGCGTGCGTGTGTAACCCGTTTATGTGTGGGCTTAACGGGAGCCCATTAGGGTTTACTCTTCTAGAAACTAGGCCTCCACTATAAATAGGGGTGACTACTGTCCAACACACTTAAGGACTTCATTTGGAAAACCCTAGTTTTGTTTTAGGGACTAAGATAGGAAATGAGAGGCTTAGGGCTCTAGAGAGACGAGTTGATTGTGTGCTCATGGATTGAGCTCTTATCCTTCTAGATGGAGTGGCTGTAAACCTTCTACAATCTCAAATCAATCCACGCATGATTTCTCAAAGATGAGTCTCTTTGTGTTCTTCCTCTTTCTTTTGAGATTTTGAGTATTTCTTTGATCCACGAGTTTTCTATTGGTTTCTTGCCATGATTTAGCTTGCTGTGACATGTGGGAACACATCTAGGATCATCTTGATTATCAATCTCCCACGAGCAAGACGTTAGATCATATTTCGATTTTGACTCGGTTTTGAAGCACCTTTCGTTCAAACAGAAAAAGATAGAAACTTTGGCATGGATCTTCACCGATCCTTGATTGGAATAGGTTCCTAATATCTTAGAGAAGGTGTCTCTCAAGTTTCATGGAGTTTGGCTGTGTAGATCAAAAGTTAGATCGATTTGAGTTTCGATTTCTCGGCCGTCTGCTCTGCTCATCGTAGGCAGCGGTCGTAACACAATTTGTATCGCCGGTCGATCGACCTTGGTCATTCGCGCTATAGACGCTTGGCCTGACCGCACCCGAGGGTTTTGAGCTCCAGTTTTGGTCTTTTGTTTGGGGTTTTGATTTGGGTTCAATACAAGTCTTTTGCTGTACTTGTTTATTGATCTTCATAGCTTCCATAGCTAATGGAGTGATATTGGTGTTGAATCCGATCAAAGTGAAAAAATGAGCGTGCTCCTATTCACCCTCCTCTAGTCACCTATATTCGGTCCTACAAATGGTATCAGAGCACAGTTAGCTCTTCTCATAGATCTTAACCTATTCGGGGAGCCGTATGCTCGACAAGTATTCCACCAAACCACCTGTGTTTGATGGAGTCGATTTTGCTTATTGGAAGGCTTGCATGCATGCCTACATCGAGGCTCAAGGGCATGCAATTTGGCTTAAGGAAAAAAATCCTTATGTTGTGCCAGTCAATGACGATGTGATCACTCCAGATGTGGAGGCAAATAGTAAGACTCAAAATTTCTTGATTCAAGGGCTTAGTCAATCTGAGTTTGAGCGTGTTGATCATTTAAGGTCTGCTCATGAGGAGGAGGTGGTCTCTTGGAACCATGAGCACCATGGGAAGAAATGAAGCTGGAGTTTTCGGTGTGGGAAGAGATAGGAAGGAGAGAGAAACAGAATGAGTAAAGAAGAAGCCAAGAAAGAGTGGACGCCTAGTGCTGGTGGTGTTCGGCCAAGCAAATGAAGAGAGAGAGAGGAAAGCATCTTTTGCCTTGGATTCGACAGGAGCAATAGAAATGGTGGTCTGCCAAAGAGGGTTCTTGGGCCTCACGGCTCGATGCAAGCAGCCTAGTTATCCTTCCACTGTTGGACGCGGGCATGCCACGAAGTACCACCACAGGCCCAGGCACAAGCGCCACAATAGGCACCCGCACCACATCACTACCCCCGCTTTGCTATAAGCTGCTATCTGCCTCACTAAACCGCCCTTCTTATGCTAAGTTTAAAGCTATACATGGTCACTCAGAGTGCCGCTCAAAGATATATTGTGGTCTACTTGCGGATTCTATGAACTCGACGATCAACATGGAATCCTCTATGTCCCTAGCTAATCGTGGGCTCGGGTTGGCATTTATCTACGACACGCATAAAGGCATAGCCTCACAAGGAACTCACAATGGAGAAGGCGCATTTCACACTTTCGGATGCAATCACCATTCAACTATACCGTAATTCTTCAAGTATTGATCTCGTGATAAAAGTCATTTTTCAATGTGCCGAACCGACAATCCAGCTGGACATTTTCAGAGCGAATTTTGGACGCAACCATCGCTCAAATCACAAGATTCTCTCAAATATCAACTTCGCACGAAAAACATGATTTAAGATCGCCTTTGGCGCTCTTCAAAACGCCAAGGGCAAGGGTGGCTAGTGTTGTAAGAATAATTCAATATTGACCGACAGGCCCGCCTTGTCAAGACACGCGCAAGCACTCCAAGAAATATTGTTGTACTCATAAAAGACTGTGAATACCCCTTGCTTGTACTCCTAGACTAGCAATCTCATTTAAGGGTATTCTCACATTTGTACAGGCTTGGGAGCCTATAATACCCCGTGCATCCCTCCTTTCAAAGGATGGCTCTCTTGAGCAATAAAGAAACATGTTCAAAATGTAGGAGCCCTGGGCTCCTCTCCTGAGGTAACCCCTGCTGGCTCATCGACAGAGTAGGGCGGTCCTCTCGACTTCAACTCAGATATAAATCGTCGGTCATTTTTACTCGTGGACGACGGCCGTCAGATGGCCGACGTCCACCCCTCATTCGTGTTTGGTTTTTACACCTACAACAATGGCGTCGACCGTGGGGAACATAGCTAATCGATGAAAGGCTATGTCTCCTACCAAAAAATACTCTAAGTCCACTTAAACCTCCTCCCGCCTCGAGGGCAATGATCTCGGGATCTACCCATCCGCTTCTTGAAGGAGCGCCACGAGCACTCGCCGGAGATCGGCCATCTACCCTGGATGGCAACGCCCTACATGCCCTGTGGCTCCTATGCGCACTCCTCCTTTGTGCGAAGTTAATGCGAGGCCCGCCAAGAGTGAGCGCATTCAAGGCACCTCGCAGCCTAGAAGGCTAAGGATTCGAGGCCAACCATCACCCCCGGACGCATGACGCCCATGCGGCATGAGCAATGAAGGCTCGCCACGAGGGCTGCCCCATAACGCGCCATCGTTAGAGGACATTCCCGACATATAAATCTCAGATGGGCTCTCAAGACACTTTCCTCCAAGAGATTTCACCTCGTGGCACAGTATGCACGACCTCCGCGTCTCCCTAACAAAAATCCATGGTGGCTTGGGCGCCCGCCGCCTCCACCATGGCGTGCTCAGGTCCCATCGCCCTAGGGCATGAGCGACCACCTCGTGGTGTGTAGGGCGACGACCTCCGCTGTCTCCCTAACAAAGTCCATGGTGGCTTGGGCGCCCATCGCCTCCACCATGACGGTTCAGGTCTCATCGCCCTAGGGCATGAGCGACCACCTCGTGGTGCATAGGACGCACGACCTCCGCGGTCTCCCCTACCAAAAGTCCATAGTGGCTTAGGCGCCCGTCGCCTCCACCATGGCGCGCTCGTGGTCCTACTAGACCTAGGGCATGAGCGACAACTTGGTTCAAGCATTGTTAATGGATGTGCCGAGGACTCGCCCCTTAGACTCTAGGCCACACGCCGAATGACCTCCGTCCCTCGCATGCATAGCTCCATTGCTTCGAAGGGTTAACCGCTCTCATGCATTCCCGATCACCACAAAAACCCACCTACGGGTAAAAGGGCTCAATCGCCTCATAGCAAGGTGCCCATGAGTTAGCCTCATGGGTACCTCCAAGTCCACTGGGGGCTACCACCCCTAGTGGCTATTCTGCGGCCCCACGACTTAACTCGTGGGAGCCACCGCTGTGCCCGTGACTTACCGTCGTGGGCACACGCCCACTGTGCCCATGAGTTAGCCTCATGGGTACCTCCAAGTCCACCGGGGCTACCACCCCTAGTGGCCATTCTAAGTGCCCCACGACTTATCCTCGTGTGTGCCAACGGCGGTGCCCGTGACTTCATCTGTCGGGGCACACGCCCAAGGTGCCCATGAGTTAGCCTCATGGGTACCTCCAAGTCCGCCGGGGCTACCATCCCTAGTGGCTATTCAAGGCTCCCACGACTTAGCCTCGTGGGAGCCACCAGCAGTGCCCGTGACTTACCTGGGTCAAGGCACATGTTCAAGGTGCCCATGAGTTAGCCTCATGGGTACCTCCAAGTCCATCTGGGGCTACCACCCTAGTGGCTATTCGTGCCCCACGACTTAGCCTCGTGGATGCCCCTCCGATGTGCTCGTGATTTAGTGTTATGAACACACCTTCAAGATGCACATGGGTTAGCCTCATGAGTGTATCCAAGTCCATCGGGGAGCTACCACCCCTAGTGGTTATTCAAGGCCCCACGACTTAGCGCCGTGGCGCCTCCGATATGTCCATGACTCGCCTCATAGACAACCTCGAATCAACTACCATTGACTCGGGCTTGAATATTGATCAAGAACTATCATGCTCGTGATAAGGCTATCACCTCGTGGATCTTAGTATCTAAAGTGATGGGACTCCACTAGCCCCCAAGAACGATTTCGATCAATGCTCATGTCGAATGAATGTTATCTTGCTACAAGAAATAAGTGTTGATCATTGTCTCTTTCCCGTAGAGACGCTCGTGTTATCTACCTGTCCTTGTAACGTTTTTAGAACGAACTGCAACGATTCTGAGGAGTTCTACTTCGACAAACTCTCATCAAGCCACCAAGCAAGAGGAGGACGACTTCACCTACAGAGGCCTCGCTTTGACGCACCGTTGGCCTCGCAGGTTATGCCTCGGCTCGGCGGCCTCGTGTTCACAACTTCGCCTACATAGGCTTCACTTCGACGCACCGCCGGCCTCGAAGGCTATGCCTCGGCTCGGTGGCCTCGGGTCCAAGACTTTGCCTACTTAGGCTTCGCCGACGCACCGCCAAATTTCAAAGGTTATGCCTCATCAAGGCCCAAGACTTCGCTTACTTAGGCTTCGGGCTCGATGCACACTGCCCAAGGCTATGCCTCAACCGGCGGGCTTCGGCCCAAGACTTCACCTACTTAGGCTTCGCCTCACGCACCGGGCCTCCAAGGCTATGCCTTGGCTCACGGGCTTATGCCTAAGACTTCGCTTATTTAGGCTTCGCCGACGCGACCGCCGCCAAGGTTATGCCTCGGCTCGGGCGGCCTCAAGATTTAAGATTTCGCCACTTAGGCTTCGCCGACGCACGACAACGGCCTCGAAGGCTATAGGCCATGGCTCAAGGCCCAAGACTTCGGCTTACTTAGGCTTCGGCTTCCACGCACGGCCTCAAGGATATGCCTCACGGGCTCAAGGCCCAAGACTTCGGCCACTTAGGCTTTGCTTCCACACACCGCCGGCCTCGGTTATGTTCGCTCGACGGCTCAAGGCCCAAGACTTCGCCTACATAGGCCTTTACGACGCTACCACCCGCCAAGGTTAACGCTCGCCTCGGTGGCCTCAAGATCCACGATTTCGCTTACACGGGCTTTTCTCCAACGCACCGGCCCACCTCAAGACTATGCTCGACAGACGGCCTAGCGCCCACGATTTCGCTTTACAGAGGCTTCGCTCGATGCACCGCCCACCTCAAATGCTATATCTCGACAGACGGCTTAACGCCCACGACTTCGCTTATATAGAGGCTTCGCCCGACGATCGCCGCCAAGGTTATGCTCGCTCGTGGCCTCAAGATCCACGATTTCGCAAACAGAGACTACGCCCGACGCCACCGCGCTTTAAAGGTCAGGGCTCTGGAACGACCTCGCATTTAGTACTTCACCTTTAGGATCGAAAACGAAAACCACGCGACACGGCGGCCAACAAGAAGCGTAATTTGGTACCCACTCGCTGTGGAGCACTCATGTGATATGAAGGACAAAATAATCCGAAGCCTTTTGGCACTCAAGGCCCACAAAGCCAAAATTGGCTAAGTCAGGTGCCCTTATGTATTCTCAAATTTCATGCCTCAGACCGCAGACGAGATGAATTTGGCTAGATCTCGAGTGTCTACATTCCAAGATACAAGACTCAACGTCTTATTTGCCCCTTGAGCTTCTTACAAGTGCCCAAGGGACAAGGCTACACTGCTGAGGAATTCACCACCCCCGCCGAAATGCTCTATACTTTGACAGTGTCTACACAAGGACGACGTGAGCCCCTTTGCCCTCAAGATGGCCACCAAAATTTCACTCGGAAGTGGTTCAAGGCCCTGGATACTCACATGCTACATGTAACCACTCCAACTCTAGGGCACCCGAGAGGTCCTCCAAGACTTCGAAAGTCCATCAGACCTCCCAGAGGTCCACAAAGGACCTTCTGGACAGCTCCACTGAAGACCTCCCAGAGGTCCAAAGCAGACCTCCCTGGAGGTCTAGGAGAACATGACCCGAGAGGGTCTTGGAGCCAGGAGCACCCACTGACTGCCACTACCAAGATCCAGAGAAGAAAAACGAGGAGGTCCGAGAGCCCCAAGACCACCCGCAACCCTCCAGAGGAGGTCGGGGTCCGGACCACCTCGTAACCTCACATGTTTATCCCATTGTGAGGACATACAGTCCGAGCTTGTTTCTAGGTTCCTCGTGAATCCTTAACTAGTCCCAAGGATCATGGCTAGCTCTTCACAGAATAAAACAATGGTGGTGATATCCGAATGCATCTTTATTAAAGTAAAATATTTACAGAGTTGTTACAAAGTGGCCTTGGGCCCAACATGAACACAAAAGAGCAAAGAGCAATCAGCCCAAAGAAGACACCACAGTAATCGATCGGAAGGCACAACCTATTCGCTTTGATCTTCTTTCACCGCCAAGGTCTTCCCGCAAAGATTGTAATGAGCAAGAGTGAGCACAACAACCGTTTCGCAAGTTACACCCGTGGGTTAGCAAAATGACATGCATATATGGCTAATCAAAGGATGGCATCATATGGTTAATTTGCACAAAGCCAATTTTCTTTCAAATACCATTACTAAGTTCCAAAGGTGTCTTTTATTAGATAAAATTCATTTTATCAAAGCAATTTTTCGCTTGATAGCATTCATCAACAAGTTGGTGAAGGATACCTCCCGACACTGTGCTCCCGCCCAAACCCATGGGATAAAATCGCAAAAATAGGTTTGATAAACATTTCGAAAACCCCAAAATCAACATCTAACTCGAAGTTGTTTTGCCAAGACGCCCATGACCGTGGACACGGCTATTCAATAGATTTAACTCGCAGAGGTTGTGCACTTTACCCACACGACATGATTTTCTAGTTTATCCCAAGATCCGCCAATGCCACCTCTCACTACCAAAGGTAAGAGGTCTAGAGCTCATGACAAGGCCTTTACAATGCATTGCCCCACCACGCCTTTTCTTGCTAAGGTTTCACTTTCCTATGGATCGCAATCCGCTGAAAGCCCCTCTTGCACCAGGGGAACAAGAGATCATAAAAGACCATTAGCCCTACAAGACCTCCCACACCTCCAATGGAGCAAAGATATGGTGAAGTTTTGCAAATTACTCACCAGTCCCACGCCCCATTCTCGAGACATGTGGTTGCACGATTGTGGCATAGCCCATTATAGGCATGGCATTGGTCGCCAAAGACCGGTCCTCACATGACTAGGGCGACTCACAAACCCTGACCTCCACCTTAGCCAGATAGAGTCCGTGGCTCAAACATTGCACCACCAAGCCAACCAATTCGCCCTACCTAAATCCAATTTTCATTTTTTTGCTTCCCAAAGAACATTTTCACATTCCCATGACACCCCAATGTCATGGTCAAAACATTTTAAGCAATATTTGGTCATGTTGGTAAAGATTTCCCCAAATCAATATTTTTGGTCTAAGCCTGTGTAAGCACAAGTTTTTCAATTGGTTGGGCTCACACTATTGCATGACCCAAGTGTAATCTAAAGGTGACAATGAGTTTAGTCCAAAGTCAACAGTGACCATACAAGGAAGTAGGTATAACTATGAATTTAAAACAGGTATTGAAATAACTTGGTAAAGATAGGCATGCATTAAACTTTGAAATTGAACATAAATAGATTGAATTATTGGGTGCAATATGATCAAGAGTGCAACTTGCCTTGCTCACTATCCTGAGATTCTTCCTCTTCAGAACCCTCAGACTCCCTGGAGTCTTCGCAATCTACACGTGTAAAAGAGCAAATTCAAAGAAGACTCAAATAAAGATCCAACTGAGATCAACAAGAAAACCGAGGGGACCCCAAAGGGAGTCCAAAACTTAATCAACAGAGAGGTCCTTATTTTAGAATGTTCTTATAGAAGAGGTCTAAGCTTACAGTAAAAGGGTGGTCTTTAACAAAAGACCCCAAGGAGTGACTTAAGCAATAGACAAAGAGGTCCTAAGCAATGGTTCTTGCAAGAAAGACTAGGAGGAGGTTCTCAACAGAGGACATAGAAATCCGTATGAGTCCACTGTGAGGAGGTCCTGTGGAAAGACACCACCACTCAAAGGCAGGACCAAAATAAGAGTGAAGCGACCACCAGAGGACTTACCAGGACAAGAAGAAACAATGGATGGAGGGGAGGTCATGGGCACAAGGTCTTCCCTGAGAGCCACTGAACGAGAGCCAAGATAACAGAGTGTGGAGAAGGGGAGGAAGGTGATGTGGTAGAATTTCTTGGTCTAATTGTTATCAAGGTGGTGAAGAAAACTAGAAATATACGGTCAAGGATAAGTATAGAAATGGGTTAAAAGTTGGTAAGGGCAGAAAGCAGTGTCACTACTACCCCGGGTAAAAGGTACAAGAAAGGACAATGTATGTTACTATGGGAAAGAACAAAGAAAAATGTCGTGGTACTGTTAATGACCAAATTAAAGTAAACACCACGATGTGGATACATTTAATGTGACAAGACATGCATTAAATGCCCAAGATATTAACGTGGCGGAGGAAATGAGAATGGCCAAGTCCGCAAGTGGGGCTACCAATTTGTAAACAATGGGTCAAGAGAGGAGGCCTTGCCCCGCAGGAGAGGTCTTTGAGGAGGTCCGAGAGGCTTAGGAGGTCCTAAGCCCAAAAGACAGGAGGTCTAAAGGTTGGGGAGGTCTAGACTTACAAAGGAGGTCCTGATGGGAGGTCCCGACTTGTCGGGGATCTTTTTCAAGGAGGTCCTGCAAAGAGGTCCAGAGCTGTGTTTAAAAGACCATGAAGAGGTCTTGGACAAGAGGTCCAAGAATTACAAGAAGGTCCTCATGTTAAGATTAAAGACAAGTTGAGGTCCCAAGTGTTGATCTCCGAGAGGAGATCCAACACCAAGATCAAACGTGAAGGGGAGGTCCCCAGAGAGAAATAACGCGACGGGAGGTCTCGGGCCTTTGATTCAAAGTGAGGAGGTCCAAACCAAGCTAGATTCAAAACAAGGAGAGGTCCAGCAGAGGAGTTCCGAGAAAGAGAGAGATCCCACGGGGAGATTCACACAAGATGGTCCAACTGAAATTCGTGAGTCAAGGCAACTCAAAGGAGGCTTCCACCCGCTAAGGTGAGATCACAAGCCGTAGTAATTAGAATGACCCTAAGGAGGTCCTTTCGCCAAGAAGGAATGTCAAGGAGTTTCAAATGAGCTCAAGGCTCAAGGCATATAAGAGTTCCAATGGAATACCAAGAGTTCCGAATGAACGGAGGTCTGGCATGGAAAGGTGCCCAGGCAACAAGAGGTTTAGACTTAAGAGAAGTCTGAACAGAAAAAGAGGTCTGATCCAAAGAGATTCAAACCAACAAAGAGATTCAAAGTAATCAAACTCAAAGAAAAAGGTCTGGACCCGAGGATGCGTCCATGTGAGAAAATGTCCAAGCCTCAAGAGAGGTCTAACCTCATGTACCACTGGGGAGGTCTAGGCCACAGGAAGGGTCTAAACCTACATATCCAAAGAAGATATGCTAAAGGAAGATTTACTGAGCATACCAAAAGGAGGTATCAACAACTCAAACCTCTCCAACCAAACCAAACTTAGAATTCTCATCAAAACAAAATATTTTTGATTTATTTTACACATTTAAAAAGGATTTAGAAATTCAGGATGTTACACTACACGCTATGCTATGGGATATCCTCGCCTGCACTTCGTGCCTTTTAACGCCAGGGAGCCCCGACGCACTGCGGCTCCAACGCCTCGCACGCCCTGTTGTTACTACAAGGCCTGCCGCTCCGACACCTCTTTTTTCTAAGGTTCTACGTGTTCTCGCCACGCTCGCGCCTTGCGCTGGCACGCCCCACGCACCAAAGATGCCTTTGTGCGGTTACGCCCCACACACCTTATGTGCCTTTGTGTGCTCAAGCTGCGCCCGGTGCACCCATGTGCCCCGTGACACCTGCGGTGCCTTTGCGCGCCACGCCAGGCGCCTCTCGTGTCCTTGCCCTCGCGATGGTCTCTATGCCCTCACGGTGCCCCTCGCCCGCGACGGTCTCCGTGTTCTCCCTGGGGCCTCGAGGCCTCATGCCTTGTGCCCTCGTGGCCTCGCTGGTGCCCTCGGGTCTCGAGGCCTCAGACTCATGGTGCCCTGGCCTCGCGCCTTGGGGCCTCACGGTTTCACGCTGCTCATGTTGCCCTCAAGACTGAGGCCTCAGGCCTGGCCTCAGACTACAAGACCTTCGTGGTGCCCTCAGACCCTCAAGACCGCCAGTGGTGCTCTCAAGACCCAAGACCTCGTGGTGCCCTCACACCATGTCCTCCTCCTCGCGCCATACTGCACCTCGTGGTGCCCTGGCCCGCAGACCAAGACCTTCAGGTGCCCTCAAGACTGCAGACCTTCTGGGTGCCTCAAGACCAGGTCCTCCACGCGCCTGCCTGCAGACCTTCGTGGTGCCCTGGCCTCACACAGGAGCCCTCACACGGGCCTCAGGCCTCGAGGCCTCAGGACTCGCGCGCAAGACCTGGTGCCTCGACCAAGACCTTTCAGGTGCCTCAAGACCAGCACCTTCAGGTGCCCTTGGGGCCTCAAGACCTTCAGGAGCCTCGCACTGGGCCTCAGACTGCGCAAGGTCTTCAGACTCGCCAGACTCAAGGCTTTAGCCTCACACGCCTCAGACATCACGATTCAGTCCTCAGACCAGGAGCCTCGAGGCTCATGAGACCCGGGACACCAGAGTGCCCCACGCCTCGTGATCAAGCACTTCAAGTAAACCATGTTGCCTCAGATTTACCAATCAATCAATGATGGAACAAGAACATGGTAGTGACTACGAGTGAGCATTCAAGATGAGGAGTACTAAAAGATCACCTCTTCCATCTCCATGGGAGCCTAAATGCCAACGCAAATAAGTCGATCGAGACCGAGAAAAAGAAGGCTCGTTTTTGGGCTCTTTTCTCCTCCTCCTGGCTCCCACGATGCCACCGCCACTTGCTGTCGCTCGCCACTCATGCCGCTTTGGTGGCCCTGCTTCAGGCAGCGGCGCTGGGCTGGTGGCGCGGACGGCGGAGGTGCAGCGGAGATCGACACACTCTGCTCTTCAAGGGGTGCACGACCCCACGCCGCCATGTCCGGGCGGGAGGCGGCTCCTGCCCACGCCCCGCCTCACGGCGCGCGGTGTTGCGTCAGGCGCTGCACTACCAAGGCTGCCGAGCCGGCTGCCTCATGGCCCGCCTCTCCGGATTCATCTCCCTCACGGGCCTCGCTTCCATTGCTCGAGAAGCTCAGCCCGGCCCAACTCCTCACGGGCCGAGCCACATGCGGTCGAGCGCCGGGAGGCGCTGGAGCGCGCGAGCCAGACGGGAGCCCCCTTGGGCCAGGAGGAGTAGTGGCACTGAAGAAAAGAACCAAGAGGAAAACGAACGAAGATAAGAAGGCCCATTCAGTTGTGCTCGACAAACATCACGTGACAAAGTCACTTCCCGTGAAAAAGCACAGCACAAAACAGCAGGCGCTTTGCGCCGCTTCTAGCAAACAAGCCAAGCGCCCTGCACAAAGAGCGCCCGGCAAGGACGCCCGCGCCGGCAATAGACGCCAGCGCCTCTAGCACAAGCGCCAAGACAAAGAGCGCCGGCAAGAGACGCCAAATACCGCAAAATCACACTACGCCGCAATCACAAAACCCAAACTCATCTCACGTAAGATTCACATCTAGGAAAAAGAATAGGGGCCGCCGCGCGTGGGCGGCCGATGTCGGGTGGAGGAGGCGACGCCGGCCGGGCGCTGACGCCAGAGGTCGACATGCCAGGGCGGCGAGCATCTCGACGCCCGGATCTCATTGACTCGAGCGCCGACTTCTCCAGACGAAGTCCGCGGGCGCCACGCCTCCCCGCAGCCTTGAGAGAGATGCATGGATGGGGCCTCGTGACAGGTGGTGGTCACGGTTGGTAGCGGCGGGCGGCGCTAAAGGCCGAGCCGCATGAAGGCCTGGCGCCGAGGCGGGCTTAACCAAAGCCGATAAGGACACGGAGGTGCGGCAGTAGAGGCGGCGCCATGGCCTCAGAGGCGGCAGCAGGAAGCGGGGGTGCTATGAGGAGGAGGTGGTCTTGGAACCGTGAGCACCATGGGAAGAAATGAAGCTGGAGTTTTCGGTGTGGGAAGAGATAGAAGGAGAGAGAAACAGAATGAGTAAAGAAGAAGCCAAGAAAGAGTGGACGCCTAGTGCTGGTGGTGTTCGGCCAAGCAAATGAAGAGAGAGAGGAAAGCATCTTTTGCCTTGGATTCGACAAGAGCAATAGAAATGGTGGTCTGCCAAAGAGGGTTCTTGGGCCTTAGCGGGCTTGGGATGCAGCAGCTAGTTATCCTTCCACCATTGACAGGCGCTAATGGCAATACCACCACGTGCCTGCACAAGCGCCACAATAGGCACCCGCACCACATCACTACCCCCGCTTTAAGCATAAGCCGCTTATCTCTGCTCTGGTCAAACCGCCTTCTTTGCTAAGTTTAAAGTTATACATGGTCACTCTCAGAGTGTCGCTCAAAGATATATTGTGGTCTACTTGTTTGATTCTATGAACTGACGATCAACATGGAATCCTCTATGTCCCTAGCTATCGTGGGCCTCTGTTGGCATTTATCTACGCACACGCATAAAGGTATAGCCTCACAAGGAACTCACAATGGAGAAGGCGCAATTTCACACTTTCTGACACAATCACCATTCAACTATACCTGTAATTCTTCAAGTATTGATCTCGTGATAAAAGGCATTTTTCAATGTGCCGAACCGACAATCCAGCTTGGACATTTTCAGAGCGAATTTTCGACGCAACCATCGCTCAAATCACAAGATTCTCTCAAATATCAACTTCGCACGAAAAACATGATTCAAGATCGCCTTTGGCTCTTCCAAACGCCAAGGGCAAGGGCTAGTGTTGTAAGAATAATTCAACACACCGACAGGCCCGCTTTGTCAAGACACGCTGCAAACCCAAGAAATATTGTTGTACTCATAAAAGACTGTAATACCCTTACTTGTACTCCTAGACTAGCAATCTCATTTAAGGGTATTCTCGCATTTGTACAAAGCTTGGGAGCCTATAATACCCCTGTATCCCTCCTTTCAAAGGGATGGCTCTTTGAGCAATAAAGAAACATGTTCAAAATGGTGAGCCCTCGAGGGCTCCCTCTCCGAGGTAACCCCCGCTGGCTCACCGACAGAGTAGGGCTGTCCTCTCGCACTCGAACCTCAGATAAACTCGTGTCATTTTTTACCTCGTGGACGACGGCCCGCCGATGACCGACGCCCACCCCATCATTCGTGGTTTGGTTTTTACACCTACAACAGTCAAGCTTTGCAGAGTTGGCCCTTAGACTAGCCGGTAACCTTCCCGAGCCTTGAGGACCATTAGAAGTGACAATGGCATGTAATTCAAGAACTCTTCCTTTGCCACTTTCTCAGACCGAGAGAGGACTTGAGCACCGCTATCTTCACCTAGAGTTCCCCAAACAGTAATGGGGTTGTAGAGAGGAAGAACAGAACCCTTATAGAGATTGCTAGGACCATGCTAGATGAGTATAGTACACCTAGGAGGTTTTGGGCTGAGGCGATCTCTACTGCTTGTTATGTGCCCAACAGGGTGTTTTTGAGATCTGTCATAGGAAAGACTTCTTTTGAGCTTAGATTTGGTCATAGGCCTAAAGTCTCTCATTTCAAGATTTTTAGTTGCAAGTGCTTCATTCTTAAACATGGCAACTTGGACAAATTTGAATCTAGATATTATGATGGTATTTTTCTTGGATATCCTGCTCATTCTCGTGGCTATCGTGTATTTAATTTGGACACTAACAAAATTGTTGAGACTTGTGAATTCACTTTTGATGAGGCTAGTCCTGGTACTAGACCCGATGTCAGCAGTACATGTGTTCCCGATATTCGAGAAAGCATCTTCGCCGATGATGACTCGACATGGAGGATGAAGGTCCAATCCATCCTCCACTATTTCGAGATGGTTGGAGAGCCCGCTTACTTCTCCAGCCTTCACTGAAAGCAGCCTCCTCCTATTTTCACCCATGATTCGAGTGGCTCGCTTCCTACCTCCATTGCCCATGAGGTAGAGGCCACATCTACACCTGCACCACCTCTTCAGATTCAAGCGACAACACCCAACCGAAAGCAGATAATTGGGGATCTTCATGAGCGAAGTTACTCGATCCGTGTTTATGTCTTCAGATTCGCATGCACATTCTCGCTTTGTTAATGCCTTTTGAACCCCGAGATGTCACCCATGCTTTATCTCGATTCTCTTGGGTCAATGCCATGCATGAAGAGCTTGAAAATTTTGAAAGAAACCAAGTCTCTGACTTTAGTTGAACCCCACCTAATCAAAAATGTTATTGGAACAAAATGGATTTTCAAAAATAAGCAAAGTGAGGATGGTTGGTAGTTCGCAACAAGGCTAGGCTTGTAGCTCAAGGATTTTCCTGTAGAAGGCTTAGACTTTGAAGAGACATTTGCTCCTGTAGCTAGATTAGAAGCCATTCGTATTTTGCTAGCTTTCGCGACATCTAAGGGCTTTAAGCTTTTTCAAATGGATGTCAAGAGTGATTTCCTTAATGGTTTTATAGAAGAAGAGGTCTTTGTCAAGCCGGGGATGTCCTCTGGGCCCCAAGCGAAGACATTCGTGTTGCTACGGAGTACTCTAAGGATGGCGTCGTGTGCCTCCGCCGGGAGCTCCGCCCTGAGGGCCACTGTCCTCTTTGGGGAGTCATCATTTAGAGGGACTCTCCGAAGCTACCCCTGTGGCTTTGGCTTTGGTGCCCACTTCACTGAAGGTGGGCTTTGTTGATCTCTTTTGTCCGGCCCGACGGTGTGGACATGTCGCGCTGGCGAGAGTGCTTCTAGCTCCGTCTGCCTTGCGAGGTCCTGGTCCCCTCACACCGTGACTATGCCTTGTGGTGCGGGGATCTTCATGCATAGGTCGTTGCGGTGGGCTATGGTGCTGAAGGTGTTGAGTGTAGCTTGGCCGAGGATGGCGTTGTATTGGTATTGCATTTGAACAACGTCAAATGAGATGACCTCGGTCCGGGATACAAAGTCATCACTGAATGTGATGACCATGTAGATGTGGCTCAGGGCCATCACCGGCCTCTCTCCGAAGTCTATTAGGGGTATGCCTGGGGTGATAGGCAAACTAGGGGGATCATCATATTGTCGAAGGCGTCTACGAACAAGAGGTCAGCCGAGCTTCCTCCGTCGACGAGAATGCGCCTAACATCGAAATCTGTGATATTGGCGGAGTTGACGAGGGGGGCTTGGTGTGGGAAATACACACCCCGAGCATCTTCTGGGCCAAAAGAGATTGGTATTTCGGTGCAGCGAGGTGGGCTGGATATGGGGTATGTTGTGAGGTGATGAATCTGTCGGGTGTATACGCGACGTCGTCTTTTCGAGGGCATGCCGAGAGAGGATCCTCAGGTGATCATATCGATGATCCTTTGCTGGTGTTCGCCTCGGCCCCCTTGTATACGGGGTCTCGGTGGTGGGGCAGGAAGTTGGATATCGCCCCCCCTCTGCTATCGCTCTCGGCCGGCTGTCGCTCGCGGTTCACATAGTCCCGCATAGTCGCAATGGTGCGGCACTCGCTGGTCGTGTGCAACCCTTTCGCCATGGAGATCACAAAACGGCGAAGGGCCTCCGATGCGGGTGTCGGGTTGACGCCCGTTTTGGCAAGATCTCAAGAACGGCCACGCCCGCCGCCTCCACGCCTTCCTTTTCGAGGGTGGGCCACCGCTCACGTGGTAGACGCCCGCCCTTTGTCGGTAGTTTGCTCGTGGCTTGCTGGGTGGCCCAGCCGGGGCGGTGGTGGGCCCTTCTTTTGCGGGTGACGCGCTTGGGGTGGATGCGAGGGAATCGGGGGGTGCGCCTCTTTGAGTGCTATCTTTCTCTGCCCGAGTGTACTCTTCCATCTTGTCGAAGATCTCTGTCACCATGTGGACAGGCTTGCGAGCTAGTCTCTCTGACAGGGGGCCCTTCTGGAGCCCGCATGTGGCTGTGTTTATAATGATGGTTTCGTTGACGCCTTTTACTTGACATTTTACTTCTGCAAATTTCTTGAAGAAGCTGTGGAGTGATTCACTCGGGGCCTATTTTATCACGAATAGGTGCCCTGTGTAGTTTCCCTAGAAATTATTACGGATGAGGTCCCGCAGCAGATCACTCGCATACAGAGCGGGGGGGGGTGGTGAAGAACCACGTCAGCGCCACGCCCTTGAGGGCGAGGGAGACACTCTTCGCTTTCGTAGTGTCGTCGCCTCCGACAGCCTCAATGGCGGTCTCGTATACCCAGAGGAAATCCGAGGGGTCAGTGCACCCCTGAAAGGGCACAACCTCCAGCATCTTGAAGCCTTGTGGCCAGCAGGCCGTCTCCAACCCGATGCTCAATGAGGAGTTAGGGTCCCCCCGGAGCAGCAGGGCAGGAGGTTCGACTGTCGGAGCCGGGGGTGGCCCCTGCTATGGTGATTGGCGAGGGCTGGAGAGGGGCCGAGAGGGCCGTCTTTGGAGGATGTCGAAGGTTCGCCATCTCCTAATGAAGGTCCACTGGTTCTCGCTGTCGAGCTTGGTACGACCCTTGGCTTGCGCCCGCTGCCTCGGGCGGTGGGCCTACTTGGTGGGATGCCTTCCCTCGTCGGGTGTCGCTTCCGACAATGCCCCCCCGTGTGTGGAGTTATTTGCCCCATCCTCCATGGCCTGGGCGGGAGGCGCCGCTGCCGTGGTGGTCCTGCTCCACTTGTTCCTCGGGGTGTTGGGGGACGCTGCTGCCGCAGCTGCTTCGGCTATTGAGGCTTTGGTCTTGGCTCTCTTCTGAGGGGCTATGCTGGTGCTTCAGGACTTTCCTGTTGGTCCTCACGGACGACACCAATTGTCGTAGCAGAAAAAGACTAGACAGTAGAAAAAGGTGACCCCCAGTGTCTGAGTAACCGAAGGATCCTTGAGGAAGGGATTGGCGCCAGGAGAAGTGTATATGTATTAAATGCCTAAAAAAAAGCTTGCCTTTCTTACATGGGGGAGAGAGCTATTTATAGCCAACTGACAGGGTACATGCGATTATTGTTCTACCCCTAGGAAGGTACTGCCCGTATAGGGACTGTAGGATCTTTTCCTACCCCTACGCATAGCTTCTGCTCCACGGTGGGCTTCCTTGGACCTGGCTTACCCAGCCCGCATGCTTGGTCTATTTGTCTTCTCCCTTCGATCCCGGAAGGGCGGCTTTGGGGCCGAGGGGGCCTCGAACGTCCTTGGTGCCCACGAGGTAGCCTTTCGGGGTGCCGGTGGACATTCTCTGCAGCCTTCGGGCCCCTTCCTTTGGGGACTTCGAGGCCCCTTCTGTGACCTTTGGGCCCCCTTCGGGGACTTCGGGCCACCTTCGGGGCCCCTCTTGCAGCCTTCGGGTGAACCTTCGAGGTACCTGTTGTACCCTTCGGGCGACCCTCCTGTAGCCTCCGGGCCCCCCTATGGGGGCTTCTATCCTGTTTGCCGGGTCGCGAGGGCCGGTGGGCTGCCCCTACGACATCTGCAAAATAGGCGACCTCATATGTTGCTCCGTCTCCCTTTCCTCCACTACGAACCAGCACGGATTCACTACGTCTCTTCTCCCCTCTCCTCCGCTCTGTTGTCTCTCTTTTCTCTTTTTTTTCAGAATTAAAATGACTTTTTTACCGAATTTTTAGGGTTTATATAGCCAGTTTCTGTCGCCAGTTGAACTAGCGATAGGAACCCACGGTTTTCTATCATCATTTCAACTCGCGATTTGCACACTATTTGAGGCAAATCGCCAGTTCAATTGACGACAGATAGTTGGAACGACGACTGACAGTAAATAGGTGCCTGTCGCCAGTTGGAATGGTGACAGACACCTATTTTTGTTAAAAAAATCGACTATTTTTTAATTATCTTTTATATTAATATTATTTATAAAAAAAATCAAAAGACCTCTACCAAAGCGTGGAGTTTTTTACGTTGTTAAGCAAAAAGATAGAACAATTTTTTTTGCAAGGAAATAGGTAGACCAATTTATGTAGATAAAAACCGTTAATAGTAAACATGAGTAACTTGTTGAGGAACCGTCGCTGGCGAGTACAGTCTGAACGATCACCTTGTAGACAAGCGTAGAATCGCTTAGAACAATACAAGAACGCAAATATAGAATAATATATTGAACACAGAGATATGGGGGGCTTCTTGCTTCTCTTTATTTCTTCATCAAGCGGTCAACATTTTACATTGAGTAGTACCTGCTATTTATAGGCTACTACCCCTGCTAGTGTTTTGGATGGGGCGCCCATCTATGGGCCGGCTATTAGGACGAGTCCATAGTTTCCCAACACTCCCCCTTGGGCACCCATCCTCACATGTTCATGCCTCATAAAAACTTCATAAAAACCCAGTGGAAATTTTTTGGAGGAGTACATGATACATGTCCTTTTGCGTTACATGAATTGCCTCATCAAAAACCTTAATCGAGAAACTTCTGAAAAACTTGTCATGGGAAAAAGAGTACAATCCACCCTATTCATTTAATCTCCAGGATTTATTCTTCGGGTACTCGATCTTCATGATCTAGTTTTAATAATGACTTCATGGAGATTCTCCCCCTAAATTCTGCATTTCCATAAGTCTCATCATTCCAATTCCACGTATGCACCTTTGAAAGCTAGATGTTGGAAGTGACATAGTAAATAAATTTGTAAGATTTTCACATGACTTAGTATGCAGTACTTTATTTTCATCTGTCTTTTTCAATTCAAGAGCATAGAAGAACTTGGGGTTGATATGCTTTGTGAGTTAAATCTTCACATAACCCATCTGTACTTTTGCAACACAAGCTGCGTTGTCTTCATGGATAATAGTGGGGGTTTGTGCGATATTCAACCCACACAACTGCTGGATGTGGTGAATCGTCCGCCAAAGCCAAGTACATTCTCATGAGGTCTCGTACAGTGCTATGATTTCTGAGTGGTCCGTCGATGTCGATACAAGACTTTGCTTAGATGATTTCCATGAAATTGCAGTTTCACCACATAGGAATGCATAACCTATTTGCGACTTGGCTGTATGCGGGTCCAACGGGTATCCGACATTTGCATAGCTAGTCATAATAGAATTGGCTGTGATAAGTCTCTTTATTAGTAGGAGCCCACTAGGGTTTGCGCCTAACTCTACATTCCTCAAAGACCCTTACTCTCATCCGCTCTCCCCACCCGAAAGTGACCCGTCGCCGACACCGCCATTCTTCCTCCGCCGACGCCGCTTATTCTTCCCGCTGCCGACGCCACCATTCTTCCTGTTGCCGACGGTTTAGACACCATTTGTTCATCGTGACAAGACACTCAGATAATAAGAGTGTCTTGTGCAAGGTCACCGCAGCCACAACCACTGGTGACATCATCAACGCCTTTCCTCATCTTCCTCCCCGGCGCAGGCGCGACCCGGCTACCTCAATCGACCTCTCTTGCTACCTTTAGCTCCACCGACCAAATTTCTGCCATTTTCACTACCGACACCGGTGATGTCGAGCAAGGTAAGACAAATCTATTGGTTTGTGCTATTGGTATTCATGTGAACCGAGTTGCAATGTGGGCTACCTAGCGAGCTTGTCGGTTGATGGTCGGCTTGGAAACCCTTGGCCTTGCTGTCTTACCCTCTGTGACAGCTGGATGGATGGATGGATGGATGGATCTGGAGGTGGGGAATGGGGTTGTGTTTGGGTGTGACTGCTGGTATGTTCCTAAAGACATTTTTTTGTTTTCAATACATATGATGCAGGGTGTGCTGCTAAAAAAATACATTGATACAATCTTAAGAAGTGGCAATCCGAGGGAGAAAATTTGGTTGCCTCCTGGAGAGGATCTTAACAAATGGTTGTCCGTTAATAGTAAGTATGATCACCATCTATTCTTAGGATAAATAACACCATGCATGTAAGTGTTTCATGGATATAGGTGAGTTTCTACAGGTTGCTGCTCTTATCTGCTTGACATAAAAACCGCAAATGTCACTAGTTGTGTTCACTGATGAGATATGAAATGAATCTTCTGGGACAATAGGATGAATTGTATATTAATAATTTTGGAATGAAAGCTTATGAATCTATGGAATCAAAATCCTTGCACATAGTTTGCACATATGAATGTAAACGAACTTCTACATGGATAGAGATGAGTTTCTGCAAAGTTGCATCTTATTCCGCTTTATAGATAGAGAGTTGACCATTAAGGAAAACTCTTTTTTACATCCTAACATGATATCATCAACTTACCATATATTGTTATCTTGTTACCATTCATGTTCTTTTTACAAAAGTTTGTGGTCTTCTTATTTAGTATGAAGAAATTTGCCGCTCAGTATTAAAATACTTGAGTGAGATGTGATTATAATTGTCTGAGTCTTAATTATTTGTTTCAACATATTTTATATGTTTCACTGGACTTGTATTCAAGTATTATCCATGAGAGTTTTGTCTCAATCCTTGTGAGAGTTTTCCAAACAGTGTCCGCCTTCTCCCCGAGCCCGCCTCCCCTCTTCTCTATTCTTGATCTCTTCTCTACAAAATCTCTAAGCAATGGCTGATTTTGCCTTTAAAACTGGCTTCACACACACACACACACACACACACACACACACACACACACAGAGTTCATAGCCTTTGTTAGCTAACTCGAGGCCTAAATTCAGCTAGCTAGCTCACTCCTTGGGCGTTTATTCTTAACGTTCAGGTGAAACACAGCCTACTTTGTTGAGCCCGACACACTGGAGTTTATGATTTGCTTCATACCTACGATTTGCTACATGCCGCGGAGGATTAACATGAAGAAAATGGTACACTCCAGTGTGTCAGGCTCGATGAAGTAGGCTGTGGTTCACCTACACGTTTAGGATGAACGCCAAGGAGCGAGCTAGCTAGCTAGTTGAATTCAGGAATCGAGTTAGCTAACAAGGGACTACGAAATATATGTATTTATATGAAGCCAGTTTTAAAGGCAAAAGCAACCACTGTTTGGAGATTTTGTAGAGAAGAGGCTATCACAGACGGTTCCAAATACCAACCGTCTATGATATGTACCGTCTGTGATAGTCAGCTATCACAGACGGTTCTGAGTTACTAAAAGTCTGTGATAGTGTGTATCAAAACCGTCTGTGATGACCTCATGTCACGACCCATAAACTCAGATGGCTCACGAAACCGTCTGTGATGACGTTTTTGAACCGTCTGTGAAAACCTTTTCTATAGTAGTGGAGGTATCAGAAGGTGTCTTTTATTCCCTGCCAATGCTTTTGGTCAGTTCTGTACTATACCTTGCTAGTGGGTTTACGGCAAATGCAATGCCCGGTTTAGTACAGTTTGCTAAATACACGAGTGCTCCTATTGCACTTAAGTACAAAAATTTTGGTCCTAGGACTTCCCCCCATATTTTCTAGGTCTGTACGGATCCTTGTCTTGCTATAGGGATCTCCCGACCAACGACACTTTCGCACGGTATGCCTTTCCAAAGCCGAACCTTTCTAACACCTTTCGAGTGTAGGTTGACTGATGCACTAATATCTCTTCAGGGGCATGCTCAAGCTACAAGCGTAGGCAATATTTGGTTTTATCTAAATCTTTCATTTTGAACTCTGACAACAGGCAAGAACTTGCTTTCTTAATACCTTCCAGGGTTCCGATGATATTCAAATCATGTACATACACTGAGATTATACAAAATCCATCCTGGGATTGTCACATAAATACACATGGACAATTCTCATTGTTCATGTAGCCTTTCTTGCATAGAAAGTAGCTTCAAGCGATTATACCACATCCTGCCTGATTGCTTAAGTTTGTACAATAACTTTCTGAGTTCTACACTGTACAAATTTATATTTGCTCTGTCTTGGTTTGGGACAGGGATACATTCAGATATCTTCACATAAATGTCTGAATCCAAGTTTCCATAAAGGTATGCAGTTACCACATCCATCAATTTCATTTCTAAATTCAAGTTTACTTCCATTGAGATTAAATATTTAAAGGGTAGTTCCGCCCATGACCGGGGAATATGTTTCTTCATAATCAACTCCTGGACGTTGAGTGAAACATTGTGCAACGAGCCTTGCTTACAACTTCATTATTTTCATTTCTCTTTCGAACAAATACCCACTTATGCCTACGAGGTGCACATGGGGAGGCGTGCGACTTACATGCCCAAACACCTCTCTTTTATTAAGAGATAATAATTTAGTTTCTATTGCATTCTTCCAATCTTCCCAATCTGGTTTTTTCTTACATTCAGCAAGCGATGCAGGCTCTGGATCAAGATTCATGATTGTGGCAATTTTCTTTGCGAAATAAATGTCGACCTTGGCTATTGTCTTATTCATAGATTCTCCCGTGGTCACCAAGTTTATAGCTATTTCTTCATGGGGCGATAATTCTAATGCCTTTAATGCTTCTACTTGTCCACCGCTGCTTCCAATTACAGGGGCAAGCCCCTTTAGTTTTTCACTCGATAAAAGACACATCCTCGCCGATGTCTCACTTCATAGGATGTTCAAATCCGATGCCTTTTCAAGGTTCCATACTAGTGTCGTCTCAACTGCTCCTTCCGTTCCGGAACTTCGTGATCACCGTGTCAAGTCCTTCTTATCCTTTTTCATCAAGTGTCCCCGGTTACTTCTAATTTGAGGGGCTGGAGTTCTCGTTCTTTCTGAGGTCTCAAGACGGGATTAGGGATGCCTTTTTATTTCTTTTGTACTTTAACCCTCTTTGGTGCAATGCGTGCAGGCACATGCGACTTGGTCACGCTTGTCAAATCGCTAAAGTGGTCAGGCAGTTGATTTGCTAATGCTTGCTAATCAATTATCTTTTGGACTTCGTTTATCTTTTGGACTTCAATTGTCTTTTGGACTTCAATTGTCTTCTGGACTTCTCTATTTGCTTCACTAGTGCGCGGAACATGTGCATGGATTCCCGTGGCTTGCCACATTATTTCCTGATATTTTTCATCAAGGGGTTGATTTCCTCCCCTAACGACGGGAAGCAATCTTCATCTAATATACTATCAGCAAATCGGGTAGCATGCAAGTCTCCAGTCAGAGGGTCCTTATACCTGATTATGGATGCTGTGTCATGACCGACCTATATCCCAAACTTTCGGAGAGGGCCTATTGCAGTTTGCTGCGATGGTGGTATAGGTACAAAAACCTTGCAACCAAATATGCAAAGTTGAGAAATTTTCGGTGCTGACTCTTGCGCTAGTTGCATAGGAGAATGGATGTTATATACCGACGGTCTAAATTTGATGAGAGTTGCTGTGTGCAGGACGGCGTGTCCCCAACATGTAGTTGGTAAATTACGATTCTGCAAAAATCTGCTAGTCCATTATGGGTGTGGACATGCGGTACAGAATGCTCAACTTTAATTCCCATTTTCATGCAATAATCATCAAATGCCTTTGAAGTAAATTCTTCGGCGTTGTCTATTTTGATGGACTTCACATGATGATCTGAAAAATTATTTCTCAATTTTAATTATCTGCGAGATTAGCTTTGCAAAAGCATAGTTTCTCGTAGACAATAAACATGCGTGTGACCATTGAAGCATCGATGAGCACCATATAATACCTAAATGGCCCTAACAGGGGCTTTATAGGACCGCAAAATTCTTCCTAGATACGGTCCATGAACGTTGGGACTTCATCCTTCACTTTCAGAGCAGAAGGTCTAGTAATTAATTTCTCGGTGGCACATGCGGGGCACACAAAAGTTTCCTGATTCGGAAAATTCTTTACATCGGTATTATGTCCTTGTGAATTGTGAATTATATTTCTCATCACCCTAAGACCTGAGTGGCATAATCTATCATTCTAGAGACATAAAAGTTTTGAGTTTCTAAATACGGTTTTCAGGGCTGTATTGGCTGTAGGTGCCTTAATACTAGTGTAGTATGGCCCAGTTTCATATGAAGGAAGTAGTTCTAATACCATTTTTTACTTTCTTCACGCTTTGTAATGAGCAGATATTCTTTACCATAATCTTCTTCAGTCTCTACATGGAAACCGTTAGCGCGAATATCCTTGAGAGTTTTAGTTGATTCTGGGCACAACAATGCTTCTTTAATGACCAAAGTTATACCCATCGGGAGTATAATTGTGGCCCTTCTTGAACCTATTATACAAGTATCACTGCCCGTGATTGTCGTAAGACTACCAACATTCTGGCTGATCGACTGAAAAAGTTTGTCTCTTTCAAGGTGGTATTCGGTGTGCCACTATTTGCTAAGCACACTTCCTCCATAGGGCGCCACACGCGTTCCAATACTTCAAATATCAGGAAAATTAAGCCTTGCAGGACTCATCATAAGAATTTAATGCTTTACTCTTCTAGAGCTTACAACCATTATTCAAGGTTCCATCACAATCACAAACTGCAAGTGACTGTAAAAAGATCTAAGTGCAATGTGTACACTAGATCGAATCAGCGAAGTATGTAGAAACTTCTGCCTGAATCTGCTCCGTGGCGATCTTCTCTTCTTGGACAACTACAACTGTGGCCGCTGCGATTTTCAAGGGAGGGGTGATGGGGGCTGCTACTGGGATATCCACATCCATGAGTGCAACTAATGGCTGTGGACCCTCTATGCCTACAATGACGAGGTGTGCCTCATGTTGTTATTTGCCCCTTTTCTTAGACTGTAAAACATCAATAACATGCGACCCACGACCATACCCTTCTTGCCCCTCTCCTTTGTGAGAGGTTTCCTCAACTTGTAGCTGCTAGAATTGGCTTCATGGCCAACATTGCTACTAGGAGGCTATGAGATTTAGTTCTTCCTTAGAACATCATCTTTGAGCTTTCGCAACTCGCATGATGTCAATCAATTCGGCATACTCCTTGTAGTCATCTAGACGATAGTTACGTGCGGATTGCACCGCATTCAGATGAAAGGTAGCGAGAGTCTCTCAATCTTCTACTCATACGTGATTACCTTACCACGGAGTTGAAGATTGGTACAAATTCTGGCCATGCTGGGACAGCTCCTAGTCCGTGATGCCAGTTATCTACATATTCATGCAAAGAGTTAATAAGATTACTATTGGTAATTTGCATAAAATAGTTTCAAAATTCTCATAATGCTCCCATATTTTTCTATGCATTTTCATGATTTACTGCTATTTTCAGTGATTAAAACAAATATAAATAATAACAGATAATCAAAACAGTAAATACAATAAATAAATTGCATAGAAATAATAATAACAAAGTTAAACATTCTTTAAATGCTCAAAAATAATTCAAAAATTGAATTCACGAGGTCCTTTTTCTGCTGGAATATGAATTTTCGGAGAAATCTGCATTTTTCAAGGGCTAAACCACTAATTTTCAGTTCTGAGAAAATTTTCCGCGCAATTTTTTAATTTCTGAGGTGTTTTTCGCACAATTTCCTTATCCGTGAAAATTTTCTCATAATTTTCAGAATTCTAAGGGACCTTGTACAAAAAATTTGGAATTCCATTTTTCTTTTCCCCTTTTTTTTGGAATCTCCTTGGGCCGACCCATTTTTCCTAGGTCGAATCCGGCCCAATGCCGCCACCAGCCCATTTGGCCTGCTTGGCCCGGGTCAAAAGGGATGAGGGGGTGGGGATTAGGGTGCCCTCTTTGCCCCTATGAACCATGGCGGCGGCGCGCAAGATCGCAGAGAGGCGACGGCACGGTCCAGTGGGTAGTAGGCCGTGCGCCAGGAGCGAGAGGCCACTGCTTGTAGATGAGGGCGTGCATGATGAGCATGGGGCAGCGCGGCCCCGGCTCGGTGGTGCAGCAACATGAAGGCGTGGCGAGAGGCGCTGCATGCCGGTGGCGGCGTGCTCGTGCGAGGTTAGTGGTGCGGTGACGGCTTCGGACCGACGGCGCTTCGGGAACCCAGAGCAGCGCGACGGTGCGGCCGTGGCCTACGGTGGGGCGCGCGGTGTGGCGACACATCTTCGAGACGGCCGATGAGGTTCGATTAGCGCGGCCGATGCGCGTGGCGGGCATGGGCGGCGAAGCGCACCACGCGGCACGAGGCTAGGGAGCGGTGGCGGCGCGTGCGGCGGCGCGGGGCTCGCGTTGGAGGCGGCGTCAGACGGAGGCGATAACGGCATATCAGGCGGGCAGCGCCTATGCGGAGGCGGTCTTCCACGACTCGCCGGTGATGGGATCGGGCGGTTCACGACGGCGGCGAAAGAAGAGCGGGCATATTACACGACAAAGGTGGTGTGAAGCGCCAGACGCAAGCGTGTGAACATCATGAGGATATGCTCATGATCCTAGGTGATGATACAATTGGCAATTTAGTTGAAGGTTTGTTGGATTTCATGTTTGTCAGAAAGTTTCAAAGAATCGTCAGATAATCAGTAGTACCGGCGCTGTTAATCATGTAATACCGCTTTATGAACGCACCGCTTGTTGTTAAGCGGTATGGAAAAACCGTAACTAATGCAAAATGGTCTTGATTTCTTGTGAAGCGGTATGACCGCATCTTGTTTATGTAATACCGCACTTTGGTATGACCGTTGTTTTGCGGTATGCAAATTCCAGAGGAGTGGTTTTGGAGTTTTGGGAATTCTCCAGTGCGGTAGTATCATTGTTAGGAATCAGTATGATTGCTACAAGGTAATACCTAAGGATCAGGTGGCTGTAATACCGCTTGTGATGTGAATTGAGTCAATGTTGTTTCAATTGGAGAATTAATTTTGGGTTAGGTCATATCCATGTTTATCTTTGTGTATGTGTTGCATATTGCATGTTTTGAGCTAACGTGGGTCAAGTTGTGAAGAACTTATTCTCGGAGACGATTTCTTGGTCTATTGTCAGGCGGTGGCTTGGAGGTCAACGATTTATCAATCATGAGGAGGATCGACTAAGCTTGGAGAGTCGAGGTCCGTAACGATCATGGATGCGGGTGAGGTCAGTGACTCAAGCATGGCGAGAATGGACGAGGTTGATCGAATCAGGCGCTCGACATGTTGGTTGGATCAAGCGGCGGGCCTGCAAGTGCCTTGGTGGTTCTGATGGGATTCTGGACGGAGAGACTTGCCGACATGATGAGAGCCGTGATCAACCCACACGCATGAGAAGGCGATTGCTTCGACAGATTGGACTCGGTCCATGGAGAAGGATCGAGAAGGGGTATTTTGGGAATTTCACCAAATACGCATGGTGACCTAATGCCAACCAGGCGCAGGCGCAAGGCCAAGAAGTGGATTAGGTCAAGAAAAGTGAAGACGACGCTTTGACATGCGTGCAGTGTGTCCTGCTTGTTATTGGGCCTAACGAAGCCCATTAGGTTAAGTCTTCTAGAAGCTCTAGGCCTCATATAAATAGAGAGGTGCTGTTCACAGCAGCTCGTGCACTTCATTTGCAAATCCTAGTTTGGTTTTTAGGGTTTAGGGAAGAAAAGAGAGGCTTAGGCTCTAGAGAGATGGATTGATGTGTATGCTCTTGGATGGAGCTCTAGTCCTCCTTGAGGGAGTGGTCAGAATCAAAGAACATCATGAATCTATCTATGGATGTTCTTCCAAAGATGAGCCCTCTTGTGTTCTTCCTTCTCTTTTGATGATTTTGGGTGCTTCCTTGATCCTATGGTTTTTGGTTGTTCTTGTGCACTCTTACTCCTTTTGTGACATGTGGGAACGTATCTAAGGTCACCTAGATCATCAATCTCCCACGAGCAAGAGTTGGATCAAGTTTTCGCTTTTGCTCGGCTTTTTTGCCCTTCTTAGGTAAAACTGAAAAAGATCCAAACTTTGACGAGATCTGACGATCGCCACTTGAATAGGTTCCTAGTACCCTTAGGAAGGTGTGTTCCAAATTTGGTGGAGTTTGGCCTTACGGTTTAAAAGTTATGTCGATTTTCGATTTCGCCAGTTATTTCGTTTCATCGTCAGATAAAAGGTAGTACCGCACTTTTGCTCGAGGTAGTACCGCTGATGCGTAGTAAGACATTTGCTCGTGGTAGTACCGCGATGAGGTAGTACCGCACTTACAATGGTAGTACCTTTGTCCCCGATTTTTAGGTTTTCTTCAGGAGTTTGTCATTGCTTTGAGGGTTTAGGAGTGGATTCATTACAAGTCTTCCACTGTGCTTAAGCATTCATCTTCATAGCTCTCATAGCTATTGGAGTGATTTGCGATTTGCGAGTTGAATCCACTATCTTTGCAAAAAAAGATTTGGTGCTCCTATTCACCCCCCTTCTAGTCGCCTATTCCGGTCCTACAGCGCGATGTGGTGCGCGTTTGGACGAGCGACGACAAGCTCAGACGGGAGGCCGCGTGCAGGTCCAGCGGTAGCACGGCCTCATGCGGGAAGTGCGGTGTCGTAGCTTCGGGCCGATTGTGCACGCGGCGGTGTGGCGGTTGTTGGCCGGGTGGTACCAAGATGTCGCACACGGCACACCCCTTTTTTTCTTCTTTGCTTGACTAGATGGCGGCGGTCACGAGCGCCAAGAACACTGACACGCTGGTTTCAGTCAAGCGGCATCGGGTGCGCGACTTCGGTACCGGCGACGTCAGGTGGAGCAGTGTGTGTAATGGCGGCGTCGCGCGCAAAGGGCTGCCACGTCGGCGGGTAAGGCGGCTTCGGGCCGAGCGGCAACCATGCTACGGGTGCATGCATTCACTGGCTACGGCGGCGCGGCGGCCGTGTACGGGTGGTGCCATGCGGGGCTGCAGGCAATGCCGTGCGCTAGATTTTTTTCGTTCACTGTTCATTATTCATGCATCGATCTATAGTGCAATCAACATCCTCTCTTTCATGCGATCTACCAATCAACTTGGCTGATGACTTCAAGTCGGTTCGCAGTAGATTAGAATAGATTTGCACAGTAGAAAGCAATGTAGAAGGCCACAATTGTAGAATTGAAAGCAATCTATGAGATACGATTCAATCTACGAGTGTCGTGTTACGACGGTTACCTTTCGATCCGAGTAGAGTAGGCCTAGAAGTAGGCCAGAGTCGATCGTACTGATAATGTGTTGAGAAACCATCGCTGGCGAGTCCAGTCCGAACGATCACCTCGTAGACAAGCGTAGAATCACTTAGAATAATGAAATAGTACAAATACAGAATAGTAGATTGAATAGAGAGATATGGGGGACTTATTGCTTCTTTTTATTTTTTTATCAAGCGATCAACCTTTTACAATGACTAATATCTCTTATTTATAGGCTGCAGCCCCTGTTAGGGTTTTGGATGGGTCGCCTATCAATGATCCGGTTGCTGGGCCGAGTCCATAGTTTCCCAACATGACTATCATCAGCACGGCGTTACCTCGTTGCTAAATGTAGTTTCTTATTTCGTTTCCAAGCGATACTTCCATGGAACTGTGATGACTAATGGTTTGGTGAAAGGTGGAGTATCACTTATCGCGACCTAGTACCAATTAAAGCCTAACGAATGGCTTATTCACAGCATTTTCCATTTTTTTAAAAATGTTGTTTATGGTTGTTATTAGTGTTGAATAGTTAATCTCATGCAAATTAATGACCTAATCAGCAATATTGTAAACCTCACTGTAACATCCTCATTTTAGTGAACAATAATTATGTGCATTTCATATCATTTTTGTCATTTTGGAGCATGTGCATAAGGTGTTACGTTTTAAAACCTCAAATTCAAACCCTAATTTCAAGCTTGTTTTGAAGCTTCCAATGATAATACAAGTCAATGCTTGTATTGAAGCCTGGGAAATATTTTAATCAAATACTAGATTATTTTTCACAAATTAAGATAATTTTTGTCAAATTTTTAGAGCTCTATTTGACCTCAAGAAAAACCTAACTTCAATTTTTAAACCTATTCGGTTAAAGTATTTAATTTTGTATTTTAAAACGTGAGCAGCAATGTTTCAAAATTTTCATGGGAACTACATAATCCCAGAAGCATCTCTGAAAATTTTTGTATTTTTACAAATTTATTTGCTAATTTTAAACCCAAAGTCAAACTAAACCTATTTGAATTTTCTTCGGTCAAACTCTCAACCTCAAACCGCGCTGTTGCACTGTGGCGACCGCACCGTTTGGACTTGACTAGACCGTACCCACTCACCCTCGCAGTTCACCCCAACCCTTTCTAGCCGTCAGATCAAAAATCAATGGTCCGATTTTGTTTGGCACGTTCGAACCATCCGAACTCGTCTCTAATCTGGACCGTCCGATGCAGATCGAACGGCTCATATCCCTTGTGCTGTTCTGACCATCCGAACTCGCCTCTCATCTGGAGCGTCCGTTACTGATCGTACGGCTCACATCGATTCGTGCCGTTCGGACCGAACTCGGGCTCGAGCCATTGTCGTACACTTCTTCCTTTCACGACATCCCGCCCGCTTGTCACCAGCAGCCTCGCCTTCTCGTGCGATTCTAGCGTGGCACAGGCTACGATCCCGAAAGCAAGGTGGTGTTGCACCGAGCATTTCAGCGCATGCAAGTGCCACTTGGCATCGCATTGCTGCCTTCTTTGCCACGCACGAGCATTCCTCGTCTCCTCCGGAGATGGGACCTATAAAAACCGATTCTCCACTCTCTCGACCAAATTGATGCCGCCGGCATTTCTCCCTCGTCACGACGGCGTATCCTTCCTTTCTTGCGCCTCTGTTCATCTATTTTGATGCCTTGTTCATCCTGCTAACTGCAGCTGTTGGCATTGCTTGTAGATCTGAAACCATGGTTTATCATTTTGGGTGCCTCGGAGCACGCACCGAAGGCCGCCGGTGTGGCATCTTAGCATCCGGTGAGTTCCTTCCTTGTTCATGTGCGTTAGTTCACGTGCTAGGTTATCGGGAGTAAAAACCCTAAGCTAATTGCGCCATTGATCCATCAGGATTGGCCAATTTTGGATTTCTTCTATTTTCGGCCGAAAGTGCCCCCTTCGTCTCCATCTCCGGTGTGGTGAGTTTTATTTCAATTCCTTTCAGCAGTACCCTCTCCTAGGCCTACTAAAGCCAGTCCAACCATTCACTTGTGATCTTTTTGTCTAGGATTTCATATATATTTTTGGCTCATCTTGCCGCCGTCGGTTCACTTTCATCGGAGCTCCACCGTGTAACTCTGACCATCCGTGAACCTCTGGTAGGTCCTTTGTGTCCTTTGGATGCTTATGCATGCATTAGTTTGTTTAGAAAGTGGCCGGGTTGGTGTAGTCGTTTTTGCCATTTTTGCGCCGCCGCTGTCCCTTGTCGCGCCGCCGCTAGGGTTCGTCGTCGGCCAATCTCCGGCCACCATCCGGACCGCAACCTTATTCTGGTTCCGTTTTGGGCCTTGGTTCACGCGCCACAGAAGGTGTGGCAAACAAGAAGTCACGCCAAGCTCACGGCCGCCGCCGCTCGTTGTTCGATGACCCGACAACATCAGAAGTGACGGTTAGTCGTTAATCCCGTTTGATTAGGTTAAGCATTGTTTAACTCTTAAATGTGTCCTTAATTGTATCACTGACCGGTGGGACCGCAAGTTAAAGCATGCGCTTTGGTTTTTAAATTCCGCGTCAGGACGCTGACACGTGGGCCCATTTAATCGGTTAAGTGGATGTGCAAGTGTTGAGATTACGCTTTGTGTTAGTGAAGTCAGTCGTTGGTACTCCGCATTTTCACGGAGAATTCAATTTCACCGGGTCCATGTCGAAGACGGTCTTTGTGTTAGTGAAAGCGAATTTCCAAAATCCGCTTTCAGCTTCGCTGCAGCTGGGCTGAGTCAAGCTGACTGGGTCAACCATGGACCTGGGCCCCGCTCGTCATTGTGTAGGGCTAGCTGCGGCTTGATAGAACAAGGATTTGAATGCGTTTTAAAATCCTGAATTGATTTAGTTTTGTACAGAAAATAGTTTGAACTTCAAAAATTCATAAGTATTTCGTTTTAACTCCAAATTGTTTGAAATCAGTTTTGTTAGTTTTAGTTTTTACTAAACTTTAATCTAGTATAACTTTTAAACCTGACCTTTTTATAGAAAATTTCGTTAATTATTTTAATTATACATTATAGACTTTAACCTTTCAAAATTCATAACTATTTCAAATGAACTCCTTTTGAACTAAAATTTTATACATTATAGACTTTAACCTTTCAAATGCACGGGATTGGGAACTGTGGTTGTCTTGTCCGGATCATTAAGGACCGAACTTTGAGGTAGTCAATTCAAGTACCTTACGTACTTCCACATGCGGTGTATAGGCGCTGCTTGGTTAAGTAAGGGGAATGTTTTATTGCTTTAGACCGCAGGTGGTGTGAGGACATAGAGACCATGAAATCCTATGTTCCTTAGGAATCCAAGCAGATATATCTTGTGCAAGGGAGCACGATTACCTATGTTGAGGAAAACCAACATACTAACTACCTCACACCGCCCCTCCGACACAACGTGCATGCTCGCTTAGCATTTTCTATATGCATGTGTACTAAGTTGGGGTTCATCTTGCATGGGTGGTCTAAGTCAATGAGATTTTTCTTGCTGAAAAATACCGAGTCTTGGTTTTCCCGACCAGCATCCCTAAGGAAGTGTGCTATTATCCAGAGGCTTACAGACTGATCAAGTCGTGTGGGTAAAGATGTACACCCTCGCAGGTTAAAACTATTCAATAGCCGTGTCCACTTGCTACAGATTTACACTAGTTTTGATTGACAGCATCGTTAGACTCAGAAATAAAATTTGATTTGGGCAATTGTGGTTATCGGCATGGATGGGTATCCATGCAGTTTGAATTGTCAAAGTGGACATCCACTTTGATATGTTCACTTTATGATTATCACTTTCTTACTTGTTTTTTTTTGGTCCAAACATTGTTTACAAAATGGCCTTTGCAAAAATTAGAAAGTGTAGGAATAAAACTTGTTGCTTTATGCAAAACTAATGCCAATATAGCCTTTCCTTTGAACAACCTTTAAACATGTATAATCTCTAATCCTTTGGATAGGTTCTTTTAAACACTTTTTTATTAGTTTGTGTAAGTCTTGCGAGTACCTTCTGTACTCAGTGGAATTGACCACTTGTTGCAGGTAAGGAACATCCTAGTTAATGTTTCAAGTTGAGGCGATAACGTTGGTACTTCGGCTTTAATCCCAGTCGGTTGCCCTGGGGTTGTGGCGCACCATTGGGAAGGTTATTTTATTACTTGATCTTCTATTTCTTGTTTACATAATGTTTGTCGCTGCTAATTTTTACTGTTATATTCTAATCGTGTAAGCAAATGATATAATGTTGTAAGGATATGTGTATGTTAGCAGCAGCTGATCCTGGGAGCTAACATGAGACGTATGTCTGGGAACTTGAAATTGGGATTGTTTCTTGTTAAAAATTATGCCTTTGGTATAATCTTTTAATTTGAAACAAATCCAATATCAAGGGTCCTCACACTCACTGTCACAGATAATTCGATTGAAATCTGTGAAGTTTTTGTTCCAAACAAAATATCTATGAAGCTAACGAAACCGGGGTCGATCCCTACCGTTGATAAACGTAGGGACTGGGGGACTGCAGCGTTGTGCCATTCCGTTTCTTTTTCCTTTTTCCTTTTTGTGTAAGTATTCGTGAGAAAATTAGATCATCAACATAACACATGAGCGAAACTACACAATTAATTAACAGCACAATAGAGCTTAATTTGGAACATACCCTATGACCAGAAACTGCTAGTAGTAGGGTGGATCTGGGCCTTAGGTTAGACTATAGTCTGAGGCCCAGAAGAAAAAATAGTTTAAAATCCTCCCTATGTTGCCCAACAAAAAAAAACAAAGTGGTCAGCCCAAGGCCTAGTGTGACAACCCAGCCCTAGGGCACCGAGAGGTCCTTCATGACCTTCTGAAAAGTCCATCAGGACCTCCCAGGAGGTCCACAAAGGACCTCTCGGACTGACCACCAAGACCTCCCAGGAGGTCCAGTAGGACTTCCTGGAGGTCCAGGACATCATGACCCGAGAGGGTCTTGGAGCCAAGGAGCACCCGAGGGCCTTACCACGGCCAAACAGAGAAGGATGAGGAGGTCTGAGAGCATTCCCAAGACCTCCCATGACCCTCCAGAGGAGGTCGTGGAGATCTGGGACCACCCCAAGACCTCTGCGTGATTCACTCCACTGTGGACATGGAGGTCCAAGCATACCTGTGGTTCCTGTGAAACCCGAGCTAGTCCCAAGGATCATGGCTAGCTCTTCACAAAGAATAACAAAGGATAACATAGCAAAGAACATAAGCTTTATTAATAACCAAAGGAGTTGTTTACAAGAGATCTTACAAGTCACAGGCAAAACATAACAAAATGAACACCGAGCCACCCGATACACCACAGTAACCGGCTGGAGGGCGCAATCCTAGTCGATCTGGACCATTTGGTCCACCGAGCGCATCACCTTAAAGCTCTCAATTCTCGCTAAAAGATAGCATCAAGCAAGAGTGAGCACAACAACCGTGCTCGCAAGTTACACCCGCCGATAACAAGATGACATGCATAATGGATATCACAATGGAAGGCTTAATATGGTTGATTTGCATAAAGCCATGTTTCTTTCAAATACATGTATTAAGTTCTAAGGCAAGAATACAATAATTAAAATTCATTTCATCAAATCAGTTTTTCGCTTGGATAACATTCATCATAAGATGGTGAAGGATACCCCCGACATTAGGCTCCTCGCCCAAACCCATGGGACGGCGGTCCCAAAACAGATTTGAAAATCATTTTAAATTCCCAAAGTCAACAACTAACTTCAAGTGGCCTTTGCCAAGACGCCTATGACCGCAGACACGGCTATTCAATAGATTTAACTCTCGCAGAGGTTGTGCACTTTACCCACACGACATGAGTACTCTAGTTTGTTTGGCATGCGCGAAAGTGCCACCTCTCACTACCGAAGGTAAGAGGTCTAGAGCTCATGACAAGGCCTTTACAATGCATTGCTCCACCACGCCTTTCCTTGCTAAGGTTTCACCCTCTGTGGATCGCAATCCCGGGAAGCCCCTCTTGCACCAAGTGGGAAAAGAGGGTTATAAAAGACCATTGGCCAAACAAGACCTCCCACACCTCCAATGGAGCAAAGATATGGTAGAGTTTTGCAAATTAATCACCAGTCCCACGCCCCACACCGGAGACATGTGATTGCACGGTTTTGGCATAGCCCATTATAGGCATGGCATTGGTCGCTCAAAGACCGGTCCTCAAATGACTAGGGCGATTTCCACAAACCCAAGGGCATCGATGTATCATAACGACACGATCCGTGCATAAACTTGCACCAACCAAGCCAACCAATTTCGCCTCAGCCTAAATCCATTTCCTTTTCTTTGCTTCCCAAAGAATACTTTCATACCTCCATGACAACCCAATGTCATGGTTAAAACATTCAAAACAGCTTCTTGGTCATGTTGGTAAAGATTTCCCCAAAACAACAATTTTGGTCTAAGCTTAACTAAGCATGGGTTTTTCAAATGATTCTGGTTCATATTATTGTGTCAACCAGATTTTGCCTAAGGTGACAACAAATTTGGTTCAATGTCAAAGTTGGCCATATGAGAGAAAGTGGTATAACTATGTGTTTAAAGACAGTATTGAAATAACTTGGTAGAAATAGGCATGCATGATACTTTGAAATGTAACATAAATAAATTGAAATATCGGGTGCAATATGATCAAAAGTGTAACTTGCATCTTGCTTGATAGCTTAAGATTTTACTCACTCTCACGGCTCGCTCTCTCGAAACGCCAAGATCTACACTCAGAAGAAAACATATTCGCACTCTACCCAAATAAAGAACCAAAAGAACTCCAGAGGAACCTCAAAACTCAATTAATGTAAGAGCATTGTATTTAGAAGGATTCTTTGAAGGTGGTTCCAACTTATCGAGAGGAAGTGGTCTTTTGACAAAGGACTTCAAAGGAGTGATCTTGACCAAGGAACAGAGGGACCCCGAAGGAAATCTTGCGCACGGCCAAGAAGGTCAGAAGATACTCTATGTGCAGAGACCACAGAGGAGGTCCTCACATAGAAGCCACAGAAGTCCGAGCGAAATCCAAGAAAAGGGGTCCCGAGAAGGATACACCCGCTTATCATGGCAACAAGAACAAGAACCGAAAGCAGAGTTGAAATGGTGAGCGTGGTAAACACAGAATGGAGCAGATTACAAAGGAACTTACCAGGACAAGAAGTAATGGATGGAAGGGAAGGTTGTGAGAGCCAAGTCTTCCTCGATGTACCAATCGGACTAAAGCCGTGATGGTGAATGTGAAAAAGGTAAAATGGTAGAGCTCCCTGGACTAATTATAGACAAAAAGGTGAAGAAAACTAGAAATACATATGTCAAGGATAAGTATGGAAGTAGGTCAAAGATGGGTGAGTGGCAGAAGCGGTGTCACTACCACCCCGGTTAAAAAGTACGAGAAAGGACAATTTTATGTTGCTTTGGGAAGGACTAAGAAAATGTCGAGAATTTGTTAAGGACCCAATTCAGTAAAACACCACGATATGGATGCATTTAATGTGACAAGACCCGCATTAAATGCTCAATATAATAACGTGGAGGAATTGAGAATGGTTAAGACCGGCGGTGGGCCTGGCCAAATTAGAAACAATGGGTCAAAGGGGAGGTCTTGCCTCAAGAAGAGAGGTCCTCGAGGAGGTCTAAGAAACTAAGAGGTCCCTGATATACACAAAGGAGGTCCGAACATGGGGAGGTCCAAATACACATGGAGGAGGTCCACGGATCGAGGTTCGGACAACCAGACTTTATCAAAGGAGGTCCCGCGACTCAAGGAGGTCTAAAGTGGAGGAGGTCCAGAGATGCGGAGGAGGTCTGGACATGGGGAGGTCCTGACGGTCAGGATCAACAACAGGAGGTCTTGACGGTGAGGATCTCTTTAAGAGAGGTCAGCGAAGAGGTCCCAAGCCGCTCTAAAAGCCACGGAGAGGTCCCGGACAGAGGTCCAAAGAACTACCAAGAGGTCCCGTGGTTAAGATTAAAAGTAAGATGAGAATCAGGCGGTTGGATCTCCAAGAGGGAGGTCCAACACCAAGATCAACGCAAGGGGGAGGTCCCAGAGAGAAATAACGCACGGGAGGTCTGGGCCTTAGGATTCAAAGTAAGGGAGGTCCAAACCGTTAGATTCGTAACAAAGGAAGAAGGTCCGACGGTGGGGTTCCAAGAAAGAAGGATTTCACTGAGGAGATCCACAAATGGTGGTCCAACAGAAGCTCATGAGTCAAAGCAACTCAAAGGAGGCTCCAACCTCAAGGGTGAGATTAAAGTCGTGATAGTTAGAATGAACCCTAAGGAGTTCCTTTCGGCCAAGAAGAAATGGCTAGGGGTTCAATGAACTCGTGGAGGTTTGAAGGCATATAAGAAATCCACGAGGTTACAAGGAGGTCCGAATAAAAAGAAGTCTGGGCATTGAGAAGTGCCCAGGTGACAAAAGGTCTAGACTTAAGAGAAGTCTGAACAGAAAAGAGGTCTGATCCAAAGAGATTCAACCCAACAAAGAGATTCAAAGTAATCAAACTTAAAGAGAAGGTCTGAGCGAATGGGAAAGAGGTCCTAAAGAATGGTATTACCGTGAATTGGGGTGGCAATACCGGATCGCACTAGAAGGACCTTTCCAAAGAGAAGGCTACAAGGATCGGGGCGAAAAGGAGTCCAATTGAGCACAAAGGTGGTTCAATCGAATGCAAAGAAGATCTAATTGGCCACAGGTAGGTTCAAGTGAATTACTGAGCATTCCAGTAAGCAAGAGGGATACTCAAGCAAAAGATGTGAGGGGAGGTCTGGCTAGATCAACCTAGAGGGAGGCCTGGGCACAAGAATATGCCCAACCGAAGATTGTGGTCTAGGATCAGAAGAGATCCAGACAACAACAGAGGTCAAACAAGGGGACCGGTCTGGACATATAAAAATGTCCAAACAGGATGAAGGAAAGGAAATCCTATCAAGAAAAGGGAGTTAGCTCCAGAGAGCTAGAGCTACATCAAAAGAACCAAACTTTGATTTAGTTGAAGTTTAGCTTAGTCATTTTAAACAATCCAGATCCTGAAATTCTCAAGTTAAGCTTTGAATTATCATCAAAATCAAATGGTTCTTTTTATTTTGAAAATTTTCAAAAAGGCTCTAAAAATCAGGGTGTTACAAACCTACCCCCTTAAAGGAATCTCGACCCCGAGATTCACAGAGGCTGGAAAGAAGAAGGGTAGCAGCAAGGGGCTTCAACTATGGCTAGTCTGGGACAAGTGACTTGGAAATGTAACAATGGGTTTTAGGTTTCTTCTAGCCATCTTGTACTTGGTCTTCTATCTTCCTCTGGTGATTCTTATCCTGTTGTTGGCAGAGTGCTTGCAGGTTGGATGTTTTGGGATTGGTCTGGTCTGACTCGACTCGGTTGGAGGTGTCTTGATCTCTTGCTCACCGCTGCTGGGTTGCAGGAGTCAATGATGTCTTCAAGTATTCTGTCTCCATGGGTTGAGCTCTTGATTACTACTAGGTGCTCTAAAGGGTTAGAAAAGGAGACCAAGAATAGGTAAGAGTCAAATGGTTAACGAGGGGATTGAACAGAATCATACCCTAATAAAGAACCAATTAAAAGCTTGCTCATAAGAGCTCATCAATTATCAACGTTCTAACGATCAGTACCTATCATTTGGTGGGGGGGGGAACTAAGTATACAGAATGGGCCCGGGTGGTACAAGCTATATGGTTGGACTGACGAAACAAGCTTCAGTTCTCGGTCTTTAGTAAGCCTTGCAGGTTGTCCTTGAAAGGTAGAGACGACGATGCTTCCTGTCTTCTTCCTGGCTCTCTCCAGGAGTTACTTGCCACCACCAAGCGCTGAGTCTTAGCTATAAGCCAAGAATTTGCCTTCCTATCTTATTAGATCCAACTTGTTATTGTGGGAATCCACCAATCTACAATTCTTAGCATCATCCAATTTGAAGTCCAAGTCCTTTGATTAATCTCACCTCTCATTGGCTAGATCGCACACTTCACAAATTTCTTCTAGGCTTGGACTAGATAATTCCATAAATTCATTGCTTCAATTGTATACTACTCTCCGCACAAACCGCAAGAATCCAAAGAACTATAACCATACCTTTTAACTGTAACTCCAAGATCACAACAAAATCTTCAAATCCATCTTGAACTCGAAAGTTCTCCCAAAAGGCTAGTCATAAACCGTGAGTTCAGATTTAGTCCATAAATCCACCGCCTTAAGAGTCACCCGATTGAAAGGATTACCATGATTCAATTAAGATCACCATTATGTGGAAAGATTACATAATCCATAATTCCACCCGTCTTCATTATAAAATCTCCCAAAAGGCTTCTAGCAACCCATCGCTTTTAAATTTTGGTTCATTGAAGTTTTTCCACCACCATTTATTCAGCACAAGGTTTTAACCCATTCCAACTCGCAAAATGCTCCTCAAACTCATCTTCCAATATTAATAATTACATAAATTCCAAAGTCGATTCAAGACTTAACTCTATAATCAACCTGATTCCTTTCAAACTCAGATTCTCTAAGCAATTGTATCTAACGAAATCCCATATAACTCACATGGTCTGATACAAACTTCTAGTCAACAGAGCAATTTACTCCAAATTTATGGGCAATTCAATTCATTCTACTAATCGAATCGCAAATCCATGATATGATCAAAGACATTTATCAAAAACCTGACCAGGATTTCTTTCAAGTCCAGATTCTGTTATTCAATCCGACTTGAATGGCTTCAATACAATCCACATTCTGATTGTAAGATTCCAATTAACATTGCACTCGATTTCAAATCCTGGAATATTCAATTCATTCCCTTAATCAAGACAACATTTCATGTTCATATCCCCCTTTATAGCCCTTAAAAATTTCTTCTCAGATTACTTCTACCAGCACAAGCTATGCAACCCAACCTCAGGGGGGGGGGGGAGAAATAAGCCTCAGATATACATTCAACATCTCATGGCATTTGAATCCTCATTTCTTATTCCTATATACTTTTACAATTATCAAAACATTCTCCCAGGGGCATCTTCTATAGGCACCATTTATACTACCCACCAATCGCCCTTCTTGGAGCTACTTAACAACAAAGCGCACTCCACCAACATACTCCAGAGTCCACTAGAGCTCCTCATAACCATCAATCAAACTCTAAAATCTTTGATTCACTAAATGGACTCACAAAGGCTTTCTAAAGCTACTAGCTAAGTCTCCAAAGGCATCGGGTTTTAAGCAAATATGGCTCCTAAGAGACTGCACGCCGAGTCTTGAACCATCTGTACCATCCTTCTAAGGACATCCAGCGCTAGAACACAAGGGTTCGGTTCTATAGAATTTTCCAGAGGTAAGAGGATTCATTTACCTTTGTAAAACGTTAAGGCAAGCAAAATGATAAGAGGGAAATAGGGTAAGAAAAGATACAGAGAAGGGGATAAGGATAGAAAGATGACTCAGATAAGGAAAGAACAAGTTATTTCTTTTATTGTAAAATAAATTTTGAAATCTCCACTAACGTCCATTCTACTAGGTTGCGACCTGCAGTCGTGATGCTCTGATACCACTTTTGTGACGACCCAGCCCTAGGGCACCGAGAGGTCCTTCATGACCTTCTGAAAAGTCCATCAGGACCTCCCAGGAGGTCCACAAAGGACCTCTCGGACTGACCACCAAGACCTCCCAGGAGGTCCAGTAGGACTTCCTGGAGGTCCAGGAGATCATGACCCGAGAGGGTCTTGGAGCCAAGGAGCACCCGAGGGCCTTACCATGGCCAAACAGAGAAGGATGAGGAGGTCTGAGAGCATTCCCAAGACCTCCCACGACCCTCCAGACCTCCAAGACCCTCTCGGGTCATGATCTCTTGGACCTCCAGGAAGTCCTACTGGACCTCCTGGGAGGTCTTGGTGGTCAGTCCGAGAGGTCCTTTGTGGACCTCCTGGGAGGTCCTGATGGACTTTTCAGAAGGTCATGAAGGACCTCTCGGTGCCCTAGGGCTGGGTCGTCACACCTAGCCTCCACCAATCTTCCTCCCATCGTCAGCCGGCCCAACCCATTTGGCCTAGCTCCCACGCAGCCATGCCACCAAATCCCCCAAGCCCTTAGCCCCAAGGGAACCTAATCCCTAGACCCTAATCCACAACCGGGTCCTCTTCAACCCCTGTCGTCGCGCCCTCCTCGCCCACCGCCGCCGCCTCCACTGTCACGCCACGCCATCCACGCCCGCCCACCACCTTTCCAGTGTGTGGCCGAGCCTCCATGCCCGGCCACCCGCCTCCACCTCCACACTCTCCACTGCCAAGACGCCGGCCTCCTCGTCTCAAGAATCACAAGACTCGAGAGTCAAGCACTGGTGGAGGAGTAGGTCATGCATCGAGCTTCTCCCTCATTGTGCAAGCCTTCAAGGTCTTGATGTGGTCTCATTTGCTCATTGCTCTGCCTACTTGGAATTTGGTAGAATTAAGCAACCAAGAAAACAATAGTTGGTGTGGTGTTTACAATTTAGAATTTAGATATATTTTTTTGAGGGATAAATAAGTCGGGGAAGAAACAAGATCATGGACAGGTGGTATACAGATAAATTGTAATGCTGTCAGTGTGTAGGATCCTCCTCTGTGTATTTTGATTCTGCTATGCTGTATGAGGTGGTGTAGATATGATATGGGTACTAGTTTTTGCTTGCTATACAATAGAAATCAATGTTTGCTCCTCCATTGGCTTTACTATTCTCATGCAATGCAAAAGTAACAATGATACAAGTGATTCTTGATCTCTTGTTTGTTTGTTTCATTATAGTAAATATCCAAAGTGTACATTTGTGATTGTCCACAATTTTGTTTTTAAAACATGGTTACTTGTTTAGTATCTAGAAGCATAGTTACTTTGGTGAAGATCTATCTAGTTATTGAGGTGCATTTCTGTTTGATTTACTTTTTTATGTTGTCATTGTAGGTTCTGGTTTTTGTCCGACTATTGATGAAGAAATGGTGGGTTAGGATGTAGATGAAATCTTCGTTATTTAAGGATTCAAATTGTATCTCTACGATGTTATATTATTTATATTTTGATATGTTTTTCTTATTATGTTTTATGTTGAAGTATCGGGATAAAGTTTTATGTTAATGATGTATTTGTGTCTTATTTTTTATATGACGGTGTTAGTATAAATTGATGTTAATTCTAAAATGTTAGGATATTAAAATTTAGACTGAGACGTAGTGCCTAGATCCGCCGCCTGATAGCAGTACTATATCTACGTTTCCAAACGAAAGCTGTAGTATAGCCAGCGCTAAAGACCGGTTTAGAGTAGATATAAAGCAAAAGCGGCATTGCATGCAGCAGGCGCAAAACTTTTTGACCGGCTGTTTCCTTTTTATCGGTCTTTCTTGGGATCGGCGGCCCAACTCAAAGTTTTTGGGCTAAGGCCTGCACGCTACGTGACCAGTGACATGTAGGGCACCGCACTTTTGTTTTCTTTGAGGCGCATGATGCGTAGTTTCACGTGTTGCAGCTATTAGGGCAGCAGTTCCCATGAACCCACACCATGGAGTCACCTTTTATATTCGTAATAGCAAAAAAGATTTTGCTCATACAAAATTACACTAGACAGGTGCCAGGTGCCGCGTATTATCTATGGTGCTCTTAGACCACGACAGTGTGGTGAGGGGCCACATTCTGTGCTTGATAATGTTGTAGATTTCTACCGCTCCCAATCAGCAAAAGGAGCTTGCACGGATGCATACATGCTTAATCACTAAAGACAAAAAAAACTCAATCACTAAATGACATAAAAAAAATTATTCATTAAGGGACAAAAAAAAATCAAAACTGTGCACCATACTTTTGCATACCAAAAACACGGTAAGAGCCTGCAACTGCAACGGTCTTATAGCGCCACATCATCCATCCACGCTTTATTGATCTTGCCACGATGCCTTCGTCCTGCAAAGGTTTGACAGCGTTACAGGTAACATGCAGCAGTCTACCTAGACTGCCGCGGCATCAATTGCACAATTACTTATAAAAGCGCGCGAATTCAGTTGACCCCGCACCTCAGCACGAATCCTCACGTTCCATGGTGTTTTGTTTGTCCGGTTGCTTGCTAGGCTAGCTATAGCCTTCGGGCTCCGGCTTGCAATGGAAAAATACGTCCTAGCAAACTAAATTTTCCTCGCCAACAGTATGAGAGATGCTAAAGGAACTTATTACGAACTTGCCTTCACTACTACTTTTTCCACTTTTTCCACAAAGATAGGTTTGGCAAGAACTTATGAGCAAGTCAAGATTTTTTTTCTTCAAAATATATCTTTTATTAAAAATTACATAAATAAGCCACGTTTAATGTTTTTACAAAAATAACACACAATCGCTAAGCTACCAAGCGATTAAGTTCAATCGCACCACCACGTGATTGTGTTCAATCGCTCTGTGACCCAGCGATTAGCTGACATGGGAGGCCCAGTCGCGATAAGGAAATGCAATGAGGCCAATTGCATAATAGGCCAGCGACTGAGCCCAGTTGAGTTCTGGTCGACGACAATCAGTTATTTTTTTAAGAAATAATTTAAATAAACTTAGCTTTAATTTCACAAAATTAAATGATTTGAAGGGTTGTTTATGAGTAATTGCTAGTGGTAAAAAGTTGAAATTTGCGGACTCCAATTGTTTGGAAATAAATCACGTTTTAATCGTTTTACGTGGATGTTCACCCTTTTAAGTTTTTACACTATTAACCTAAAATTTGGCAAAACATTTTGTGAGCAATGAAGATGAGATTATAAGTCCGGCATAACACTTACCACGAAGGTCTGAATTACATGCCACGCAGGGTTTGGTTAGGTGCATATGTTTGTCTGGCTATTCTTGCAGTACAAATGGCTACATGCACGAACCTTCAACCCGAGCTATAACTACAACACAAATACGCCTTTTGAAAAGGAAAATACTTGATGGATGAAAATAGTGTCAAATTGTGGACATACGTCGTATTCCCCCTTGCGGGTGTGAGCCTTTGTGCGGGCCTCGCAGTACTCGGTCCAAATGTCTTTTTCGGGTAAGTCCTCGTCCAGAATAATCTTTGGTGCAACAGGGGCATGAAGGACCATCGATGTCTTTCTCTTGTCTTCCTCGCTCACGGTTGAGTAAGGTTTTTAACGGGTAAATGCCTCAGGCGAAACTACATAGTTCAGCATGTATTTCTGCTAAATGAATGCCTTATCATACTTCTGTGTCTCGATCGATTAAAAAAAGTAGCAACGCTCCGACCGCTGCCATGCACGAATATAGTTAACGATATTTAAAATAAATCATGCAATGCGAAATATCGATGTATGGCATTCACTTACACGGCATACATGCACATGTAGTAAATATTCAATTAAATAAAGAAATATATATAACCTAAAACTGGTATCCCAAGGTTTTGCGGATGTAAACCTAAGAAGTCTTGGTTTTCCACTAATTGAGATACCATAACATTTTTACGCTATAATAAATACATAAATATTCTACATTGTAACACTATACATGACATTAACACTAAAATTACCGATCTACAACTATAAACCCTAGTTCTACTATTAAGTTATGTTTATTGTTGCTAACATAATATGTTCTGGTTTTCTTGTGTAAAATGATTAAAGCATAGTTCATTAAAAAAAACTAAGTAGAACCGGATCCACCTCTGTGCATTGATGTCAATGTCAGGTAGGCAATATCTACATGTAATATGTTGAATTGACAGTTGAATCTAAGATCAATTGGCCATAAGGCACTTTTTTTTGCGCTAGGCTTGATTATTGCAATGTAGTTGACCAAATTAGTGCAGGAAGATTGAAAGTGGAGTATTACTGATGTATTCCCTCAGTTTCAAAATATAAGATATATATATTTTTTACAGTTGTGTTTCAAAATATAAGCTGTGCATACGAATTTTTTAAAGTTTTTACTTGTCTACCATTATTTATCACATCTTCTCCCTCTTGCATTTATAAGTAACTCTCTCACAAACTAGTCTTTCACACATTTCGAATATATTTATACCATGGATAGATGATTATTTTCTGTTGTCTCTCTCTTAGTTTACGACTCTTTAATTCTCGTGCCTAGTCAAAATATTTTTTATAAAAAGAAACGCAGGGAGTACTTCTTGTGAATTTTCGAAAAATCGTCCGTGAATTTAAGGGGTGTTTGAACATTGTGCTTTTCAAAAGCGGCTTCGGTATTGCTTGTGGCTTTCTCGTAAATTTGAGCAATCTACTGGCTTTTTTCGATTTGGTGTTTGGCTGTCTAGCTTTTAGGTAGGCTGGTTGCAGCTTCCGAGATGTGAAATATCTGAAATACCCCTAAGAACAGTAATGGCTTGTTTAATGCTGTTTAACGCAATTAACAACATTTAACGATATTTAACGATATTTAACAATATTTAACGACATTTGACGACTTTTAACGATATTTGACGACATTTAACGATATTTGACGACATTTAACCATACTTGACGATATTTAACAATACTTGACGACACTTGATGACATTTGACGATATTTAACAATATTTGACGACATTTAACAATATTTGACGACATTTAACGATATTTAACGATATTTGACGACATTTAACGATATTTGACGATATTTAACGATATTTGACGACATTTAACCATATTTCACGACATTTGACGATATTTGACGACATTTGACGATATTTGACGACATTTAACGACATTTGACGATATTTAACGATATTTGACGACATTTAACCATATTTGACGACATTTAACCATATTTGATGACATTTAACCATATTTGACGACATTTAACAATATTTGACGATACTTAACGATATTTAACAATATTTGACGACATTTAACAATATTTGACAACATTTGATGATATTTAACAATATTTGACGACATTTAAAAATATTTGACGACATTTAACAATACTTAACGATACTTAACGATATTTAACGACATTTAACAATATTTGACGACATTTGATGACATTTGACGACATTTGACGATATTTAATGACATTTGACGACATTTAACGATATTTGACGACATTTGATGACATTTAACGATATTTGACGACATTTAACCATATTTGACGACATTTAACAATATTTGACGACATTTAGCAATACTTAACGATACTTAACGATATTTAACGACATCTAACAATATTTGATGACATTTGACGACATTTAACAATATTTGACGACATTTGATGACATTTAACAATATTTAACGACATTTAACAACATTTAACGACGATTAACGATTATTAACGACGACTAACGCAATTGACGAGGCATTGACAATAAGGTTACAATAAGAGTAACCGAACAAATTTGTATAGATGTAGAGACATCCAGAGTTACTTCATAGTCATTGTAAACTACTTCTGAGCAAGTTTTACTGATCCTCTAGATATCAAGTACACCTTACCAAGTCATAAAACTGATCAAGCACCGAATTGAAGTGTGTTGCATGAATTTCTCCACCATGTGAATCAAGGATTAGCATATTTAACGACAATTATTACAATAAATATTTATTATAACAAATAATTATTACAAACAATTATTACATAAATAATTATTACAAACAATTATTGCATAAATAATTATTACAACAAATAATTATTACAAACAATTAATGCCCCCTCCACTTTTTTTCGGGGCTTGGGACCGGCATCGGTAGTGTTAGGCACTTTGTTTAAGTCTGTTAATGTCTTAATGAAACAACATCAAGCACTTGCAAAGATAATCAAGTATTAAGTGACGCAAACTACAAGCAAGAGAATCCAGATTTCCATGGACAAGTAGACAAGTCAACATTTCCATGGATTCATGCATAAATATCCTACATCACAACCATGACTGTATTTAACAAGTAATATGTATTTAACAAGTAATATGTATCTAACGATATTGTACTATCATAATGATTTGTCATGAACAGATGATATGTATCTTATCTATGCATCTATGCATATACAGCAAGGACTATCAATTTGATTTCTCAAAACTAATTAGCCACTGAACTGTCAAGTGCTAAAAAAAATAGATACTATCAACTAGCTATTGTCATGCTATAGTACATAGAGCACCACTGAGCATTGAATTGTTCCAAAGAAATTACTACAATCTTTCCAGCATATTGCAACTGACAAATGTTCAGAATTTCTAGCACAATATACAAGCCAAAAAATTATTTTGCTACCAGGTGCTGCTAGCTAAACAAGCTTAAGGAATTTTGATAGAAGCACACAATGCAAAATTTCAGCATGACATTTGACAGAAGTACAATTTAAACCATTCAGAGTTGTAGCACATACTGAATGCCACAATGAGCAATAATTCGATCAAAACAAGCTGCCATTGTAGGGCTCCATGATGAATTTCACTGGTCCTGCAGAGGTTCAGGCAGGAAGTAGGAACTGCAGGCAGGAAGTAGGAACTGCAGCCTGCGGCAAGCTAGAGATGGAGGGAGGTGGAGGAGGTGCGCCGGGGAGTAGGAAGGTGGAGGAAGGCGCTGGGGGTGGAGGAGAAGGGGACCGGCGTCGGAGGAGCAAGCCAAGAAGGTCGAGGATGAGGCCGTGGCGGGAGGAGCCGAGGAGAAGGCGCAGTGAGGGAGCCTGGAGGAGGAGAGGCCAAGATCGAGGAGGTAGCCAAGGAGAAGGTCTTGGGGAGGTGGCCAGGAGGAGAAGGTCTTGAGGAGGTAGCCGGGAGAAGGTGCAGTGAGGTAGTGGGAGGAGGAGGATGGCGCAGGAGGAGCAGCGTGGCCATGAGCAGTGGAGCTAGATCTCAAGGGCGGAGGAGAGGCGGCTCGAGGTCGGGAGAACCAGATCCGGTCGTGGGAGTGGACGGACGTGGGAGAGGAGGAGGAGCAGCACCCATGAGTGGGGAGGAGGAGGGCAACAACGACGCAGGAGGAGGTAGGGTCGATTGCAGGAGGAGGAGGAGGGCGGGGGAGGAGGAGAAGGCGTGGGGGAGGAGGAGGAGGGCTTGGAGAGAGGGAGGGTGGGGAGGAGGAGAGGCTACTGAGCGTGGGAGGAGGAGGGGGCCGGGCCGTTCGGCGCGGGAGGAGGAATGGCGTCGGGAGGAAAGAGGGAGAGGGAGAGGGAGCGCCTTTCGGGAGATGAGAGGAGAGGCGGAAATGGGATTAGGGTTCGGCTCATTGGGTTAGGGTATTTTATGCAATGGCAAAATGCGGGTAAATACCCTGCAAATCGAGAGGCAAATGCGGAAGGGGGGGTGGTGGGAAGCCCCGAAAGCTAGTCGTCGGCGGCTTCTTGGCTTCCGGCTTTCTACCGTTCACATGTTGGAAGCGCTGGGCAAAAACAGCTTCAAGAAGTCGACTATTTGGTTCAACTTCCGGCTTTTTCGACCGAAAACCGGAAGCCGAAGCCAAAACAAACACGCCTTAGTTAGATACAGCTTTTCTTGCAGTAGCAGTACAACTACTCGTAATTTTCTGGACTCCTCTCCGCAGAACACGTACAAAAAAAATCCAGTTGCACGAGGAAAGCAATAAAAAAACAACCGAGGAATAGTTGGGCGCGACGAAAGCGGCGACCGTTCGATGGTGGCTGGCTGGCGCGGGCCCCACACCCCGCGGGCTAGGTCGAAACGGCCGCCGCGCGAATCACTGCGCCCCGATGCCCGCCCCTCCCGCGTGTCGGGCCCACGCCTTGTCTGCCGCGACCATGCCAGGTCCTCGCCCCCGCGCGTCTCGCTGCCAGCCCACGGACACGCACCACCAGCGGCACCCAATGGACGCTCCTCGCCCACAGGTGCCCTCGCGGCCACAGACGGGCGTACACCGTCGCGCGCAGGGAGAATCTGGGGCCGGCAGGAGTGGCCGGCAGCGGCGCACACGTGGCCCGTGGGCGTCGCCCACACGCTCACGTTATTCCCAAGGTCACGAGCGGAAAGCGCAAACGGTAGCGATCCCGCCGTACGAGCACACCGACGGGGCCGAAAGATCCATCCACCCCACCGCGCCGCGCAGGCCTGGCCGCCGCTGCTCCGTTTTACGTTCGTTATCCACATGCGTCATCTACGTCTCTCCGTAACAGCCTGGCTAACACGTAGGAGTACGTAATATTTTTCTCTCTGATATCTGACACTGTACAGTTCGATAGTGCTGTGCTGCGACGAGAAGACGACTTTGGGAAAGTTGGGTGTAGAATAAAATTGTTCATCGGCACGATGGCTGTAGAGAGAGGTTGTCTTGTTACACGGGTAAAATTGACAACGATGCCGCCACTTGCGCTGCCAACAACCAGCGGTTAAAACTTAAAAGGGGGAGAAAATGACAACGTACAGAGCCTAGGTGGTGAATGTCCCATGCAGGATGAGATGATTCATTTTTCTTTAGCCGACCAATAATAGCGATGTTGCATGGGTGATGAGACGAGACGGGTGTAACGCACAGATCACCAATAAATGAATCGTCTAACTAATATTGGTTCCCTTTTATGGATCTCACTTCCGTTTCAAAAAGGAACGGAAGTCTATAGAGTTACGAAATAAAATGATCAATTTTTGGACTTCCTAAATACTCTTCCTAAATACTCTGAAGACTATAAATACATAATTAATATAATCCGGTCCACAACGCCGCCCGCAGGACCTGTCTTTGGTGACAACAAATCTTTGGTTTTTTCTGAAGCTAGGTCCCCGGCGGAAAAACTATTTACAAAAATGTTCTGCTTCCGTTAAGCAAGAGGGGCCTAAGCTGCTAAGCATAGGAGTACATGAAATTTTCTTCTAAGAAAAAACGACGAAGAAACAAACTAGCAGTCATATCAGCCAAAACTCCGGTGACTAGGCCTCCGCCGGGGGCAGACTGTTCAGATCAAGATCAAACGGCGCCTTCTTTGCCGACACAGCGGGCGGCGACGGCGCCAGATTAACGACCGACGAGGAGTCGGAGTCGCTCTGTGCCACGGCCGCCACGGTGACCGGCGCAGCCAGCTTGAGCATGTGGCAGCCGGCCGCGGCCGATGCCTGTCCAAAGAAATAGTACGGGTGCGTTACAGGGTAGCTGTTGAAAGGGAAGCGCACGCCGCCGGCGCCGGCACCCGCGGCCGCCGCGCGGTGGAACAGGTCGAGCTCGAGGGAAGGAGGGAGCGGCATGGCCTGCATGGGCGCCTGCACGTCGCCGCCAAAGGACTCGACAGTGCTACTGTTGCTGCTGCGGCTGCCGCCGGTGGCGGCCGCGGCGGTGGGGAGCACGGGGAAGGGGAAGTTGGTCTTGGCCTTGGCGCCGCGGTACTCACGGGCGGCGGCGTCGTAGGCCCGCGCGGCCTCCTCGGCCGTGTCGAACGTGCCGAGCCACACCCGACTCTTCTTGGCCGGGTCGCGGATCTCCGCCGCGTACCGCCCCCACGGACGCTTCCTCACACCCCTGTAGTGTGGCCCCCCAGCTCCACCGCCCACGCCGAGCGCAAGTCCAGTCGCGCCGGCCGCGGCAGGTGGCATCGTCTTCTCCGACGTTCTCGGCGCCATATCCTTCTTTCTTGCTGTCGCGGAAGGTGTGTGTGTGTATGGATGTCGTGTAGGGATTCGGGGTGGGTGTGGGAGGAGGGACTTATAGGAGGAGCAGGGGTAAAAAAGGGCGGAAATGGGGGGCGACTGGGCGAGTGTGGAGCGCCAAGAGGGAATAAAACTCGGCGCAGTCAGGGAGCGGTTTGACTGTCCGCGCCGCCGCCCGTCGTCTTTAGCGTGGCGGCATTAGAATTTGGCAGGCACCTTTTCTTTTGGCCCCCCTGAGGATAAGAAAATTGAGCAGCGTGTGGATCGGCTATGCCTATAGGCTATAGCTAGCGGAATTGCTTCTAGGCGGCTGTGGTGGTTTGGATGCCTTTTTCCATCCGAGAAAGAAAAACCTTGCTTAACGGAGCGTTTGATACTACCTTGCTTAATGGAGCGTTTGATACTTCTTCTTTTTTCCAGTGTAGAAGTAACTATAAAATTACTTTAAACTAAATAATGTAGTACATGGTTGATTACGTCTCATTCTAAACGAAGACAGTCTTAAAAGTATAATTTCTAATATTAGAGAGTAGCAATAACGCATACTTTTGATGTTGTCCTTATTTTGCGTCACATTGGTTACAATGATGATAGTACTACACATTTGTCACATTACAAGAAAAAGCTTAGACAAATGATGCTAGTGCTGCTACAATCCTATCGAACCATTGAATAACGACAAATACAAATTTAGAATTACTAACAGATATTTTTTAATATAATTTTGTTTTATTCGTAGTTTTGCGCTAATAACAGGTCAACAAGAATATTACAATCAGGAACTAAACTTTGTAGGTCACTCGTATGAATGGTTCTTTTGAGCCAGTGAATCAATGTGTGAGTAAACAGTTTTTACCCCGAACATGTGGCATGCCCAATGCTTTGGATCGTATCTAAATAAGCCTGTGTTACAAGTAGCAAAATGCAATATCCGTCGATCGCATCCCATAAACAAAAGGCATCAAAGCCGCCGCATGCGGGCCCACTGTGGTGCGTGGAGCGGCACATTGTGGGAGCACGTCACGGGCGGCGTGGGCCCCGCGGAAGGACAGGAGCGACGCATCACGATCCGTGCGTCCCGAGCCGCGGTCTGGGCGGCATTCGCAGCCGTGGGGGCGACCAAACTCGCCGCCCGCGTGCGCGCACAGGCACGTGGCCCACCGCTGCCTGCCATCATCTGCTCGGCGCGGCACGGCACGGCACACGGCCCTTCCTGTCTGCCTCGCCCGTCCGCTCCCAAACCTCTAGTCGTCAGATTTGTCATCTCCAACCGCATCGTCGGCGCGGGATGCGTGACGTCTCATGGACACAGCATCGCAAGCCGATAAAGGCACCCGCCCGCCGCTTAGCCCGTAGCCACCACGTAAAGTGGCCTGATAAATAAAACGCCGAGAGGGGCAGGTGACGACGGCACGTTAGGCGGCAGCGGGAACGGGGCCGTTCGAGCGGGACGCGGTGGGGCCCGGCCAAGTGTCGGCATCGGCCGGCTCCGCGGGAGTGCGTTGGCCGGAAATTTTGCAACTTTATTTCTAATTTCGATCGTTTTAATCATCTATTATTTATAGTGTGACAAAATAATATTATCACGTCGGCTGACAAAATCCTGTCACTCTACTATTAGTAACGTGACAGTATTATTTTACCATGCCACTAGTATCGTGATAAAAAATAATATTTAGTTAGACTTAGCTCTTATGACGTGACAGAGTTGTGTAGAGAATAAAATTGACAACAGTTATTAATAAAAAAAATTAAAAAATAAGTTAATTAATAAAAAAGTTCTGGCCTGGATTGCGAGGCGCGCTGTAGCCACCAACCGTTTATTGGCTCCCTCTCGCATTAAAAAGCGGTGGAGGCGCGCGGCGTGGACCGACAGCACGCGGGGCCCCGCAGACCGGCACGCGCCGGTTGCGACCACCGTACGTGCGTACGTAGGAGCTGTCCGTGGGTCGTGACGACGCCTCCTCACGCCTCGACGCCCCGCACCACACGTTTGCGACACTGCCACGCTTTCTCGCCAAGGACCACGGGATCGCGCGGCGTGAGGTGCACGTACCCCGTATCGCGTACCAGGCACTGCCTCTTGTCCATTTGCGTGAGGTGGCCAGGAGCGGCGGGGCGGGAGCTCGTACGGTGAGAAAGAAAACCTGGCAATTCCTGGTGTAAAAATCGGCTTTAGGGACACTCGAGCTCGTCGGGCGGGCCCTAAACACGAGTGTTTCCCATTTCACAGGATGTAGACTGCAGCACTGCCTGTTCTCGTAGTTAGGGATACAAGTAGGACGGATCTATCTGTTAAACCGTTTTCCTATCCCGCAAAACAGTTCACGTATCTATCCGTGAGAATCCACTTAGTGCTAGCAGTTCGAAGCAGACCGGCCCATGTAGCCCGTCAGGCACCGCTTCGCGATAGCGCCAAGACTGCCACTCTCGACCGCCAGTGTGCACTCGAGGGTACTTGGGGTTCCGCCACCGCATCGCGTACCTGACGATCATGTCAACCCCGCTCTTCGTCTCTATCAATCTCTCAAAGAGGATGCCGGTGAGAGGAACAGCTGAGGCTGAGCCACCACTGCCCATGCTTAGGCCACCGCCCCCAGGGACATTCCAATTTTGGCTCCGCTTGCATGGTGCAAAGCGCGTGAAAACAGGAATGGAGCACCAATTTGAAGCCGCTGCCAGCTGTTCTCACCCAAAATCTCGAGCTGCATCCCAATATAGCATGCGACAACATGGATTGATGCCACGGGTGGCGCCGATGGAGTCATGGCCAGCGGTGGTGGATTTGGTGGTAGGAGGCGAGTAGGCAACGCCTGAGGTGCGCTCGATGGCGGATCAACGCGCGACGAAGCTCTATGGAGGCGTCGTGTCGCCGCCTTCGCGAAAGCGCCATCGCACTTTGCGAAGACGAGCCATGACCAGGTCCCGTTGAGCTGCCGTGGAGGGAGTTAGCGTTGTGCGGCTGGTAAAAAGGAAAAAGGAGAGGAGAGGGAATGCGGGCTGTCGCCAAACCAGAAACCACCAGCCGAGTATGCAGTGATGCGTTACGGGCCTAATGGCAGCCGCCACTTCTTAGTGGTCACCGTGTGGTGGTGTAAGCTGTCTGCGGCCCGCCCCACTCACACCACTACTCGTAGTGCTCAATCCGGAGAAAAAAATTTGTTGGGCGCGGACCGCGGAGTGATTTGGCATGGTGCGTACTAGTAGTAAATCTTCGTTGCAGTGAGTGAAGCTGTGATGCGAGGAGCTAGTCACAGATTACGGTAGCATAACTAACATGTATAGTATTCTGACTTTGCCACTAGTTGGATTGTTATATTGAGTTACTAACTTGTACTTAGTCTAGTTAACAAAAGCTGTATTGTTGTACTTGATATATATTGCACCAATTGACACAATCATATAACGGTTAATTCCTTATTTACCATTGAAAGTTGGTCTGTTCTCTAAAATATCATCGCCAAATTGCCCCCCCTCCATGGCCACTCCATCTCAAGTTGTATCATCTTTTTGCCACTCCCGTCAGTTGGCGTTAGGGCAACGCTCGACGAACATGCGAAACACGTACGACTTTTTCCTACATGCCCATCTTACCCACGCTAGTTGTAGGCGTGCGGTCCCACTCGTCAAGTCTTCATTGGAGCAGACAGCCACGGGCAAGCCATTCTCCCCGCAAAACCCATTGTCATTATTCTCATCTCTCCCTCACCCAAAACCCTAGAACCGGCGCTGGCCCCAAATCCCACTCGATTCGAAGCTTGAGGCCACCCAAATGGAGCCCTAGGAGGGGAATCTCATGGCTTAAGCAGCAAAGAGGAGGGAGATGTGAAGGCTAGAGGAAGGAGGCCAAGGGTGGAACCATAGGGAAGGGAGAAGATGGCAATGGCAGAATTAACGCCATCCCCTACGATATCTTGGGTTCCTGCGGGGTATGTGCACTCAAACCTTTGAATGTGCCTTATTTGTGGTTGGATTTCTCTCTTTTTGTTATGTTTTACCGTGAGGATGCGCTTAAAGTGTAGATTCAGTTTTTACTATGTTGGTCCACATAATGGACCTCCGAACAGCATATCTGCTAAAAATCAAATATGCTACACATGGGAACTGTCGATGATCGAGTCACCGATCTTACGAAATAAAATAGAGAAAAATGGCACATATTTCTTGGTAGAGAATGGAACTGCTCTTTATTAATATAAACTGTGTGGATATCATGGGGATATGCCCATGATTTTAGGATGATGAAACAATTGGCAATGGTGCTTTTGGTTTGAAGTTTCACGCGTTTTCGACAAAGTTTCAGATCTGTCAGTCAACAAGGCCCGACCGCTTTTGTCTTCAATGTTGATTTTGTTGTGAGTTGATTATGGGTTAGGTCATATCCATATTTGTTAATGCATATGTGTTGCATGTTGCATGTTTTCACTAACGTGGGTCAAGTTGTGAAGAACTTGTTCCTGATTCGTGTTTGCTTGTCTATTGTTGTGCGGTGGCTTGCGTGTCAATGACGGTCAACGGCGAGGTGGATCGACTAAGCTTGGAGAGCCGAGGTCCGTAACGATCATGGATGCCGTGTGAGGTCAAGTGACTCAAGCATGGCGCAGAATGGACGAGGATGACCGAACAGGCGGTTCGCATACCGTTGGACTGCAAGCGGCGTGGGAGTCGCAAGTAAGTGGTGCCGTGGTGGGATCCGGACGGGAGAGACCACTACTACGTAAAAGGCCTTTACAGACGGTTCAAAAACACCATCACGAGCGGTTGCCCGTGAGCCGCCTCGAGTTTATGGGTCAAGAATGCTAATGGTCATCACAGAGCGGTTCTCGAACCGCTCGTAATACATACTATCACTGCACGGTTCAGATGCAACCGCTCGTGATAGTCGATCACCACGAGCGATGCGTCAGATAAAACCGCTCGTGATAGTCGACTACCACTGCACGGCCCAGATAAACCGCTCGTGATATTCGACTACCACGCACGGTCCGAGATAAAACCGCTCGTGATAGTCGACTACCGCTGCACGGTCCGTAGATAAAACCGTCGTGATATTCGACTACCACTGCACGGTCCGTAGATAAAACCGTCGTGATAGAGATTACAGACGGATTCAGATATGAAACCGCTCGTGATAGTTCACTATCACGCACGGTTTCATATACGCATCGCTCATGGTAATCGATCTATCCTGCACGGTTTCATCTACTGCACGTCTGTGGTAGTCTTTGCATTGCTTAATCTATTTTCATTTATTGGCTAGCCTCGTAAAATGCTAGCCATGCCCTCTCAAACAAGCACATCCAATTCTCATTCATTTCGTAGCACATCAAAATTGCATTCATTTCGTAAACAAGCACACATCCAATTCACAAATCAATTAACTAAAATTAACCATTAATGTACATTAATTTACACACATGTACCATTATGTTCAATCTATCTCAATCAAGTTCAATCTGCTACATCGTGGAAACTCCCATTTGGATTTATGACCGTCTGCTCAGAATGCCGCAAGGTGTGATCGAATTTTTATGAGCTCGCCTGCTCCAACGCAATTTCGGCGATGTTTGCAACCCGTCGATATGAAGGTTAAATTAGGGCTTATATAAATTGGTAAGTATATATGAAATAATTGTTGAAAGATTGACAAACCCGAGGATCATTGGTGATCGCGAACCGACGAGTAGTTGCATGTTGTGGCAAACATAGTATCCACAGACGCTATGCCCTACGATCAGTTGGTGGCACCGCAAAAATAGAATTGGTTAGTTCAAGAGGCATTGCTACGAAGTGTTATATAGGATTAATGTGTACTAGCTAGCAAGTACCGGAATGTTTGATCATGTTGCGTTCTTCCCTTGATATTCCATCCTCTAGCATGTAACACGTCGAACACCCCACGTGACTCCAAGAAGTTAGCCTTAGCCATTGCAAAGGAAGGAAAGACTACAATAGAGTTTCTATGGAGGAAATGTGTTTACCGATGATTAAACTCCTGATAGTCGTGAAGTTGTGACCGCCCTCTATAGGGAATCTAGGTATATTACGATTTCGTTTTGGTATAATTACAATTAGAATCCAATAGAACCTACACAGTATGTCAAGATGGTCATTAAACCTAAGTTCGTGTTGCTTATAAAGTACAAATCAACATTAAGTATAGCCAGAGTGCAACACTACTTACTCGTTGTAGGGCAAAAGTATGAATTCCTTGTTGCGTGAGCCATGAAAAATCTATAACGTAATTCTCGATTTAATGTTGCATTCGCCGTGATGCTTTGCTCGGAGACAACGTGTGGGTCGAGGAAACCTACCGGTGATTTCCTTCTTTCGCTTCACGATCATGTATCTATTATACAAAAGCTAGGAGTTATATATAACATTTATCGATATTACACTAACATTGACCGTGATTGTACACACTTACAAGATATCAAAGATCGTATGATTGAGACGCCGAGCTCGCCGAGGTTGAAGAGACGTAACAAGTCGTCGAAGGTCACCGTGAAGACGGCGCCTTGATACACGTGGTTAAAATGATGCTCCTTGAACTTGACGGTGACACCCGAGCATCGCTGATCAACCGCTTGTTGGATCTGCTCCATGTACCATGCATGCAATTCCGCAATCCAAATCCTAGGGTAGGGTCGTTTAACTTTCGAGCAACGGCTCGCTGGCTTGTATTTCCGCCAACGGCAAGAAGGGATATCGAGAAGACTCGATCGCCTTCGATTTGCCCTTGCCCCTTTGCCTCGCTTTGTATAGGTCGACTTCACAAGAGTCGATCGAGCACGAGGTGTAGATGCATGTGATGCGGCGGGCCCTTGCCATGTTAGTGCAGAAGCCGGTGCGCAGCCAAGTCCCGTGGACTTGATGCCGCTGCAGACATTCCGTGAAGTTGACACCGAGCAGTAGCTCCAGCAGATGTCCTCCTTGGGCCATCGGATGAATGTTCCAACGGCTTGCCCTAGAGTCATGACCTCATCGCTTGGGGAATTTTCAACGGGACGGCCTCGAAATTGGCACAAACACCGCCCACATTCACTTTTGCGAAACCCGAGCTAGATTTGCACTGCACCAAAGTCTGACATCGATGGATACACCGCCCCAAGCAAAGATCTAGGGCAACAGAGACATATCTCACTTGAGCTTGCACTTCAGAGCCACCTCACGCATATAACGGTATAAAATTAGCTACTCCAACAAAGCTTATGAATGGATTGAGCATTCCAGAGATAATAATTATTACCGGATGTCATCGACGGAAAATCTGTCATCACCTATTGTGGTAGGGTTAGGGTTGGACGCGCAGCTACTCGGATGTTTGGGGGGGCTAGCTAGCGGTATAGTAGGGGCAGGGGCTTCCAACTGACTTGGCATTTGCAATCCCCTAATCCTTTCCTCAAAAGTCTCTTGCTGCTTTTTTCAGTGAGCTCATCTCTGAGGGATGCACGAAGATCCTCTCTTAGCTTTGCATCGTGCTCGGCTTTGGCTCTCCTCCTACTCCGCAGACGATCCTCCGTCGCTTGGAACCATTGTTCCCATGTAACAAAAACACGGCGCCTCTCGTGTAATCTTGATGCTCATTGCTTCCTAGGGCCGCAGAGAGTATATCTTTCTCCCTATCCGCTCGAATGAGCCTTGGGAAGATTGTGCACTCGGCGTTATCTCGCAATATAGCCCGACATGTCATTTCACTTCCTATGAAGTTATGGAGTAATTACAAACTAGGTAGTTCGACATCTTACCAGCGCTGGGACACTTCTCGGTCTTCGGGTTTGGAAAGTACACTTCCGAGGGCGAATAGCTAACTCGCAAATAACCACCGCTTCGGCCAAGACATCGCTGATCTCGAAATAGCAGGAGAGATTCAAACCGCTTGTTCGCTGTTCTCGATCCCTCCATATCGGGCTTTACCCGCATACCCGTGTGCCGAAGTCCGTGGGGTGCTTGTTTTTGCTCGAGGGCCGTAGCGCCGTGACTTTCACTCTTAAATTCATCTGTCGCCTTCTTCGCCACAAACTCGCCCAGACTCTTCCAATAATAGATACTTGTGGAAGGGCGGCAGATCCTTCTCCACGAAGTTCTTGACAAGCGTGTTTTGAAGTTCTTCCACGCTTTGCACGCTTGTAGCAACGCTGTCGTCAAGACGGAGTCCGTGAGTTCTGGGATCTCGAACGATGCAAGAATTTCCGTCAAGACAAAGTTTTCAATGGTCCGCACCACCTTCCACTTAATCGTAGGTGATCTTGACCCGTTCTCGCAACTATTCCACCATTCTCCGGAATACGCTTTCGGCGAGGATTGATAGGGTCCCAAACCGATCGACCTGCGTGATGGTAAATCGCCGTGGGCCTTTTCGATATTCCTCTTCTTCTACCGCGGTTGGATATTGTTCCAGAGGATGGTGCATCATCGAGACACATGAGGCGGCTACGACTCGTAATGAGCGGAAGACATCTTCACAAGAAATAGAACATCATGTGAACAAATGAAATCAAGATAAAGCTAAGATTTAACATTTTGATATTGCTATCGATGTAGAGTAAGCATTCCAATTAGAGCTCAAGTACAAACCCGATTATCAAAACAATTTCAAGACAAGACTATTATCATCACAGAGCATTCATCTCAAGCCCAACACACCACATTGCAATGTATTCCAAAGAGCGAGATCAAAACAAATACCATATGAATAATCGACTAGAACAAATACAAATTCCTAAAACAAGTACAATTATCATGAAGGACCATGACAGATTATTGATAGAAATAGTTAGGGAAAGGGGCATGGGGTCGATCGGTAACTTCGGCATTGGTTACCTTTGGGCCGAGGAGAAGGACGAGCAGGAGCAAGACGAGCAAAGAGGCGGCATCAAGGGGAGGCGCACTGCCTGGGGAGGGAGGAGGCGGCGGGCTCGGCGGGTCAGAGGAGGAGGCTCGGCGGGCTCGGGGAGGCGCACGGCCGGAGGAGGAGGCGGCGCCGACGGATCGGGAGGAGTAGCGCCGGCTCGAGGAGGTGGCGTCGAGGACGGTGGCGACAGGCTCTGGGAGGAGGGAGCGAGAGGAGTTGAGAAACTTAATCGCTTGAGAGTGGCGGGCGCGCAAACCCTAGCTAGAGTCCGAATGTAAATAGGGATGGATATCACAGACGGTTCTAAATTAGAACTGCTCAGGATATACTATTATCACGCCGGTTCTAACTTAGAACCGCTCGTGATATGTGATGTATCATGCACGGTTTTAATAAACAACCGCTCGTGATATTGATGAATCACGCACGGTTTTAATAAACAACCGCTCGTGATATGATTATCGCGCACGGTTCTAATTTAGAACCGCTCGTGATAGTAGCATGCAGCGGTTCTAAGTTAGAACCGCTCGTGATATATGATGTATCATGAGCGGTGTTAATAAACAACCGCTCGTGATATATGTAGCATGACGGATTTGATAAACAACCGCTCGTGATACACATGTGAGACGATCTATAGTTCAAACCGTCTGTGATATTATTTTGTATTGGTTAATATCTAGATCGTTTCGCTTATTGGCTAGCCTCAGAAATGCTAGCCATGCCCTCTCAAACAAGCGTAAAAGACAACAAGTACATGTATATACATCCAATTCACATTCATTTGAGAAACAATCACATCCATTTCACAAGACAAATCTCAATTAATTAACTCAAATGAACTAAAATTAACCATGATCACGTAATGTATATAGTACATATACACACATTGTTCAATTAATCTTTAAAAATTAGCCCTTCATGATGATCGACGCAGTATGTAGCTAGTTTAGTCATGTTCTTCTTCCTCGACCCTTATGCCGCTTCCAAAGGAGGCAACTCGTCAAATTGATTGTATTCTTCCTCGCCCACTACATTCTCAACTCCGACAATCCTCCTTTTTCCATGAAGAACTACGTGGCGCTTCTTATTTGCCGGGTTGGTAACATAGAAGACTTGAACAACTTGGTTAGCCAAGACGAACGGTTCGTCTTTGTATCCGACACGCTCGAGGTCCACGGTAGTGACGCCTGCATTTGTCGACCTTCACCGTGGGAGATGGACCCAACGGCACCAAATAGGGGATCTTGAAAAGCACGAGTCGAGCTCCCATATCTCCTCTATTTGCCCATAGTAGAGCTCCTCACCCATCGGCTTGAATGCATCTATGCGACACCGCTGCTCGTTAGTGCTTTTATATCCCGAACTGCAGATAGAATGTGTACCCATTTATGTCGATCTCGCCATGTTACAACTCAGAATGTTGGCCCTTTTGCCAACCATGTCAAGATATCACTTGACGAGCTCCTAGCAAGTCGCTCCTTCAACCATTGGTTGAACCGCTGCATTGTGTTGTCTCGTGATCCAAACATCCGCCGCAGCGGATTTCGCTGTCAAGCACGCCCCAGCCGGTCGATATACGGGACACTTCACCATGTGTTGCAAGACGTGAAATGGGCTTGAGCATACGATCCATATTTGGAGTGATTGCTTTCCTTCCGATGGTCCCGATACCCTCGAGCCTCCCTCATGGCGAGATCGAGGCACACCCATCGGCTCGACCGAGCCATGTAATCGAGGCGTAACTCAATGACCTCTTCGTTGCATAACCTTCGACGATGTCGCCTCGCCGAGATCGATTTCAGACATATGACTTGAGAATTCCCATGAACCTCTCGAACGGGTACATGCTACGAGGAACACGAGCCCGACATCTTTATCTCCTCACAATATGAACAATGAGATGGACCATGATATCGAAAAACGACGGAGGGAAATACATCTCAAGATCACATAGTGTCGCCACCACCTCGCCCCGCAGAGCATCTAGTCCTTCGAGATCGATGACCTTCGAGCAATTGTGTTAAAAAATAACACGACCTCATGATTGTCTCTGACCTTGATCGGCAAAATACTTCTAATTGCAACAGGAGCATTTGTGTCATCAACACATGACAATCATGAGACTTCATGCCAATTAACTTCAAATATTTTATCGAAACAAGTTTCTTCATGTTGGCGAGTAACCGGACGGAACTTTCACGCCATGCAAGCACCGCAAGACGCAGATTCGGTTCTCTCGCCTTGGACAGAGTGTAACAAAGGGGAAGGTACGTTCATTCTTTATCGGTCCTTGTTGGTGCTAACTCAGTCCGATGTCCATATCAACCAAGTCAAGCCGTGCGCTGACACCATCTTTTGTTTTGTCACGAATGTTCAAGAAGAGACCAATCAAGTCGTCACATACATTCTTTTCTACATGCATGACGCCGATGCAAAGGGCGAACTTCTAGGTGCTCCCAATAAGGTAAGTCCCAAAATATTGATCTCTTCTTCCACATGTTCTTCTTACTTGTCCTCGATTTACATCCCTTTCCAAGCACAACATCTAAATCCTTAACCATATCATAGACCTCTTTTCCGCTTAAATGCCTTGGAGCCGAATTGTCCTCCTTCTCTCCGTCAATTGTTTCTTCATCCTGCGGTATGGGTGAGCCCTCCAAGGAACCTACGATGACGCATGTACACGGTTTTGCTTGAAAGTGATTCAAACCACACACTATGGGTATCATCTAAGCAAAGGAGTCTGTGCTTTGGCCCTTTGTACTCGCCCAACAGATTAGCAAGGGCGGGATAATCATTTATGGTGCGTAACAACAAGGAACGTAAAGTGAAGTTCTCTCGCTTGTACGCATCCCATAATTGCACTCTTCAATCCACAAGATTTTTAGATCTTCCATCAATGGTGCTAGGTACACATCAATATCATTCCTGTGTTGCTTCGCCCTTGGATAAGTATCGACAACAAAATATACTTCCGCTTCATACACAACCAAGGAGGAAGGTTGTAGATACAGAGCGCCACGGCCAAGTGCTATGTCACGCTCATATTACCGAAAGGATTCATTCCATCTCAGTACTCAATCCAAACCTTATATTCCTCGGTTCCGACCAAGTCTCGCAAACCTCCTATCGATGTTTCTCCACCGGGCGGAATCAGCAGGTGTCTTAACTTTCCGTCATTCTTACGCCTCTCGAGTGCCAATCTAGCTTTTGCATTCTTTGGGTTCAAAAACCGCTTCAAACGGGAATTACAGAAGATACCACGCCACCTTAGCAGAGGTCCTTTCTTCACCTCGATTCCTCGTCGTCATCCGATTGTTTACGCTTGTATCGGGATGCGTTGCACACCGACATACATGCATGTTTGTATACTCGTTACGGTAGAGGATACAAATGTTCGGACATGCATGTATTCTTTCTACTTCCATTCCCAATGGACAAAGAACCTTTTGGCTTTGTAGGTGGTTTTGGGCAACTCATTTCTCAGGAAGCATGTCCGCTAAGAGACCTAACAACTCGTGAAACTCTTGTCGGACCAACCGCTGCTTGCCTTCAATTTCAGCATAGCTTTAGCACGGATGACAACCTTGTGTATTCCGACTTGCGGCCGGGAACAAAGGTTTCTCCGAGTCCTCCATCACGCCCGGAATTGAACATACTCCCTCTCATCACGCTTCCTTCAGATCGCGAAGCATCCGATCTAGATTGTCATCGCGGCCTTATCCGAATCGGAACCACAATCGACATTCGCGGCATATCGTTGACTTCAGATAATATGCATATCGTTGACTTCTCAGATAATATGCTCTTCACCGTGATCGTCCAACATGTATAACCCTTTTGAAACCCTTCAATCAAGTGTGCTTCGATCTGCGCTCGGTTGTTAAACATCTTCAGATTCTCGCAATCAATGCATGGACAAGACATATATTCCGCCCCTTATTCAACATATCCTCCTCGGCCTCTTGTAAAAGCAGACACGCCATTAATGTACTCTTCACTCACACGGTTCTCAAGTACATCCAAATTTCGGTCCATCACACGGTTCGTATTGAAAACCCCGAAAATAAATAAAAGGGTGATGACTTTCAAAGCGTATTTTCCGAGGCTTAATTATGATTTTTTCATTTATACATTTTTTGGATTTTATTAACTTACATGTGGGCCCTACTTGTCGCTGACTCATTTTTTATTTCATGATTTTATTTATAAAATCTATGGCGTCCCACATGTCATAGACTCGTTAGTTTATTAACTAAATGATTAAAAACAAGAGGATTAATTAATTTGAAGCTCAAACTGGGCTTAGGGTGACATCGCATTGCTATATAGTCGTGGCTTTCGCCCTAAGGTCTCGCCGAGGCGAACCGACAGACGATGTCCCATGAGGCGCTGAAACTAGCGATTTTACATAAACGCTCAAACTACTCAAATTAAAGGATGCTTATGCTTCAAGATCTCACCTCGATCACGAGGAAGGTGTCAATGAAAGTCGGGAAGGTCCAAGGCGCGCTGGTCGCCGATCGGTGAATGAGGCGACGGCGGCAAGCTCTCTACGACAATATACAATCGAAATGGACCAGCCGGTAGGCCAATGAGGTGAGGCGATGTACTCAAACCGGGCATGGAACGGCGATGGACCTATCGTGAGCGCCTAGAGATATGGAGATCAAGAAGACTATATATGTTTTGGCGGGAGGCGAGCTATATATATACGTCTGTGGTGAGTTAATTATCACGACGGTTTTAACAAAACTCGCTCGTGATATTGGGCAATATCACGACGGTTCATGTTTGGAACCGCTCGTGAAGTATCACAGACGGTTCTAAAACAAACCGCTCGTGATATTGTGTAATATCACAGACGATTCATATTGGAACCGCTCGTGAAGTATCACTGACGGTTCCAAACATAAACCGCTCGTGATATGACATCTTCACTGCAGCGGTTTTTAGCGCGAGAATAATACGCACGGCGGGTAACAAAAACCGCTCGAGATTGAAGTTTTACTGACGGTTTCGATGAACCGCCTCGTGATCAAAGGCCCAAGATAGCATTTACGTAGTAGTGGACTTGACGACATGGAGCCGTTGATCAACCTACACGTGGCAAGCAGCGATTGCTTCACGATCGTGGACTCGACTTTTGGAAAAGATCGAGAAGGGTATTTTGGTAATTTTACCAAATACCATCTTGGTGACCTTTGACTGCTGCGCGGCGCTGGTCGGCGATGGTGAAGCGGTTTAGATCAATCGACGATGAAGACGGCGCTTTGAGATGCGCGTGATGTGTTCCGTTGTTGTTGGGCCCTAACGGAAGCCCATTAGGGTAAATCATCTAGAAGATTTTCTAAGGTTTGTTGTTGCCCTATAAAAGGAATAGGTGATAGGATTTTTAGGTCTTTGGAGATTAGAGCAAACCACTAAGAGAAAAAAAGGAGAGCCTTTGTGTGGTGGCCTCCTAGAGACAAAAAAAATCTGAGTGGGCGTTTTGGGATGATGTGGCGCGCCCTCCAGAAAATTGTTGATCGCTGCTTGCCCGGATGAAAAATCATGGCGGCGCCCTTCCAGAAAAACCGAGCGCCTCATAGAAGAGCGCCTCCTCTTGGCGATGTTGTTTTGTTCTCTCTTGCTTTGATCGCTTCTTGAAGGGACTTAAGTTTCGTCTTTTTTGGCGGCTAGCTTGCATAGTTTTGTTGCGTGAAAATCTGTTTCGCTGGAATCATTGTTTGTTGTTGTGTCGAGTTTTTATTAGCTTGTTGGTTCTCAAAATCTGGATTTTTTGTCGCGCCGAGTCCCCGTGAAATCGTAATCTTGGGCGGCGCCATTTCTCCTCTCGCCAAAAATCAAGGCTTGTTCTCGTGCTCTCGAGAAATCTGTGGCGGCTTGTAGAGCCTCGCTTATCCCGATTTCTTGGCGGAAGTGCGCATAAAAACTCATTTCCTATGCGTGTGAAGTTTTGATTTGCCTTGGCTCTGTTTCTTCATGCATGTCTCTGCTTCTTGTAGTTTGGCTCAAGACTAGTGATCGCTGATTGATGTAGCCGTTCCTGTGCGTGTGTATGCGCCTACTTGAGGAATTAGGAGCTAGTGCGTACCGTAAGGCCCTAGTGAAGTTCTGTTGAAAATCGTGTAGCCGCTTCTTCTGTCGTGCGCAGCGTGCTTCTACTTGCCGTGAGAAGCCCCGTGTCCCGGAGAATTAGGGCGTGTGGAGGCTCGCAGGAATTGATGGCGGCTACTTTTGTTGGTGCATTAATTTGATCTGATGACATTAAGTAGTTAATGGTTAATCCTTTGCTTTGATTATTTGGCTGTTTGGATCTATTTGCTGCTGCACCTTTTGTTTGATCCGGCTGGATTTGATCTCCTTTTTGTTGCCTCTTTCCTGTAAGTGGATTCTTCAGTGCATAATCTTGGCAGCGGCTGAGCGCCCGAACAAGAGCTTGGCGGCGGCGGCGTTTTGCCCTGCAAAAGGTCGATCGCCATTTTGCCTCATCTTGAGCGATTTTTTTCGAAGTTACTGAGTTCTGGCGAGAGTCAGGTTCTCGGCAGTAAAAATTGCGTACCGTAGCTTTTTCTTGCCGTTTTGGTTGGCGGCCATCGCTTTTGGTTTTCTTGCTTTTTAGTCTTTACTCTCTGTGGTTGTTGTCCTTGGTGGGAAAAATGATTCGCTACTGTTTGATTTGATGATTCAAGATCTTTGTTTTATGGCTGCCAATTTATATATATATATGCTACTGTAGCTAGTGGCTGCATCTTGATGTGTGCGAGGCACTGGTTCTAACTGCCAGTAGGTTGTCTGCCCGGGAAAAATGAGGAATCATTGCTTTTTGGATTTGGTGTTTGTTTTGACTGTAGTCTTGTGCGTGTGGTCTTGAGTTGTTTTTGGTCTTTTGCTTAGGGGTTTGATTGGATTCAACACAGGTTATCCGCTGTGTCTGTATACAGATCTTCATAGCTTTTATAGCTATTGGAGTGAAAGTAGTGTTGAGTTCGATCAGGGTGAAAAATAGAGAAAGCGCCTATTCACCCCCCCTCTAGTCGCCTTTCCGATCCTACAATTGGTATCAGAGCCAAGTTTGCTCTTTTGTGATCTTTATTGATCTTTGAGCATGGCGACAGATATGAGGACTTGTGAGCGGTTCCTTGCATCTTGTCGTGGTTCTTTTACCAATGGTGTTGGCCGTAACAAAATATTTGAATGCATGATAAGTCTAATGGCGATGGAGGAGGAAGTCTCCTGTGATATCTGTGGCAAATCCTTTTGTTTTGATTGTCCTAGTTTCAGGGATGAGTCACTTTTAGAGCCCGAGGAGAAGAAGCCCAGTGACATATGCACAGCAGCTTTTGAGGATGAACATGATGGAGAGGATTTTGATGATGAGTCTTTTGATGATGATGATGACTCTTATGAGGACGATCCCCTACTCAAGCTAAGCAAGGTGAGCAAAGAAAAACTCATTGATTGCTTGATTTCATATGAATATAAATTGCATGCTCTTAGAAAGAAAATGAAATTGCTAAAAAGAGAAAAGAATGATTTGTCTCATGAGCTCTCTGAATTGAAAACCTCCATGAATGCTTATGATTCATTGCTTGTAGACATGGAGAACTTGAATAACTCTTTTGCATGCCTAAAATCTGAAAATGAAATTTTGAAATCAAATGGTTCTATGCCTTGTGAATCTTGTATTGCCTTACATAATGATCTTGATAATGCTAAGTTAGAAATAGGCAATCTTAGTTCTATGGCTAGAAATAATTGTGATTCTTGTGTAGGCATGCTTGCTGAAATTGAGAAACTTAAATTGACTAATTCCATGCATCTTGAGCAATTAGAAAATGCTAGGGCTGAGATTATTGAAATTGAAGCTAGGCCTTGTAGCATGAGCTTTGATTATGATAAATTGCTTAAGGATGGTTTAGTCTCTTGCAAGAATTGTGCTTGTTTAGAAACTGAAATTGATGCTTTGAACTGCATGCTTAATTCGAAAGCATCATTAATTTCTTGCACATCTTGTATTTCATTGAAGAGCGAAATTGAGTCTTTGCGCGATGATATGAGCGCCAAGTCATGTGACTCGTGTATTTGCCTTCACTCCGAGATTGATGTTTTTAAGATTTCTCTTGCATCTTTGCATTCGGAGTTGGAGTCTTTTTGTGCTAAACGTGAGTCACTTGATGTTGGTTTTTGTGGCATCGCTTTGGATAGCTCTTCTTTGGTGAGTTCGACTCTTTCGGACTCTTCTTGTGTTGTCCAACGGATTTCAAAAGACAAATGTGCTTCTTTCTCGAATGGTACTAAATCTTTACAAAAGAAGTACCATTGCACATTTTGTAAGAAGAATGGACACACTTTTGGGTTTTGCTTTCGCCGTTTGAAACATGAGCGTCGAGTGCGTCGTCGTACCTCTAGGAACACACATAGATTTTCTCATGGCATGTGTGGGTCTAGTGTCGATCTGAGGACTAGTCATGATGTTAGTTCTTCCAAAGACTTTTTTTTTGAGCTTATTAATGGTGCTTCGTCCTCTCGGACCGTGTCTACTAGTAGACCTTTACACCATTGCTCATTTTGTGGGAAGAATGGACATCATGTAGATTTTTGTTTTCGGCGTGCAAAACATTTTATGCCGAGCTCATGCTTCTAAGTCTCCTAGTGGGCATAGTCTTTCTCATGACATGCACACTAAAGAGCCAAGCACTAAGACTCGATTTGTTGATGGCTTCTTTGACACCTTTTCTAGTGGTGTCCTGACAAAGACCGTGGACATGGTTTGCATAGTTTTGGTTTTGGTCCACAAGCTGCCCCGAGGCAGGATTTCCGCCGTTGTCCAAGAGGTGGACCTCGTTTTGGTCATCGAGGTACACACCCACGGCGAGGATATGTGAGTTCTTTTGGTGCTTTTGCTGGTTCTCATCATGGTGCTTTCAAGCAAGGACATCGCCGCTTTCCTAGAGATGGACCTCGTTTTCCTCATCGAGTTGTCCACTCGCGGCGTGCCTTCAAGGATGAGATTGGATCTTCTTGCATGGACCATCATTTGCATCATGCTAACTCACATAATGGGTCGACTGCCTCTGGTGGTGGTGTGTCCAAGGTTTGGGTTTCCAAGCATTTGCTCTCTAACCCTTCGGGACCCAAGACTCGGACACCTTGTCTTTCTCATGTGTAGGTACCAAGAACGCGGGTTGGAGAACATGAACTTAAAGGATTCTGATCTTTTGCTTTATTACGTGATCGAGACACTTGATGGTTCTCCACTCCAATGATGGCCTCCAAGAGGCATGTGCTTTAATGATCGGCATCTACACCTGATTTGTGAGCAATCATATACCTTCATGCCCTTATCTTCATGATTATTCAATCTTGGCTTGTTGTGCTTATCTTTGTGCTCACTTGTACCATATTGGCATGTTTTTCTCTTATGATATCTCGCCTTCATGCTTTTACCTTGCTTATATATCCATGTACTATATTGTTGTTCATTATTTTCATGGTTATGTGAGCTGTTTTGTCATCATGAGCTTGTGCTGTTGTGTACATGATTTATCTTGCTCGTGTTGATGTTTGCTGTATGTATCCACATGTTCACTTGATATCCATGTTAGCATTCTTTATCCATGCCATGTTCTATAACATGCTTTATGCTTACATGGTTATTATGCCTTACTGTTAATTGTGGATGCATGAGTCTTGCCATAGCTTTCACTAGCTTACTTTCGACTGTATATATGATGGGTGATATGCTATGTGTTTGTTTGCTTGCTCCTATGCCTTATTGTTGATTAAGGATAGTTTGAGTTTTGTCATGTCTTGGATAGCATGTGTTGCAATTGATTTGTCTATATTCATGCTCATATCCTGAACTATTGATTATATGCTTAAATGAGCTTTGGATTATCTTTTGCTATCTTTGCTAGTCATGTGTCTTGGTACTGTTTCTTCAGATATTGTCTCACTAACCCAGTACCAAGGCATAGACTTTTCTGTCTCTTTTGTATAGTCTTTCAGCTGAGAAGAAGAACATGTGGTCCTACAATTGGTACTTCTTCATTTGTGCCTTCAATGATGACTATCACTTCTCGGAGACGAAGGAATTTGAGATGAGGATGATGGGTGAGCGCAACTACCTTCTGAAGCTTCAAGAAATGGATCTTCATCCATCTTGATTACATCTCACTGCCAAGCAGTGGGACTCAGGTTCAAGCTTCTATACCCTACATTTGTGTATGGTATCCCTAGTCTACCTTGCATAGCATCTGTTTTGTGTCAGGTGTTGGGCTTGTCGTGTTCAGGGTAGATAGGAGGCTCTGTTCTAGCGCGTGTCCTTTCTAGGCACTCTTCTTATCCCATGATTTGCTAGGATGCATTCTTCTCACAGCCTAGGTCGAGCTTGTCTCCCAATCACTTGTCTTAGCAGGTTTTGAGCTGCCTGTAAGCTTTTTAGTGTTGGTGTTTCGCTCCCTAGCTTTTCGAGTTGCTATCCCTAGAGATCTTGTGGTGTTTGAAGTTTTTGTGCTAGTTTTTGCGGAGTCCAAGGCTTTTTGGCAGATTTCCCCTCAAATCTTTTTAGACCCAACAAGGTAAAGAATATATTTGGAATTAGATCCAGATACCAGTTCATAAATCCCATTTAGTACTACCGGTGGGAGACTAGGTCTGTAACCTTTGTCCCACTGTGGTGCCCATTATATAACATCTGGAATCCTTACGACTAGTGAGGTCGTTAGCCTTAGGGGTTACGACCACGAAGACATATGGTCTTTTATGTATTAAAGTAATACATAGATATTTTAATCCTCGTCAGCTAGCCCCCGAACTTTAAATGAATAGGTCGTGTGATCACCTTCTACAACGAAGTCATATTGGGCAGACCCTCATTTAATGTCGTGACATACGAGGTGGTCTGTATTCATTTTAAAGTTGTGAACCTGCCTTGGGGATCAAAGAGTTTTTCTGTCCATTGGACAAAAAGGTTTTATCTGTTGGACTTTTAGATAACTCCTGATTGCGGTTAAAGATCCGAAGCTATAAAATCCCCATTGTTGGGCTTTAGAGCTTTCACGCTTTCAGATCTCCTCGCAATTTCTCTTCGATTTCTTGCTAAGAACTATGTCCGACCTCCGCCTTCTTCTCTACCCAAAGTTTCCTCCGACCACTATTCACCTCCTTGCGAGATCCCACCATGTCGGACCAGATCACCAAGTGGATGGCTTCAGAGCTGAGTGAGAAGAAGCTCGAGGCGCTTGAAGGAATCGGGATGCTCCCTAACAAGAATTTGATCAAGTGGAGGTCAGCGGCCGGAGAACACTTTCTGAGCCGTGAAGAAGGGGAAATCCCCATTTTCTTCGCCTACATCAAGTGTAAGCTAAGGCTGCCAGCGCACAAATTCCTCTCCCAAGTCCTGGAGTACTATGGGGTAGAGTTGGTGAATTTGGCTCCGAACTCCATCGCCAACATCAGCATTTTCACCTAACTATGCGAGGTGACCTGGGAGTGCGACCGAATTTGAAGCTCTTCAGGTACTTTTACCGGATGGCGATGTCAGGAAGATCCACAGCGGCTCCTGGAGAATGCACGTTACGCCCTCACGACGGGAAGGCCGATGAGTACATCCCAATGTTCTCAAAATCTTCGTAGTCTTCATGAAAAAAGAACCGGTTTTACATGACGGTCACAAAAGACGACAACCTCTACTTCGCCGAAAATAGGGCGAACGAGAACATAAAGTGGAGGGGAATCGTGGAGAAGAAAGGGATGGTCGGAAGATGTGTAGAGGCTATTCAAAACCTGAGGAGAAAGGACTTGACTTCCTGGCACGTGGTAAGGGATTTCACCATTTGCCAAATTAGTCCTATGAAGCTCCGAGACCATTCCCTACTCTGGTACATTGGTCGGGATGAAGGGATCAAGGACTCAAGGGATGGTAAGTCTTTCAAAGTGCTCTGACCAGTATAGCTTATTAGTAGATTATCATATAACCTTGAAGTCTCCTTTTTTTTGAAGTCCTTTCTTCTGACGAAGTCAGAGATCAGATCAAGATGATCTACGCCGGGGAGTCTGATGAGAAGGCTGCATTTCCTGGCATCTTGGCGATCGTTTCTGACGAAGAGAAACTAAGGAGGCTTAAGGTAGATAACCAACTTACTCATCTTTTATATATATCCTCTGATCTATTTCTAAGTTTGCTCTTAATATGTAGGCAGTCGGACTAAAGGTTATATACTCCGGTGAGGATCATAATCCTACCGTGGCTCCGACCGATTCCTGCCCAGAGGCCATGGAAGAAGATGATCTTCTCGAGGTAAAAGAGTACTTAACAGAGGATACATATTTAGATGGAAAATTTCATCACCTAATCAAATTTGATGTTTAACTTAAGTGGAAAAGATGGAAGGCCCGCAGAACAAAGTCGGAAGTCAGAGACCCAAAATGGTCGTTTCACGACCGACGAAGAGTTTGAGACAACTACTCTGGAGGTCGATGAAACCACTCCTTCCGACCCGATGGTCAGGAACGCTATTCTCGACCAGCTGGTCGAGAATATTGCGTCCGACCTCATGCTGGAGGATGCGAGGGATACAACCAGCCCTGCCGGTGTTGAACCGGTGAAATTGGTTGAGAAAAATAGGAAAGCGAGCGCCACGGAATTTAATCCAGTGTGTTTCAAGGTCAAGACCAAAAAATCGACCAGGTACGTACAAACGAAATAGTCATATGAGTGCATACCTTTAAAAGTCTTTGACAATTGAATTGTTGTGCTTCCTTTCTTCTTTTTGTATAGATCTTCTGGTGCTCCGATCGTCTCCAACCAGAATATTCCTGAGGATCAAGTAATCGAGGAAGTTCTCATCCAAAACCCTTCTTAGAATAAAGTTCCTGAGGACAAGGTGGTCAAGAAAGACCCCGAGCAAGCGTTGGTGCCAGCGCTTGTTCAGGACCCAATGGTGACTCTAACTCCATCTACGGAGGTAGACGTCCCTGAAGGCCCTAAACAGGTTCTGACCCCTGTTGGTACTTCCTCTCAATCTAACAAGTTCCCTTTTTGTCCTCGATTTATCGAGGATAAGGAGCTTAACGAGGTTTGGGGAAAGATATCAGACCGTTAAACCGAGACGGGTCTAGATGAAATTTTCGCCGAATACAATGATGTGGCGATTCGGGTAAGTATCTACGACCAGTTTCATAGTTTTTCCTCTGAAATTTTATCAGAAAATTTAAAGAAGAATGCTATTTGTGTAGCACATGGTCGAGAATTTTGCTGTGGTCGGAGGGCTAATCCAGCGAATAAAGGATCTAGAGAAAAAACATTCTGGATTAAAAAGTAAAGACTTTCTTTTTAACTTGTCTTCTTCTTTGCTAGCTTGTTCATCTTTTGTTAATCAATTATTCTCCCTTAACATATTTGATAGATTTGGAGAAAATAAAAGAAGTCGTGGCAAAAGAAACCAGAATAACCAAGCTTGAAGAAGAATGCCAAGCTAAGGACCGGTCGATCGCATATGTGACGACCAAACACAAGGAAGCCATTGAGACTTTCGAAAAGAAGATTGGAGGTAACTGGTTGCAAACTTGACTAGTATTTTGTCTCTTCTAATTATACTTACTCACCACTTGTTTTACTCGTGTAGAGCAAATTCAAGCGCTGAATAGAGCAAAAAAGGCTCTGGAGTTCGAGCAAGACAAGGAGGCAGTTCTTGTGCAAAACCTTGATGGAAAAGTCAGTGCACTTAACAAAATGATGTTTGATATGGGATCAGGATGGAGTCTGCCTACCTTAAGAGATCCAACGGAGAAGATGAACTATTTAGGCCAACTTCTGGAAGATCTCAATAGCCTGCTCAAAACAACTAGAGAAAGCTATGCCCAAGCGATGAAAGAAGCTGTGGCTAGCGGAGTTAGTTTTGCTTTGGCAAAACTGAAGGCATCCGACCCTTCCACCAATCTCCAAGTTGTTGAAGAAGATTTCAAATGCTTGCCTGAAGAGACGACCAAGCTTCTCGAGAAAGTAAGGCCTCTCAGAGACAAGGTTGCAGAGGAAATAGAGGTCGAATCTCCGTCATGCAGCAACTAGTCTGGAGAGCTCTAGGAGTAGGAAATTGTAACATAAGAATTATGAAATATATAAAACTTACCTTTATGTCATCAATAAGTCTTTTGTTTATCCTGTTGACTTATGAAGTTCTCATATATTCTCTTGCCCCCGACTGCTTTATAGTAGAAGGACTTTACTAAATAAGCAGTAAGCCAAGAAGGAGAACTAAACTTTCAACCATTGTTTGAAAGCAGATACTAATTATATGATAAAACTGGTCGCAGTAATACTAGAAAATCAAATTGGTCGAAACTAGCGTCTGATTTCGACTAGTTATAGATCTGTTTGTCATAATCGAAATGCCAAACAAAACAGTATATGGTCGGAAGAAAAAGACTTACTTTGATGAGAAAGAAAATATGCAAGAATGTATGCAAATAAACGATAAGTGATCTTATTTATATGTAGTATCTAAAACTGGTCGGAAGAACTACTAGGAAATAAAGACATGAAAAACACTTCGCAAAACGTGCTCAGGCTCAAGTCCGACTAGTAGCGAGGATCATAAGAAAAAGAACCGTCGCTAGGAAACTCCTTCCAGTGGGCAGGACCACGTGCGAAAAAGGAGAGACTTCGACTAGGAGGCTTTCCGTGTCCCGACCAGTAGCCAAATGAGAGTAGAACAGAATCTTGAAATGAAGAAATATAGTCTCCATAATCTTAAGCATACGAGTTACTACATAAAGTTGCTTGTGTTATGCTCTAGTTACTCGTATGTCTCTTTGATAAAAGAGTGTGGTCGCACGTGGGAGTCATTGATGTAATGATCACGACTAGGACCCATACAACGTGTGACGTAGAAGTCATTGCCAAAGAGTAACAGAGATCCTTGTAAAGGATATCGAAGAGAAGGTTGTCTTCTCCGACCAGTTTAAACAACAATAGTAGACGACTAGAGTATAGGTACAGATATATAAACAACATCACTCGTCGAAAGAAAATAAAGGAATGACTAATCTTTATAAAATTGAAAGAATTGAAAGAATAATTAAATAAAGAACTTACGCAGTTGATTAATGTTCCAAGAATTAGACAAAACACGCCCATCAGACATGGCTAGTCGTACCGAACTTGGTCGGATGACTTCGACCACAGTGTAAAGACCTTCCCACTTGGGAGAAAGCTTGTTGCGATTTGCTTGGTTCTGAATTTTTCTAAGAACCAGATCACCTACAGCGAGGTTGCGAGGTTGCACCTTACGACTGTGATACCTTATCATGGCTTGTTGGTAGACTGTTGATAGTATCAAGCCTTGGTTTCATCTTTCTTCAAGAAAATTGATGTCTTCAAGTCGTCGTTCATTCTAATCGTAAGTCCACATTGACAGCAAAATCAGATATGACAAGTCCATAACACATTAACACATGACAATTCCACATTGATATCAAAATAAGAGATTACAAGTCTATAACACATGGTAAGTCCATATTGACAACGAAAGAATAATTAAAAAAAGAACTTATGCAATTGATTAATGTTCCAAGAATTAGACAAAACATACCCATCAGACATGGCTAGTCATATCGAACTTGGTCGGATGACTTCGACCATAGTGTAAGGACCTTCCCACTTAGGAGAAAGCTTGTTGCGATTTGGTTGATTCTAAATTTTTCTGAGAACCAGATCATCTAAGGGTTGCACCTTACGACTGTGATACCTTGTCATGGCTTATTGGTAGACTATTGATCGTATCAAGGCTTGATTTCGTCTTTCTTCAAGAAAATTGATGTCTTCAAGTCGTCGTTCATTCTGATCGTAAGTCCACATTGACATCAAAATCAGATATGACAAGTCCGTAACACATTAATACATGACAATTCCACATTGATATCAAAATAAAAGATTACAAGTCTATAACACATGGGAAGTCCATATTGACAACAAAATAATAACAAATAGTAGAAAACACAGATCATGTCTCATGTTATGGAATAAATTACAATGGAATAAATTATTAATTAAAATATAGCCCTTCATGATGATCGACGCGCATATAGCTAGCCTCCTCACTGGGTTCTTCCTCGAGCCAGATGTCGTCTTCAAAAGGAGCCAACTGGTCAAATTGATTGTACTCTTCCTCATCCACGACATTCTTAACCCCGACAATCCTTCTTTTTACATGAAGAACTGCGTGACGGTTCTTATTTGTTGGGTACGTTACATAAAAAACTTGAACAACTTACTTATCGAGTACAAATAGTTCGTTCTTGTATCCGACACGTTTGATGTCCACAGTAGTGACGCCGCACTTGTCGACCTTCACACCCTGCGGAATTTTAACCCAATAGCATTGAAACAGGGGGATCTTGAAAAGTACGTAGTCGAGCTCCCAAATCTCCTCTATGAACCTATAGTAGGAGTTCAACCCACGTGTCCTGGCGGTATTGAACTGCTCATGAAACACGTCTATACAGACACCGCTGTTCTGGACTATGCTCTTCCTATCCTGAGCTGTCGTATAAAATATGTACCCATTTATGTCGTATCCTTGCCATGTCACAATTGTAAATTTTAGCCCTTTTGCCAACCATAGCAGCGTGTCATCACTTGATGACGTCCCAGTGAATCGCACCTTTAACCATTCGTTGAACCGACGGTTGTGCTCTCTCGTGATCTAAACCTCCGACTAGTCTGGATTCTGTTTGAGTGCCATGTCTTTGTGCTCGTCGATGTACGGGGATACTTGGGTCATGTGTTGCAACACCGTGACATGGGCTTGAGCGTACATATCCAAATCAGGAGTGATTGCTTTCCTTCTGATGGTCCCGATACCCTCCAGTCTCCCCTGATGATGAGATAGAGGCATACCTATCGGTTCCACCTGAACCATGTAGTCGACGCATAACTCAATGACCCCTTCGGTTGCATAACCTTCGATGATGTTGCCCTCCGATCGAGATCAATTCCGTACGTAGGACTTGAGAATTTCCATGTACCTCTCGAACAGGTACATATGACGTAGGAACACATGGCCGCATATCTTTATCTCCTTCCCAAGGTGAACAATGAGATGGACCATGTTATCAAAAAATGACAGAGGGAAATACATTTCAAGATGACATAGAGTCGTCACCACCTTGGCCTGCAGAGATCTAGTCCTTTGGGATCAATGACCTTCTGAGCAACTGAGTTAAAGAAATAACACAGCCTCAAGATTGCCACTCGGACCTTGTTCGATAAGATACTCCTAATTGCAACAAGAAGCATTTGTGTCATCAACACATGACAATCATGAGATTTCATACCAATTAATTTCAAATCTTCCATAGAAATAAGTTTCTTAATGCTGGCAGAGTAACTAGACAGAACTTTCGCACCATACAAGCTCTGGCACAGTTCATTTCTGTCGGCCTTAGACAGAGTGTAGCAAGTTGGGGGAAGGTACGTTCGTCATTTACCGGTCTCTTTCGGTGCTAATTTGGTCCTTATATTCATATCAACCAAGTCACACCGTACGTTAACATCATACTTTGTTTTGCCACTAATGTTTAGTATGAGACCAATCAAACTATCACATACATTCTTCTCCACGTGCATGACATTGATACAGTGTCGAACTTCTAAGTGCTCCCAATAAGGCAAGTCCCAAAAAATTGATCGCTTCTTCTAGATGTTCTTCTGATGGGTCCTTAATTTACGTCCTTTCCCAAGCACAACATTGATATCCTTAACCATATCATAGACCTCTTTCCCTCTAAAGACTCTTAGAGCTGAACTGTCGTTCTTATTTCCGTCGAATTATTTCTTCATCTTGCGGTATGGGGGAATGCTAGGAAGGAACCTATGGTGACGCATTTAAGCAGTGCAGACAGGCTTTGGCTCATTTTGTACTGAACCCCGATAGGTTACCTAGGGCAAAAAACATTGAAGGTACAGAACAACATGGTGCGTAAAGTGAAGTTCTCTCATTTGTACGCATCCCATACTTGCACCCCTTCATTCCACAGTGTCACAAGATCTTCCAGTAATGGTGCTAGGTACACATCAATATCGTTCCCAGGTTGTTTCGGCCCTTGGATAAGTAGTGACATCAAAATGTACTTCCGTTTCATACACAACCAAGGAGGAAGATTGTATATACATAGATTCACGGGCCAGGTACTATGTCGGCTGCTTATGTTACCGAAATGATTCATTCTATCTATACTCAACCCTAACCTTATGTTCCTTGGTTCCACACCGAACTCTTCAAAGCTTCGATCGAAGTTTCTCCACTGTGCAGAATCAGCATGGTGTCTTAGCTTTCTATGTTTCTTACGCTCCTCCGAGTGCCAACGCAACAATCTTGCCTCCTTTCGGTTCACAAATAAGCGCTTCAAACGTGGGATTACAGGCAGATACCACAACATCTTAGCAGGAGGTCCTTGCTTCACCTTAGCAGTATTCTCACGCTTGTATCGGGATGCTTTGTACATGGGATATACATGCATGTCTGCATACTATTTACGGTAGAGGATACAATTGTTCGGACATAGACGTATTCTTTCTATTTCTATTCCCAATGGACAAAGAACCTTCTTGGCTTGGTAGGTGGTGCTAGGCAACACGTTTCCTCTGGAAGGATCTCCGCTAGGAGACTTAACAACGCCGTGAAACTCTTGTCGGACGAACCATTGCTTGCCTTCAATTCCAGCTTGCAGCCAGTGAACAAAGGTTTCCCCGAGTCCCCCATTAAGCCCTCAATTTACCAAACTCTCTCTCACTGTAGTTCCCTTCTACATCGCGTAGCATATGATCCAGATTGTCATCGTGCGTCCTATCCTTATCAAAAGCACAGTCAACATCCAGCATATCATTGACTTCCTCGGCGATGTCGTTATTATTAACTTCCTGCATAATCTGGTTTTCACCGTGACTGATCTAACATGTGTGGCGACTCGGCTAGGGGCCTCACCCTAGAGGTCCTCCAAGACCTCCCTGGGAGTCCACCAGGACCTCCCAGGAGGTCCCAAGAACCTCTCGGGCAGTCCTCCCAGGCTTCCCAGAAGGTCCAGCCGGACCTTCTAGAGGTCCAGGGAACTGACCCGAGGAGGTCTTGAGGCTTAAGACCTCCCCAAGAGCCACGACCAGACCTAGGGGAGGTCCAGAGACCAACCCGAGGAGGTCATGGGACTTGGAGAAGTCCTAACCCTCCTGTGATCCGAACCAGTCCCAAGGATCAATGGCTGGTTCACACAGCAAACACGAGTGGTAACATACTTCCACGAGAGGCTTTATTAACAGCAAAAGAATTGATTACAAGGTTGCTTACAAGCCAAGACAACAAAGCAAAATACACAGCGGAAGCAAAACCAAGTCCATCCAATACACCATGTAATTCATCGGAGGGCGCTACCTAATTGATCTGGTCCTCATCATCATCAAAGAAGTCTTCTCCTGCTCAATTCATCAATCAAGCAAGAATGAGCACAACAACCATGCTCGCAAGTTACACCCGTCAAATAACAGAATGACACGCATAATGGATATCAACGGGAAGGCATAATATAGTTGATTTGCGTAAAGCCAGGTTTCTTTCAATTACATATACTCGGCCCAAGGCGCTTATACAATATCTAAAATTCATTTTGTAAATCTCAGTTTTCAGTTGGATAACATTCATCATCAAGATGGTGAAGGATACCCTCCTGTCACAAAGCTCCCTGCCCAACCCATGAGATAGAAATCCCAAAACCAGTTTGTCAAAGCCTTTTGAAAACAAAACCAAGACTAACTTTGAGTAGTCTTTTGCCAGCACGTCCATGACCGTGGACACGGCTATTCGAATAGTTTTCACTCTGCAGAGGTTGTACACTTTATCCACATGAGACGATCCCCATATACTGTCTACTCACACACTTCCGAAGGTGTGCGACTAAGGGATCACCACAAGGCCTTTACAATGCATCATTCCACCACAGCCCCTCCTCGCTAAGGTTTCGCTTCCATTGGATAGAAACCCGCCGGAAAAGCCCCCTCTTGCGCCAGTGGGAAATATAGGTTATAAAAGACCATAGGCCATAGAAGACCTCCCACACATCCAAGTGAAACAACTGTGGTAGAACTTTGCAAATTAGTTGGCCAGGTCCCACGCCCCATTCTGGAGACATGTGGTTGTACGATGAGGCATAGCCCATTATAGGCCTAGCAAAGGATCGTTCAAAGGCCGGTCCTCAATTGACTTGGGCGACCACCACAAACCCTGGGCACCGGCCATAGAAATGACACGGCCCCATGCATAAACATTGCACCAGCCAAGCAAACCACTTCTCCCAAGTCCGAATCCATTTTTCTTTCATTTGCTTTTCAAAAGCATTTAGAAGCTTCCATGACAACCTAATGTCATGGCTTAAAACCTTTAAACAGCAGTTGGTCATGTTGGTAAAATTTTCCTAAATCAAATACTTTTGGTCTAAGCAAGACTAAGTATAAGATTTCACAATTGCTCCTGGTTCACACTATTGTATCAACCAGATTTTACCTAGGGTAACAACAGGTTTGGTTCAATTTCAATGTTGGCCATACAAAGGAGATAGGCATAGCTATGAGTTTAAAGACATGTATTGAAATAACTTAGTAAAGTAAGCATGCATTAACATTTAAAACAGAACATATATAGGGTGAATTAATGGGTGCGATATGATCAAGAGTGTAACTTGTCTTGCTCAAAGGCCTAGGTGTCTTCTTCTTCGGAGAGCTCTTGCTCCTCAGTGCCTTCAAAATCTACACGAGGAAACCAAAGCAAACTCAACACAAGACTCAGATAAGATCCACATAAACTTTAACGAAACTCTAGAATAAAACCAACAGCTGCTGGAGGAGGTCCGAAGCTTAAGGGAGGAGGTCCAAGAGCTGCTGGAGGAGGCAAGAGTGTAGAAATGAGCAAAAGGGTAAAGAAGAAGGGCTGCCCAAACCTATATAGCTGGAGCCATTGAGATTTCCCAGGGTACACATGTTCAAGAGTTGGTGAAAAGGACAATGAAAGCAGGCAAGGGATGTGATAAAAGAATAGCATGGGTGCTGCAAAAAGTTAGAAGCATTTAATGCGATACAACATGTATTAAATGTGGGGAGACTCCCCTGCGCAAAGGACGCAGTCAAACGATAAAGAAAGGGGAGTGCAACTGCCCAATGGGACCAGTCAAAGCGTAAGGGGAGGTCCGGTGGACAGGAGATCCAAAGGACACAACAAAGGGGGAGGTCTGTACGGTTAAGATCTCCAAAGGGGAGGTCTTAACGGCCAGATCTAACAAGGGGAGGTTTGGACGATTAAGATGTTCAAAGGGGAGGTCTTAACGGCCAGATCTAACAAGGGGGGGTCTGGACGGTTAAGATCTTCAAAGGGGAGGTCTTAACGGCCAGATCTAACAAGGGGGAGGTCTAGACGGTTAAGATCTCCAAAGGGAAGGTCTTAACGGCCAGATCTAACAAGGGGGAGGTTTGGATGGTTAAGGCAATTGGGCCGTTCGGACCGAGCGAATGCTCCAACAGATCAGGGTCGTCCAATATGGATCGGATGGTTCTAACGGAGTGGGACGTTCGGACCATCCGAACGTGCCTCCAAGATCAGGCCGCCCAATAAGCATTAGACGGCCCTGATGCGGTAAAGATCAAAAGCAAGTGGTAGGCTCGCACGGGTGCGAGGGAGGTCCAAATAGACAAGGAGGAGGTCCTAAAGGACACAGGGAGGTCTTGAAGGACACGGGGAGGTCCAAATAGACAAGGAGGAGGTCCTGAAGGACACGGGGAGGTCTTGAAGGGCACGGGAAGGTCCAAATAGACAAGGAGGATGTCCTAAAGGACACAGGGAGGTCCTGAAGGATACGAGAAGGTCCAAATAGACAAGGAGGAGTTCCAGCAGAACAGAGAGTGAGTTCAAATGAACATGAGTGAGGTTTAGGCCTGTGAAGGGAGGTCTGGGCCGGAGAAAATCCAACCACTTGGGAGGTCTAGACCTAAGGAGGCCTGGACCAAAGAAGGGTAAAACCAGCACAGAAGGGGAGGGATCACCAAAGCTCCAACAAACCCAACAACCAAAAGAGAGTCTTTAGTTGAAGTTTGAGTTAGTCGATTGAAATCCATTCTGAATTTTCAAGTTAAACTTTGGAATTCTCATCAAAACAAAACGGTTCTTTTTATTTTGAAAATTCAAGGAGGCTCCAAAAATCAGGGTGTTACAACATGTATACCCAATTTTGAAACCCCTTTGAATTAACTGCGCCTTGATCTGCGTTGGGTTGTTAAACATCTTCATATTACCGCAATCAATGCATGGACAGTACATAAATTTTATCCCCTTTTTCAACATATCCTGCTCGACGACTTTTCTAAAAGCAGACACGCCATTAATGTACTCTTCACTCACACGGTTCGCACCGTATATCCAGTTTCGATCCATCTATGCTACGCACGTAATAAATTAGTGTTAAATTAGATTAATAAACCGCAAGTACTCTTCCTATTGACCAGACATACTAAAATTGATTAGCAATTAGAGCAAATATAAAGGGTTACAGATCATTACCCTCAGAGCTCACGACGAAACTCTCAAATATCCCGTGAGATCCCTTTCTTCCTCCTCTCTTTCTCCTCCCTTCCTCCTCTCTTTAGCTTCCTCCTTTCCTTCTCCTCCCTTCCTCCTTCCTTCCCTTCATTCTCCTCTTTAACTTGGCGCAATGGGGGAAGAGACAGCAGGGGTGGTGGCTCAAACGAAAAGGGGGTGGAGGCGCTAGGGGTAGGGGGGATCTACCGGGACGGCCATGTATTATATAATGCCTGCATATCACAGATGGTTCTTATTAAGAACCGTCTGTGACGTTGCACTATCATAGACGGTTCTTAACAATAATCGTCTGTGATGTGTGCGATTGTCACAGATGGTTATATTTAAAAATCATCTGTGATAGTTACGTATCACAGACGGTTCCTATGGAACCGTCTATGATAAGTACAACACGGATGGTTCCTATGGAACCGTCTATGATGAGGCGTCCAGTATAACCTATTTTATAGTAGTGTCAGGGGCAAACTCGACTTTTCGCGCACAACTTCACGGCCAACTGACGGGAGTGGCAAAAAAGATACAACTTGAGATAGAGTAGCAATAGAGGGAGGGGCAATTTGACGAAGATATTCCAGATAGCAGACCAACTTCCAATAGTAAATAAAAAATTAACCCATCATACAAAGGTGTATTGGTCTCAAAAACTGGTGTTAGTGTTCATTCTTTTCGGGCTAGTGATAGCATAGCTCTCAAAGTAACGCAATTAATCTATTTGATACCGGTAAGCAAGGGCACATGCATTCTCATGTCACATCAACTAAGCTTTGCCTTAGGGCATGTTTGGAAGTCTATTCCCGACCGGAATTCATGTGGATGGGCCGAGAATTTGAACTAAGATCCCGGTACATTAATTCATAGGGATGAACGGAGATTTTTGTCCAACCAAACAAGCCCTTAGAGCATGTACAATGGGCTTATGTCAGCCGTCTATAGTTGTTGCCACGTAGGATTTTTGCTGACGTGGATGAAAGAGAATGAAGAGAGAGAAAGATGCTGTCTACAATCCTGTAGTCGACTGTATCACGAGAAACAAGAAAATTATTAAAAGATTGTGTGTTCTATAAAGATAACTAAAAAGACAGCAGCTGTCTGTACCATTGTATGAGCTGTCTTTAGTGCTGTCTAGAGGTGACATGGAGAGTTGCTATAGATATCAGCTGTCTGTACCATTGTACATGCCCTTATCGTGGCATGCATGTCATGCCATGTCTTGTCGACCTTAGAATTGGATTCTTTGGAGTTCGATCGCACAGTGATAGTTCTATGTGACAGTAGGAGCAGAGAATTTTAATGTAGTCTTAAAAAAATGGTGGCCCTAACGCATATATAAACCAACATGCATGATACCAATGAACGTTATGGAAGCACTAGCATCTCAAAGAGATTAAAGGAGGCCGGGAGGGGCGATGGAGGGGCAGGCCACGTCAACATTTTTTTTGGCCCGCTCGATGTTGCCCCAGGGTTGTTTGCTCTGTGCGATCGGCTCTTTCACCGAAAGTCGATGTGCGCCGCTTTTCCCCACGCCGCCGTCGGATTCGCCGTTCGGCGTCGCTTCGCTTCGCTTACTTGACATGACGGGCGTGTCGAGCCGTCTTCCCCAAAGACGACACTTCTCGCGCCCCACGCCGCTCTCTGTTCCGCTATTGTCGTTCCTCCTCGCCTCCCACGATGGCGATCTCCACGCTCGCCCAGATCGCGTCCCGCTGCGCCGAGTCCTCTTCCCAAAGACGCTTCTTCCTCGCGCTCCACAGATCTACCTCTCACAGATGGTCCACAACGAAGACGCCGCTCTCCTCGCGCCATGCACGTGTTTAGACCCTCCGCCTCGACAAGTGCTCCGCTTCTCCACCCACCCTACCTCTCGACGCTTCGCAGGTCTGCTGCCGCTTACTTTTATCGCTCCTGCTGCTCATTTATCTACCCACAAATCTTCGAGGGTAAAAATTCATCCAGAATTAAGTAAAGATTTCGCCTTTGATGATTATTTTCGCCAAACGAAACAAATCGGTAGGCGAACCACGAAGACTGGGTCTTTCTTTGTGACACCACATCCATTCCTACTGCTAACGAGCAGCTCAGAATATATAAGTTTAGATTGTTCCCTCCCCCTGTGATTTGAGCAGGAAGGATTGTCCTTCCGCAAACCAGCTCATAATTAAGGTGGACCCTGGATGGTTTCCTCTCTTGATCTGCAACTAGCTTAGTAAATTAGTTTGTGATGTTGCTTCAATTTTGCTGTATGGTTGTTAGGTGCCTCCGGACGCTCTTCTTGGAAGAGAGCAACATCATGGACCATGACGGGGAGTGGCTCTAGAAACTCGCCATCAATAATTCTATCCTCGAGACATTGAATTTCTACATGACAGATTTGTGAGTCTCATTGCAACACCTGGAGCTGCTGGCTAGGAACTGCTGGTTATTGGTTTCCCTCAAGACCAGTGACCGCGATGTTTCTGAGTTAGCTGGCTTCTTCCAAATGGCGAATGCACTGCAAGAGTTTGGTGGGGGCTCTTTTACCGAGCAAGGAAATGGTACTAATAGATACCATGGGTTCAACTTCCCCAAAGGCTCACCTCCTTGGGGCTACTCTTCATGGGGACAAATGAGATGCCCACAGTATTTCCAGTCTGTGCTGTAATCAGGAGACTTGACTTACAGTATACCTTTCTCAGCACTAAAGATCACTGCCATCTGATTCAACGGTGTCCAAACCTTGAGGTCCCTGAGGTTGTACATCTTAACTAAAAATTTCCTTGATTTGTCCTGTGTTCAACTGTATCCGAATTGCCACCTTAATGCTCTAAAAAAATGTTCAGGTCAGGGCTGTGCTAGGGGATAGAGGACTAGACACTCGTGCTCAGAAATGTAAGAAGCTGAGACGGCTCAGAATAGAGTGGAGCGAAAATGAACACGGCCTTGAGGATGAACAAGGGAAGGTTTCGCATGTGGGCCTGTCTTATCTAGCTCTGACCTGTCCTGAACTTGAGTATCTAGCAGTCTATGCGTCCGGCATCATGAACACAACTCTAGATTGTTTCAAGATGTACAGCAAGAAGCTCTGTGATTTCTGCTTTGTATTGCTTGACAGAGAAGAAAGAATAGCTGATCTGCCCCTTGACAATGATGTTTGGTCTCTTTTAAGAGGTTTCAACAATCTTCAGAGGTCCTCACTTTATTTGAGATCTGGAGGCCTTTCTGATGTCGGTCTTGGTTACATTGGGGAATATAGTGGCAGTATACGATATATGCTGCTTGGTAATGTTGGGGATTCTGATGGTGGGCTGCTACAAATTGCAAGAGCCTGTTCAAATTTTCAGAAGCTGGAATTGAGAAGTTGTTGCTTTAGTGAGGGACTGAGGGTGCTTTGGCCCATGCTGCACTGCACTGCACTTGCTCTAGACCTCGAAATTACGCCATCAATATTTCTTAGGTATTTGCTTATTCGGATAGGTTCCCAGTTTTCCTCGGATGATTCTTTTTTATGCGATGCTATCTTCGGTTTATTTTTACTTGCTCGTTTCTGTTCTCAAAAAATATTATTCGTCATGTTCGCTAACATTGCTCATTGATATTGGTGTTTCGGTTGCTTTTCTTTACCAAATTCAAATTAGAATCCAACTGTTCGCTCTCTCATCGCTTTACTTTTCTTTCTTTGCTCCAGGATTTGCTGTTGCCACTTTGCTTCTTTTGGATATCTTCGCTTAGCTAATGCAGGAAGATGTAGGAGGCAGCAACTAGCTGTAAGTATAGCCTATAGATCATCGTCTGTAAACAACCCTGTTGAATTCCTTAATGTCAAAAATATATACTTACTCAAAACTTTCCTATTGTTGCACAGTGACCCCGACAAATGACGTTGCAACAGCATGCCTTACCTTTTGCTTCTAACCTTCAAATCTGTTTTTTGTACTCTGCTTCATCACCCACTACCTTCTTTTATGTAGTCTATCCTTCTAAACGTCTGCTATGTTGCATGCTTATCCTCAAATATCATAGAATTCCTCTATATACTAATATAGTACACAGTAGTTGTCCTGTAATATGAAAAAATTCCTATATATGTTCAGATGCTATGCATCAACTAGACTCGCTATGCTTCTTGCATACATTTGTTGTATCAGTTTCGAGTTCAATAATCTACTCTTTTGTTTTGCATAGACCTGTAGATGAAACCTACCAATTTTTTTTTATATCATCTATTACTGTATCTAAACAAACTTTCGTATAGTCGATCTATACATATCCTAATATCACTATGTAGATAAATATATACATAGAATATTCGAATCCTAAACCTAACTTCTATAACTAAAGGGAAAAAAAAGACACCACACCTGCTACACGCGCGCTTATGCACGCGCCAGCCTCTGCTATGATTTCAACTAGGAGTATAGAGGATATATGCAAGCGCCTGTGCATGCTGGCAAGTTGCACAGAACTACACTACGTTTGGACTTTACTGATTACCGAGGGGAGGATCGATGGATTACTTTAACATTGCCTAAATTAAACATAAATGTTGAAATTCTGCAAGATCTTTGTTAGACCCCACTAAAGTAGCCAAGCAGCAAAAATTAAGGTGTGATGCACGTGCGGTGAAGAAAAAGAAAGGGTATCCAATAAGTGAAAGTCACATCTCGCTAAAGCCACATAGACATGGGCGTTGCAACAATGCAATATCTTCCTTCCTGAGAACATATATATGGAGCACAAACTAAATAAAAACTGTATAATCAAAACGTTAAACACACCCGACCTAGGCACCTTAAACATGCACATGATAAAAAGTATTCAAAGAAATTAAGAAGAAGTGCGAGATATATAACCGTTTAAATAAAAAAAATTATGTATTGCTAATCAATTAACAATTTAAGCACTGCAGAGGCAATATTTATTAGATTTTTAAAAAGGCAATATTTATTTTTTGAGAGAAGAAATGCAATATTTATTAGAATAAGAAGTTTGCACAATAATATTCCTGGTCGACATATGTAACACAGCACAACATAATAACACAACTAAGCAAGCAAGCATGCACTAGTGTGTACTGCAACTGTTCTAAAACATTTCCCACCGGCTGCTAACCGAGAGACGCGAATTCTTCTACGGAGGAGGCGGTTTGGGACTGGTGGAGGCTTCTCCACATCCACACGCACCACGCATCACACATCGCCGGATCTGGATTAGACGTTAAATAAACCTCGGCCGACACATTTGATTTAAAAATATATTCCTGCCAACGCCCGATGATCGCACCGCCGGCTGTAAGTACGTAGCGTGGGCCCCGGCAGCTCAGTGGCACAGTTGGCGGATTACGCTATGGATCTGGTCGTGGAATAATTCGTGTGAGCCGTGGAAAAAGGGTTCGGGGACTTTGGGAGAGACAGGTGCTTGTAGTGTAGTGTGAGCTGGAACTTAGCCGTGCTTTTTTGGTCGATAGTCTAAACACGATACGACATGATATATGATGGACTGTGTCGTACGACATGAACGGTGGGTCAGGCTAGACCTAAGAATGCGGCCCTTCAGGCAGCACGACATGGCCGGTTGGAACATGCTCGGCCCGGCCCAACACGAAATAGGCCCGCCTCCCCATTCTAGCCCAATTCCTCTTCCTCTCGACCTGGCCCAATCACTCCCTTACCTTGGCCTGGGCCAACCAATCATTCCCCCTCCCAGCCTCCCTCGACCCTCATCCCCAACCCCTTCTCCTGAGCCCCGGCTCCCAAATTCTCAATCCCTAATTCCGTGATTCCCCTCCCTCTAGCACCAGCAGCCTCCCTCCCCACGCACCGTCGATCGATCGCCCCTCCTCCCTCTCCTCCCCACGCGCACGGCCGTCCCTCTCTCCACTCCTCCAGTCGCCTCCCTCCCTCTTCCTCCCCACGTGTCGCCACCCACAACCCTCCCTCCAGCCACCTCCTCTCCTCCCTCCACACTCGTCACGGGCCCACGGTTGAGCCCCGCCGACACTCCCTTCTCTACCGCCACCACCACCTCCTCCTCGTCGCCATCCTTCCCACCTCCTTCGCAAGCACGCCGCGCGGCCGAGGTGGGCGGAGTTCCTCGTCGGCGTCCAAGAGGAGGCCAAGGCGACTGGCGAGGGGGAGTGGGCTTGGATGGCGGAGGTGGTGTGTCTTCCTGGGCGGCGACGGCTGTCGTCTTCCCGGGCGTCGTCATCAAGGTCTTCGCCTCGCTCAAGGCCGGGCCTAGGCCGGCACGGCATGGTGGCGGTCCGTCGTTCTCGGTCAGGTTTAGGTCCGACATGACCAAGCCCGTCATGCTCTGTATGCAGACGCACGACGTCCGACTCTCACTCTCGTGCTACCTTACAGGCCCCGTTTGGTTCGGGTTAAGAGGTGGGTTAGGAGTATAATCTGTCAAACATCCTTGGGTTAGGAAGGATGTTAGTCCACCAAATTAGTGAAATAAGTTAACTAAGTAGAACTAACCTTCCATTTTGTTTGTTTTTTCTATGGTTAACCCACCTAGTCTAGCTAAACGGTAATTTAGATTAACAAGATTGGTTGCCAAACATAAAATTTGAGTTAAGATAACTTAGTTAAGATTAGCCAACTCGGTTATCTTAACCCGAACCAAAGTCAGCCTTAAGGTTGCTGTGCATATTTCGCACCGTGCCCGTCGAGCGCGCGCACCGCGAATCGCTCGGCGCCACGCGGAGACGTGGAACGTGCGTGCCGGCGCACTGTGTTTTTGTTAGTTGAGGCGAGCGGAGTAAGTGGGACGGACGTCCGGATGGTACTCGGTGAGTCGGTCGTCTTTGCGTCTGAACTCCAACAAGTCTCCGAGTCGCTAACAACTCTCTCTCCCCGACGCGGTTTGGTGTACCGGCACTAATCTGCTTGATTGATTCTTCCGCGTCACACTGTTGCGTTTGAAATTTGGAGGCCGTAGCAGCGTAGTCGTGGTGGGTCCGGCCGGCGGCGCTGCTTGCGGATTGCAGCAGACTCCGGATTCGCTGGATCGTTCATGCAGTCGTGACAGCGGCTTGATTTTTGCATTTATTTTTGCATTTAATCTGCTTTAATCCCTGCACAGCATCCAGTTAGCCGTACGTGCCGTCTCAGTCCAAAACGTTCCTGGCTTGTCTGTCTGCGAGTAGTAGCACTCCCATCTTCGCGTGACTTTCGTTGACCATGGACATGATGCTTTCTCCGCTCTTCGCGTGACTTTCGTTGACCGTGGACATGATGCTTACTCCGCGTAGTAGGTGAAATCGTCTGAATGCGGCTCGGGCGTTTAAGCTTTTATTAAATTTATTTAGCTAGACGAGCTAAGGTTTCTTCTACGTGTTGCTAGTATCGGATACATTTCCTAGACGTTTCCGATTCGGCTGATCCGAGCAGACGGCCCCGCAACGATCACTGGCTCAGAACGCGCCATATGGTTCTTTCCTGTTTTGAGAAAAGGGGATCGTTCTTGGCTGGCACCTGGCAGTAGTTCGAAAGCGTGACACTTGTGCGTCTATCTCGCGCAAGGCATTGTATATGAGCGTAGTGCAATCTTCAGAGATGGTCCCTGATAGATGTTATCAATATGCCCATCTAGCCATTTCTCTCCCACCATGCTATGCACAAAAACTAGTGTATTTACAAGAAACCATCGCTGAAATTACCAGTAGGCGCCACAACAGTTCGCAGTAACATTTTGAAGCTTGCTCTGGTGCTATGTTTCTGAATAAATATGCGACTAACAGTTGGGGGAAACTTCAACGTAAAAATACACATTCGAAAATACCCTATTTAGAGAATTGTTGGAAAAGCTCCTCCAAGAAACTGAGTACACTAGAATATTTGAGGTAGGATTGAAAGAATTGAAAAAACTCCAAATTATCTTTCCAGTCCCACAATCCAACCAAGCCCATATCGTGGAAGGACTACTAATAAACTTCGGAGCAACACATTCAACTTTATTGCAATTTGCAAGTGCAACGTCTCGTTCGGAACACATAAGTCCTAAACTTCAGTCAGCTTTGGCAACCAAAACAACTGATTTCACTTAACCAATAGTAAACACTTTTGGTGAAAAAAAGGCCCCGCTGTTCCGTGCCTTGCTGCAGTATAATTGGAAGCCGATGCAAGCAGCAAGATGCCATCTTAGTTTGGTATCGAGTAACACAGCAATTAATTCAGTACCCTCCAAGAATTTGGAATACATGGATAATTAGATTTTTTTTAAAAGTACAATTTGACAACTCAATTAAATGGGTTCTTTGTCTATTGATGATTTATCTATAGCGTGGCAAAGTTGTATTTTATGGATGTCCCACGCTAATTGCTAACTACATATTGAGAGTTCTTTTACACAAGAATAAAATATAACCACCGCACAAAACTGCCAATTACATTAAATGAAACATACTACTTCATCAAACAATGGCTTCGGTGTAGCATGGCAACACATATTTTATTTGTAGTTTCGTGCTAGTTACTACTAAGATTTCACTCACAAGATAACCAAACAGTACATAGATTCCGTGTTACCTAAGAAGTTTTTCATATCATATAACAATTACTAATCCAAATCAGCATGTCTTGGCTTAATCACTATTTAGAGAACAAAATTGTCCTTGCCATCAACACTAATTACAAAACTGGTTGTTAGTATTCCATGTCCATATACAACAGTAGGGAGTTGTGAGGAAATCATCATTTAATAACATAATCAAATGCACAGAAATATTATAGGCAAGGGCGAACTTTGTGAATTGCAAATGCAGGATAGGCCACAAGAATAATAAAATCCAGTTTTACAAACTGGATCAGGGAAATTTAGAAACATTTATCAATATTTGATTTTTTTTTATCAGTCACAAAGACGGATGAAATATGTGGATTCAGGATCTTACTCAAAGCTTCTTATGTAAGTATAACTAGTATTTTGCAAAAGAACTATGGCATGACCGCAAAAAATCATAGTACCCACATTGAATGACTTAATTAGATTAAACATACTGAACTCCCACATGCATATGACCTTCATATGGGACCCAACAAATACATGTTGACCAATGCTAACTTGCAACACTAGTAGTTAACAATATTGGTAACATAACTTTGTTGCAAAAGTAAAATTTCAGTTATTGATAGTAGAGTCAAGGGAAGGATATAAGGGAAGAAAGGGTAAAATGACACCTCGAAATAATAGAATAACATGTATATGACAATAAAATTTGAAAGCAAGAATGACATGTATTTAGCAACGGAGGGAGTACATTTTATTCATGAAGCTCATAAAACATTCTTTTAACTTTTTTTGCTTCATTTTAGTACATTTTCCACTTTTTAATAGATCATCACAGCAATGGACAGGATCTTATCCAAGCCTTTAACTATCTTATCTGAATGGGATTATGGGAGGACAACTGTAGAACTTGATCTGTAATTCTCTATGCAAAGGCATTGTTGGATTATAAGCTGATAGTAAGTGCATTTGAGTTGGACCAAATCATGCTTGAGACCTGCCCTTTTTTTGTTGAGGCGCTTGAGATCTGTCTTTAAGGAAACTATTAGGTGTGGATTTTAGTCTTACCAAATCTCATGCTGTCTAATTTCAGCACTAAGTTTCCATGTTTTCCCTTTTTTTTTCTAGGTAGACAGGTGATGATTTTCTCTTCCATATGATTGTTTGAATAGTACACAGAGAAGCCCAAACTTCAAGTTCACCTCTAGAGAAAACTTCCTGCAGTTGCATATATGTTCATAGAGGTCAAATTGAAGCCCAAGCACTTCAACTACAAGGAGCGCACACCAAATAAGTCTCCTTCCTATCATTTTGATCTTAATAAAAAATTTCATCTGCGCAGAATATTTCAAGAAGTACAGAAAGGATTGACCTCTGAATCATGATTTCTCTTTATACTCTGTCTCTGCCATTTCCATTTCACACTCAAGCTACCATTGTACCAGGGCTCTACTGTTAACTTTAACATACTAACCATTATGTTTTGCCTAAAAAAAATTTATGTTTTACCATCAAGATGTGTTCTTGGTGTCACGGACTAGGGAGTAGGGAGTCCAACTACCAATTGTTTTTTGAAAGATGGCAAGAGGATTGGTGTGATTAATTAAAGGAGGAAAACAGTAGTTAAGTTATAGTGACCAATTACAAAAGAAAAAGCGCATTCAAATCAACATTATGTTATAGTCCTAACTGCCAATTGTCTGGCCTAGGTTCAAATCCTACACCAAGCAGGGGCAAAAAATCATCTTTCGAAAAAAAAACTACCATTATGTTTTCATTTTGAACAAAAAATAAACATCAAAAGAAACACTGTCAAGTATTTTGTGTCTTTCTCTATATAGCATTGCTTAACCTTAGAAAGTGAATGCAACCACTTACAGTGAAAATGGCTGTTTGGAGGCATAGGGTTACAGAAATTCAGAACAGTTTAGGGAAAGTGAATGCAACCTCTTACCTTTTGTGGAGAATGAGCAAGGAATACTGGCAACATTGGTCACAAAAAATATGGGAATGCAGATGAGCCCCGTGTTTATTTTGGCAGCATTGAGCATTGTGTGCTGAAAACAACAAAGTGGAACATGTCAAGTGCAATGTAAAAGAAAAAATAGCAAAAGGAATAAATAGTTTTGCTATTTCTAGACCGAAATATGAGTCGACACACAAGATTTCCACTTGAGGAAACTTCAGAAAGACTCTACTCAAGTATTAAACAACTGCAAGCTAAGATCATTAGTCTCATCTAACAACTACTGTTATACATAAGGACATATGTTCTTGACACCAAGGACAGAAGTGCATATCCACTCGACAGCAAGGACATAAACCACACATATTATGTCATAATCAGGTGTTCAGGACATATGTTCTTGACACCAAAGGCAGGAGATATACCGATTACATCTACATATTTTCAAGTTATAGCAGCTCTCATTGGTTCCATCACTGCTGATAAAATGAAGACAAAACGTCAGGCTCGAGAATGACCGTAATACCTGGCAACCTTAAAATGCAAAACTTGTTGCTTCGCTGAGATCACTTTGCTTCAGGTTGCTGGCTGCAGAAGAGAAATCCATTTGTCAAGAAATTGACCAAGTAACAAGAAACATCAAACATCAATCATCAATGGGCAGTTTGAAAGGAAATTGCATTGTTTATATATAAAAAACAGAGCTTCACATTGGAAAAAAAAAATATGAGACTGGCATTTGGGAAGAGAACAAAGCTTTTCCCTTTTGATGGTTGGAAAGCCGGCATTAACTCAATTTAGTTCAGTTCAATATGGAAACAAGTTCAGTTCATGATAAATTTTCATCCTGTTTCTTTTGTGAATCAAGCAAACCAGACCCTACCTCACTCGGGCTTGCCATGGTTCGTTAACAAAAAAGAACTCACTAAAGAATTAATGCAGCAATATTGTGGGGGAAACATGCTCAGCTACGTTTGCAAAAATATTAAGCTTTTCCAAGCTTGCAAAAAATGAAAAGTTACCTAATCTTATAGAAAAAAGCTTCCAAAGTAAAAAAAAACAACATCCAAAATATAAAATCCAATGTGCTGCTTGAGGTCCTGTGTGGTTAGGGTCTTGGTGCATAGGTCAAAGCTTCCATTGGAATACAAAAATAAACAGAGGGAGAATGGTAAAAGTTATTAAGTAAAATATAAATGATATGGAAGGTCCAAGGGTCAACAAATCAATGGAGGCTAGTCAGAGAGGTTATCAAGTGGGATGCGAAGGAACACAGAAGGTCCAAGGGCCCACTAAAATTGCTAGTATCATTGCTTTTGGCAAAAAAAGGAGGCACAGTAAATGGCCCCTAGAACAAGGCCATTCAAATTTTTAGAGACTACATAGGGAAGCTATTAAGTGGAATGTCAACGGTTATCTACTAAAATTGTTGTTATTATTTTAAGTGTAACATGTAACAGAGCACCATGCAAAAAACAGTCAACACAAGTCTTAAAAATAGGAATTTCATTGGCAGCACCTTTTGAAATTGGCAGCACCTTTTGAAATTCCTAAGCAGAACAAAGCAACTAATGATTAAAACATGCCCATAATGCTTTGGTTATGATCTCATTCACATCAACTTTTACAACTATGATAGGAAAGTTATTAAGTGGTATATGAATGGTATGGACTATGGAAAGTCCAATGGCAATTCAAATTGATGGAGGCTAAATAGGGAAGTAATTAAGTGGAATGTGTAGGGTACAAGGGCTGTTCACTAAAATTGCTTTGCTTTTGGAAAAAAAGAGGGGCAATAAATGGCCCCTAGAACAAGGGTCCTTCGAATCTTCCAAGGCTAAATAGAAAATTGCTAAGTGGAATCGGAAGGCTTACAGTGTAATACTCTGGTCCGTTCGTAGTGCGTCCCATTGGAGTTGTGATGGTGAGATTAATCCTCCCACATTGCTTGTCAAAGTGAGTTGTAATGCCTGTTGGGTTCAAATGTAGCATCTCCGGGTTACCCTTTTACACGAAGCGATGATGAAAAAGTAAGTAGGGTACTATGCATGCGCAGGTCCGCCCCATGGATGGGCTTGACATTGAGCGGATTTTAGTCTAGGGTGTTACAGATGATATCAAAGCTCCAACCTTTGTTGCACGGGCGCATGCGGGACAGGGGCACTTGCATATGATGCATCGCGTGTCCGAAGTGGACACACGGCATAGCATATGTACCGACACTGAACGCACGAACGTGTACCGAGGAGTGGTTCTGGACATTTGCCACGTATGCGGTGTGTTGCCGAGGGCTGACCTTAAGGAGGGGCGAGTGTAATACCCCAACCCGTTCGTAGTGCAACCCATGTAGAGTTGTGATGGTGGGATTAATCCTACATTGCTTGTCTAAAGTGAATTGTAGTAGCATATAATGTATGTTGGGTCCAAACGTAGCACCTTCGGGTTAATCCTTTTATACGAAGCGAGGACGAAAGTGTAAATGCAGTGCTATGCATGTCTGGGTCCGCCCCATGGGTGGGCTAGGCATTAAGCGGATTTTGAGTCAGGGTGTTACACACACAAGGTCCACGAGTCATTTACTAAAATTGATGGTATAATTTTCTTTGGGTAAAAGAAAGAGGTGAAAGCGAAAATAAATTCATCCTTTCTAGAAGAGTGGAGTCTAGTACTAGCTCAACATATGTATTCTTTACCTACACATGCATTCATGGCACAGCTTTACTACTCAAGCTACTTTATATAGTCATCACCAATACTCCCATAGTTCCGCAATATATGTTTGTTTTCTTGGGATTAGCCATTTTGTTGTATGTGTCCATTGATGAAATCACAAGTGCAGTTAATATATGTTTTCCTCGTGATGCACACATGCCTTGTAAGAGGAGTGTAAGCAGAGGTGGCCTAATCTTCAACGCATAGAAATCAGCAACTAGAATAAAGTTGGCCCATAACCTGATGAGCATGTTGCTAAACAATCGCCCAACCGTATAAGTTCCACTCAAGCAAATTCTTGGCATTCACAAGAGCAAGAATCAAGAACACAATTCAACTCTACACTCAGAGCTTCCTTAAGCTAGAAAACCATAAAATTCGACCTCTTAGTCGTGACACTTTGGGCTTAATTTTTTCTCCAACTCCTCCTTGGTGCTTTTTTGGTAAATAGGAAAATGCCCTTGGCATAGTCGCACCCAAGAAAAAAAAACAGCGGTTACCGGAAAAACCAGCGGGAACCGCGAGGAAAAAAACCGTCTGAATTTTTTAAAATTTAAATTTATATAATGCACTTTCTATATTGGTTTAGGCCTTTTTTGTGCTAGATTACCTATTGTATGAGCTAAATATGCTTGAATTATTGTATGAGCAAGTCCCAACAGGTTTTCTCTGTTTTTTTTTCCGGTTTTGGGTCCGGTTATCAGGCTTAAAAAAATCCCTAATTCAATTTTTTATTTTCGAATTTTGACCGGTTTTTTCCGGTTACCGTTACCGGCCGCTGGGCGGGTTTTTTTCCGGTTTCAAGATTTGTATCTTTGGTCACACCACCATGTTCCAAATGTTAAGATAGAGAATTTTGAGTGGCAAGGCATTTCATTTAATAGGGAGATTTGGTTCATCTTCATAAAAGTCTTCTTGATTTTTGTATCTACTTATCTCGTGCGGGTGGTAGGCTTGGACTTATATTGTGAAACAAACGAAGCATATTGGTTCATTATGCCATGGCTTATGGCAAAACAATGTCACGAGCAGAGTAAATGGCACACATAAAAAGGATGGTTCAAATCTTATGAGGCAAGGTATATAAGTTCTTTAAGTGTAAATGTGAAGGAATATGGAAGGTCCAATGGAAGTTCAATCAAAATTGTTGACAACTATCATCCCACCACTAAGCGGCATTTTTTGCTGAGCAAGAAGTTTGTTCATAACACCAATGGGCATAATCCCATTATTTCGATTATGATCTCATCTCACATTGAGTTATGCTTTGTAATACAAAACTTTCGAGCAAAAATGTTCAATGAACAAAACAAACTGGTTGGGATAGTAGCAGGTGACCCACACCATGAGTGGGAGTTTATTACTTGATGACAAACAACATTAGGGTTCAGATGTCAGATCCCGTCGGTTTCTAGTCAAACTAGTAAAACTAGTAAGGACTGGGAAATGCTATCGTCCAATTTTCATGCTAATTTATCTCCAATTTACTCAGAGTTGCTCCGATTTGTACCAAGTTAGACCGAATTCCAATTTTCCAACTAAATTATGTGAACCGTCTAGATTTTGCCTAGTTTCCGAAAAGGTGGGATCCGAAAAAATAGCCTAATGTGGTTTCTTGTTTCTTAAACCTTGAACAACATCAATTGATATTCCTTCATTATGGCGAGGAAACAATATGAAGTTAACAAGGGAATCAATTATATGTCACTCTATAGTTTGTCGTTTTAGGATATGCCACCTCTCCTGATGTAATCAATCATATGCCACCCTTTGGATGCAACAATTCAGGATTTGCCACTTTCGTGTTATTTTAATGTTTTTTGATGGGCTCCGCGGACGAAATGACCATCTTGCCCCTCCCCTCTCCTACCTCCCTTGCCTTTGGCCATGGCTGTCGCCGTGCTAACTGGCCGCTTGTTGTGCCCCCTAGAGAGGTCAAGGCAATGCATCATCGATGAGGTAGATGAAGCCGAAATTGAGGAAGAGGACGCAGTCATCGGGGTTGAAGAAGCCGAGGACGCCAGTGACCTCAACGACGATCCACGACCATGCGTTCAACCAAAGTGAGCTCAACGGAATCGGCGCAGGGCTACGTTGACAACGACACTTGATGGTCAGATTTGAAGAAGCCACTCTACGGCGTCTCTAGGCAAAACCGGAGCTCGCCGAAGTAACGTGTCGGTGGCAGCGGCGTGGAGTAGGGTTGTGGATCTCGAAAGAGGGAGGGAAGTGGCGAAGAGGGTGGGGGAGCTGTGAAGGCGGCACTAATGGAGAAGGGGGGGGGAATGGATTTGGGTGGTGGAGAGAGGATTGAGGGGCTCGCCGACAATATAGTACAACTCGCCGGTGGCCAGAGTTGGGAGAGGTGATGGGAAGTGGGGAGTAAGGGTGGAAAAAAAGCTCGTTAGCGAGGCTCGTTGGCTCGGTTCAAAACTGTTTTAATTACACTCGTTAATTAGTTAAACATTTAAATTAGATGATTTTGAATGAAATTGGATTTCGCTTGGACTCGGCTTAGCTCGTTAACCCAGTTCTTAAAATATTTCCAAACTATAAATAAAATGATATTAAATCAAACTATGCCAATTTCGCAAAAAACTCGATAAGACGAGGAACTGGCTCGATATGCACCCCTAGTGGGGAGGATAGACAAAATGACCAACTTGCCCCTTGAAAAGCATTAAAATAACACGAAAGTGGCAAATCCTAAATTGTTGCATCTGAAAGGCGGTGTATAATTGATTACACCGGGATCGGTGGCATATCCTAAAAACCCAAATTACAGAGTGGTGTATAATTGATTTCTTACCCACCATATCATCATTGGATGGTGATTTGTGAAGTATAGGTGGTTGTAATGGCAAAGTGGTAATCAAGATGTCTATGCACACCACGAAATGGTCTATTCACACCACTAAGGGCATAATCCCTTTGCTTTTGTTATGACCTCCTCACATCAAACTCTTAATAATTATGCATTCAAGATATATGCTTGCAATCCAAAGCTTTCAACCAAACGTTCAATGGACAAAAACAAACTCATGTGATGGCAGAAACAGGTGGCCCGCACCATGAGAAGTAATTCTATAACTCTTGACTATATATGTGTATAAAAGATACAGTGATGCCCTCAATGATGATAAGGATGTAAGGCCAAGGCGCCAATCATAAGGTCATTGAGCACAATAGAGTGGTTGATGAAGCTATGGTGTCGGGTATGCATAGGCACCCCTAGAATTCCTTCTATTCAAACTGTTCTCACACATTTTTGTCCACCTAACTATGTGCCACTTTATGATTGGTGCATAAAGTACTTCATTTTTTTTAGCTTTGCAAGCTTCTTTGGCTCTTTCAAGTAAAAAAAAAACATTATCTGATTCACCAAATGTTTGCACCATTGTGATCATCGCCATGAAAGCAACAATTGAAGACAATTATTGTGCATCTTCTAAGAAACTCATGCATACAAAAAAAAAGCCGTATGGTGTAAACAGGCCATGTTCAATGATCATGTACTTAAATAATTTTTTTATCACGGTTAGAATTTGTTATCATTTGATAAAACATGACAAATTATAATTTGTCTTATGTAATTTATACTTCATCTATATGGTATAAATCATGTCAACATGATTAAAAACTAATAATTGTAGTTACCGAGCAAAAATAAAAGAAAAAGTGATTAATTGGGAAAAATGTTGACTAATTATTCAAGAATGTTAAATTTCACTCTAATAAACTATTCGTAATGCTTTGCCAACTACCAACAATCAACCAGCCAATTAGTTGACCTTGACATTGCTTTTTATCCTATTTTGAAGAACGTAAATTGTACATCTCCAATATAAAATTCCTAGATCTGCCACTGGCACACTATCATTGGAGAGTGGTACCAAGGATCAAAATCTCAGAATCAGGGGGAAAACCGCCCGACAGCTGGTAACGGTAACCGGACGGTAACCCAAAAAACCGGGGAAAAACCGGTCAAAATTCGAAAATAGAAAAGTGAATTGGCGAAGTTTTAAAACCTTTACCGCCCAAAACCGGAAAAACCGCTTCAAAAAACCAGAAAAACCGCTACCAAAACTGGAAAATTGAATTGGGGATGCTCCAAAAAATGTTGGGACTTGCTCATACAATAATTCAAGTATATTTAGCTCATACAGTAGGTAATCTAGCACAAAAAAAAGGCCTAAATCAACCTAGGATGTGCATTATGCAGTCATAAATTTAAATTTAAAAAAATTCGGGCAGTTTTTTTCCTCCTGGTTCCCACCGGTTTTTCCGGTTACCGGCGGGTTTTTTTCCTTGGGTGGTACTATATGCAGTTTTAATGGTGAATTGTTAATCATGAGTTGTTCACACTTTACACCACCCATGGATCTATTCACACCAATGGATGTATTCACACTTCACATCACTAGTGGGTTTGTTCACACCACCAATGCATCCAAACCATCAAGAAGCCTAATACTCTCATTCTCACATCAAACTCTTTAATAATTATGCAAATACGATATGTGCTTGCAATTCAAAGCTTCCAACCCTACCAGGCTCCTCTCTGAGGCAGAGATGGCGCTATAGGAATACACTAGCATTGTCGCAGCTAAATTGGGGTGTCCTCAACTAGTAGGACAATGACGATGTTGTAGAATGTGAAGGCGCACTGACCACGACGATGTTGACTGCGATGTGGAGGCCGATGGCTTGGATTTACCGATCAATAGCGGCAAAGATGGCAAGAACAACGATGGCCCCATTGGGAAGCTCTCACCAACGGCGACCAAGTGCTCTCTGTCGACGGCAACCAAGAGCATGCCCCCACCACTCGCATTCTCTCTTGTCTGTCGTATCGCCTCCGAGCCGCTCATCAGAGGGAGGTCGGTCGGACACCAACATCGTTCCACTTCTACTAGCTCGTTGGTAGGGTACGAGAGGAGGGGTCCACGGGACAGAGATCAGAGACGGGTGGCAAAGAGTAAGGGAGGTGGAGGTTTGGTCTAACCAAAGGGGCAATTTGATAATTACAGTGCCAGTTGTAGCAAGGGGGTGACGAGGTACTATAAAAGTGAACCTGGATCTTTGTGGTATATTTCAAACCTGTAAAGCTTCAATGGTATATACCTAATTTTCTCTTTTACGATTGGATATATGATCCAAAGCTATTTTATCCATTGGATTTGAAGCTCGGTCCCACATAGGATGGGGTAAATTATAGCAAAAGGTTTCACTATCTCTAATGCATGTTTGAATTCATCACAGGTCCCTAAAACATACAAAATGCCCTTGAGAGCCACCCTTGAAGACATTTAGCTTACCTCTTAGGGAAATCCCTACATTTAGAGGCAATACCCATATGGATCTTTCCCTTACCCTCAGTGGGAACCACAAAATGCCCCCCTACACAAATTCACGTGTGCGAGCTCAATAGAGATCTTTACCATATTCTTGAGGAATTCATCACATGTCCCTAAAACATGCAAAATGCCCTCGAGAGCCGCCATTGAAGACATTTAGCTTACCCCTTAGGGAAATCCCTACATTTAGAGGCAATACCCATATGGATATTTCCCTTACCCTCAGTGGGAACCACAATATGCCTCCTACCGAAATTCACGTGTGTGAGCTCAATAGAGATCTTTACCATATTCTTAAGGCAATCATCATCACACATTACACTTTGAGAGGTCCACAACATTCTTCACACATTACATATTACCATGTCAACCATAGAGATTCACAAATCGAGGGTTCCTTGTTAAGGATCTACCCAAGTATTACACAGAAAAGCATATAGGAACAAGATTCTTCACTTTAAGGGCTACTACTCTTCACACCACCAATGGGTATATTCACACTTCACAAGCATGTAGGAACAAGATTCTTCACTTTAAGGGCTACTACTCTTCACACCACCAATGGGTCGATTCACACCACCAAGAGGTTTATTCACACATCACAGTAATGATGTGTCTGTTCACACCACAAGCGGTCTTTTCACACACCACACCACCGATAAGTCTGTTCATACCACCCACAAGCCTATTCACACCACCGATAGGTTTGTTCACACCACATGTTCGCCTAATCACTTTGCTTCGATTATGAATCCATTCTCACATCAAACTCTGAACAATTATGCATTTAAGATATTTGCTTTATTGCGTGCAAACAATGTAAAGCCCTCAATGACGATGAGGTGTAACAAGGCCAAGGGTGCCAGTAAGATGCATGATTGTAAGGCCATGGTGCACAACATCAACATTGGTGGCGTAAAGATGAAGAATGGAGTCAATACATTGGATTTCAAGGTTGTGGGTGGTGCGGATGGTATGTAATATTGTAATGTACATGCAGATGATTTGAGCGGGGTACAATAGGAAGGGTAGAAAATGGGGTGTTACTTGATGGGAGGTGCACTCGAGCTATTTTAGCATTGGATAAATGATCCATGCTATTTTAGCCATTGGATTATAAGCTCAATCCCACGTAGGCTTGAATAAATTATAGCAAAAGGTTAAACTATCTCTAGTGTAGGCTTAAATTCATCACACCTCACTAAAACAAGTAAAATGACATCAAGAACCACCCTAGAAGACATTTAACTTACCTCTTAGGGAAGACAACACCCATATGCATCTTTGCTTAACCCTCAGACCAAACCCTCAAAATGCCCCCAACCTCGAATGCACGTGTGGGCTCAATAGGGATCTCTACCTTATTCTTGAGGCAATCTTTCTCCTTGAAGATCTCTTGCCTTGGGGGTATCCACTTTGAGAGATACACAACATACTTTACACATCACACTACCATGTCAACCATAGTAAGGTCTATAAGTAGGGGGTTCCTTATTTCTACACACAAGTATTTCAGAGAGAAAAGAAAAGCATATAGGAGCAAGACTTCTAGGGCTACAACTCTTCAAGGGGCCACACATCAAGAATTTGCCCCTGACCCAACAATGGTCCCAAGGGCCAAGGATAATCAAGGGTATTTTATTATTTTGCCATGCTTTGGCCCACAAATACCTATGGAAGTAGTGTACTCATAACGTGTGACTTGTATAACCCTCACGATAAAGATCTTTACCAATTACTACCTTCGTTCTTTTTTACTTGTCGTTTTAGACATCGACACGATCTCCAATACACACATTTGACCATTACTTTTCTAACTATGTATTAGGTAAAATTATTAATAATGTAATGATATGAAAGTATTTTTTATAACAAATCTAGTAATATCATTTCCACATGACAAATCCAAATAATCTTGTGTATATTAGTCGCCAAAGTTTTAAGGATTAAGTACATTGTTCGTCCCTGAACTCTTGACCTAATTTAAAGTTCGTCCCTCAAGTGCAATATCGGATAGAACGCATACTCGAAGTGTCTAAACCGTGCAAAAACCATCATGTAATCCTGTTGAGGCCGGTTTCGTGCCACGTGGACCAAAGCTTCCTTTCCCCGTGCCACCCAAGCCTCCACGCTGGATGTTGACTGGGATACCGTCCCAACTTACCCTATGAAGAATGCACCGCCGCCTAGTAGCGGAGCTAGAAATTAGACGATGAAGGTGCACACTTCACACTCACAATTCTATAGTTTGTACAATAGTTTCATAACATCATAAATCCAACACATAAATCCCAAATTTGTCAAAAGAACAATGTAAATAGTTCAAATAAGGTCTTACATGAATAGAAATTAGAAAATTACAAAATATGCAACTATGCAAAGAAAATTATAATACTACTTTACGCGTTTTCCATTCACAATTAACATACAAAAAGAAGTAACACAAAGCATAGCAATCACTTACCACTAGTCCACTACTCAGTACTCTGTACTCCACTGCTCCCAGGCTCCAACTCTCTGTCAGTCTATCTCTCCAAGTCTCCAAACTTCCAAAGTCCAAGTGTCCAACCAACATAGTTACATAAAGAAGTATCAAGTAACAGAAAGCAAGCAAGCAAGCAACTCACTCACAGCTCAAAGCCTCAAAGCATTAAGCAACTAACCTCAGTCACCTGCTTGGCTGCTTCACCAAATCGGCAAATGACCAGGCACCAGGCACCACCACACCAGCACCAAGGTACAAGGCACCAGGCCAAACCACCACCAAGACCAGCACGTCCGCACCGGCCGCTCGCTGTCCCCTAACTCCCGAGTCTCAGGCGCTTAGTGCTGCCCCTGCTGGCCACCACTTGTTTGCCGCTGCCTCGCTCCTCGCGCTGCTGCCGCCGGGCTTTCGCTCGCGTCGCGCCGCCTGCTTCCCTGGTCCTCGTGTTGGCCGTTCCGCCGTTGGGGAATTGGGGATTGGGGAGGCTGAGGGGAGAGATTAGGGTTCGTGAGCCGAGCTGGGAGGAGACAGGAGACGAGACTGAGGAGTGGACTGGATTTGCCTATTTGGAGTGGTCAGTGGTGTATTCGCATTTAAATTTGGTGGGTTGGATCGAGTCAAGAGTCGTCCGCCGGTGAATGAATTCGCCATGGACCTTTGGGGAACTCGCTGGCCGGGCTTTCAGCAGTAAACATTGATGAACTCATTCAAGAGTGAAGAACTGATGATTGATGAACTCATCCCCTCATGATCTTCCGGTTTTTGGGAGTACCCGGCACCCCCTGGTTCAACCCCTGCCGCCGCCGTACTCTTTCTAGTTTCTATCTCTCTCTGTCTCGCTTGTAGGGGATTAGGGTTTGTTGAGTGTTCCCTAATGAGTGGAGGCGACGCCATGGCGAGCTCTGGGAGCTCGAGGTCGGCGGCGACTGGAGGAAGCACGAGATCAACGGCATCAAGTGTACCCTCCATCAGCGCAGTTCATGGTCCCTCCACACCACCTATCCTGTACAGAGAGCGACCACTGGAGTACACTCCACCTATCCATTGCCACTGCGGGGAGAAGGCTGGTCGGTGGATTTCATGGAGTGACTCTAACCCAGCATAGAGGTACATGACATGCATGCGAGCTCGGGTTAGTCTTCTTCACTAATTGGCTGATTTTTTTTGAGGCTTTCCTGATTTGTGATTGGTATTGAAGATTGGAGGCTGCAAGTTTTGGGCATGGTGTGACGATGAGACAACTCCGTTCTTGAGGCACCTGCTACTAGATTTGCGCGATGTTGTTAGGACTTTGAGGAAGGAGAACAGTGAGCTCAGTGGAGGCATTTCCAATGCAAAACAAGAGTTGAGTAAGGTTAAGTCGAGGCATGGAGAATGTGCTGCAGCACTGACCGCCAATTTGAGGGAAAAGGAAGCTTCACTAGTTGGCAAGGTTGTCACGGCGACCACGGCGCCTAAGGTGCGCTAGGACGCCTAATCGTCCAGGCGGGCGCCTAGTCGTCCTCTAGGCGAGGCGAGGCGAGCTAAGACGGTTCACTACTTCACTACAACAATAAGTAGACAGTAGCAGGCTAGCAACACATTCACTGTTAGGAACAACATGACTTGGACTAATAGCATTGTGCAATAGCCAACACTGCAATGTGTTTCTGGCTTCTACCAAGGAATATCAAGTTATCAACAGTTCAACACATCTCGTAACTCGGAAGGAGAAGCATGCAAGCAAGAACCAACACATCTCGAAGTCAAAACTTCAAATCGGCGAGATGTCGAGAAGCGAGGACCGAGAGTCCGGACATCGAAGCTAGTGAGAAGGCGAAGCAGAGGAAGTGGGGATTGGGAACCAGAGGAGGCGCGGAGGAGTGAGGACTACAAGCGGTGTGGGAGGAGGGCTGCGGCTTGCTTGAGCACGAGAGGAGGAGGGGAGGCGGGGTGAGCATGGGAGGAGGGCAAGGCCGCGGAGCGAGGAGGAGGAAGGAGGTGGCGCGAGAGAGAGGGAGGGAGTGGCAGCGGACGCGAGCTCAATAGGGAGGGAGGGAGCAGAGGATGGAGTGGAGGTCGGAGAGGGTGAGGGCGTACCTGGCGGCTGGCGCAGTGAAGCCAGGGGTGGTGACGGCTAGCCGGCGGCTAGGGTTCAGGTGTTCAGCGCTGCGCTTCGGGCCTTCGACCTCACTTCCCAGTCGAGCGAGTTTTGCGCCAAGTACCCCGAGCGCTCCTTCGGAATCCTTCCTTATCCCTCTTCGGACTTCACAAGGCGCCCACCCAGACCATCGCCTTGGACGCCTCGTCGACGCCGCAGACGTCGCAGTGACCTGAGCGCCCGCCTAGATGGCCAAGGCGAGGCGCTTCTCCGCGGTGTCCCCTCCATGGCGCCTGGACGACAAGGCGACGCCAAGGCAACACCGTGACAACCATGCTAGTTGGACTCGCTGGTAGGGTAGCAAAGCTGGAGAAACAGAGAAGAATGCTATTGTTCTTATTTGGAGTTTTTATTGTGATGTTAGTTAGTACTAGGATCCTCAGTACTATGAGTATGGCATGAAACTAAAAATGCCCAGTCATGTAATCTCCTACATAATGTATCAATGTATGAATGTTGGTATGGCACAAGTTTGGCAATACTTGAATGTTTCCCTGTTTTCCATTTTCTGTCAGTTTGGCACAAGTTTGTCCAACTTAGTAGTTGAAACATACATCTCTTCATCCACAACCAGCACTGGCCAAGCAGAACTAACAATACTTGACAAGCACAACACAAAGTAGTTCACAACAAATTGGATTGCATAAGTTTGGGAATGACATAACATGGACCAAAAGTTTGGGAATACTTGAACATTTCAAGTCTGGCAAATATATGACAACACATGAAAAAACATCAAGTCTGAAAATGACAATTCTGGCTATGACATAGCTATGACATAACTGATTAGTTGGTATACCCAGAAGCTTTGCAAGCTTTGAACTACAACTTTGCTTCCTCTTGCTTGAAGTTAGCTTCTTCCTTTGGCAGGGAGGTGCCTAGGCTTTGGCTAGACCAGAAGCTGAACCAGAGGTCACTTGAATGTTCACACATGACTTTGCCTTTACACAGGACACAATTGCCTCCAAATTCATAGTAGCAAAACCACCATGAGTTGTATTGACTTTGGCAGAAGCAGATGTTCTGATGATGATCCTCTGATTTGGCATGCCAAGCTGTAGGTACATATGTTTTCAACAAGAGGTTAGTAGTTTGCCAAATGCAGGTAATTAAAAATCAAGCTATGTAATTAGCAGATGAACCCACATTCTGAATAGTTGTCCTTGTCCTCTCTGAGTACAAGATTCCTACCCCAGTGCAACTCTTTTTGGTCTGAGCTGGTGGGTAGCTAGCATTTTGTTATGAATATTGTGTGTATATTCAAGAAGGCCCAATGGGCAATATATATATGGATGTACAGGAGGGTTCCATATACAGATAAGGAAATACAAAAGAATCATATTCTAACACCCCCTCAAACTCATGGTGAATCACACACACTAAGTTTGAAGAGAAAATACAAATGTTGTGCCCTAGTATGTGGCTTCGTGAAGAAGTCAGCAACTTGTAATTCTGATGGCACAAACTGTAAAGCAAATACCCCCTCCTGCACCTGTGAGCGAGTGTATGAAGCATCCACACCAATGTGCTTCGTGAGCTCATGCTTCACTGGGTCCCGGGCAATACTGATAACAATTGTACTGTCAGACAAAAGAGTCATAGGTCCCACCACAGGCACTCCAAGATCTGCAAGTAGCCACCTCAACCAAGTAACATCTACTATCGCTCTTCACCCATTTCAACACTATCACAGTCTTCCCCTGGTCTGTCTCCAGTGGTTCCTTCTATACCTCTTCTCCGACATCGCTTCGCAAAGACCGCTTGTTCCTACAACACCAAGCCAAAAACACAAAGGTAGGTGTACCGAGGGGCTCGAGAGTAGAGACGCTCTATAGGACTGACACCCTTAAGAGCGATGAGAAGGTCGATATTGATGAGGTATGCACAGAGAAATGACCTCAAAGATGTAATCTGTGGTGGAACGTAAGGCAAGGAGAAGAATGCGACCAGTCTCAATCAGATGACGATGTTTGCACTCCGCAACCCCATTCTGAGCATAGGCACCAGGACAAGAAGACTGGTAAAGAGTACCGCCGTAAATAAACCGTCTAAAAGCGCGTAACAAGATTTCGCCAACAGAATCACAAATAAAAGTACGGATGAGAGAATCAAAATGAGTACGGACCATCGTTGCAAAGCTACGATAGATCGCAAGAAACTGACCACAATTAGACAGGGAAAATCCATGTAAAACGGGGATAATCATCAACGAATATCACATAAAGTTTATGCCCGCCTTTAGAGATAATAGGTGCAGGTCCCCATACAACTGAATAGACTAAGTCAAAAGGACGAGAAGACAAGGACTCACTAGAATGATAAGAAAGTTGTAACTGCTTGCCCAACTTACAACCCTGACAAAACATAGACGTGTCAACAGTAACACATCCAAGAACACCCTAACGAACTAATGAAGAAAGATGGGACCCACACAAGTGACCTAAACGGTGATATCACTGCGCAAAAACGCCAGAGGTGGTGGTAGCAGTGGCAGTGGAAGCAGACGTAGAGGTGACAGAAGCAACTGAAGTAGACGGAAGATGGAGGCGATCAAGGATGTAGGGACCCTGACGATCCCTACGGCGCCGGCCAGTCCCAAGTACCATCCCTGTCTGTCGATCCTGGATAAAACAGGTGTGAGTCAAAACCAACCCTACAGCCAAGATTGGTGAGCTGTCCCACTGAGAGAAGCTGCATGGTAAGCTGGGGAACACGGGAAACAGTTGGAACAAAAAAAAGTCAGTGGACAAAAGAGTGCCTTGACAGCTGGCAGACAAAGGAGTACCGTCAGCTGTCTGAACAGAGATAGGAAAAACAGGAAGTCCGACTGAAGTGAGAGATGTGGAGTCCGGTGTCGTGTGAAAAAAAGGCACCAAAATCCAGAACCCAAAAAGTACCTGGAGGAGACGTCTGAGCTAGACTAGCAAAACCTGCTGAGCTGTGAAAGAGCTAATGAAGTAAAGCCTAGCAGAATCGGCTGAAAGCAGAGTCACCGCCGAGAAGATCCCGACGTCGGTTGATGCATCTCTCTGTCGGGAAGGGCCTCACGCCGCCGCCATGAGCGTCCAACTCCACACGCCTTGTTTTGCTTTTTTCGCACCGCACAACGCTAGTAGTCGTGTTTCAATTTCTAGCAATAATTGCATCGAACCCCGTTGGTGCAAAACAGAGCGTAAACAGACACCGAGGGATCAGAGTCGGGCGTAAATCGCTTGTAGTCGAAGAAGGTAGCAAGCACAACCGAATAAATTGTGCCGCTAACCCGCAGCCAAGCTCTCAAAGATGAAACATCGAAGAGCCTCGATCGCTAGTCGGTCGTCGGTTGAAGCGGCTAGCGATTGAGCCTCGACAGCTCAAACTCTAGACGAAGACGACAGACGAAGTCATAAAGGCGAAGACGATCACGATTCGCCTTCTGCACTTTATGAAACTCCTGGCAGAGCGGAGAAACCAGCTCGTCCAGCTGGCGCTAGAGACTGGCCAGAGCTCGGAAGAAGTCGTCGACGGAGGAGTCCTCCTGACGAAACGTCTCCAACTCACGCTGAAGCGAAAAGAACTGAACATCGTTGCTCTACTGGTATCGCTTGCGTAAGTACTCCCAAATCTGACGGGTGGCACGCAGACCAACAATATCTGGCTGGATAGAGTCGCCAACACTGACCACCAGGATGGCTCGAACATGGACCTCATCAGCACACCAGCGCTCAAAAGCGTCTATGACATACTCAAAGGCCTCATCGCCAGAAGAAGAATAACGGCCTCGTCTCTTCTTGGCGACCTCATCTCAGTGCAGTAGGCTATCCGGGAGAAAAGGTCAACCGTGACGACGGACAAAGTCAGGCACCAATAACATGTCCCTAGAAGTGGAGACCATCAAGCGAGATCTCCATAAGTGAAGACCACAACCTGCAGTTCGTTCCATTAAGCTTTGTTCCCGAGAATGGGATCGCGGTTTAACGAAGTCATTGGTAGGTATTGCCGATGGCGCGTGTTAGATCGACATACTTTTTTTTTACTTTTTTTTCTCTTCCTGGTTGGGCTAGGCTTGCTTAAGAAACGCGGGCGCTCACGCGCAGGGGGGAAATAGGGTTTCCCCCTGCTAGCGACGACTGCCCGAGCAAGAACCGTGAGCACAACGCACACGCAAAGAGCAACAGGTTTTGGGCGACCAATGGAGGATGAGACGACGCAAACCCAATGGCGCCGATCGCGAACCTAAGCGCAGAAGTTCAAGACGCGCTCGGCGCTTGGAGTGGCGGCGGAAGCCCAAGCAGGTGGTGCTTGGCGACGCGGAGACGACGGAAGGAGCCCGAGCCGGCACACGACGACGCGACCACGCGGAGGCAATGGAGACACGGCGTGAGCAAGCAACGACAAGGAGGAGGTGATGGCGGCGCTTCGGCGCTAGTGAGGCGGCGCAGAAGGCGCAAAGGCGTTGGAAGGACGGCGACAACAACAATGCAGATGGCGACAACGGCCTAGCGGCGGCGATATTCGACAAGCGGATGTGGCAAACAAAAAAGCTAGGGTAGTGCCCTGACTCTGATACCATATTATGAATATTGTGTGTATATTCAAGAGGTTCCAATGGGCAATATATATAGGGATGTAGGGGGGGTTTCCATATATAGATAAGGAAATACAAAAAAGTCATATTCTAACACATTTGACTTAGCCTTTCTCTTCCTGTCTATATTTGTATAGCTCTGTTGTGAACCAGGAATAACATCCTGCAATGTTAGATGTGCATAAACAATGTAATAAACAATATACTAATGGTAGTGCATATCAAGGATCAAAATCCCGTCGGTTTCCGGTTGGTAACCGGCGGTTACCAGAATTCCCAGTGGGAACCGAGATCTAAAAAACCGACTGGAATTTTTCAAATTTAAATTCAAAATCAAAATCCCGGCGGTTAGATTCCAAATTCAAATCGCAGCAGTCGTATTTCAAGCGGTTTTTCCAGAACTGCCGCAGAATGGAAAACAAATTGCGTAAGCAGATATTCTCCCGATCTAATTTTTATCCTTGGTGCATATTACCAGGGGAATGGGGGCAGCTGATGTAGAATTCCCAACACTTGCAACATGAGCTTGTTGACCCTGGCTGGCCCTGATGTTTGTTGTGCTTGGCCATTTCTCCTCTCACAGCTAGACCTGTTATGTCCAATCCCCTTACAGAACCTGTACCTAATGATTGTGCCAACCTTAAACAGTATAGTTCCTTTAGGCTTCTCATTTTGCTCTCTTCCTATTCTTCTTTGGCCTGCCAGGCATTTTCTGAAACTTCGGTGGCCATGGTCTTGGCTTCTCAGATGTGGGTTTACTCATGCCCTCAACAAGTTGCAAGCAATGCTCATAAGTCTTCTTGCACTCTTCAATGGAGTAGCAAAGTGATATGTAGCCATCAAGGGTAGTGCTCCTCCAATAGATACAACAAATAGCATGTGAGCAAAGCAAACCAGACAATTGCCAATATCTACATAAACAATTCCCGCTGTCTAGGTTAACTGTCCACCTATGATCTCTGTGTGACCTCAAAACCATCCTTGCCATTGTACACTGTATGACAAAAAACTAATTCATTGATGTAGTCCTTCAGCTTCTTGAAAATATGAGGGCTTATTGTACCTGTCCACTTCTCTACCTTATTTTTGTTGGTATGGATTATAACCATCACTTTCCTCCTGATCCACTCAAGCATGCTGATGATTGAGAGGAACCTGGACTCAACTATGACATGATTGAATGATTCACACATGTTGTCTACAGAATCACAGCACGATCCCAACTTGAACCATGCCCTGCTCCAATGCTGTGGATCTGTCCTCATGATTGCATTAGCACATTCAGGGGTATCCATTGCAAGATTTGCCCTATGATGGTTGAAAAGATTTACACATGAAGCTTTGGCACACATCCAGAATTTCTTCTGGCAAGCTTTGTCCTTTAAGTCTTCCTAAAGTTGACATAGATGTGTCTTGCACACATCCTATGCTCAGCTTTGGGTACCCAATACTCCACAGCATTTAATAGACCCTCCAACAAACAAATTGTGAAGTACTGCCCATGTGATCTGAGACAAATGGTTAAGTACTGGTTTAGTAATGGTACTTACTTTCTGTTGATCTGAGATGATAACCCATCCATCACCATCTCCAATTTCTAAATCTCTGAAAAAAAATCCCACAGAACCAGTCCCATGCTTCATTGGTCTCCTTCTCAACTACAACCCAAGCTATGTGGTACATCCGATTGCTTGCATCTCTACTCATTGCACAAATTAGCGCACCATTGGTTGGATCTTTGAAGAAACAACCATTCAAACCAATCACTTTCCTACATCCAGTAAGGAAATCTCTTCTGCAAGCATCCAAGCATATGCACATCCTTTGAAATATTGCTTCTGTTGTATCTGGATGAAGCTTAACCACCACTGTGCTACCTAGATTGCTCCTAAGAAGCTCCATTTGGTAGTCAAATACCCTGCCATACTGTCCCTTCTTGGAGTCTAACATCTTCTGCAAGACTAGAGACTTCGCTCTTTTGCACTTAGCAATGCTCACATCAACATGCATTTTTATCCTGAAATGTTTGCTTCATGAGCTCAAACTTCTAGGTTGGGTTTGCCATGATGGTACTCTCAAACTTCTCAGATATTCTCCTGGAAGTGACAAGCTTGTTGTCCCTTCTTGGTGGGCATGTGTTCTCATCCTTGAAACTACTGACTTGCCAGCCGTCTGTCCTACTGTTATTTGACAATAGGATGACCCAATGACACTTTGGTCACTGACATTTAGCCCTAACCCTTAAGTTGTTATTCTTGGGAAATGTAATGAAATGTCTCCTAACAAGTCCATACTGCCTAACTGCTTGAATGAAAAGGTCCTTGCAGCAAGGTCATGCTCAAGCTAAAAGTAGGGAGACTTGGCTTTTGGGTCATACCTGGAGTACTTTGGTTTCTTCCTCAGTAGCTCACCATCACTGCCTCCTTCCTCATAGCTATCCTCTTCCTCACTCAGAAAAATAAGTGTCACTGCCCTCTTGTCCTTTTTCCCAAATTGTGTACTTTAGCTTCATCCAAGGCCACCAATTGCCCATCCTGGACAAAGGAGTCTCCTGGCTTCAACTTGTTGTTGAATTTTTTATCTCTTCTTGTTCCCAACAGCTTCCTCATCATCCTCTGAGGTCTCAGCATCTCCAGGTAGATAATCACTGCCAGAACTGGTGTGATCCTGATTTCCACCCTCAAGTAGGGGCTAAGGCTGCTTCAACTATTATGCCAACCTTTCCCTTTCCCTTCCTATCTAGCATTGCACTGTAGAACTTCTTCTTGCAGGCAATATCCTTTGCAGTATCAACTGGTGACACTGGTATGACATCCACCTCTTTGCTAACATTGTCTGACACAACCTCATCATCATCTGTCTGCAGCCAAGCTTCAACCTCGTCTTCCCAATCACTGCATTCAACTTCTCTGTCATCCACACCATCTGAGGCAGCATCAACTCCAACTGCCTCAACAAAGATGTCCACGACACCACCATCAGTGATACAATCACCTATGGTCTGGCAAGACTTGTCATCTGTTAGGACCCTCAGTCAATTCTTTAGAACTTTGCCAGGAAAAAGCCAGTGCATCAGTACCAACTCAGCTTCCTCACAAAGGTCCTTCAAATGGCCTTTCACCTCGGGCAACGACAACTTATCACGTCTATGTAAGACATACCCTCTTTGCCTCCGCAATAATGCAATCGCTTCCCATCATCAAAGAAATCACCACTGTAATGGAACCTAACCGTTAGCTTGTCCAAATTTTCCATAATCAAATGATACCTACATGAAAATTAATAGTCAACGATTCATGCACTACCCTATCCGAAAAACCAATCGAACTTGGCAGCCACAAAACACCCAACCTAATCGCATAATACAAGCCATGAATCATGCCAGATCTAAGAATAGAGAACTCACCAGGGTTCATTGCAAATCCTCGCACATCAGTGATGTAGCCGACGCAGTCCGTCGACTTGCCCGGGGTCTGCCCTCTCCGACGAGGGGGGATCTACGAGTGAGAAGCTTAGGTCGGGAGAGGACTATGGGGATTTCTTCTCGTCAGGAGACAGAGTGAGGGAGAAAGTGAGTTTCTTGTCGGCAGCAAGAGTGTGAGAGAGAGTGAGGCATTCACAAGAGCGCTGCCTCTTTTCGTCGCGCGACTCAGACAACGCTTCGCTAGCGTGGAGGCTTGGATGGCACGTGGGAAGGAAACTTTGGTCCACGTGGCATGAAACCGGCCTCAACAGGATTACATGACGGTTTTGCATGATTTAGATACTTCGAGTATGCGTTCTATCCGGTATTGCACTTGAGGGACGAATTTTAAATTAGGTAAGAGTTCAAGGACGAACAATGTACTTAATCCAAGTTTTAAAAGTTGATTGGGAGCATTCTAAAACGACATCTAAAAAGGGATTAATTCCTTATTTGCCACTGAAAGTTGACCGGGTCCCTAAAATGCCAGCACGAAACTACTCATCATTTCATTGCCTTCGGATCTCAACTTTCATCCCGTTTTTGCCACTCCCGTTAGCCTCGTTAGATCCAGTCGGTGTCCTAGGTGGCGGAACGGGAGGAGGAGGGCATCCAGGAGGTGGTGGCAGGGGCAAGCAAGTGGGGTGGAGGTGGTTGACCTCTACACAAGTAAGAGAGGAGAGAAACAGGGGACAGATGAAGAAGATGAAGATCAAGAAGGGTAAATAAGTTGAGATCCGATGACAATGAAGGGAGGAGTTGTTTCGCGATGGCATTTTAGGGACCTGGCCAAGTTCCAGTGCAAATAAAGAATTAATACAAAAAAGAACGGAGGGAGTAGCTTTCAATCCTAGGGTTCTACAACAAGGTCGAGTATGTATAAATGCTCTATGTCCACTCTTTCTAGAAGTGAGGCCATTGTTGTTAGATTTTGGGAGAGATTTTGTTATTCACAACTATTCATCTTATTCAATATTGAGAGGGTATATATAGATATAGGATTACATGGGCCAACAGCAAGAGAATGTACAATACTATTAACAATTACATGGCTACTTCTATCCTTCTCTTCACATCTCAAGTGCACTTGTGATTCAAAGCAAAGTGTTGATTCTCCTAGCTCCCTCAATCAAGCTCAAAGAATTATGTAGACTTTAAGCAACAGGAATACTTCACCAAACAGAAAGAACAACAGTAAAAGCATCATTCTTTAATCCATAGATTAACCACACATGCAATAAAGTTTCTACATTGGTTGCATTAGATGTCCTCTTAGCTAACATGGAAACATATCAAATTTAATATCCACCATATTAAGTACTAGGAAGTAGGGAGCCTAGCTGAAGTCTACAAACCAACCAGGGTCATGCAACAGAATACCTTACTAGGAAACATCTAGCGCACCAATAAAAACTGCATGGGCCCAGCAATGTAGAACTGTAGATTAACCACAATGGAAGGACACCAGGTCCAAACCTTGTCACTATGGTGCAGCACTTCAAGTCTTCAACACTTAGAAGTTTGGATCTCATCTTGTACGATGCTTATCAACATATGCCTGTCATGAAATAAACAGACATCAGTCAATAAAATGAGGGCTAATGGCTAGATGTGTCATTGACCAACCAATCCAAGATATTTACCTTCACAAGTTTTTCTATCTTTGTTCCAGAGGCGGTTATAAAATTACTTATCAATTCTTCAGAAGCTGGTACTTGATGTGGCTCAAGTGAAGCAAGAACCTTATCAACAGATTTTTTCACTATTAGTTTATGAGCATCTTTACTAAGATTGCCTTCCTTCCAAATTGGTTTCACCAACTCTTTTACATGTTCTGCCAAATGAAAACGAAAGTCCCTTGTTTTCTCGTTGTTAATTGCTAGATCGTTTTTTCTTTCAGAAGCTTTCACCCTGTTATCACCATCCAGACTAGAGCTGCGTCCCCTACCAGATGCAATCAAGCCTGCAATTTCATTTGATCCTTTTGCAGGCATATTCCTTGCCAACTTGTCATCGTGATTCAATAATTTGTCAGTATTTCCACCTACAATAACATTCTCATCTGTATGTTGACTTGAAATGCTGCATGATATGTTCGAGGGCTTGAGATTATTTATGCTTTCAACTTTGGGAGGGTCAACACTGTCAACAAGCCGGTCATATTGACTTGATGTACTACCAGGAAAACTAGGCACAAAAGGCACTGAAGTTATCCAGACCTCATCCTTGATTGGGGAAAGGTGCCCTGATGACACGGCAGTAGGTTGTGGTGAACTGTTCACAAGTAATGAGGGCGTGCAAGTACCGCAACCCTTGTCCAAATCAACATCTTTATGGAGACCAACCTTCTCGATACCAGGTGTTAACTGATGAAGCGACTGCATTCCTAGGTGAGAAGTTGCTCTGAGAGGTGGGCTACCCAAGGAATGATCAGAGCTATCATGGCCTGGATTTTCTAATCCTGTTAAACTATGTGAGCTGTATGAGGCACGGCATGAACTATGTTCTTTCTGATGTTTTGGGGGAAGATTCTCGGTTGTTCCACCATAAGCTGATAACTTCTCATTAGGTTGGAGAGAATCAAGTGAAATAGATGAGTCAAATAGGCGATACCGATAATCAGGATTTAATGGTTCAAGGTAAGTTCTTGGGACATGAGAATCACTTATCATGTTTCCCGTGGTCACATTAGACTGCAGCTTTCCTCCATCTTGATGCAATCTAGGAAAGGTAACCCTACCATCAAAATAGCTATCACCGGGCAAACTAATATGACGTCCCATGAAACATGGTTCATGATTCTTCTCTTGAACTACTGGAATCTGCCCTAGCTCATTTACAGGAGTGGTAGACTTTGTAGTCCATGAATCATCAATTCTGCAAAACCTCCCTTGTGAAACCTTTAGTGTGGTAGGGTTATGTTTAACAACGGGGTGTGTCAACCCCCTACTATCTTCACCATAAGCATGAATAAGGGTCCTATATAGCTCAGCTTTTGATGAACCCGCCAAATTCTCGAAGTCAGGCTCTTCCAAGTTGGATAAACGTTGTGCCTGAGATCCTTCTTCAGAGCCTGAGCACAGGAGGGAGCAATCCAAAGTTTTTAGATTGCCAAAGCAATCAAAAGTTTGTGACAGCAAACTAATCTTCACAGATTATCCTATTTAAAAAGATCATACCTCTATGATTTCCATAACCAACTGGTGCAAGCACACCAGCCTTTTCTTCTTTACTCCACCGGTTATCAGAACCAGAACCCTCTCCTTCATGAAGAAAAGTGCAACTCTTTCCTTTCTTGCACCGGCCTTGAGCATAAAAGGTACATATTCTGGTAGGCTTTCTGGTTTTATTCTCCAGATCTCCACCAGGAGATGGGCTACTAAATCTATGTTGTGACATGCGTAAAGTGAATTAGTGACAAATTTGATTGTTTTAAGATTTTAGATAAAGAACAGTAAGTCCTTTCTCAAACACCACAGCAAGATGAAAATTTTGTTCAAAAGTTAAAAAAATCCTAGTGCACACAGGAGAAGCAATAATAATTAGCATACCTCAAAGCATTAGAATCTGGCAGAGTCTGTGAGCCATGAATACCATGCAGATAAAGACCTTCCATTTTAGAAGTACCATCAACATTCGGATGTACAAGATTACCATTGCCAGCTTTCTTCAGAAATTTAACATTGTTATGAGACTGCAGTGTTGGTTTCTTCTCAGCAGTAGTCACTCCAATAAAACCTAGATGATGCATGTTCACAGTAAGATCTAAGTTTCAACACATTTCATCTCAGAGATCTTCAGTGAAGAATTGTACCTAAATTCGCCTTATTCCTACTAATTGTTTTGTATTATATCAATATGTTAATACACTTCATCTCACAAAAAATGTTAAAGCATTCCAAGTAGTTAAAATACCAATTCTTGTACCATGTAGCTGGCATCTCACCTTAGGTTTTTTTAGAAGATTGCTACTAACCTACCATAAGTCCATAACCATCCATCATATCACTAATTGAATATCATCCATCGCAAGATCTACTGGGGGCAACCAAACAAATTTTATTTAAGATCCTTATGACCAGCTCCAGAACCAACTATTGTTGGGTATGAACTTCGTGATTTCAAATTTTATTTCCAATTTTGCAGGGATGAGCCCCCAAAGGTGAAAAGTTATCATCATTTAAAAAATGTGTGTTCTGAGTGAACAAATAAAAACGGACATATACGACGGTTCAATGCACAGGAGCATGGGTATAATGGCCAGATTATATATATATATATATATATATATATATATATATATATATATATATATATATATATATATATATATAAAGCAATGTAGGTATTGAGTCAATCATTGTGAAAACAATGATGAGTAAATACAATTGAAGTCGAAGGATGGAACGAGGGCAAAGAAGCCAGTCAATTATAAATAATATAGGCCAAATTTGGTTTATCATAATAGCACTTATCAAAATAGAGATGACACACTTTACGCTTAAAATTCCCATAATCCCAAGGCAGCTTGTCTTTCTTGCTATAAAGCAGGCGGAACTATATTTGTCCATTTCATCCTTAAATTTGTTAACCACAGTGATGTGAGGCGTGAGCTAATAAAAAATAAACCAACGAACTTCTCATGATGGCACTATGGCTGGGAAACATGCCATGCAAATCTATGACTTTTCTCTTCAGCAAGAAATTTCACAACAATTAACCCTTTCCCTAACACCACCACGGCAGTAATCACTTGATCAAAAGAAGGGCAGATATTGCAACAATAAGAGGGCACTTCTGTCCTATTTGCTGGGTAGGTAAACTGGATGGTCAACCAAAATATTATATGCTCCTTGGACAAAATTAGCAACATGAGGGTTTGCCCGCTGTACTTGCTGTGTTAGACAGTTGGTTGATTTGATCAATAAAAACCTGGTTCCTTATTCGATAGAATTAAAACAAGGAGTATAAATCATTGATCTTCCATGAATCATTGATATCCTCCAAGGAAAGTCAGGGGGAAATTAATTATCTACGCCTACGTCACCCATGTACGTTAGCACTTATCATAGACCAACAGGTCTCAATCCACGTGACGACAAAACTGGCATAATCTAGAGAATAACTAAAAAAGGCAACTAAATGCCTCAAACACCACACCATTGATTCATCGCGTTATGCATGGGTGAGCTACTATTACGCCCAGCTACCACCTAGTCGCTGCTTCCTACATGAGCTACACACACTATTTGCAAACAAGCTTTTGGCTCTTACACTATATGGCAACTAACAGTACCGACGACATCACACGCGCACATTGCTACAAGCCATCTAGCTACCCATACTCAGCTGCAAAACTCCATCTTAATCCATCTATGCAAAACAGTATAGCAAACTCAGCAGCACATATGCACACCGAATGGGTCAGTTATGCATCTCAGCATTCCAAGGCAGACCCTAAATAACTGCATGCCGAAATTCTAGCCTTCTACCACAGCTCCTAACCACCATAATCCCAAATCACCTCCACAACACTCCTTCCTCACAATCAAAAACAAATCTAACAAGTAACAACCACATCAATACCAAATAACATAGAAAAAGAATATGCATGTTTCCTTGCATCTCCTATCCACACCTTGCTTGCGCAAATCTAACATTTCGAGTAATCACGCAGCAACCAAAGTAGAAGCAACAAATGAACCAGTAAAGCATGCATGAAGAGAGCGATCAGAGCGCTATACCGTGGGAACCCTTGGCGTTGGGCGAATCCCTAACCCTCTTCGACCCCACCTGCTCCGCCTCCTTTTCTGGCGGCTCCATAATCTCCATGTCCGCCTCCGAAATCTCATCCTTCACCGGCAACCCACCCCCGGGCCCTGCGCCCCGGCCGGCGCTCGCCATCCGGAGCTACGGCGGCGGCGGCGAAAAGGATTTGGGTGGAGGAGGGTGGGGATGGGGAGATGCGGCGCCGGCGTCGAGGCGCGCGCGCGTGTGGTGGGGGGATTGGGAGCAAAACCTCGCCGGTCGCTTCAGTTTTTTCCTTCTCTCTCACTCTCTCTCACGCTCTTTTCCGTTCCCCTCCCCTTTGTCTTGCCACGGCGGCAATGTCGCTTCTCTCGCCTGCTATAAAGAGGGCCCTTTTCCGCCCACCTGTGCGCACCCGTGGAGCGGACTGGCGTTATTTTATTTCCGCCCACTCGCACTGTATTACTTAACTCAAAATATGAAATAAAGGTATAAATTTTTGGAAGGGAAACTAGAATATACTATGAAGATCAAGATTTTATATGATATTTAACATTCTACAATAATATAGAAGCAATACTAATGCATAGAGCTGTGTCCGAAATACATAATAAGTTATGTTATGGGACCTTGGGCATGGGAGTCATGTCTCCATGCCTGAGTTGAGACGATGAGTGATGCTTTTGCACTAGAGGAATTAGGCAAAGATTGACCATATAACTACATTGATTGATGTTATTATTGTGTTACAAGTGGAGTCATAGAGTAGTCCAGTGAACTTTGACGGTATTATAGGGTGACAAAAACTTTAGATGACAAAGCCAATAATATCCTAAATGAATATCCACCAGTTCTGTTACTCGACATGAGAAAAGCCACAAGGGCTAACCCTTGCTACTACGTCATTCGATGGTTATTTGTATTTGATCGAGGGCTCAAGTGGCTGTGTAGATGTTGTTGACATTGGAGAGACCTCGTATGCAATTTCTTCTCATCTCTGTGAGATTTTGGTAGCATTTTTGGGTACTGTACTTACATCAATAAAGTGCGCTCACTTCTTTGCACTTTGACTGACAGGTACACCATGGTTTTGGCCGACAATGTGGATAGTGGAGACCATCTTGATCTTATTGGTACTACTATGAACAGCAACGTCTTTAGCTTTTCCACTCCCTCGCCACACCATCCACTCAAGGTAGGCAATGCGTTTTTGTAGTCATGTCTTCATTTTGTTTCACAGTATTTTCACTTAAATTGGATAGATCTTTTGGTGAACCCATTGCAACTTCTGCTTAAAGCTGGCTTGATACTTCAGACTTACATATCTCCTTTGATCTTTTTATTCTTTTGATGTTTAAACATAGAGGTGAGCATGATAACGAGATAACCATCTCATTCTAATTTGATGGTAGGAATGGAGATCATCAAACCAAGGAAGGAATAATGCTGCATATCAGTACAACCGTGAAGGTATTTATGTTATGCACGATTCCAGGACCATCCGTAACGAAGAGGGCAAGCATTTATGGGTAGAGATTGAGATTGTTGACAAGTACAGGCTTCCCTATGGGAATCAAGCTCCTTATAATGTGACAGTATATTCTATCATCCTAAATTATCACCTGATGGATAAGCCAAATATTTTTTACCAACTACCTTTGTTTTACTGTTGGATTTCAGGTAACTTCACTTGTCCCTGGGAATTACTAGGGGGATAGGCGCATTGTGGTCAGTGAGATCTATCATCAACCAGGAAAGCAACTGATGAAGTTTCCCACTATTCGTGTTAGAACAACAGGAAATGTGCTCGTGGAGATGGTTGACAAAAATAGGTTTTATTTCTCTGATGAGTTTCACTTACAAGAGCCCACCGCTTTATAAGTGCTTTCCTCTCTCTTTCTTTCGAACCATAGACTCCTAAGCGATTTCACTTTACCATACTAGAGAAGGGCTTCACTCGCACCTTGGGGACAGAACTAGAGTACAGAACTAGCTTCCTCTGTACATATCGTTTTCGAGTAATAATACTATCAGTGAGAAAGAATAGATAACGACTATCAAGCATATGACTGATTTCTATATGGGTGTGGACTCATACTCTCATTTTTTCCTTGCTCGCTGTTCCGACAGGAATACGTCACTTAAAATAAGCTATTGACGTCTTAGTTCAGACCTAGTTCCGACCTTATCTCTTTTCTTTCTTTCATTCACCGGTGCAAAGCAAGGGCGGAGCTCTCTTATGTTCATCTTCCACGCCTAGTTAGTCTGTCTGTAGGGATGGGAATGGCGTAGTCTGTCTACCCTTCTTCGTAAGTAGCTGGACTTGGATCTTCATAAGCAACTGGAACTATCAAAAGTCAATGTCAATTGGCCTTCTAAAGGCTATAGCCTTGTTTCTTTTGAAAAAAAAATGAATTTAGAGTTTCGAAGAAGACAGACATCCAAGAAAGCCACTCCGCCTAAAGAGTCCTATTCCTATCCAGTCCACATTCACTATTCTTCATAGGCATTGCGCTGGGTCGGTAGGTGGTTGTTTTTACTTTTCTTCTTCTTGGGATTTGGCTGGAAATACTATAACAACACACACTCATACGCAGAGAGTCACATACTGGCCAGGACTAATCTGTCCTCATGGTCTGGAGGGTATTTTGGATATCGTGGAGGTAGCTGACGATAGGGGTAGGGAAAAAGTTCGTTAGTGGGTTTTGTTGGCTCGGTTTAAAATTGCTTCAATTACATTCGTTAATTGGTTAAACATTAAAATGAGTCGATTTCAAATGAAATTGGATTTTGCTCTAGCTCGACTCGGCTCGTTAGCTCAGTTCTAAAAAAACTACCAAACTATAAATAAAATGATACTAAGCCAAATTGTGTCAATTTCGAGAAAAACTCGAAAAAAATAAGTATCTAGCTCGATATCCACCTCTACTGACGATGATCTTGTCTCTTGCCTCACCGATCTGAACATGGAGTTTCCGAAGCTACAAGAGTGCTTGGTTAAACGGTGCCATTAAGTTTCAACTATCTTTAAACTTACTACTTCAAGTGCAATTATCAACTCCTTGCAAAATTGTTGACTTTCTCATCTACAAAGGCAATCCTGGTATTCAAGGAAACAGATAATTAGGTTCCACTCACTACGTCAACTAAAGCAACTGCATCTGTAGCACTTACCAGGGAAAATAGAAGAAATAATGACGTAGTACGAGGGGATTTTTTTCTTACTATTGCCATCATGTGTTCAATTCCAATTTTGTAGTAGGAGATAGACTGAAAGTCAATAGATTCCTATCCTTTTCTATAGAAATAGGCTTGGTCAAGTGCTTAAAAAAGAGGTGACCCAAATGATTTCAATGAATTGCTATTTGGTCAGATTGGAACGATTGGATTCAAAAGGAAAGAAAGACTATTGTCGTAGCAAGAAAAGACTAGACAGTAGAAGGAGGGGGACCATAGTGTCCACGTGAGTGACCGAAGGGTCCTCGAAGAGGGGATTGGTTGCAAGGAAGTGAATATGTATTTATTGCTCAAAAAACCCAGTATGCCTTATTACATGGAGGCGGTGGCTATTTATAGCTTTTCTACTAGGTACATGAGATTACAGATATAACCCTTACAGGGCCCTACCCTGGTAGGAGCTGTAGGGGCTTTTCCTACCCCTATGTGTAACCTTTGGCTCATGGTGGACCCTCCTGGTCTTGGTCCGTCCGACTGGTGCACCCGGTGCAGCGGTACTGTGGTTCTTCAAAGACTACGGGATGCCCCCAGTTCGAAGGGCCTTGGCCACCCCAAGAGTTGTAGCGCTTCGGACCCCTTCGGGTCCCTTCGGACCCTTCGGTGATACTTGGAGGGGTGGGGGCACTTACGGTGTTCGCCTGGTCGTGGGGGTCTGTGGGCCACCCCTACGATAAGCCCCTCATGGTCGAGGTATTGCTTCGTCATGGCTGAAACCTCATTTTTATCCCGAAGGGTACAGGTACACCATCCCTTTCGGCCTAACTAAGCGTATGCCCCCCCCCTAATTACTGCACCGCCATTGGGGTCGGCGTGGCAGGTCTTGATGTCGTGCCGTCGATTCTCGCGTGCGGCCGTTGGGCCTTGTGCCCCGCCGCTGGGCCGGTTTGCTTTGAATGGCGCCCCTTTGGGGGCGTGTGCAATGATTTGGTACCCTGCGCCATAACTGTTTGTGGGTGCCACGTGTCATGTGGTGACTAGGATGCTGCTCCCCGATTGTTTCGCTTTGTTTTGTTGTGGTTTGGCTTGTATAAATAGGGGTCCCCCCTTTGATGTGGTTCAAGCTTTTGTTGTTTCGCATGAAAAGCTCGTCACCCTACCTCTGATTGTGCTTCACGCCTTTGCTTCAAGGGTGATACACATTGCTCTGGCTATGACGAAGTGGAGAAAGGAGGGCATGGGAGAGATGCAGTACACGAGTGATCTCGGCAGATCGACCGTGACTGAGCTGGTTCTCCGAACCCTCGTTGACGAGGGGAAGCTGGAGAGCCTCGCAAAGGTGAGGGCTCCGGGGTAGGAGACGGTGCCAACACCGAGGCTGAACGAGGCGGTAGTTTTCATTGTCTTTCTTGACACCGGGCTTCGACTCCCATGCGTTGGGCTGGTCTCCGAGGTGCTCCAACTATATGGGGTGGAGTTGGCACAGCTTACGCCAAACTCTATTGTGAAGTTGGGTGTCTTCGAGTGGATTCTTCGATCCGCGGGGATCAGCGGCAAGGGGCATCTTTTTGCCTACCTTCATGATGGACGTTGTCGACCGAATAAGAAGAAGAGCACGGGTGAGATGCTGAACTTTGGCAGCGTTAACTTCCAGCCGAAGGCGCGGATGCAAATGTACGTGCCTACGTCGGCTGCCCGCAACGGCTGGGAGACGGACTGGACGCGGAGGTTGTTCTACCATACTTCGCCAGTGGACGAGGGCCTTCACTCGAAGGGTGGTCTTATACAGCTCACGACCACCCCGGAGATTGCTTTGACCTCAAGGGAGGAGGCCCTTCTCTACCTGATGTTGGATGCGACGAAACACCTTTCCACTCACGACCTCATGGAGGAATTTTGTGCCTTCCACGTGTGGCCACTGGTGAGGGGGTGGCAGTTGGAGCTGGGTGCTCCGAAGCTTGGGCTCCCAAAAATCACGGTGCCAGGCCCAGAGGGCACCGTTCGCGAAGGTACCTCTTTTGATGCTTCGCCTTTTTTTTTTGCTAACCAAGTTCGTCTCACTCCTGCTAGTGGTGCCTCTGACCGAAGCCACATGGGTCATTGAGCAGCTTTTGGGCCCATACACAGGAGAGGAGCACGCGAAGCACCATCTGGTTGTCCGGGAGGCTCGCTTGAATCAGGCGTATGCAGCCGTGTCGATCCATCTCGCGGAGCGCCCTGACCCAGACGAGGGAAAAAGAAAATGTGTCCGTGTGCCCGGTAGTGACACCATTGCGCGCTATTGACAGTGGTGGCGCGGGCGGCCCTTCCTTTGGTAGGGAGGAAATGGGCGAGAGGCCGACCAAGCGGGTGGTGCAAGGGCACTCGGAGCGGTCAGAGAGCGCCTTGTCAAACAGCCCTTCGTCCGGTGGCCACGATACCCCGCCTCCCCCCGCAGAGGACGCGGCGTCGAAGGGGCTGGGGCTAGTGTTGTGGCAGGGTCGTTTATGATAGCGACCCTGCCCAGCGAGGGGTCATAGGATGGCAGCACCCCATCACAGGTTTATGTCGAGGATGTTGAAGGGGACACTGACGACGCCGCTTGTACTCCGTCGTCATGAGCTGGTACGTGTTGTAGCTTGCCGCTTTTGGGTTGGTCGCGCCGGCCTAACCTAATGTTTTTGGTGCAGCCGCGAGCGATGTGGAGGTTCGGCCCACCGAAGATGAGGCTTGTTCGGAGAGCTCAGTGGTGGTTCCTCCGACTTTCGGTGCTCCAGCTGCCGTGGGTTGCATTGATGTGGGCCCGCTCTACCCTGCTGACTTTAAGGTTAGTGCCGGCGTTGCGGGCGTCTGCGAGGGGGTTGCTCGGTTTGTCGCTCCCCCAATGTGAGGGAACTCTTCTGGAGGATGTCCCTCGAGGAGATGTTTCAGTGCGTTGAGGTTAATGCTGTGAAGGTTCGCGCTTCTCCTGTATGTACTCGTGCATGCCCCCCTTTTGTTAACACTTTGTTGCTCGCGCAGACCCTGATGTTATCGCGAGCGCTTAATGCAGATGTTTTGCAAGGCTTCGCTGAAATCCAAAAGTGGGTTGATGCGGAGCACGCTCGAAGTGTGTCTTTGAGTGCTGAGCGTGATGCCCTTGCCGATAAGGTGAAGGCTCTGGAGGCCTGGGTGGTTGGGCTTGAGGAGGAGCGCACCGGTCTTCAAGGTGACGTGCGGGCGCTCTGTGATGCTCACGCATTGCTCGAGGAAGAGGTCTGTGCAGAGCGGGAGCTGTCGCACTCCGCCATGCTCGCGTCGTGGGAGGCTATGGAGTCTGTTGAGGCAGCCGTGTCGGAGCTTGGCGCTCTGCCTCCCCCGAGGCATCACAGCCCGGCGAAGATGGACGTGACCTTCGGGCATCTTGACATGATTTGGTGCAGTGTGTTCGCCGCGGGCCCGCGAGTCTGGGATGATCTTGAAGGTTGCTGGCCGACTACCTTGCCTCATTGGACAAGGTCATTGCGCCCACCGACGCCTTTAGTACTGCTCTATGGCCGTGGCAACTGCTGAAGAGGCCGACGCCGCATACCATCGGACCCGAAAAGCTAGCAACGTCCTCCTTCAAGACTTCTGGGGGCCGCACGGTCATGACGCCGCGATGGATTCCCTACGGGCGGTCCAAGCCTAGGAGGCTCAGGCGAAGGGGAAGGCTCTGGTAGGGGGCCTTGGGGTGGTCAACCGGAGGGCCACCGATGATAAAAAAAAAAGGTGTGACCCTCTGTTCGCTTGTAGCGGCAGTTTAGTTTTTGTGGCTCCCCCTCCCCTACTTTTGTTTCTCTTTAGCTTATTGTTTTCTTCCTCTAGTCTAACTTACCGAAGGGGTTGTGTGTTAGGACCCCGGGTAAGCAACCCCGAGACCTTTTGTGCATTCTGAACTAGTCCCATGATAAGTAGCTAATCCGCATAGTTGCAACACAGGTGAGATCAAAACCATACAACAAACTATAGAAAAAGCAGACAAATTAATATTAATAGAAGCAAAAGACCTTATGGTTAAGGTTTTTACAAAGTTGCCGCGCATAGCTTACAACAAAAGAGATCTCACAGTGGATAGTATTCATGCCAGGCTTGACAAGGATAGCTTTATGGTTACTTTGCAGAAAGCAGAATTTACTGGAAATACAGTAAGTAGATTGCAAAGCACAAGTTGAAAGATTAATACATACGTAATCAAGTTTCTTTGAAATGACTCGTGAACACCCAGTTCACTTCCCACACTACTCGTGAATGCCCTATTCACTTCCCAGACCACTCGGAACCAACCACGACCATATTTTTTAGAAAGTCTACCTCTTGCGCGAAATCACCAGACATTGTCCATAACCGGAGACACGGCTATTCAAATAGTTTTACACTCTGCAGAGGTGTATAACTTTACCCACAAGACACGACCTCTCTAGTTGGTTGGGCATCCGTCGATGCCCCTGCTCACTACCTTAGGTAAGCAGTCTAGAGCATGTGATAAGGCCTTTACAAAGCTTTGTTTTAACCCGGTTCCGCTCGCTAAGGATTCGCCTTCCCGGCCCCCTCTTGCGCCATTCTCAACCAAAACAGAACCAACTCAAAGAATTGCTAATTAGTTGGCCAAGTCCACCCTATAATGAACTTGTGGTTGCACGGTATGGCCCAGATCAATGACTTGCAAGGTTAAATCCTTAGTGACTACTCAGGCGAGACATCCACATCCCAATGTGCTTCCTGCACAACCTTTACTGCACAATCACTCGCCGAGTATAAATCATTTTGGGTTCATCCCGGCCAAATGACCACCCTAGCCATGGCACAACATCTTTTAACAACAGTGGCCGCGCCACAATTCCATATATCATTAAGTCAAATTCATCATCATTGAATCGTGTGATTGAGAGACATCATATAACTAAAGCATATCTAAGCAATATACGCACCCGTGTTGGTATCTCAAAGATGTCCAACTAAGATTACCCAACCTATGGTGTCCAAAAGTACATGTCAACATGTCAATCACAAGTATTCGAGGAGTCATACTACCGAGTAGGCATTTAGCTATTTCCCAAACTATTTTTATACAATTAGCCATACATGTTGGTATAAAGCAATGTAATTTTGCAAACTGGGTACGACATGATCAAAGGTCCACGACTTGCCTTCGTTGAAGAGTTGGAATGCTTCGGTCGAGGTCGTCGGGTCCACGAATTCTTCAGAGCAGCCGTATTCAATACGTGCGAAAGGAGCCGAATAAATAAAACAAATCCAAAAAAACTCCAACGAAAGCACCAAACTAGAGCCAAAAGAAAGACACTGAAATAGATGAATTATGAACGGGCTCTCGGGAGGAGGTCCAACTGAGCGGGTGGTCGAGGGAGGTCCTGAGGAGGTCAAGGGAGGTCCTGAGGATCAGGACGAGGTCCTGAGGAGGTCAAGGGAGGTCCTGAGGTCCAACGAAGGGTACGACTACTCAACGTGGTTGTACAAAGAATACAAAAAGGGGTACGACTACTCAACGTGGTCGTAAGAGGGATACACTACGCAACGAGGTCGTGAGAGCAAAAGGAGAACAGGGCACGGAGATACTCACCAGAGAGAGAGAGAGAGAGAGAGAGAGACCGGAGAAGACAGGGGGAAGACGGTGAACGACACGGGCGCTCCGGTGAATCATTCGGCAGCGAGGTGGTCGAAGACGGCGCAGGCTCCAGCGGGCTCCTAGGCGACGAGGAGGCAACGGTGCGGCTTCAACGGACGATGGTGAAATTTAAGCACGGTGAAACTGGGCGAGAGCAAGAGAGTTGAGTGAGGAAAAAGGAGATGAGAGAGGGCTACTCAGGCTTTTATAGCCAGGGGAGACGGGGAGAGTCGCTGAGAGACTTAGAAGCGCATGTGATCAAGGGTAGGTGGAGGAGGAGGTGGGGGCAGGTAGGGGAGGAGACAAGAGGTGGAACAGGTGCGGCAAAAGTGACTGCATTTAATACAACACAATGACATTTAATGCACAAAGAATTTTGCGTCAGCAGTGACGCGACAGGAGGAAGAAGAAGGTGAGAAGGGCTGACAGGTGGGCTAGTAAAAACTCGGGAGGGTGGTCCAACCAAAGGGGAGGTCATGTCCAGAGGGTATGTCGTGACCAAAAGGAAGGTCATGACCAGAGGGGTGGTCGGGACCGGCTCCAGGACCACCCAAAGGTCTCCCAGGACCACCCGGAAGTCTTGGACTGAGAGGGAGGTCCAAACGAGAGGGAGATCTGGACTGAGGGGAGGTCCAAACGAGAGGGAGGTCTGGACAGCGGGGAAAGAGGAGCAAACAGATAAAAGGGATTTCAATACCAGAAAACTCCAACAGACTCAAAATAAACCAAACTCGAATTAATTGAAGTTTGATTTAGTCATTTTAAACACTTTTAATTCCAACATCTCAAGTTAAGCTTTAGAACTTCAACAAAACCAAATAGTTATTTTTATTTTGAAAATTTTCAAAAACTCAGAAAAACAGAGACGTTACAAACCTACACCCCTTAAAGGGAATCTCGACCCCGAGATTCAGGCTGACTAGATAATAGGTGCGGAAACTCGGCCTTCAGGTCTTCTTCACGCTCCCAGGTGGCTTCCTCTTCAGTGTGATTGCTCCACTGAACTTTGCAAAAACGAAGGGTCTTGCTTCTTGTCACTCGCTCGGACACTTCCAAAATCTTGATGGGTTGCTCCTTGTAGGTGAGATCTTGCTGTAGGTCAATAGCTTCTACGGGCATCTGCTCCTCTGGCATACACAAACATTTCTTCAATTGCGACACGTGGAAGACATCATGCACATCTGACAACTGGGGCGGAAGCTCCAATTTGTAAGCAACTTCTCCCCTTCTGACTAAAATTGGAAAGGGTCCGATGTATCGAGGTGCAAGCTTCCCACTTACTCTGAAGCGACGCATTCCTTTAGGAGGTGAAACCTTTAGATACATATGATCTCCTGGTGCGAAAGCTAAATCTCGGCGATGGTTATCCGCATAACTTTTCTGCCTGGACTGAGTTGTTCTCAGCTTCTCTCTGATTGACTTAACTTGATCTTCGGCCTTTTTCAGAATATCTGGTCCAAGCACTTGTCCTTCGCCTGAGTCTGTTCAATATAATAGTGTTCGACACTTTCTTCCATAAATGGCTTCAAATGGGGACATCTGCAAACTTGATTAATGGCTATTGTTGTAAGAAAATTATGCATAAGGCAACATTTGATCCTAGCTGGTCTGGTTCTCCAGGGCGCATGCTCTTAACATATATTCTAGGATTTGATTTACTCTTTCTGTTTGTCTATCTGTCTGAGGGTGGTAGGCTGTACTGGAATTCAGATTAGTACCCAAAGCACTGTGCAGCTTCTGTCAGAATCTGGAGGTGAACTGAGATCCTCGATCTGACACGATTTTCTTTGATACTCTATGCTGACATACTATCTTAGCCATATACAATTCTGTAAGTCTGTCTCCTGAGTAGGTGGTTTTGACTGGGATGAAGTGTGCAACTTTTGTCAGGTGATCTATAATTACCCAGATAGAATCATATCCAACTTGGGTTCTTGGCAGACCGGTGATAAAGTCCATGCTAATTTCTTCCCACTTCCATTCAGGTATGCTCAACGGTTGCAAGAGTCCAACAGGTCTCTGATGCTCGGCTTTAACTCGCTGGCAAATGTCACATTGTGCTACATACTCAACGATCTCACGCTTCATGCTAGGCAACCAGTACAATTCCTTGAGATCTTGATACATCTTAGTACTTTCGGGGTGAATGGAGTACAATGTTTCGTGAGCTTCCTTGAGTATCAACTACTTGAGTTCTCCCTGGTTTGGTACACAAATACGCTTATCAAACCAGACGATTCCTTGTTCATCTTCCGAAAATCTTAGGGATTTACCCTTCTTCATGTTTCTTTTGATCTCCATGACATCTGCATCTTCTCCTTGGGCTTTCTGGATCTGATCTTGGAGAGTTGGTTGCACTTCCAAAGCAGCTAAGTAACATTCTTCAACCAATTTAAGCTTGAGCTTCTGAAATTCTTTGTGCAGGGCTGGCTGGCTTTCCTTGATCATTAGAGTGTTGCAGTAGACCTTTCTACTTAAAGCATCGGCTACTACATTAGCATTTCCTGGATGGTAACGGATTCCCACATTATAATCTTTGATCAATTACAACCATCTTCTTTGCCTCATATTAAGATCAGCTTGAGTGAAAATGTACTTCAAACTTTTATGGTCAGTGTAGACTTTACAGCGATTACCGATGAGGTAATGGCGCCATATCTTCAAAGCATGCACTACTTAGTAAGGGCTGTAACTTGAAGAAGAACAGAAAAATCCTCCTACTTTCCTCGCCACTTGTTCTGCAGTGGATGCTCTGCATGCTGAACTGACGAGTATTTGGATTAGCTGCCGTATAAACACCTCTTGTTTCTCACAAGTGGATGCTCAGTTGAGTATGCCTCTCCTTTTGTTCTTTTGGTTCATTAGTTGACAATTTCACATGTATTATTCGCGGGCGACGGGTGTAGACGATGTTTTTCACCCATTGTCTTTCGTGGTTATGCTCATAGGAAAAAAATTGAGATCACGGACATGATCATAGATGAGCACTACCCACACCTGATTGCCATCCCTAAAGGGGTCGTTCTTGGTTGGCAGTCGTTCGAAAGTGTGACACTTGTGCACCTATCTCACGCAAGGCATTGTATACTAGCGTAGTGCAATATTCAGAGATGGTCCCTGATAGTTGTCATCAATATGCCCATCTAGCCATCTCTCCCATCATGGTATGCACAAAAGCTAGTGTGTTTATAGGAAACCATCGCTGAAATGACTAACAGTTGGGGGAAACTCCTCCGTGAAAATACGCATTCGAAAATACCCTATGTAGAGAATTGTTGGGAAAGCTTCTCCGAGAAAATGAATACACTAGAATATTTGAGGTAGGATTGAAAGAATTGAAAAAACTCCCAATTATCTTTCCAGTCCCTCAATCCAACCAAGCCCATATCGCGGAAGGACTAATAATAAACTTCGGAGCAACATCTTCAACTTTTGGTGAAACAACTGATTTCACTTAACCAATAGTAAACACTTTTGGTGAAAAAAGGTCCCACTGTTCCGTGCCTTGCTGCAGTATAATTGGAAGCAGATGCAAGCAGCAAGATGCCATCTTTGTTTGGTATCGAGTACCACAGCAATTTAATTCAGTGCCCTCCAAGAATTTGGAATACAAATATAATTGGACCAAAAAATTAAAGAAGTACAATTTGACAACTCAATTAAATGGGTTCTTTGTCTATTTGATGATTTATCTATAGCGTGGCAAACTTGTATTTTATGGATGTCCCACGCTAATTGCTAACTACATATTGAGAGTTATTTTACACAAGAATCAAATATAACCCCACAAAATTGACAATTACATTAAAGAATAAATTTCACTTTGGACCATATAATCTTATCATAGTTTCACTTTACACCATCTTTAGAAAATCTTTTCACTTTGCGCCACCTCTTGTCATTTTTTGTTTCACTTTGCACCAGAGGAATATCCTATCAGCGAGAGAAAAACATGAGAGATGTGCGAAGAGCTTGCTAGCAGCAGCGAGGCACAGCCGATGAGGTGACATCAACTTGAAAAATAGAGAGAGAAAGAGCCGTTTTGTCGTCGCCGCCGTTGCTATGGCCACCGCTGGCAATACTCCAGTTATTCTTCTCCGCTTTCAATCCACTTTCTAGCTCCATCCACCTCTCCCTCTCCATCCCGTGCCTCGCCGTTCACCGTCGGCGAGCATTGAAAAATGCGACCAAATCTTTACCCTAATGCAAAGTGCAACACATAGTAAGAAAAGATGATACAAAATGAAAAGATTTGCTAAGAGTTGTACAAAGTGAAATCATAGTAGGATTAAATGGTCTAAAGTGAAATTCACTCTACATTAAATGAAACATACTATTACATCTAACAATGGCTTCGGTGTAGCATGGCAACGCACATTTTATTTATAGTTTCATGCTAGTTACTTAGTATAACCAAACGGTACATAGATTCCACGTCACCTGAGAAGTTTTCATGTCATATTACAATTACTAATCCAAATCAACATGTCTTGGCTAAATCACTATTTAGAGAACAAAATTGTCCTTGCCATCAACACTAATTACAAAACTGGTCGTTAGTATTCCATGTCCATATACAACAGTAGGGAGTTGTGAGGAAATCATCATTTAATAACAGAATCAAATGCACGGAAATAATATAGGCAAGGACGAACTTTGTGAATTGCAATTGCAGGATAGTCAACAAGAATAATAAAATCCAGTACAGGGAAATTTAGAAACATTTATCAATATTTGAGTTTTTATCAGTCACAAAGACGGATGAAATATGTGGACTCAGAATCTTACTCAAAGCTTCTTTTGTAAGTATAACTAGGATGATAGGCGCGGAGCGCGCCCCGTCTGGCGCATGGTATCAGGTTTTTTTTCGCATTGTTGAGCAGAATAAAAAGTATGACAGCAAGTGTGTATATTTGTTGCAGTACCATAAAAGGTATGATGGAAGTAACATCTGGATCAGTTAGCTTTTGTTATCACAGCAAACCGAAGCTACATTTGAAAGCAACATACCAAACCGAAACAATATTCTTGCATGCATATACAGTACTATCTTTCTTGTGTACGGTATGGATCGTGAAACTTATTACACATCATAATAAGAGCAAACAATAGCGAGTCCTAGGATTGTACTAAGCTGCAGAGAACTTTAGAATATTTAATCCAATAGAAATGTGAAAGTGAACGTGAGTCCATACAGATTTCGTTATCTCAAAGTTCAGAAACGATTTAAAGTGCACAAAGTGATCCACTGACTTTAAGGTTGTATTGTCGACCATACAACCTTGTTATCTCCGGTGGTATAAAATCAACAATGTTGGGAGGAGGTGCTGTTAGGTTGAGTGTTGGGATGACGATCAGTTCTTGTCCGCATGACCCAACAAAACGAATTCCACGACCGGTGCATTGTCGTTGCCAATGCTGCATATATCTATTCAATGGACAGCCAGCTTGTACCTATATGCCCAATACGCAAGATACACGGTATGTTGGTTTGAATAAAAGACTGTATAACACGCATGAATGAAATGCAGCTAGCTGATTACATCACGAAGGCTGAGCACATAAGTTGTAACAGCATTGTACTGTGCAAGTGCGAAGTCATAGGGTGGTTGTTTGTTTGTGATGAAAATGACAAAAGGTCGTCTTCTTGGTGGAAAAGGAACAATAAAAACTAACAAAGGCGGTACATGGACATTTATAAGGACATTGTAAGTTACTGCATAAATCTGCGTTGAGTCATGAGACAACTGCTTGTCCTGTTTCAGTGAACAATATGTATAAACTCTACAGGTAATGGAATAATTATTACTTGTAGCCTAAACCGTAGAAAGACGCAATGATTGGAAGTCAGATTGTTGGAAACATATTACGTGTCCTTGTATCTAACCTTATGCTTTGCCAGCTTGATAAATCGGTTGTTTGTATCGACATTGTGTTACGGCTTGGCAATATGATGGAGAACAGAACATTACATCTTCTTCTTCTTCTTCTTCTTTTTTTTGCATCTCTAAAGATTTAAGTTGGAAAAGGTGCATGAGGGCAGCATTTATACCCGCGGATTTTGAGGCGAAGGCAAGCATCGGGCCGGAGGATGCGAAACTATCTTGTTGTCCTAGGTTTCGTAGCTACCTACCTGATTTTTAATGTACATGTTAGAATGTAAGATCTGTCTTACTTGAATGCAACCTTTTTTTCCATAAAAGACAACAAAAAAGAAACCAAAGTATATATCACATTATTTAAGATTTGACAAACTCTGTACCCGGAAGAAAACAACGTGGAAACTTTAGTTTGTTTTGAATGCAACTATTTATGAACTAATACATGTAGCATTGGGGATTGAGGATCAAGTGTTATTACGTCTAATTAGCAGCAGTACAGGAGGCTAATTCTAAACGGCACATAAAGGCATGTTTTCCATAGCATTAAAATCTAATTAGCAGCAATGCAGGTGCAAAAATTATTTTGTTTTGTAAACATGAGCATAACCACATGCGGATAGAAAACAACATAAGCAAGCTCACATTCATAAATACCATAACAGTAGAGCATAGATGATATTGCTCTTGTCCTGCTACGTTCGATAAAACACAACGGCATGGCACAATGATAGAACGAAATAAACAAATAACACTAACTACATATCCCTGTTCAAAAGACAATGGTATGGGCCTCCAAGTTTTCTAAAAATACACTGTCAGCTAACATAGAAACAGAACATGGAAGACATGTTTGCCTGATAAATACAAAAAAGGTATAGCCAAGCGGGTCAGTAAGTACCCGTGGAATCACCTAGCTATTCCATGCACAATACCAGTTCATAGATGTGCTCGACGCTTGTTTACCAAACAGAGTGTCATTTATGAATAAACAATCAGATGTCGCAAAATTTGGTAATTTGTTCTACCTATATGCATCACAAGTGACCTCCTAGCAAATAAAATGATAGAAGGTATACAGTTCTAAGCAATTCAATAGACAGATATTTTAAAAAATAAGTGGCAACCTACCAGTTCTGTATAATGTGAGGATTTTCAGTGCTTCTTCCTCCGTTGATAAAGGGTAAATGATCTGAACTCATAGATTTGTTCTAATGTGATCCTAACCCAGTTCATTCGAACTCGAGAGATGCACGTTAATATGACAACTTTCCTTCAGCCTAGCTGGTCACCAGCTGATAGTGCTTGAGATGCACGTTCACTTCCTGCCAAATCAACAAAGTTTTGCATGGCACAACAAAAGGTGATTACATTTCCCCATTTTAATGTCAGAAAGGAACATATGAACGAATTGTTAAAATGTTTTCTTACCATGGTAGCCACAAGTGTCGTAGACTTTTCCTTACCCAATAACTCACGAGCAGAACTTTGTATTGTCTGAAATAATCGAAAAACAAGTCAGAAATAATGAACATACGCTGCATCGATTTTACAAAATCCTACCAAAGTCTAATCTTTTCTACATGCAACCAAGTAGTGGGCAGACCATTTTAAGTATTTGATGCGATCTGGACCTGTTTTCATTTAAGTATGTCTGCAGTTCTCCTTTGAGCTGGTATAAGTACACAATGCACACATGAGATGACAATAATCACCACCTAGAAATTAAATAAGCTACCACAAACAACATCCCACCTTCACACAGAGAAATGAGTTCCTTGAGGTGGTCCCAGTACCTCAATATCAACTCTGTAAGGTTCTGTACATAGGTCCCCTCCTGAAAAATGGACAGCACCAAACATTAGTAATGCAGGGACACAGCAGTAATTTTTTAAATTAAAAAGAAGTAGAAGTTGTTTTGACCTCTGCATCATCCCAAACCCGAAGTCTGAGAGAAGTGTTTTATGCACTAAGAAGATTCCTTACAACTTCGTTATATATTTCTATAGCTGAGAATTTCTACACAAATGCCCTCTCCTCATGCTGCAAAAGAAATGACATGCTTATCAGCTGGACATTCGAAAAGGTTGCCATTAAAAGACTTGCAACGAACTAACAGTCACCAATTATTAATTTAGGATCAAAATTGCGACCTTAAAACCTGAGAAAGGATGGGCATTCAATTACCTTGCCAATGTAATCATAAATATCTGCTACTGTATGTTCTGTTATTCCAGTCATGGTGTATGTCTTTGCACTACTTGTTTGACCATATGCAAAAATACTTGCTGTTACAGATAAAACAAAAAGGAAAGAGAACACATTCAGTGAGTTCATGGAATGCTTTGATTCAGAAACTTTGGAGAAATATAGACAGTAGGTTTGCACCTAACAGTTAACGGCGCTAACTACAGAGAGGGCAACCTCCTTGGCCCCTTCCTCCTATACTTCTCTGGTATTGCAGTCAGAACGGAATACCCTATCTGCAATTGGAATAAAGTTGTGTGAAAGAAGATACATACAATAACACAGCTGTAAAGAGAGAGAACTTTGTAGAGCATACCTGTGAAAGGAGCAAACTAAAGTCACACTGACTATCTGTATTCTATAAAGATGAAATTTGTCCACTATAATATAATAATACTGCCCAAGTCAATTAGTAAAATGTAAATCTTTTAATTTCAAAAGAGCCTCTCTATGATAAATAGCTTCTTATAGAACCACCTTGGTACACTAAAGAGCTGCTCCAAGTATCTAAACGATTCTATTTTACCTTAGCAAGGTAGACAAGGCAAAGAACGACTAAACGATTGAAGACTCTCCTGCAGACCAACCTAGAGGCTTGATATCTCCCAGCGAAGCCTCAACCTGACCTTCATGTTCAAACCAAAGGCAAGAAAATGAAACAAACTATCACAGTAAGAACCAATCGCTGAGTTCAGAAGGGAAGGGAGCAAAACAGAACATGAAAATCATCTAGAAAGGAAACTAACAGCGAAGTCATCACAACCTGCAACATGGTACACTGCTAGATCTGCACAAAATCGAAAACTATTCGTATTAATCAAGGCGTGCAAATCTACATCATGAACAGAGACCGGAGGAGGGATGAAGGGCGGATCGCTGGCTGCCGTCGACGCCATGGACTCTATGGAGCAGAGGAGGCCAGTGCGAGCAAGCAGAGGAGGCGAGGAGGCAGCGGGGAGGGGGGGCGGCGCGATCGAAGGGGAGGAGGCGGGCTGCGGTGGCGAAGGAGAGGAGGCAGGCGGCGCGGGCAAAGGTGAGGAGGCGAGCGGCGGTGGCGATGCATGCGAAGGGGAAGCGGGGCGGGGAGGGAGCGCGCGACCAAATGGGAGGAGGCGGCGAGGGGATTTGCGCGACGAAGGCGGCGAGGGGCGATGGGGACAGCGACCGGGCGAGAGGCGCGAGGGCGCGCGAAGAGGAGGGGGGCGGCGAGTGCGTGGCGGCCGAAGGGTAAGACGCAGGCAGAGCCCTTTGGCGGCGTCACCGGGAGTTAGGGAGAAATTGATAGGATGCGAGAGGAAAAGGGGAAGGAGGGGCGACGTGGAGACCAACCGCTCAAGGGAGGGAAGGATCGAGATGAGGCGACGTCTGCGTATCCCACTGGACAGCGCACGGCACTGGTTGCGAAGGGCGTGGCACCGCGAAACCGGAAGCGCGAACGAAGGGACCTTGCCCACGATGAACCATGGCGCGCAGAGGACGCGTGGGCGCGCAGCAGTGGACGGCAAAACGTATGGGAGGCGCCTCCGAGCGGCATTCTCACGGGCTTTAGTAAAAGGGAAGATTAGCATTTTGCAAAAGAATTATGGCATGGCTGCAAAAAAACATAGTACCTACATTGAATGACTTAATTATATTAAACATACCTAACTCCCACATGCATATGGCCTTCATATGGGACCCAGTAAATACATGTTGACCAATGCGACCTTGCAACACTAGTAGTTAACAATATTGGTAACATAACTTGGTTGCAAAAGTAAAATTTCAGTTATTGATGGTAGAATCAAGGGAAGGATATAAGGGAAGAAAGTGTAAAATGTCACCTCGAAATAATATAATAACATGTATATGGCAATAAAATTTGAAAGCAAGAATGGCATGTATTTGGAAACGGTGGGAGTACATTTTATTCATGAAGCTCATAAAACATTTTTTAACGTTTTGCTTCATTTTAGTACATTTCCTACTTTTTAATAGATCATCACAGCAATGAACAGGATCTTACCCAAGCCTTTAACTATCTTATCTGAATGGGGTTATGGGAGGACACCTGTAGAACTTGATCTGTATGCAAAGCCACTGTTGGATTATAAGCTGATGGTAAGTGCATTTGAGTTGGACCAAATCATGCTTGAGACCTGCCCTTTTTTTGTTGAGACGCTTGAGACCTGTCGTTAATGGAAATATTAGGTGTGGATTTTAGTCTTACCAAACCTCAAAAAACCATTTTTTGCTGTCTAATTTCAGCACTAAGTTTCCATGTTTTCCATTTTTTTACGTAGACAGGTGATGATTTTCTCTTCCATATGATTGTTTGAATACAGAGAAGACCAACCTTCAAGTTCACCTCTTAGAGAAAACTTCCAGTAGTTGCATATATGTTCATAGAGATCAAATTGAAGCACAAGCACTTCAACTACAAGGAGCGCACACCAAATAAGTCTCCTTCCTATCATTTTGAACTTAATAAAAAATTTCATCTGCACAGAATATTTCAAGAAGTACAGAAAGGATTGACCTCTGAATCATGATTTCTCTAGTATGCTCTGTCTCTGCCATTTCCATTTCACACTCAAGCTACCATTGTACCAGGGCTCTACTGTTAACTTTAACATACTAACCATTATGTTTTGCCTAAAAAAATTATGTTTTACCACCAAGATGTGTTCTTGGTGGCACGGACTAGGGAGTAGGGAGTCCAACTACCAGATGTTTTTGATGGCAAGAGGATTGGTGCGATTAATTAAAGGAGGAAAACAGTAGTTAAGTTATAGTGACCAATTACAAAAGCAAAAGAGCATTCAAATCAACATTATGTTATAGTCCCAACTTCCAATTGTTTGGCCTAGGTTCAAATCCTAAACCAAGCAGGTGCAAAAAAATCATCTTTCGAAAAAAAAACTACAATTATGTTTCCATTTTGAAGAAAAAATAAACATCAAAAGAGACACTGTCAAGTATTTTGTGCCTTTCTCTATAGCATTATTTAACCTTAGAAAGTGAATGCAGCCTCTTACAGTGAAAATGGCTGTTTGGAGGCTTAGGGTTACAGAAATTCAGGAACAGTTTAGGGAAAGTGAATGCAACCTCTTACCTTTTGTGGAGAATGAGCAAGGAATAATGGCAACATTGGTCACACAAAATATGGGAATTCAGATGAGCCCCGTGTTTAGTTCGGCAGCATTGTGTACTGAAAACAACAAAGTGGAACATGTCAAGTGCAATGTAAAAGAAAAAATAGCAAAAGGAATAAATAGTTTTGCTATTTCTAGACTGAAATATGAGTCGACACACAAGATTTCCACTTGAGGAAAATTCAGAAAGACTCTACTCAAGTATTAAACAACTGCAGGCTAAGATCATTAGTCTCATCTAACAACTATTGTTATACATCAGGACATATCCTCTTAAGTCTTGACACCAAGGACAGAAGTGCATATCCTCTCGACAGCAAGGACATAAACCACACATACTATGTCATAATCAGGTGTTCAGGACATATGCTCTTGACACCAAAGGCAGGAGATATACCGATTACATGTACATATTTTCAAGTTATAGCAGCTCTCATCGGTTCCATCACTGCTGATAAAATGAAGGCAAAACGTCAGGCTCAAGAATGACCGTAATACCATTCGAAGACTCAAATAGGCAGAGGGTGGATGGTAAAAGTTATTAAGTAAAATATAAATGATATGGAAGGTCCAAGGGTCAACAAATCAATGGAGGCTAGTCAGAGAGGTTATCAAGTGGGATGCGAAGGAACACAGAAGGTCCAAGGGCCCACTAAAATTGCTAATATCATTTGCTTTTGGTAAAAAAAAGGAGGCACAGTAAATGGCCCCTAGAACAAGGTCATTCAAATTTTTAGAGACTACATAGGGAAGCTATTAAGTGGAATGTCAACGGGTTATTTATTAAAATTGTTGTTATTATTTTAAGCGTAACCACAGCGAGGCACAGTAAATGGCCCCTAGAACAAGGTCATTCAAATTTTTAGAGACTACATAGGGAAGCTATTAAGTGGAATGTCAACGGGTTATTTATTAAAATTGTTGTTATTATTTTAAGCATAACCACAGCCACAACGTAACATGTAACAGAGAACCATGCAAAAAACAGTCAACACAAGTCTTAAAAATAGGAATTTCATTGGCAGCACCTTTTGAAATTCCTAAGCAGAACAATGTAATTAATTACTAAAACATGCCCATAATGCTTTGGTTATGATCTCATTCACATCAACTTCTTTACAACTATGATAGGAAAGTTATTAAGGGGAACATGAATGGTATGGACTATGGACTATGGAAAATCCAATTGTCATTCAAATTGATGGAGGCTAAATAGGGAAGTAATTAAGTGGAATGTGTAGGGTACAAGGGCTGTTCACTAAAATTGCTTTGCTTTTGGAGGAAAAAAAGAGGGACAATAAATGGCCCATAGACCAAGGGTCCTTGAATCTTCCAAGGATAAATAGAAAATTGTTCAGTGGAATTTGAAGGCTTACAGAGAGCCCACGGGTCATTTACTAAAATTGATGGTATAATTTTCTTTCGGCAAAAGAAAGAGGTGAAAGCAAAAATGAATTCATCCTTTCAAGAAGAGTGGAGTCTAGTAGCTCAACATATGTACTCTTTACCTACTCATGCATTCATGGCACAAAACCTTACTACTCAAGCTACTTTATATAGTCATCACCAATACTCCCACAGTTTAGCGATATATGTTTTTTTCTTGGGATTAGCCATTTTGTTGTTTGTGTCCATTGGTGAAATCGCAAGTGCAGTTAATATATGTTTTTCTCGTGATGTGCACATGCCTTGTAAGAGGAGTGTAAGCAGGGGTGGCCTAATTTCTGTCCACCTAACTATGTGCCACTTTATGATTGGTGCATAAAGTACTTAATTTTTTAGCTTTGCAAGCTTTTTTGGCTCTTTCCTGTAAAAAAAAGAGTTACCGATTCGCCATATGTTTGCACCATTGTGATCATCGCCATGAAAGGAACGATTCAAGACAATTATTGGGTATCTTCTAAGAAACTCATACATACAAAGAAAGTTTTATAGCCGTATGGTGTAAATAGGCCATGTCAATGATCATGTACTAAAATATATTTTTTTTATCAAGGTTAGAATTTGCTATCATTTGATTATGACAAATTATAATGCCTTATGTAGTTTATACTTCATCTATATGGCACACATGGTATAAATCATGTCAACATGATTAAAAACTAATAATTGTAGTTAGTGAACCAAAAAAAACTAATTAATTGGGGGAAATGTTGACTAATTCTTCAAGAATGTTAAACGCACTCTAATACACTATACGTAATGCTTTGCCAACTACCAACAATCAACCAGCCAATTAGTTGACCTTGTCATTGATTTTTATCCTATTCTGAAGAACGTCAATTGTGCACCTCCAAGCTAAAATTCCTAGGTCTGCCACTGGCACAATATCATCATTGGAGGGTGGTAGTATATGCGGTAGTAATGGCAAATTGGCAATCATGAGAGTCGTTCACCTAGGATACCCCGATACTCCACTTTGCAGCCACTCGTTCCCGTACATGATGCGGCATGATACGGTATCGCGGAGTACCGATGAAATTTAGCTTCGAAAATAAATAAATAAACTCCCGATACGCCGTCGATATGGCGGGATACGTTTCCAACACCACTCGTTCGAAAGCCCAAGAAAAGCCCCGTCCAAAGCGGCCCAGCCAAACAATACAAGCCTAACTCTCATCCTAGGCAAACCCTACGCCCCTTCTCCAGTCACCCCTCTCGGCCGGCCGCCGCCGCCGCCCCTCCTCCATTCCTCCTCTGGTCCTCCCTCTCGGCCGCAGCCCCTCCTCTGTTCCTCCTCCCTCTCGGCCGCCACCCCTCCTCTGTTCCAACTCCCTCTTGACTACTGCACCTCCTCTGTTCCTCCTCCCTCTCGGTCGCTGCCGCCCCTCCTCCATTCCTCCCTCTCGGCCGCCGCCCCTGGAGTGTTGCCTCTGGGCAACCGCTGCCTGGAGTGGTGCTGCCGCCACCCCTCCTCTTTTCCTCCTCCCTCTCGGTTGCCACCGCCTGGGGTGCCGCTGTCGCCCCTCCTCCATTCCTCCTCCCTCTCGGTCGCCGCCGACTGGAACTCTCCTCCTAGGTCTATGATTTTGTGTTGCATTTTCCTGTCTTAGCTGCACTTTCTTCTTTAGCAGTAGATATCTAGATGAGACTGTGATTTGTGAGCTGATTTGGGTTATCAAGTTGCTTTAGAATGGCAAGTGGAAGCTCTCAAATTCCTGATCTACAATTTAATGATTAGTAACAATATTGTCTACATGATTTATTTGCATGGACTGAGGAGGAATTGAGGAGCTCGACCGAACCGAAAAATGGCTATTGGCAAGGAATACATAGTGTTCATCAAGGTAATCTCATTGTCTCAAATATCTCGTAGCCTCTTTACATTTTTGTAATTTTTAAACACATATATACTCATTGTATCGTCGTGTTCCTGTTTTTAGGAAATTGCGTATCGCAGTATCGTCGTACCGGTATCACGTACCGAGGCAACATAGTTGTTCACACTTCACACCACCAATGGATCTATTCGCACCAATGGATGTATTCACACTTCACATCACTAGTGGGTTTGTTCACACCACCAATGCGTCCAAACCATCAAGAAGCCCAATACTCTCATTCTCACATCAAACTCTTTAATAATTATGCAAATAAGATACGTGCTTGCAATCCAAAGCTTCCAACCCTACCTGACTCTTCTCGAAGGCGGCGATGGCGCTATAGGAATACATTACCACTGCCGCAGTTGAATTGGGTTTCCTCAACTAGGCGAACAGCGACGGTGTTGTAGAATGTGAAGGCACACCACGACGACCATTGACCGGGATGTGGAGGCCAACGGCTTGGATTTACCGATCAATAGCGACAAAGATGGCAAGAACAACGATGCCCCCATTCAGGAAGATCTCTCACCAACGACGACCAAGTGCTCTCTATCGACGGCGGCCAAGAGCATGCCCCCATCACCCGCATTCTCTTGTATGTCGTACCACCGACTAGCCGCTCATCAGAGGCCAGTCGAAGGAACACCAACGTCATTCCACTTCTGCTGGTTCGTTGGTAGGGTGTGAGAGGAGGGGTCCATGGGATAGACGCGGGTGGCAAAGAGTGGGGGAGGTGGAGGTTTGGTCTAACTAAAGGGGCAATTTGGTAATTACAGCGCCAGTTGTAGCGGATGAGGTGCTACAAAAGTAAACCTGAATATGTGGTATATTTCAAACCTGTAAAGCTTCAGCGGTACATACCTAGTTTTCTCTTTTGAGATTGGATATATGATCCAAAGCTATTTTATCCATTGGATTTTATGCTCGGTCCCACATAGGATGGGGTAAATTCTTTAATGCATGTTTGAATTCTTCACATGTAGCTAAAACATGCAAAATGCCCTCGAGAGCCGCCCTTGAAGACATTACCTCTTAGGGAAATCCGTACATTTAGAGGCAATACCCATATGGATCATTCCCTTGCCCTCAATGGGAACCGCAAAATGAACCCTACCCAAATTCACGTGTGAGCTCAATAGAGATCTTTACCATATTCTTGAGGCAATTCTTGTCACACATTACACTTTGAGAGGTCCACAACATTCTTCACACATTACATATTACCATGTCAACCATAGAGATTCATAAGTCGAGGGTTCCTTGTATCACAAGTCGAGGATCTACCCATGTATTACCCAAAGAAAAGCGTATAGGAACAAGATTCTTCACTTTAGGGGCTACTACTCTTCGGACCACTAATGGGTCTATTCACACTTCACACCATTGATGGATTTGTTCACACCATCAACTGGTCGATTCACACCACCAAGAGGTCTATTCACACATCACAGTAATGATGAGTCTGTTCACACCATCGATGGGTCTATCCACACCACAAGGGGTCTTTTCACACACCACACCAACGATAAGTCTGTTCATACCACCCACAAGCCTATTCACACCACTGATGGGTCTGTTCACACTACATGTTCGCCTAATCCCTTTGCTTCGATTATGAATCCATTCTCACATCAAACTCTTAACAATTATGCATTTAAGATATTTGCTTGCGACCCAAAGCTTTCAAGTGAAAGTGTTTAACGAATGAAACGAACTCATGGGGTGGTAGCGATAGGTAGTCCGAACCATGCAAAGCATGGGGAAGCCCTTGATGACAACAAAAGCATTAGATATTCCTTGATTATTGCATGCAAACAATGTAAAGTAAAGCCCTCAATGACGATGAGGTGTAACAGGGCCAAGGGTGCCAATAAGATGCATGATTGTAGGGCCATGGCGCACAATATCATCATTGGTGGCGACAAGGTGAAGAATGGAGACAATACATTGGATTTCAAGGTTGTGAGCAATGTTCTAAAAACAGGCCTACTAGGTCGTACACTCGGACGTATATAGGTAACGGGTGCCCTACCTGTTACCGTGTAATTGTTGGTTATGCCGCATAATCGGACCGATGATGTCGTATAATCACTACTAGGTGGGTGACCTGTCGAGTACCGGTTACCGGTTTTTAGAACCTTGGTTTTGAGTGATGCGAATGGTATGTAATATTGTAATGTATATGCAGGTATTTTGAGCGAGGTACAAAAGGAAGGGTAGAAAATGGGGTGTTACCTGATGGGAGGTGTACTCAAGCTATTTTAGCATTGGATAAATGATCCATGCTATTTTAGCCATTGGATTATAAGCTCAATCCCACGTAGGCTTGGGTAAATTATAGCAAAAGGTTAAACTATCTCTAGGGTAGGCTAAAATTCATCACCCCTCACTAAAACAAGCAAAATGACATCAAGAACCACCCTAGAAGACATTTAACTTACCTCTTAGGGGAGACAACACCAATATGCATCTTTGCCTAACCCTCAAAGCAAACCCTCAAAATGTCCCCAACCTCGAATTCACGTGTGTGGGCTTAATAGGGATCTTTACCTTATTCTTGAGGCAATCTTCCTCCTTGAAGATCTCTTGCCTTGGGGGTATCCGCTTTGAGAGATACACAACATACTTTACACATCACACTACCATGTCAACCATAGTAAGGTCTAAAGGTAGGAGTTCCTTATTTCTAACACTAGTATTTCAAAGAGAAGCATATAGGAGCAAGACTTCTAGGGCTACAACTCTTCAAGGGGCCACACATCAAGAATTTGCCCCTAACCCAACAATGGTACCAAGGGCCAAGGGTAATCAAGGGTATTTTATTATTTTGCCATGCTTTGGCCAACAAATACCTATGGAAGTAGTGTACTCATAATATGTGTGACTTGTATAGCCCTCATGATCAGTGTTCTAAAAATAGGTTTATTAGGCCGTATACTAGCCCATATACAAGGAGCGGGTGCCCCTACTTGTTACAAACATAATGGCTAGGTTAGGCTAAATAATCGGTAGGTTAGGTAGGTCAGATAATCGCTATTAGTGGGCGATCGAATCGAATCACCGTGATATCGCTTTTAGAACCTTGCTCACGATAAAGATCTTCACCAATTACTACCTATGTTCTTTTTTACTTGTTGTTTTGGACATCGACACGATCTCCAATACACACGTTCGACCATTACTTTTCTAATTATGTATTCGGAAAAATTATTAATAATGTAATGCTATGAAAGTATTTTTTTTATGACAAATCTAGTAATATAATTTCCACATGACAAATCCAAATAATCTTGTGTATATTAGTCGTCAAAGTTTTAAAAGGTTGACTGCACGCATTCTAAAACGACATCTAAAAAAGAACGGAGGGAGTAGCTTTCAATCCTATGTACAGTAGGGTTCTACAACAAGGTTGAGTATGTATGTCCACTCTCTTTCTAGAAGTGAGGCCATTACAAGCTACTTCTATCCTTCTCTTCACATCTCATGTGCACTTGTGCTCCAAAGCAAAGTGTTGATTCTCCTAGCTCCCTCAATCAAGCTCAAAGAATTATGTAGACTCTAAGCATCAGGAATACTTCACGAAACAGAAAGAACAACAGTAAACTGTAAAAGCATCATTCTTTAATCCATAGATTAACCACACAAGCAATAAAGTTTCTACATTGGTTGCATTAGATGTCCTCTTAGCTAACATGGAAACATATCAAATTTAATATCCACCATATTAAGTACTAGGGAGCCCAGCTGAAGTCTACAAACCAACCAGGGTCATGCAACAGAATACCTTACTAAAGGAAACATCTAGCGCACCAATAAAAACTGCATGGGCCTAGCAATGTAGACTGTAGATTAACCACAATGGAAGGACACCTGGTCCAAACCCCGTCTCTATGGTGCAGCAGTTCGACACTTGGAAGTTTGGATGTCTCTATGGTGCAGCAGTTCAACACTTAGAAGTTTGGATCTCATCTTGTGCGATGCTTATCAACATACGCCTGTGATGAAATAAAACGACACCAGTCAGTCATATGAGGGCTAATGGCTAGACGTGTCGTTGACCTACAAATTCAAGATATTTTACCTTCACAAGTTTTTCTATCTTTGTTCCAGAGGCAGTTATAAAATTACTTATCAATTCTTCAGAAGCTGGTACTTGATGTGGTTCAAGTGAAGCAAGAACCTTATCAACAGATTTTTTCACTATCAGTTTATGAGCATCTTTACTCAGATTGCCTTCCTTCCAAATTGGTTTCACCAAATCCTTTACATATTCTGCCAAATGAAAACGAAAGTCTCTTGTTTTCTCGTTGTTAATTGCTGCATCGTTTTTTCTTTCACAAGCTTTCACCCTGTTATCACCATCCAGACTAGAGCTGCGTCCCCTCTCAGATGCAATCAAGCCTGCAATTTCATTTGATCCTTTGGCAGGCATATTCCTTGCAGACTTGTCATTGTGATTCAATAATTTGTCAGTATTTCCACCTACAATAACATTCTCATCTGTATGTTGACTTGAAATGCTGCATGATATGTTTGAGGGCTTGGGATTATTTATGCTTTCAACTATGGGAGGGTCAACACTGTCAACAAGCCGGTCATATTGACTTGATGTGCTACCAGGAAAATTAGGCACAAAAGGCACTGAAGTTATCCAGACCTCATCCTTGATTGGGGAAAAGTGCCCTGATAACATGGCAGCAGGTTGTTGTGAACTGTTCACAAGTAATGCAGGCGTGCGAGTACTGCAACCCTTGTCCAAATCAACATCTTTATGGAGACCAACCTTCTCGATACCAGGTGTTAATTGATGAAGGGACTGCATTCCTAGGTGAGAAGTTGCTCTGAGAGGTGGGCTACCCAAGGAATGATCAGAGCTATCATGGCCTGAATTTTTTAATCCTGTTAAACTATGTGAGCTGTATGAGGCACGGCGTGAACTATGTTCTTTCTGATGTTTTGGGGGAAGATTCTCGGTTGTTCCAACATAAGCTGATAACTTCTCATTAGGTTGGAGAGAATCAAGTGAAATAGATGAGTCAAATGGGTGATACCGATAATCAGGATTTAATGGTTCAAGGTAAGTTCTTGAGACATGAGAATCACTTATGATGTTTCCCATGGTCACATTAGATTGCAGCTTTCCTCCATCTTGATGCAATCTAGGAAAGGTACCCCTACCATCGAAATAGCTATCACCGGGCAAACTAATATGACGTCCCATGAAATGAGGTTCATGATTCTTCTCTTGAACTACTGGAATCTGCCCTAGCTCATTTACAGGAGTGGTAGATTTTGTAGTCCATGAATCATCAATTCTGCAAAACCTCCCTTGTGAAACCTTTAGTGTGGTAGGGTTATGTTTACCAACGGGATGTGTCAACCCCCTACTATCTTCACCATAAGCATGAATAAGGGTCCTATATAGCTCAACTTTTGATGAACCCGCCAAATTCTCGAAGTCAGGCTCTTCCAAGTTGGATAAACGTTGTGCTTGAGATCCTTCCTCAGAGCCTGAGCACAGGAGGGAACAATCCAAAGTTTTTAGATTGCCAAAGCAATCAAAAGTTTGTGACAGCAAGCTATTCTTCACAGATTATCCTATTTAAAAAGATCATACCTCTATGATTTCCATAACCAACTGGTGCAATCACACCAACCTTTTCTTCTTTACTCCACCGGTTATCAGAACCAGAACCCTCTCCTTCGTGAAGAAAAGTGCAACTCTTTCCTTTCTTGCACCGGCCTCGAGCATAAAAGGTACATATTGTGGTAGGCTTTCTGGTTTTATTCTCCAGATCTCCACCAGGAGATGAACTACTAAATCTATGTTGTGACATGCGTAAAGTGAATTAGTGACAAAATTGATTGTTTTAAGATTTAAGATAATAAGTCCTTTCTCAAACACCACAGAGCAAGATGAAAATTATGTTCAAAAGTTGAAAAAAATCCTAGTGCACACAGGAGAAGCATTAATAATTAGCATACCTCAAAGCATTAGAATCTGGCAGTGTCTGTGAGCCATGGATATCATGCAGATAAAGACCTCCCATTTTAGAAGTACCATCAACATTCGGATGTACAAGATTACCATTGCCAGCTTTCTTCAGAAATTTAACATTGTTATGAAACTGAAGTGTTGGTTTCTTCTCAGCAGTGGTCACTCCAATAAAACCTAGATGATGCATGTTCACAGTAAGATCTAAGTTTCAACATATTTCATCTCAGAGATCTTCAGCAAAGATTTGTACCTAAATTCGCCTTATTCCTACTACCTGTTTTGTATTATATCAATATGTTAATACACTTCATCTCACAAAAAATGTTAAAGCACTCCAAGTAGTTAAAATGCCAATTATTATACCATGTAGCTGGCATCTCACCTTAGGTTTTTTTAGAAGATTGCTACTAACCTACCTTAAGTCCATAACCATCCATCATATCGCTAATTGAAGATCATCCATCACAAGATCTACTGGGGGCAACCAAACAAATATTATTTAAGAGTCTTATGACCAGCTCCAGAACCAACTATTGTTGGGTATGAACTTCGTGATTTCAAATTTTATCTCCAATTTTGCAGGGATGAGCCCCCAAAGGTGAAAAGTTATCATCATTTAAAAACTGTGTGTTCTGAGTAAACAAATAAAATGGACATATCTGACGGTTCAATGCACAGGAGCATGGGTGTAATGGCGCTAGATTTATATTTATTATATATATATATATATATATATATATATATATATATATATATATATATATATATATATATATATATATATATATATATATAAGCAATGTAGGTATTGAGTCAATCATTGTGAAACCAATGATGAGTAAATACAATTGAAGTCGAAGGATGGAACGAGGGTAAAGAAGCCAGTCAATTATAAATAATATAGGCCAAATTTGGTTTATCATAATAGCACTTGTCAAAATAGAGATTACACACTTTACACTTAAAATTCCCATAATCCCAAGGCAGCTTTGTCTTTCTTGCTGTAAAGCAGGCGGAACTATAGTTGTCCATTTCATCCTTAAATTTGTTAACCACGATGATGTGAGGCGTGAGATAACCAAACATAAACCAACAAACTTCTCATGATGGAACTATGGTCGGGAAACTTGCCATGCAAATCTATTACGTCTCAGTACACAAAGCCTGTGGGAACTGCCTACTTTTCTCTTCCGCAAGAAGTTTCAAAACAATTAACCCTTTCCATAACACCACCACGGCAGTAATAACTTGATTAAAACAAGGGCAGATATTGCAACAAGGAGAGGGCACTTCTGCCCTATTTGCAGGGAAGGTATACTGGATGGTCAACCAAAATATTATCTGCTCCTTGGAAAAAATTGGCAACATGAGGGTTTGCCCGTGGTACTTGCTGTGTTAGACAGTTGGTTGATTTAAAAAAAAAAACATGGCTCCTTATTCAATAGAACTAAAACAAGGAATATAAATCATTGATCTTCCATGGATCATTGATAACCTACAAGGAAAGTCAAGGGGAAATTAATTATCTACGCCTACGTCACCCATGTACATTAGCACTTATCATAGACCAACAGGCCTCAATCCACGTGACAACAAAACTGGAATAATCTAGAGAATAACTAAAAAAGGCAACTAAATGCCTCAAACACCATGCCATTGCTTCATCGCGTTATGCAAGGGTCAGCTACTATTACGCCCAGCCACCACCTAGTCGCTGCTTACAGCATACACACCCTATTTACAAACAAGCTTTTGGCTCTTACACTATATGGCAACTAATAGTACCGATGACATCACACGCGCACATTGCTACAAGCCATCTAGCTACCCATACTCAGCTGCAAAACTCCATCCTAATCCATCTATGCAAAACAGTATAGCAAACACAGCAGCACATATGCACACCGAAAGGGTCAGTTATGCATCTCAGCATTCCAAGGCAAACCCTAAATAACTGCATGCCGAAATTCTAGCCTTCTACCACAGCTCCAAACCACCATAATCCCAAATCACCTCCACAGCACCCCTTCCTCACAATCAAAAACAAATCTAACAAGTAACAACCACATCAATACCAAATAATAACAAAAGCCTAACATAAAAAAGAATACGCATGTTTCCTTGCACCTCCTATCCACACCTTGCTTGCGCAAATCTAACATTTCGAGTAATCACGCAGCAACCAAAGTAGAAGCAACAAATGAACCAGTAAAGCATGCATGAAGAGAGCGATCATAGCGCTATACCGTGGGAACCCTTGGCGTTGGGCGAATCCCTAACCCTCTTCGACCCCACCCGCCCCGCCTCCTTCTCCGGCGTCTCCATAATCTCCATGTCCGCCTCCGAAATCTCATCCTTCACCGGCATCCCACCCGCGGGCCCTGAGCCCCGGCCGGCGCTCGCCATCCGGAGCTGCGGCGGCGAGAAGGGTTTGGGTGGAGGAGGGTGGGGATGGGGAGATGCGGCGGCGGCGTTGAGGGATTGGGAGCACAACCTCGCCGGCCGCTTCAGTTTTTTTCCTTCTCTCACTCTCAAGCTCTTTTTCCCTTCACCTCCCGTGTCTTGCCACGGCGGCGATGTCGCCTCTCGCCTGCTATAAACAGGGCCGTTTTCCGCCCACCTGTGCGTACCCGTGGAGCGCATTGGCGTTATTTATTTCCGCCCACTGCGGTAGTGTACGGTATAAATTTCTTGGAGAGAAACTAGGTTGCACCGAGAAGATCAAGAATTGATATGGTATTTAATCTTTCATGTTTCATGATGATATAGAAGCAATACCAGTACACATAGCTCTATGGTTAAACATAGAGCAAGTTATGTTATGTGAGCTTAGGAAGGGGAGTCTTAACTCCATGCGCGAGTTGAGACGATGAGTGATGCTTTTGCATTATGAGAACTTGGCAAAGATTGACTATATAACTACGTTGATTGATGCTATCTTTGTGTCGCAGGAGGAGCTATAGAATAGTCCAAAGAACTTTGACGGTATCATAGGATGACAATAACTTTAGACGACAAAGCCAACAATATCCTAAATGAATATGCACCTAGTAAAAAACTTATCAATGACCAATGGTAGGGCTGGAAACGAGCCAAGTCGAGCCGACTCGAGCCAGGCTCGCTCAAGCTCGACTGAAATATTGGCTCGGCTCGGCTTGAAAGTAGGCTTGAGTTGGCTCGCCCATGAGTAGGCCCACATGTCATTTACAGAGAGAGAGAGAGAGAGAGTAACAGAGATACAGAGAGAGGGGCAAACAGAGCAGAGGAAAGAGGGGAGGGGCAGAGCACGCACGGGGCACGCTCGCCGGCGGCTAAGGGGCCGTGGAGAGGGGTCAACGACCTTGAAAATGGGTTCCCGTAGGGGAGAGGAGGCTAGAGGTGGCGGTGTCGCGGGTAACAAAGCCCGGACGTGGGTCTGTGGTGGCGCATGGTGGTCGGAGGTGAGAAAGAAGAGGGACGGTGGTGTTGGAGGGGGAGGGGAGAAAAGATGGCGCCCACAAGCATCTACAGGTGAGGGGGAGCTCACCGGAGTAGTTGGTGATGACAGGGGTTGACTGAGGTGGGCTGGCGGGGTGACCCGAGCCGGCGTGGCTAGGTCCTCGCAGTGACAGGGGCCCAGAGGACGAGGCTTCAAATCTGAGGTTTTGGGAGGAAGAGGGAGTTGTGAGCGTGCTCCTGTAGGAGGGAGTTGGAGAGAAGCTCACTGGAGCAAAAATGGCGGCAACGGCGGTCGGTTTGGCCGGATTTGGTGAAGAAGACGATGACGCAGGGCTCCTGTCGAGGGATTGGGCCATTGATTGAGGGCTCGTGGCATGGTGGAACATGATGTGACATGGGCGGGTTTGAGAGAGCTCACCGGTTTCAACGGGGACGTCGTGTAGGGCAACGGAAGAAGGATGGGGTGGCAGGAGGACGGGGGTGATGCGGAAGGAGGAAGGGCGGCGACGGCGGGGTTGAACTAGAAACTCGATTTAGAATGTGTATTGGGGGCAGAGGCATTGCGTGTGGTGTGTCGGTGTGTGTGCCTGGAATGGGATTTGGGCGCAGAGGCAATGTGTGCCCACGAGCTGAAACGAGCTTTGTAAGCGACTCGGCTCGAAAATTTTGTGAGCCAGTTATCTTGGCTCAGCTTGAGAACATCACAAGCTCGATTTGAGCTGGCTCACGAGCCTCGAGTTATTTTTCTAGCCCTAACCAATGGCGAGGAGACCGCATGTAGGCTATTGGTCTATTGAGTACAATGAGTATGTGATCTATGATCCTACCATGTTGTTGCTCGATCAGGGCATATCTACGAAGGTTGAACCATCCTGGTTAAGTTGGAGCCATATTCTTGATCTTTATCGTTGTTAGTGGTTTGGCCACTAGAGCTAGTTCCATGATCAGTAACCCACTGTCTGAAACCCTCTGTGTATTCTGAACTAGTTCTATGATCAGTAGCTAGCTCACATAGTGAAACTTCGATGAAATACCATCCATTCAATGAATGAATTAAAAAGGTAGCAAAATAACAAATAGTGGTAACTGGACCTTATGGTCAACGTTTACTTAACTTATCACGCAGGGCTTAAGAAACAAATAAAACGCTTGCAGCAAAAAAACAAACTTGTGGTGGTGATTCGACATGCCCACAGGTGATCGAGTAGGGAGCGCATCCTAGTTCGCAAAGTCTTCAAAGAACTTCTCCTAAAACTCTTGAGTAGCTTGACTTCTTCAATTTAGCAACAAAGTTTAAAGTCGTTAGTACATAAAGTACTCAGCAAGTCGTAGAGAACAATATGCTATTAATATTCATGTAAGGCTTGATGATGAGGACATCCCTACTACCATATCTCAAAGTGTTCATGAATCACCACAAAGGGTCCAATGACAAGAGCACGAGCCAAAAAAAACTACAACAACAGGTAAACTTGTTCTTTAAAGAGCTTATCTTTGATGAGAATTTGCTACTACCTAATTATAGTGTTTTGTACATAATTAGGTATGAGGAGGGAACCGAGACCATGGCACTGAAAGCGCAGTCCAAGTGAGCAAGGCGCAGCCGGCCCATGCGACCATCAGGCCCAAGAGCCATGCGGCTGGAGGAGGGCTTCCACATATCACCGTATGCAGCATCGTATGCAGGACATGCACATGAGAAGGAGGTCATTATTGGTCACGTAATGCTCCACGCATGCATGCACATGAGAAGGAGGTCATTATTGGTCACGTAATGCTCCACGCATGCATGCATATGAGAAGGTCATTATTGGGTCATGTAATCAGTTATTCATTACTTGGTCAATAGTGGGTCATTGGTCCTAGCCGAACTCCTGTCAAAGACCGGCCCAAGGCCCATGTGCATGCGTAAGGAGAGGTTGGGGCACCTTAAGTAGCCGCCACCCTTCCTCTTGTTGAACAGACCAGATTTTATGAGATCAAACAAAAACATATTGCTTTCTTCTTGATGGCCGATGGCATCAATGGGGGAAATTAAGAGTTCTTGCTAATTGAGATCGTTTAACCTTTCCACTGGGAATTGGGAGCGTGATAGGGCTTCGCTTGGTGGTCGTGAAGTCCGGCGCATGTGTTCTCGCGAATTAAAGAGTGTTCGTTCTTGCATTGGCAACGGAGGATCACTACGATTTGAGAGGCTACACGTGAGTATCTTAATCCTACGTCGAGAAGATCCAGCGACCCCGTATCACTTGATCAAAGGAATAGACATATGATTTTTTTTTTTGCAGAAAGTAAGTATTGGTAGTAAATACAGTAAGTAGATTGTAAAGTGTAATTAAAAAGATAACAAATAAATAGAGTAAACAATTGCTTTGAAACAACTAATGAACCTCCCGTTCACTTCCCAACCAAACCAAACCAAATCATCCAATGAATATCCCATTCACCTTCCAATCATTTTATAATAACTCTACCCCTCGTGTGAAATCACTTGGCATTGTTCATAACCGAGGACACGGCTGTTTAAATAGTTTTAACTCTGCAGAGGTTGTACAACTTTACTCACAAAAGATAAATCAACTCATAATGTCCGTTCACGCGCTTCCGTGGGTGTGCGACTAAGTGATCATCACAAGACTTTTACAAAGCTCATTCTCAACCTAGTTCTGCTTGCTAAGGTTTCAACACCGAATGTCATCACGACCAGACAGGGACCCCCTCTTGCGCCATTGTGAATATCCATCCCAGAACTCACACCACAAAAAAAAACAGAACTAGAGTTGAGACATTACTAATTAATTAGCCAGGTATATCACATACTGGACATGTGGTTGTACGATATGGCCCAATTCAATGTTGCACAAGATTAAGTCCTTGATAAGTCATTCAGGCGAGACTACCTCATCCTAAAAGTGCTAACTGCACCCATCCCCCCTTTACTGCACGATCACTCGTGTAAAACCATTTTGTTTAACCAAACCAATGACAATATCTGTCATGGCATACAATTTTATAACAGTGGCATCACACCACAACTTGTACAATAGTAGCATCTCACCACAGTTGCACAACAATGACATCGCACCACAATTCTATATATCATTAAGTCAACTTAACATTATTGATCATGTGGCATGAGTCTATCGTATAGCTAAGCATGACTAAGCATCTCTACGACATCCCATGTTGGTGATACAAACATGTCCAACTAGTAATGATCATCCTATGGTGACAAAAGATTCATGGTATTCAAATAATCAATGGTGGCATAATGACAACTAAGTGATTAACTACTCCCAAAAGCAATTGATATAAAAGTAACATGCAATTTGATATAAATCAAGATACTTTTAAAAACATAGGTTCAATATGATCAAAGAATTATGACTTGCCTTGGCCTTACTCAACTAACACACTTTGGTCTTCAAACCTTGCTCCCGCCCATGCTCCTTGAAAAGGGTCGTCTAAACGAGAGAGAGTCAACGAACGAAACACAAATAAATCTAAAAGAAATTCAAATTCAAATTCAAAAATAACAAACCTAACTCTAAAAGAAAGAGCTCGATTTTAGATGAATTTAGGAACTTGAATGGGCTGAAGCGGAGTTCGAACGAAGGAGAACATGCTCTTGAAAGATTTAAATCTAAGAAAAAGAGAGAGAAAATACTATTTCAGAATTTTAGAATTTTCTTTTTAAAGAAAATTCCAGATTACTGTGGCAACATGATGTCAGCAAGATAAAATAATTTCGGTCGGAATTAAATTTCTAAAGGAAAAATAAATTTAATCACTGACAGGTGGGCCCATGGTCTATAGACCAAGCCCACGGAAAAAGGGTTCATGGCACACGGTGCACCGGGTTGACGTAATAGGATATGACAGGTGGGGTCCATGTGTCAGCGACACGGTCCACGGTGGACCAAGTCCACGCGAGTTGGATCTAGGGCTTGGACTCAGGTCTGCCACGTGACGCTGACGGGCAACATGCGAACACAGATGCTGAGGTGGTGGCTGACGCAGATGGACACACTGGCGCATAAGCTGAGGTGGCATGCCAAGGCGATGGCAGCGGCGGTGCAACTCCAGCGATGGCGTCGATGGCGAACGGCTGTAGCTCAGTAGTCTTAGAGCAGTGCAAATAAGAGAGGAGGCAATGGCGAACTCGATGGACGACTCACAAAGACCGAGGGTCATCGAAAACGGCGGCGCGGTGAGGAAAACCGATGGTGAGCTACGGCTCTCAGCGGCAATGGCCTACGACAACGCTCTGGTAAAACCGAGGAGAGGGCGATGGAGATCAGGGTGCTGTGAACCCAATGGCGGCGGCGACAAGACTTGGTGCTCACCAGTGGAGGAGGAAAATAGCAACAGAGATGACGATGAACTCAGGCTTCTCCTCGTGATTCCAGCGACTTTGGGGCACAACAGGGGCGACGACCAGGGTTTACGGAGGTGGCGCAACACGAGGTGCAAAAGCCGAGGGTCAGGGCGTGACGAGGATTAAGTTCTTAAATATTAATTAAAAGCCAGATAGCTTTTGTGGTCATAAACCTCATAGATAACGACCCCTATGATCATTAGAATACCAGGAATCGCCTGATGGGTAACTCCAGTCGGAGGGGTCCTATCTTTGTGACGACCCACCCTGTGATATACCGCAAGAGGTCTGGGAGGACCCTTTTTTTTGCGCTGCGGTGCCACCACATAGAGGAGTGGTAGCACCGCTCGGTGCATTCCCGAGGAGGTCTACCAGGACCTCCCAGGAGGTCTTCAGGACCTCCTGGAGGTCTTGGTCCGCAACCGACCTCCCAGGAGGTCTTAAAGACCTCCTGAAGGTCTTGGCCCGCAACCCTTCGGGAGCACCTCCTGGTATACCACTAGAGTGGTCCGACAGAACCTCCCAGGTTAAGTCTCGTAGGACCTCCTAGAGGTCATGTCCCTGTGTAACCGAGCTAGTCCCAGGACAACAAACGCTAGCTCACACACAAGAACACAAGCTAATACCATAGCCACGAGGTCAAACAAAGATGAGGCAAACAAATTAAACTTAATATAAAACAGGACCTTATGGTCAAGCTTGTTAACAAGAGGTCTGCCACTGAGGGCTTACAAAACCGACAAGGACTTACAACTGGCAACCAAGAGCTCTAAAGCTCCAACACCAAAAGCACGCAGAAGCCATCCAACAAGCCCCACAGGCTGTCGGGTGGAGGACGTCCTAGGCAGCTGGGTCGTCAAGAACTCCTCCTCAAAGAGGTGCAGACCGCCTCAAGACTTGATCATCTTCATAATCTGCTTTGACACGGGGCTTAAGCCATGAGTACTTTGAATATACTCAGCAAGTCACAGAGAGCAATTATGCAATAATATTCATGCAAGGGCTTACCAAATGAGAGCTGTATGGTTAGTTTGCACAAAGCTATGTTTTGGCAACAATAACAATAATAGATTGAAAAGCTGCAAGGTAAAACAATAGTACACAATACATTTGATGCTTGAAAAAGTGGAGGGAGCACCAACTCACATCCACAACAGAAATGGGGGAGGTCTGGTCACACCCGTGACCAGATCCTCACCCAAAAACCCACTCTAGAGCACCCACTCCAGAGGTCCAGAACCACTGGACCACTACCCGAGCCAACCCCGACCCCTCTGGGCCGGCCAAGGTCTCTTCGAGGCAAAGCCAAGGCATCTCACTCAAGTGTCGATGGCACAAATTTTTGGAAACAACTACCCTTGCACCATTTTCCTTGAGCATGTCCATGACCAAGGACTTGGCTATTGAATAGATCTTTACACTCTGCAGAGGTGTACAACTTACCCACAATCCACGATCTCTCTAGCAGGGCGGGTTCGATCACCCTTGCCCACTTAGAAGGTGAGCGGTCTAGAGAGCGCAGAAGGCCTTTACAAAGCTTTGAGGCGGCTCGGGTCGCCCGCTAAGGTTTATAATTCCCCCTTTGGTCTAGAAGCCCGCAGGTTATGGGTGCCCTCTTGCGCCAACGAATCACACGCTCAACCACTTGACCCCAAGCCATCTCATTGCTAATTATTCAGCCAGACCATTCCCATAAAATGATCTTGTGGTTGCGATTGGCCAGATCAATGAACACAAAGTTAAGTCCTTAATTGTGCTAAGGCAAGACTTCCACAAACCGGATGTGCACCGCACCCACTACTCACTCCCGCCTTCTTGCCTCATTAAAACCTTTTGTAATTACCCTTGCCAAAAGACCACCCAGTCTTGGCACACCGCTTTTTAACAAAGTGGCCTCACACCACGACCAACACAACTTAGGCATCCCGCCATAGGCGCTATGAGGGCACCGACCACAGGTTCCATAACTCATTAATCAAGATTATTAGGAATGAAACATGATTCACAGCCCCACGATTTCTAGAGCGAAGCAATACATAACCTACGGCCCCATGTTGGCAAATAACAAGAAATACCAACTAAATACCCAACCTAATGCTTACAAGGTGAACATGTCAACATGATTGGGACAAAGTATAAAGGAGGCATAACAACAAGTAGGAGAGTAACTACAGCCCAAACATTTTATTATAAAGATAGCCATGCACGATAAAGTAAAACCAAAATATACTTGCAAAACTAGGTTCAATATGATCAAAAGGAGGTCTGTGGCTTGCCTTGGTCAAGCAGTAGAGAACCTTCGGCTGGAAGAGCTGGATCCAAGAACTCCTCGAACTCGTGATCTACACGTTCGCAAAAGCCAAATAAGCAAATCCACACTAGGCCAAAGGACTTCAAAAGAAGACTAAAAGAGCTTAAACAAAACTCAACCAAAACCACCAAACAGCGGCCCAAAAGCGAGAAGGAGGTCCAAGGCAAGAGAGGGTGGTCTTTAAGCAAAAGACCAACCAAAGATCCGTAGGGAGGTCTTCGGAGAAGATGCCAACTCCTGCAGCCTAACTCTTGGTGAAGCTCAGAGCACAAGCTTTGGAGCGAACAAGGCAGAGCAAGGTTGGCAAGTGAGCAAAGGTTACAAGGGTTTGCCCACCCAAAGCTATATATAGCCGAGTTGGTGGAGTGCACCAAGAAAGAGGTTTAGTGACGTGTTGGCAATCAGGCAGCTAAGGGGGCTTGCCCTTAAAGAATTAAAATAAGGTACCTCAGATGTGATTGCATTTAATGTGACCCGACACCCATTAAATACGCACTGAGTTACGAGGCAAAACAATAATAACAAGGTGGAGAGGTGGCAAGTGGGGCGGTCAAAAGGTGCACCACAGGTCAAAGAGGTGGCCCCACCGCAAGGGTCATCTCCGCTAAAGACCACTGGAGGTCTGGACAAGAGGTCCAAACGCCGAGGGGAGGTCTTGGACAAGAGGTCCAAAACACTCGAGGGGGAGGTCCTGGACAGGAGGTCCAAAAACACTCAACACAAGGAGGTCCTGATCAAAAAGGATACTCTGGACTAGGAGGATGGTCTTTACAAAAAGACCAACAAGGATCGAGGAGGTGGCCCTTGCAAAACAGCCAGGAAGAGGTCCTGGGCGGTCAAGATCTCAAAGAGGAGGACCTCAACAGTCCAGATCAAAGGTGCAGGGAGGTCCTGATGGTTAGATCTCCAAAAGGGAGGTCTAACGATCAAGATCTCAAAGACCAAGGGAGGTCCGCGGAGGCAAGGATACGCGAGGAAAAGCTGAGGCCGTTAGATCCAGATCGGATGGCACAAAACAAAGGGCCGTTGGTGGCCGAGCGAACGGGTCATCGGACTAGGCCGTCTGATTTAAATCGGACGGCTAGGAGGGAAAGGGGACATTCGGACCAAGCGAACGTGCCCTTGGGATCGGGCCATCCGATCAACATCGGACAGTCCTTAGGTGAGGAAGGCAAAGCCTTAAGCAGTTTGGCCGCAGGAGCCAACAGTGAGTCCAAGTGCCAAGGAGGTCTTGGACCTAAGGAGGTCCAAACACAACACAGGGAGGGCTGAACCTAAAGGAGGTCCAAACGCAACAGGGAGGTCTAAACCACAAAGAGGTCTAAACACACAAAAGAGGAGGTCTAAACCTAAAGGAGGTCCGAATACAATACAGGGAGGTCTATGCGGTTAAGATCTCCAGAGAGGAGGTCCTAACGGCCAGATCTCAACAAGGGGGAGGTCTGTGCGGTTAAGATCTCCAAAGAGGAGGTCCTAACGGCCAGATCTCAACAAGGGGAGGCATGCGGTTAAGATCTCGAGAGAGGAGGTCCTAACGGCCAGATCTCAACAAGGGAGAGTGCATGCGGTTAAGATCTCCAGAGAGGAGGTCCTAATGGTCGAGATCTTAACAAGGGAGGTGCATGCGGTTAAGATCTCCAGAGAGGAGGTCCTAACGGCGAGATCTCAACAAGGGAGGTCCAAATAGGCGGGGAGGTCCTAAGGGCCGAGGAGGTCAGAAGGACAAAGAAAGGCAGAAGGGACTCTGGGAGGTCCGACAGGGGTGGAAGGGAGTTCGAGGAGGTTCCAAAGGGCAGGGAGGTCCTAAGGAACACGGGAACGTCCAAGTGAACTCAGGGGTTCAAAAGAAAGGTGGGAGGTCCACGGGGAAGGTCCGAGAGGGCACAGGGGAATCAAAAGGATTCCAAGGGCACCCCAAATGAACTCAGGGAGTTGGTAAGAACGCGGAGAGGTGCAGGGAGGTCAAAATAGAGAGGAGAACGAGAAGGGGGGTTCCAAGCACAAAAGAGGTCTGGGAAGGAGAAACCAAACACAAGGGCACACAGAGCCGAAAGAGGGAGATCGGGGAAACTCCAATTAAACAACAAAGGCACCGAGCAGATTTAGTTCAAGTTTGGTTTAATCAATTAAAGCTCTTTTGAAAACTCAAGTTAAGCTTTGAACTCTCATCAAAACCAAATGGTTACTTTCATTTTGGAACACAGGGCAAGAACCTAAGAGAAACGGGACGTTACATGTACCCACTGCTCGACCAGGTGATTGCTCGAAGAGTCTTTGAACTGGCACTTGAACCCGGTTCCAAGTACATCCTTTCCATGCGATGAATGGAACATGTGTCTTAATTGCTTCAAACCATACGACGTTTCCGGCCCTAAGTCACTAACAATAACCACTATTTGGTTTTGTCTCCCACTGACATCAACCGCTGATCAATTGATGTTTCACTAACTGTAACTGATCCTCTGACCAGACGTGACACTTCCAAAGGGCGTCTCTTCCAGGAGTAATTGTCATCACTTCGTTAGTTATCTAAAGGAGAATATAAACAGCAGGAGGAGGATCGATCTAAAGACAACCAGGAGAGAACAACTGCAATACATCTGATCCTTCAAAAGGCAATTAGATTCAAGCAATGCACTTAGTATAATTAGGGCTAGTCTAGCGCCTTATTCAAGGCATCCCCTGTAATAGCCAGTTCATTGCAATAAATAGCAGTCCTATTTTCATCCAAGAACTCTTAGCCATTTTTCCGTTTTTATTTCGTAAGATCAGCGACTCGATCATCGACAATTGGCGCCTTCTGTGGGGAAGAAGGCGTTGAGTTCTTGAAGATCTCTTCACCCAACAATCCTCATTTTCCTTTTGTTCAGTTATCGCCTATGCGATCATGGCAGGAACATGGGATGAGGAGAATTAGTTTGAATTGGCAGACTATTCCAACCTTGAAATGGACACATGCATCCGCACCATGGAACACGACGCTATGTCATCATCATCCTCTTCCATCGCAGGCTCGCCGCTCGCTGAGACCAGCGAGATCGACCGGATGAAGGAGGATTCACCATCACAATCAGTGGCGCTCCTAGAGGAATCGATTCCTCCAACGACAATTCACAATGTCCGAACGCCTCTATAAGCCCAGTTTTTCCGACCGGCAACAACGGTGACAAAAGCTCAATGTTGCAACCAGAGGGTCAGGGTGCTCTCGATATAGTCATAGGCGATCGATATTCGCCAATGGCTCCTAGCTATTCCGGGGGCCAACGACACCTGGTAAGGGTGTCAATGAAGTTACCACCGGTCGAAGGCCAGGTGAAGATGGTAGAACTTAGCCTACGGTCGGAAATCCACCGAATCAGGCTGAGTCCACCACAAAGCCTACCAAATGTGGTAATCTTCGACCGCTCCTCATCATGGAGACTCCTTGCTGAGGTAGTGAAAGGCTCTCCCTTAGTTACGATGGGAGCTCATCGGAAGACTACTGTTGGAGGCACGAGGTTAACGCAATCGGTGATACCAATCAAGATGCCGTGCACGATCCTCCACAGCATAACCTGCCACCACCCATTGGTGGAAATGATACGGGCTCTCATGCACCAACCCGAGATGTTGGAGGCAATGGAACTGGTGGACATCAATCAGTTAATTCACCTGTTTCTACCCCACTGCGTATGATGGGTCGAACGGAGCAATCTAGAAGGTCGGGAGAAAATTCAAGTCATCGAACACCTTCCACCAGCATGAATCATTCGAGACCCTCAGTAACAATTCAAAACCTGCAATGAGTTCGTGATATTCTAAATAACTCGGACCCTACTCTAGCAGAGACTATGGGATATGCTCAGCTTGCAGGGCAAGTATCGGAGATTCTTCAGCAGACCATGCAACGTATAGAAATATACATGGAACAAATGAATTCACAAAGTCATACTTTGACTTCGTCCTAGCGCTCCTCCCTTAGCAGGGGTCAGCATGGTCGAACTATGGAGCGATTGATATCCAGACCTCCTCAGAGATTCTGACCAGGGAGTCACGAGGGAAGACAACTCTTCCTAGCAGCCACTCCTCCCCCTCGTCAAGAGGAGCGACCGCTTGGCTCGGATGATCTTTGCCATCATCTAAATCAAGCAGGTGGTCAAAGGCGTTATACTAACATCCATGACCGGGTTGGGACACCAGATACTCGGTATGCTAATTCGATGAATTGGTCCCCAGCTGATTACAATCGGGCTCCTTTTCAAAGAAGTCGCCATGACTCGATTACAGGCTATTGAACATTCTCGGCAGAGCTCCAAGCAGTACGCTGGCCAGACAAACTTCGACCAGCAAACACGGAGAAGTTCAATGGGACTCAAAACCCCTTAGAATTTCACCAGATCTATACTATTGCCATCAGAGCTACTGGTGGCGACGACAATGTGATGGCAAACTACTTGCCCACGGTCTTTAAAGGATCTGTCTGGTCTTGGTTGCTCAACCTACCGGTCGGGTCAATTTACACTTGGGAGCAACTCTACGACCTTCTGATCGCAAACTTTCAAGGGACATACGACCGCCCTGAAAAAGGATGATCTTCATCGGATCCGGCAAGAACCTAATGAGACCCTTCGGCAATACATTTAGAGGGTTCAGCCAGGTCTGTAACTCTATTTTTGAGGTCGCAGACTCATCCATTATTCAGACTTTTAAAGCAAGATTAAGAAATCGAAGGTTTACGGAGGACATTGCAATGAATCCTCCACGAACGATCGTCGAGCTTTTCGACATGGCGGATATGTATGCAGCCGCTAGTGAAGCAGTTGAATGGAATAAAACCATAGATCGAAAAGAGAAAATCCCTCAACCTGGCTTGGATAAACCAGAGAAGAAACACAAAAGGGCTCTCAAGGGTAAGAAGAACTGCAAGTCCAATAATAAGGAGGTCCTTGCAATTTCCGAAAAGTTTACCAATAGCAAGAAAGATTATTCCGATCGGAACAAGGCAAAAGCCACAACCGATGAATACAAAAGGAACAAGAAGTGGTGTCCACTTTATCAAGCGGCAGGGCATGATCTGCGCACTTGCCAAGCCTGGCAAACGAAGCTAGAGGATTATTATTCAGGTAAAAGTCCCTTCCCTTCCATAGAAGAACTTGGAGAGCCAACCTCCAAGAAGGACAAGGATGGCGATGAAGAAATGGAGTACCAGGAGCAACAACACATCGTTGATATGATCTTTGGTAGATCCTCCTCATACGAATCAAGACGCCATCTGAAGGCTTTAGAGCGGAAAGTGAACCTCGTCGAATCTCTGATTATCGTCAAGCCATTCAGGTGGTCGGAGACAGTTATCTCCTACAGCAAAGAAGACTGCCCTATCCCTTCAACTTGATCAGGTAGGTTCCCTATTATTGTAGAACCTACTTTTAATAATTGCAAAATTAATCGAGTTCTGATAGATTGTGGTAGTTCTTTAAATATATTTTTTACGGGAGCATTAGAAGAAATGCATATTCCCATGTCAAAAATAAATCCTGTGAAATATGCCTTCCATGGTATAGTTCCAGGGTCTCCTGCTAAACCGATAGGGTAGATTTCCCTGTCAGTTACGTTTGGAAGACCAGATAATTTCCGAACAGAAAAGATTTCATTTGATGTTGTAGATTTCAAAACTGCATACAATAGAATCCTTAGTCGTCTGACATTGGCAAAGTTTATGATAGCTATGCATTACAGCTATCAGAGTTTAAAAATACCAGGACCAAAAGGATTCATTATGGTTCAAGGGGATAAAAATATGGCATACGCATGCGATCGAAAATCCTTAGAATTGGTCGACGAACTTCCAACCGGGGATACTAATCCACCTTCCACGTAGGTCAAGCACTCAAGACCAAAGATGACCCCAAAACTCTTCGACCAGACCAAAGAAGTCCCACTCGACAAGGGCACTTCTCCGGAAAGTGTCAAAATGTCGTCTAGACTCGGAAGTGCTAGCGCAACCACCCAAAAGGTCCTGGTCAGGGCAGGACTCGATCCTAAATAAGAAGAGTCGCTCGTCTCCTTCCTCTGAGCCAATTTGAATGTATTCGCCTAGCAGGCATCTGATATGCCCGGAGTCCCAAGGAGGTGATCGAGCACAGGCTAGCTCTCTGGCCTAACAAGAAACCGGTCAAGTAGAAGTTAAGGTGCTTCGCACCAGATCGAAAGAAAGCAATACAGTTGGAGATTGACAAGCTTCTCAATGCTGGGTTTATCCATGAAGTCGACTACCCAGAGTGGCTCGCCAATCCTGTAATGGTTGGAAAAAGTAACAGGAAATGGCGATTGTGTATTGATTTCACAGATCTCAATAAAGCTTGTCCTAATGATTACTTTTCCCTTCCACGTATTGATCAACTTGTAGACTCTACTTTCAGGTGTGAGTTGTTAAGTTTTTTGGAAGCATATTCAGGGTACCACCAGATTAATATGAGTAAAGATGGTGAAGAGAAAAATTCCTTGATCACACCATATGGCACTTATTATTATATTTAGATGCCATTTGGTCTCAAAAATGATGGTGCTACTTTCCATAGGCTAATGCAAAAAAAAACATTTAATCCTCAGATAGGTCGAAATTTAGAAGCTTACGTTGATGACTTGGTTATAAAAAGCTTCAATGCTGATGATCATATTTCTAACCTACATAAAACTTTCAATAACTTAAGAAGGCATAACCTTAAATTAAATTTGGAAAAGTGTGTGTTTGGAGTTTCCTCTAGAAAGTTTCTTGGATTCCTAGTTTCGGCTAGAGGAATTGAAGCAAACCCAGTGAAAATATCGGCCATCAACCAGATGCGCCCTCCGACCACAAAAAAAAGTCCAAAGACTAACCGGCTATATGACAGTGCTGAGTCGTTTCATAGTACGGTTAGGGGCAAAAGGATTACCTTTCTTTAAGCTTTTTCGAAACACGAAAGTTTCGAGTGGACTAAAGATGCAAATGATGCCTTTGAAGAGCTCAAGAGGTACCTTACGAATGCTCTGATCTTAGTATCTCCAAGATCGAGAGAAACGTTGTTGATATACATAGTTGCAACACCACAAGCTGTCGGTGTTGTACTAGTCGTTGAACGTGACAATATCCAACGACTAGTATATACGTAAGCAAAGTCTTACATGGACTAAAGAAACGATACTCACAGGTACAGAAGTTGTTATACAGTCTTCTTACGGCTTTAAGGAAAGTAAGGCATTACTTTCAGGCCCATAGAGTGGTCATACGTATTGGATATCCTCTTGGTCAAGTTCTCGAAAATAGAGAATCATTAGGACGAATAGAAAAATGGGCGGTCGAGCTTGGAGCGTTCGACCTTCATTTCATTTCATGAATAGCAATTAAGTCCCAAGCTTTAGCAAAATTCATTGACGAATGGACGAACCCTAAACCCACCAAAGAGCCCGAGTATGAACACCACGAAGAGTGGACTATGTACTTTGATGGTTCCTTGATGCTCAAAGGATCGAAGGCTGGAGTTGTACTAGTATCTCCTACTAGACAACACATTAAATATGGCATTTAGTTAAACTTTCCTGCTACAAACAATATGATAGAATCTGAAGGTTCTTGGCGGGACTCAGAGCAACAGAGTGCACAGGATTCATGATTGGCGATTCTCAACTAGTAGCGAATCAAGTTGGGAAGGGGTATCAATGTTCCAGTCCCAAGATGTCATCTTATTTGGCAGAAGTACGGAAACTCGAACAACACTTCTTTGGTTTCTAGATCCAACATATTCCTATAAAAGAAAACTTTCTGGTAGACCAATTGGCACAGATAGCTTCAACAAGATCAACTGTCCCGCCTGGAGTTTTTCTTGAGCAACTCGATTCACCCTCGGTAATCGAGCATTTCGAAGATACAAACGCTCCACTGGAGGTCGTACAGATTGATCCCAGTAGTGATTGGATGACATCGATCTATAATTATCTTCAGCATGGCACACTTCCTGAAGACGATGTAGAGGCCGATCATACAGCTCGAAAAGCCAAATCATACACTCTGATCGAATGTACCCTTTACAAACGGGGAGCTCACGGAGTGTTGATAAGATGCATGTCTCAAACAGATGATATTAAATTGTTATCCGGCATATATGGAGTAGTCTGTGGGGCACATCATTTCTACAAACTCTGGTTAGTAAAGCCTTTAGACAAGGATTCTAATGGCCAACCGCCCTCCATGATGCAAAAAAAACTTGTGACAAAGTGTGTACAATGTCAATTTCATAGTCGACAAGTACATCAACCGGCACAAGTTTTGTAAACAATACCTCTTTCTTGGTCTTTTGCAATATGGTGACTAGACATTTTGGGACCTTTTTCAAAGGCACCCGAGGGCTTCGAATTCCTTTTTGTCATGATTGATACATTTACAAAATGGATCGAAGCTGAGCAGTCATTAAAGTAACAACTAAAGCTACCAATAAGTTCCTCACAAAAAATATGATCACACGATTTGGTATACCTAGTCGTATAATCACAGATAACGGTATCCAGTTCTCGAGTGGGAATTTTCAGGAATTCTGCGAAGATCTAGGTATCAAGATACATTATGCTTCCGTTGCTCACCCGTAGAGTAACGGAGCAGTTGAGCGAGCTAATGGCATAATAATACAAGGAGTGAAACGCCGAGTATTCGACTAGTTAATAAAACGGTCAGGAGCTTGGGTTCAAGAACTTCCCTCTGTATTATGGGCCATTCAGACCACGACCAGTTGTGCGATCGGTAAAACACCATTTTCCCTTATTTACGGTGCCGAAGCCATGCTTTCTCTGGAACTGAAAATTGGCTATGCTCAAACTGATTGTTACAACGAGAACGATCAGATAGGATGACAACTCGACGATATCAATTTCCTTAAAGAAAGATGAAACAAAGCCCTCATATGATCAGCAGTTTACCAATAAGCCATGAGAAGATACCACAATCGTAAGATGCAACCTCGCAGTCTGGCTGTAGGTGATCTGGTTCTCGGGAAATTTCAGAACTAAGCAAATCGCAACAAACTTTCGCCAAAATGGGAAGGTCCATACACTGTGGTCAAAGTCACCAGACCTGATTTGATACGACTAGCTATGTCAGATGGACATGTTATGTCTAATTCTTGGAATATTGATTAATTGCATAAGTTATATGTATGGATGTACTTTACATTATTTTAATTTCAATAAATATGCATAGTTTCTTTATTTTCTGATGAGTGATGTTATTTATATTCCCATTATCCATTGCTTGGTCATAAAATATTGTTGTCTAAGATCGAAGAAGATCAATTACTCTCCGACATCCTTTTAAAGGATATATTTTACTTTTTGGCTTTGACATAGTTGTCAAAAGCCATAAGAGTCCTTATCGTGTCCATCACAGAGATGGTTCTCACGAGCGACCGTACACTCTTTTATCAAAGAAGCAAATAAGTAAAAGGAGCATAATACAGACGACTAGATATAGTTACCTAAATGCTTAAGAATTCAAAGACTAACTATCCTCATTTCAACATTTTGTTCTTCTCTTGTTTTGCAACTGGTCGAGACACGTAAAACCTCCTAGTTGAAATCTCTCCTCTCTGCATGCAGTCCTGCCCACTAGAAGGAGTTTCCTAGCGACAGTCATTTTCTTACGATTTTTGCTACCAGTCAAAACTTGAGAATGAATATGTTTCGCCGAGTGTTACTCATATATTTGGTTTTAGCACCTTTTACAATCCGCTTGGATACTGCATATAAATAAGACAACTTATCGTTTTCTGCATACATTTTTGCATATTTTCTTATCATCAACACAAGTCTTATGATATCTTACGACCATACAATGTAGTACATTGTATTTCAATTATGGAAATAGATCTAAAACTAGTCGAAATCATACACTGGTTCCAATCAAATTGGTTTCCTAGTATAAATTAGATAATTTTAACAAAATAATCAGCACATACTTTGTATAGTAGTCTTGAAAAGTGCTATTTTTTCTTGGTCTACTGCTTCCTTAGTAAGTCTTTCTACTACACAAGCAGTCGGGGGCTATGAGATATATGAGTACTCAAAGTAAGAGATAAACATAAGCTATACTGATGACAAAAGGTAAGTTTTTATATTTACAATTTTATATTACATCCATTCACTCTTTGGGGCCACCAGACTGGTTGCTATGGGACGGAGATCTGACTTTCATTTTCTCTGCAACCTTGTTTCCAAAGGGTATCACTCCCTTAAAGATCTTGGCTACTTCTTCCTCTGAGCAATTGAAGTTTGCTTCAAGAGCTTGGAGGGTGATAGAGGGGTCGGAAGCTTTGAGCTTTGCCAAAGCAAAGCTAACTCCATCTGCAACAACGTTTTTCATGGTTTGCGCATGGTTTCTCTAAGAGGTTGCAAGTAGATATGAGAGAACTTCGAGCTGTCGACCAAGACAGTTCGCCTTCTCTATCGGCTCTCTTGAAGAAAAAAATGATGTCGCTCCCATGTTGGCAAGCATCTTATTGAAAGCAATAATCTTCTCTTCAAGACTCCGTTCGGGTTCCATCTCCTTATCATTTGCGAACTCAAGAGATTTTTCTGTTTGTTTTAACTTTTGAGTTTGCTCTGCATGAGTAGACAAAAGTTAAAGAAATAAACTTAAAAATACATAATACACTGGTCGGATCTACGATCAGTTACCTTGGGCCTTCTTCTCGGAAGCTTCAATAGTTGTCTTGTGCTTCAGGGAGGCCTCATTGAATCTTGTCGACCAGTCTTCGATCGACTGATCCTTGGCTTTACACTTCTCCTGAAGTGTGGTTATAACTATTCCCTTGGCTTTAGCCTCTTTTTCAAAATTCTCAAATTCTGTCAATCATGATAAGGGGATAATTAAGAAATAACAAGGAACATAATATCAAAAAGGGGAATAAGAAGTTAAGGGTAAGTGTTTACTTTTCAATCAGAGATTTTCCTTTTCTAAAGAAGTTATTCGCTAGGTCAGCTCTCTGACCACATCATGTTCTCCACCATAAGGTATAAAAAGCAAGATAAAAAACTTCCTTAAGTTTCACATAAACTCCATATGCTATGGGATTGGTCGTAAATATTTACTTAGACCGCCTTGTCCGCATAACTAGAGTAAATGGTCCTAGAATCTGTCTTTGATCGACAGTTTGAGATTTTCCTCCACCTAACTTCCTCAAGTCTTTTCTCGTCAAATATCTGAGGATGGTTGGGGATGTCCTTGGGATGAGAAGTCCTCCTAACTAAAGCGGAAGTCCTCGCCACACGACCACTGTAGAGAGAGGGAAGCAAACTTGCTTCCTCCTCTTCGACCACTTCGGTCCCAACAGGAGGCAGAACCTGCTGGGACTCAGTCTCTGCCTCCGTAGGCAGGGTCGGTGCCACCAAGGGTTTCTGAGCAGGCATTGGTGCTTCCACCTGCTCGGGGGCTGGCTCGACCACCCTTTTCTTAGGAGTTTCCTCCTGCGGAGTGCTCTGATCAGAAATGATCGGAACACCAGCGAATCTGTGGAAATAGAAGAAAGGAAGATTTCAGAATACCAAAAAAACTAAAGGCGTGAATTTATGCAAAATATTTATTTTACATACTTGGTCTTATTGGTCTTGATTTTGAAACGCCCTAGAGCAAAGTCCAGAGCACTTGCCTTCCTCTTTTTCTTTTCAACCTATTATACCGGCTCTGATCTGGTAGGGTTGGCCAAACCCCTCACATCCTCCGCCCGAAGGTCGGAAGTAATATCCTTGACCATTCGGTCGGAAATAAAAACCCCTACCATCTGTTTGGAGATTGTAGTCTCATCGACCGCCGGAATAGTTGCTTTAGGGGCAATTGACTGGTCGATCACGACCTCCCGAGTCTCGACCTACTTGACTTGATCTATGGATTTTTGTAACGTCCCAAGTTTTTCTGAGTTTCTGAGTTTTCGAAAATAAAAATAACCATTCGGTTTGTTGATTTCCTCAAGTTTAACCGGAAAATTTCGAAAAATTGCAGCGATTTAATATGACTTAATCCAACTTCAACTAATTCGAGTTTGCTTTCTCTGGAGTTGATGGAGTTCTCTGGTGTTAGAAAACCTCCTTTCCTTGTACACTCCTGACCTCCCTCTCGTTTGGACCTCACTCTCAGTCCAGACCTCCCTCTCGTTTGGACCTTCCTCTTTGTCCAAGACCTCCGGGTGGTCCTGGAGACTTACCACGACCACCCTCTCGGTCTTTTTGCAAAGACCATTCTCTCGGTCTTTTTGCAAAGACCACCCTTTTTGTGCCGCGACCACCCTTTGGGCCGTGACCACCCTCTTGGTCTTTTTGCAAAGACCTCCCTTTTGGGTCATGACCTCTTCCCTGGTCTCAACCTCCCCTTTGGCTGGACCACCTTTCCGAGTTGACTGGTCCCACCTGTCAGCTCTATCCACCTTCTCCTTCCTCTCGTTCGTCCTTTGTTGGCCTAAAGGTCCTGAGCATTAAATCTTTGTTGTGTCACATTAAATCTTTCTTTGCTTTTTGTAGTACCCGTTCCCCCCTCTTGTCTCCTCCCAGACCTGCTCCCATCTCCTCCTTCACCTACCCTTGACCTCGTGTGCTTCTGAGTTTCTCAGTAGCTCTTTTCGCCTCCCCTGGCTATAAAAGCATGAGCAACCATCTTTCATCACCTTTTCCTCACCCAACTCTCCTGCTCTCTTGCCCTCACCCTGTGCCTCTGTGCTTGAAGCTTCGCTAAGGAGTCTGCTGAAACTGCGTCGCCGCCTCCTCATCACCGAAGAGTTCACCGGAGCTCCCGCACCGTTCGCCGTCCTCCTCCCGTCTTTTCTCTCTCTCTTTTTGTCCGAGTGAGTTTCTTCGTGCCCTGTTCTCCTTTTTGCTCTTACAACCACGTTGCATAGTTGTGTCTCTCTCACAACCACGTAGCGTAGATTGTATCCCTTTTCATACGACCACGTGGAGTAGTCGTATCCTTCGTTGGATCCCAGGACCTCCTTTGGACCTCCTCCTTAGGACCTCCTCCCGAGAGCCCATTTCTAGCTCTTCTGTTTTTGCGCCTTTCTTTTGGTTCTAGTTTGGTAGCTTTGGTTTTTATTTTGTTTTGTTGTATTTATTTGGCTCTTTTCGCACGTGTAGATTCTGGCTTCTCAAATGAATTCTTGGACCCGGCGACCTCTACCGAAGAACCCCAGCTCTTTATCGAAGGCAAGTCATAGACCTTTGATCATGTTGTTCCCAGTTTACAAAGTTATGTTGATTTATACCAACTTGCATGGCTATTTGTATAAAAATGGTTTGGGAATTAGCTAATCACCTACTCGACAGTATGACTCCTTAAGTACTTGTGTTGTCATGTTGACATGTACCTTTGGACCACCATAGGTTGGGTAATCCTAGTTGGACCTCTTTGTGATAACCAACTTGGGTGCGCATGTTGCTTAGGTTTGCTTTGTTATGTGATGTCTCTCGATCACCTGTTTCATCATGATAAATTTGACTAAGTGAATATGAAATTGTGGCACGTGTTGCCTTGGCATGTGTTGCCTTGGCATACGTTGCCCTGGCATGTGTTGCCGTTAATAAAATTTGTTATGCCATGGCTAGGGTGGTCATTGGTCGGGTGGAACCCAAAATATTTTTGCTTGGGCGAGTGATCGTGCAGTAAAGGGGTGCAGGAAGCACACTGGGATGAGGAGGTCTCTCCTGGGCAACCACTAAGAACTTAACCTTGTAAGCTATTGATCCGGGCCATACCGTGCAACCACAAGACCATTATGGGGTTGTCTGACCAACTAATTGGCAATACTTTAATTTGGTTCCATTTTGGTGGAAGTGTGTAAGACATGGGATGGACATGCACACTTGGCGCAAGAGGGGGCCGGGAGGGTGAAACCTTAGCAAGCGGAACCGAGTCAAAGTAGAACCTTGTAAAGGCTTTGTCACGTGCTCTAGCCTGCTTACCTAAGGTAGTGGGCAGGGGCATCGACGGGTGCCAAACAAACTAGAGAACTTGTGTCTTGTGGGTAAAGTTGTGCAACCCTTGCAGAGTGTAAATCTATTCGAATAGCCGTGTCCCCGGTTATGGATCTGCCTGGTGATTTCACGCAAGGGGTAGACTTTCTCAAAACTTGTTGAGTGGTTTGGGCCGTGACCAGAGTGGTCACGGGTGGTCTAGGAAGTGACCAGGGTGGTCACGAGCTGTTTTCAAAGAACTTGTTTACTTATGTACTACTCTTTCCAACTTATGCTTTGCAATCTACGTATTGTATTTCATGTCAATTTGGCTTTCGACAAAGTAACCATAAAGCTATCCTTGTTGAGACTTGCATGAATATTATCTGCATACATTTCCCCTACGGCTTGCTGAGTACATTCAAAGTACTCACGGCTTGTGCCCTCTGGTTGATCAACAGCTGAAGAATACGTCCAAGGTACTCCGACCTCTTCGAAGATCTCTCGTGCTAGAACGTCCTCCACTCGATTGCCCGTAGGCATGTCGAATGGCCTTCACGTGTTCTTTTGTTTCTGCTGTGAGCTCTTTTGTTGTAGCCTTGTGTGACAGACCTCTGTAACAACTTTGACCATAAGGTCTTTTGCTGTATAAGTGTTAATTCATCCGCTTCTTCTTTAGTTTGTTGTATGGTTGTGATGACATCGTTGTTGAGACTGTGCGGACCGGCTACTGATCATGGGACTGGTCTAGTGTGCACAGAGGGTCTCGGGTTGCTACTCGGGGTCCCGACAATTTTCTTTCTCTCCCGCCTAATTAAAAATCAAGGTTAGTTTGGCAATGAAATTCTTCATCTAAAATATGTATTTCTTTTCAATGCTATTTTTTACCTCTGGGGGGCCACCATCCTGAGTGGTCGTCGGGGCAGAAGTGGTTGAGGCATCGATTGGATTAAAGCTCTCAGTGAGCCCGTTGATCTCCAACCCGACCGACTGCACATTAAGGAGTGTTATGGCATACTGTTCGGAAAATACATATGTGGTGAAAATAGGTTATTATTTTTACCTTGAGTCTCTCTATTCTCTCATCTCGAGAGACAACAACTAAGATCCGGGGAACATCAGCCTTGTCATCAGGCTCCCCGACGTAGATCATTTTGATCCTATCCCCAATCTCTTCAGAGGAATGGGCTATAAAAATATATAGAGAGAGACTTTAAGGTTATAAAATAATCAAAGAAAAATAGATTAGACCGGTCGGAGAAAGGACTTACGCTCCGAAGAATCCTTGGTCAAATCATCCCAACCAACGTACCAAAGCATGGTACGTGCTTGGAGCTTCAAAGGATTTATTCGGCGCATGGATAAATCTCTCACCACGTGCTAAGAAGTCAAACCTCTGATACTGAGGTGTTGGATGGCTTCAATCCATCTCCCCACCTTTCCCTCCTTCTTCGCAGAAGATTGCCAATTTGGGTTTTTGATCACCACCTTGTAGGCGAAGCAGAGGCTATCATCCTTCATGACCGTCATGCAGAACCAATTCTTTTTCCATGAAGACCACAAAGACTTGGGGTACATACAGATGTACTCCTCAGCCTTCTAGTCGTGGAGGCGCAGAGTGCACTCCCCAGACGCAGCCGTCGACTTCCCCGACTTCGTCATCTTATATAAATACCTAAAGACTTCGAGATCTGGCTTGATTCCTAGGTATGCTTTGCAAAGATAAACGGAGATACTGAGGTTGGCGATCGAATTAGGAGCAAGGTTCCCCAACTCAACCTCATAATATTCAAGAACTTTGGAGAGGAACGGGTGCGCCGACATCCTGAACCCGCACTCGATGTATGCGAGAAAGACAGGGATTTTCCCGTCGTCGCCGCTCGGGAAATGCTCTCCCACCACTGATCTCCAAGAAATCAAGTTCTTATTGGGAAGCATCCCGATCTTCTCCAAAGCTTTGAGCATCTTCTCGCTCAAATCAGAAACCAACCAGTTGGTGATTGAGTCCAACATTGTTGGATTTTGGGCGAGAAGATGAAAGGGGGTTGAAGAAAATTCTTGGCAAAAAGATGAAGGGAAGTTAAAAGAAAATCCGAGAGCATAAAAACCCTAAAGCAATGTGCTGCGGGGATTTTGCAGGCGCATTTCATTAACTACAGAAGGGAGTTGCCCGAAGCCCAACGGACACAAACCTCTTCGGTTTCCCAGACAGTTCCTTAACTTTAAAGTGAATACAGACCACTTCGTTATCTATGCCATTGAACAATGGTTTTTCCCGAGACAGATTTCGTCGGAAGGGGTTCACATTATAAATTCACTTAAAGTTCGTGGGCTAGCTGACGAGGATTAAGTTCTTAAATATTAATTAAAAGCTAGATAGCTTATGTGGTCGTAAACCTCATAGCTAACGACCCCTATGATTGTTAGAATCTTAGGAATCGCCTGATGGGTAACCTGGTCGGAGGGGGTCCTGTACCCATTGCTCGACCAAGTGATTGCTCAAAGAGTCTTTGAGCTGGCACTTGGACCCGGTTCCAAGTACATTCTTTCCGTGTGATGAATGGAATATGTGTATTAATTGTTCCAAACCACACGACGTTTCTGGCCCTAAGTCACTGACAATAACCACTATTTGGTTTTATCTTCCACTCACATCAACCGCTAATCAGTTGCTGTTTCACTAATTGTAACTGATCCTCCGACCATACGCGACACTTCTAAAGGGTGTCTCTTTCAGGAGTAACTGTCACTACTTCGTCGGTTATTTAAAGGAGAATACAAACGGTAGGAGGAGGATCGATCCAAAGACAACCATGAGAGAACAACCGCAACACATCTGATCCTTCAAAAGACAATTAGATTCAAGCAATACACTCAGTGTAATTAGGGCTAGTCTAGCGTCTTATTTAAGGCATCCCCTGTAATAGCTAGTTCATTGCAATGAAGAGCAACTCTATTCTCATCCAAGGACTCTTAGCCATTTTTCTCTTTTTATTTCGTAAGATCGGCGATTTGATCATCAACAGGGCGGCTTTTAAAGGCAAGGGAGGCAGAGTCGGGAGCAAAGACGGTGAGCAGCGAAATAGACTCCGGGATGGAGACGACTACGGGCGACTAATGGGTGGGGCAGTGGCGTGAGCGAGGACATCTGTGAATTTGAAATTTGGTGTCTTGAGGCAAGCGGGCGAGGAGATAGGTTGGCGTGGAGCTAATTTTGATCGGGGAAAAGGAAATGGGCGGGAAGAAAAGAAGATTGGGCCGGGAGAAAGGAAATCGGCCCAAAAGGAAATTGGAAATCCAAAAGACTTTTAATTTAAAAAAGATTAAATAAAATTGAGTGCAAAGAAATCCCAAATAAATTCCATAAAAATATAAGAAAATTCCATAAAATACTCTGGAACTCAAGGAATCCAAATAAAACAGTTTTGAATTTAATTGAAGTTTAGATTATTCTCATTAAATTGTTTTAATTTTTAAAAAATTAAATTAAGCTTTAATTTAAGCAAGAAATTCAAATAGTTATTTTTATGTTTAAAGGATCCAAAAGAACTCAAATTTTGGATGTTACAACTAGCCTAATGATATCTATCTTTGTGTGTGCTTTATCTGCAGTTTCCACAATATAATTCCGTGTATGTTATTTGATGCTGCTTTGATGTCATAGATGTGTCATTAATAGCTTCAATGGCCAATAATGCAAACGCCAATTTTAAAATCGTTGCCTCAAAACTTGATTTGATCTAATTAGATTATGTACAATGGGTTTATATCTGCCACGTATGATTTAAGGTGTGGATGAATGAGAATAAATAGAGAGAAATATGTTATCTACAATCCTGTATCCGACTGTATCACCAGCATCAAGAAGAAAATGTCTTAGATACATAAAAACATTAAAAGATTATGTTATCTATAAAGATAAGTGAAAAGACAACCTATTATATGAGCTATCTATAGTGCTGCTGTCTACAAGTGACATAGAAAATTGTTATAGACAATAGTTGTCTGTACCATTGTACATCTCTTAGACCTAGCATGTAGGTAATCTTTTTTTTTCTTCCGAAACTTGGTGGGTAGTCGAATCCTATGTTTAGTAGCAGTGTGGGTTTAACATTTGAGGCTTCGTAGCAAAACGTGCATATGTCGAAACCGATCAGTTTAGCTACTCTGTCTCAACTGGAACAGTGGTCTACTCCTCCTCAGGGTTGGCAACAAAGTTAATGTGGATAGTGCTTTTAGCAGTAGCCGGCCGGATGGATCCAACTATACAATCATCAGAGATAGCGTTGAATCATCCCATAGCGTTACTCAATGGTCCCAGTCTCGCTGCGGAATGGACGGCACGGCCAATGCTCAAGCCATAGCGGGCATTCCGGGATTTTTTTTTCTTCAAATAATCCATTTTTTATTATGAATTATAACATTATACCTGCGATAATATTTTTTACAGAAATATACTCCTGTCGCCAAACCGTTAATATTTTTTACAGAAATATACTCCTGTCGCCGAACCGTTGGACGACTGAATCCAGTAGCTCAACCGTTGAGCGACTGAGACTTGTCACTCAACGGTTAGTCCTAGTGTGCAGCTCATTCATCTAGGCGAGTATGCATTGTGCCCGTTGGGCGACAAGTATCCTAGTCGCTCAACCGTTGAGCTACTGAGTCCAGTCGCCTAACGGTTCGGCGACAGGAGTATATTTCTATAAAAAATATTATTGCAGGTATAATGTTGTAATTAATAGTAAAAAATAGATTATTGTGAAAAAAAAGGGCATTCCGGATGATATCGCACGGGGTATGAGTACTTCGCCGAGTACATGATTCAAACAATCTGTAGATCAGCGAATGCCGCGGGACATGCATGCACCATGCAGGCGACGTGAGCTCCCCAAGAATCACTTGGGTGAATAGAGCTCTGACTTGTAACCCTGTTTTTGCGTGAGTAATAGAGAGATCGCTCGACCAATTCACAAAAAGGGAAAATTAGTAAAATACCACTCCAAAGGATGCCGATCCTCCAAACACCACCCTAAAGATTGACCTTTGTACTATACCAAGACATGTTGATGCACAAGACACCATTTCCCATCACTTGTTGTTTTTCCCTGCTTTTAATTTTCTTTGTAAGGCAAAATGACATTTTTGCCTTTGGAGCAAGCACTGCACCTTTCATGCTACTAGAAGATCACCCGCGTGATCGCGCGGGCCGTTTAGCTTGGCCGGCGTGGGCACGGACGTGCGCGGCTACGACCCCCAACAGACGTGCGTCGACCGGCGAGAAGGCAAGCGAAACAATCAGCGGCCAAAAGCAACGCGCGCGACGCGGTCGAATTGTGCGGGCGCGATGTGAGGATCCCCGGGTTATTTCCGTAATACTGGTATCTTTCCGGTCTTATAGAAATAACTCTGAGCCTCTAGGAAATCAAATCCAATTTAATTCCATTCAAATGAGAGTACCCGATTGAGTCAGAGCGACGGTGACCATGCAAAACTGCTCCTCTGCGAGTTCTAGTGGTGACCGGTTCTCCAACAACCCAAGTACACACTTAAAAGAATTAAATATCATTTCAAAATAGCAGGTATGAGTCTCGTGTTGGCTCCCAAGATCAGCGACTAACACGCTCATACCCTTAACAACGTCAATCACAGTCATACAAGGTTCATACATTGATATATCCAAAAGACATACAACAAAAGAGTTAAGTCTACAACTATTACAAAGCGACCGACTGACCAAATTCAAATAATAACATTAAGTAGCAGCGGAAGCAAGATAAATAAACCAAAAGGTCCAGCAAGTGTGCCCCATAAACCCGAGGCAACTGACTGGGAGTTAAAGAATAGCACTATTCGTTAGCGTCACCTAAATCGGCGTTAACAAACTCATTGGGCGTAAAATCTTCCCCACCTAAACAAGCAGCAACCGAGTTAAGTACAAATGTACTTGCAAGTCTTATACAAATTAAAAATTATATATGCTAGTGGCTATCCAAAGAGATGCTTTATTGGCTTAGTTTTGCATAAAGGCATAATTTTACATCCTTACACCCTCTAGTTTGAAATTGCTATTTTGTAAACAATTGATTAGTAAAAGAAGTACAAATGACATAAATAATTATATAGATCAATCAATATCAAAGTGGCAGCCCACTTTGATAAACTAAAATGCATGAATATCTCATTCATGCCGAAACCAAGTTGTAACAAAATCAAAATTTAATTACGAGTCTAACGATAATGACTCCCGAATTCAAGTGGTCATCCGCAACCGTGGACACAACTATTCGAATAGATTGATCCGTGCATAGGAGTACTACTTTACCCACATTGACTCGACCAGCCTGTAAGCCTCCGGATATTAACACACTTCTTATGGTATGTCGGCTGGGGAAATCGAGATTTGGTATTGTTTAACAAGAAGGTCCTATTGAGATGAGTCCCCCTTGCGTGATGAACCCCAAACCTAGTATAAGCTATGGATAGCGCTTGCTAAGCGGGCTCGCAAGTTGTGTTGGAGATACCGATACAATGTAAAAAAAGGAAAACAGTGCTCACATGAACATTATAGAAAAATGTATCGGGTCCTACGAATAGATGATCGAACACAAATGTCCTCACACCACCTGGAACTTAACCCAATAAAACTCTCCCCTTACTTAACTAAACAGTACCCATAATACCGCGTGTGGTAGCACGAGTGTTACTTGAATTAACGATGTCACCAAAGTTCGGTCCTTAATGGTCCGGACAAGACTCCCACATACCCGAGTCTCATGCACGAAGGCACCCTCACTAACAACCACTTGTCCAGACCTAAATCACTTTTTAGTTTGACAATATAAACTTAATAACCAGATGCGAGGATCTGGACCAAAAGTACAAAAGATAAGAGTGAGGTGTTTCCCACGATCGACCGGATAATCCTGTCAACCGAACTAACACGTTCTCTAAACTCGCATGGCTAAGCATACCCATATATAATAGATATAACATCACAAACATCTAACCTTAAGCATATCTGTAATGGAAATATCAAGGAATGACAGCAAGAATAGGACATAACTAACTAACTCACAAACATACCGATATATCAAAATAGCATGCAAGCAATATCATTGCATTTCAAAATACTAATTGACAAAACTAGGAGCAATATGATGCAAAAACAAAGTTCAAATGATGCTTGCCTTGCTTGAAGTCTAATTGTTCACTCTCAGCAGCGAAGTCATTCACATCGGGCAATTTGGAACCTAATGAAAGAACCACATTGAGTAGACACCGAGAAAAGGCCAAAAAATTCAAAATGCTAAAAAATGCATGAAATTTATACAGTAGTAAGATCATGATTTTAGGTGCATGCATTGTTTCAATTGAAGTTTCCATGTGAAAATTAAAGCAGTCTGAAACTCAACATTTGAATAAAACCGGGAAAATTCATTTTGGTTACTATTCATCCGATTTTAATTATTTAGTGAAAATTTGTAGAACAGTGGTGCATAAAAGGATTACATAGATAAATAACTTGGTTCATCTCAGTTAGAGTTCATAAGAATTAGTTATGAATTTTCAAAGTTAAAAGTATTTTGTAGTGTAAAAATAATTCAGTTTTGGATCAACTTCCAAAAATAATATTTTCTGTGACATAAACAATTTAAAAATTATTCCATGAGGAAGTACATTAAAATTTCAACCCAACAAAATTGTTTTCACTCATTTTGGAGTTAAAATGAACTAGTTATGAGTTATTGAAGTTCTTTGAATTTTCAGTGCAATAATAAATCATTTCAGAATTTCTAAAAGCATTTAATACTTTTTATACCAAAGCTTACCTAGCCTCTAACGTTGACAAGTAGGGTCCACCGCACAGTGTTATTTTCTACTTAAACTTACAAATTAAATCGTTCTGACAGGTGGGGCTCGTAGGTCGTAGACTTGGTCCACACGCATAGTGCATGGACCGAGGGTCCATGAGTCCGGTCCATGGATTCACGACTGTGCACTTAAGTGCGGGGCTTGCATGTCATTCTCTAACACAAAATGGTTTAATACCTCATTTTCTGTTCACGGGACCCACGTGTAAACGAAACAGTAATACTTTCAGACATTCATTTAATTAACCTAAGCAATCATTTGCACTAACTATCACAGATTTGCCCTAAGTGTGTTGCTCTGAATTTGGTGAACAAGCCACTCATGACCATGAGCTTGCCGATGGCTCATTGGCGCTTCTGGCGCCATGTGATCTTGGCCAAGGCTAGAAACAGATTTCTAGTGACCTAACGCAGCATAAGGTGCCCCTCGGCGACCTCTACGGTGGTCCGTAGCGGCGGCGCGCCGGAGAAGAGCGGCGATGGCTCAACGGTGTATGTGCATGCAACAAAAGAGCTCCGCATTGTCCAAATAAGCAGGTGCCAAAGCATTAGTGAGACTCAGGGATGTTTCCTGAGCAAGAAGGGTGGTCGGGGATGGCCGGAGCAGGCTTGTCATCATCGATGGCGACGGCGGCGCTTTCGTTCCTCGTGGAGGGGTCAACCTGAGGAAGGAGAAGGGGAACTAGCTGTCGAAAAAGCTTAAGAGAACCTAGGAGATAGTGTGAACGCGAGTAATTTCGTAATGCCTTACTGGATCGGTGCCGGAGAGGAAGGTTAGAGTTTTCGGCCAAAAAAGGGAAACTTTGAAATCCACGTGCTCCTGCGATGCATTAGCGAAATGGGTTGACGGGGTCTAATCTTTAGGCACTAGAACACAAGATGACGTGCATAAACTAGAAGGGATCTCACCGGAGATGAAAAGACACAGTGGAGCTGCCCGGGTGTGCTCTAGACACGCTCTGGAGCCGATGAGGATGACCATGGTGTTCCGAGAGCTAGCGGCAAAGATAAGAGCTGGGGTTAGCTCCTATGGACATGGCATTGAACAGAGAAGGCGAAGGACCCTAGAGCTCGAAGCTTACCTGAGAGAGATGCTCAAATAAGTTTCCCTCTCCTCGGCTAACAAGAGGAGAAGTGAGGGATAAGGAGGGTGCCGAGGGGGTTTTAGCTCAGGAAAACAACAGAGATGGAAGCAGCGTGAGTGGCGATGCACAAGAGTGGTTGGAATGGGTGGTGGATTGACGGCGCTGCCTGTGCGACGTAGGGCGTCTCGGACGCGTGGAGCTCGGCATCTAAGTGCGCCAACGGGAGGAAGGAGAAGGGTCCGACATGTGGGGCCTGGTGCTCAGCGACTCTGGGCGTAGCGGGTCGAAGGTGGCTCGAGCCGGTTTGGTTAGTTGGTCTGGTTTGATCAAGTGGCTCGAGTCTAATAGTTGACCAGAGATTTAAGTCAAACCTAAGACTTTGACCAGGCTAGATAAAATAGCAAATAAAATCGTAAAAATATGAAATTTCTCAAAGAGATTCCTGGGATTACCTAGTACACAAATAAAATTTCTAACCTCACTGTTCAAGTTTTATTTGCTTAATTTAAATTCAAACCTACAATAGGTTGTTGAAATAAGTTTGAATTTTCTGTGGGTTAGTTTAAGTTCCAAAATTTGGGAAAAATTATATTTATTCATAAAAATATTTAAGTGTTAAATAAATTATTTTCCAAGGATGATCACATGTTTTTCTTTCTATTTTCTTTTGGAGCTTCTATTTGAGTTGTCTGTTTCAATTTGAATTCAAAATTCTCAAATACAAATTTTTGTGCAAATGCTCCAGAAATGAAATGCATGCACATGTGATGCATAATAATTCAATTAATAAAAATAGGGATGTGACAAACCTCCCCCCTTTCAAAGGATCTCGAACCCGAGATCCCGATAGTTCAGAAGTTAGATCGGGAGACTTCTAGAGAAAGATACAATGTTGTCTTGATTTCCTTCAAAGATAGTGCTAAGATATCCTAACAAGGTTACATATCGTTCCTATTACATTTTTCTTTCTATTGCTTTGTTTAACCTTTCCTTTCTTAATTCGAAGGCACTTCAGACTTCTAGAAAAAGGTCGGGAAATTTGGTTCGCATTCGGTCCTCACTCTCCCAAGTTGCTTCATCTTCAGAATGGTTGCTTCATTGAACCTTCAAGAATTTGATGTTGCGATTTCTCGTCTTACGCTCTGTTTCTTCAAGAATGCGAATCGGGAGCTCTCGATAAGAAAGATTAGGTTACAAATCGAGTTCTTCTAACTGGGTTGCTTCGGTTGGGACTCGAAGGCATTTCTTCAGTTGCGAGACATAAAAAATATCACGCACATCTGAAAGTGATGGTGGTAGCTCCAACTGATAGGCCACTGATCCGTGTTTCGCTATAATTCGGAACGGTCCGATGTAGCGAAGTGCCAACTTGCCTGTGACTTGGAAGCGATGTGTTCCTTTCATCGATGTGACTTTAAGGTAAACATGAGCATTCATCTCAAAACTCAGCTCGCGTTGACGACGATCGGCATAAGACTTCTGACGAGATTGAGCCGCCCGAAGTCGCTCTCGGATCACACGAACTCGCTCTTCTGCGTCTTCCACCAAGCTCAGGCCATAGAATGGTCTCTCCCCGGTCTCAGACCAGTTCAAAGATGTCCTACAAGCTCTCCCATACAATGCATCGAAAGGTGACATTTGTATACTGGATTGTAAGCTATTGTTGTAGGAGAGCTCCGTATACGACAAGCATTTCTTCCAATTCTTGTTGTAGGAAAGCACACAAGCTCGGAGAAGATCTTCCAAAATTTGGTTCACCCTCTCAGTTTGTCCTCTCGTTTGCGGGTGGTAAGCGGTGCTAAAAGATAGGTTCGTCCCCATTGCTCGGTGGAGATATTTCCAAAAGTAGGACGTGAACTAAGCACCTCGATCTGAAATGATCACCTTCAATACACCATGGAGGCAAATGATTCTTGAGATGTATAGCTCTGCTAACTTGCTCCCGGCGTAGGTGGTTTTGACGGAAATAAAATAGGTAACTTTCGTCAAATGATCCACGATCACCCATATGGATTCGGACCCGGTTTAAGTCCTTGGAAGGCCGACGATGAAGTTCATCCCAACTTCCTCCCACTTCCACTTGGGAATGGGAAGCGGTTGGAGTGTACCCGCTGGCTTCAAGTGCTTGGTTTTCACCCTTTGGCAAATATCACATTCAGCAACGTACTGTGCGATTTGCCATTTCATTTGGCTCCACCATAGCTTCTTTTTTAGATCTTAGTACATTTTGGTACTCCCAGGGTGTATGGAGAATCAAGAGTCGTGGGCTTCCTTGAGGATTAATTCTCTCAACTTGGGGTCCAAAGGAACCACTAAACGGTTCCCGCACCATAGAGTGTCTTGCGCATCTTCGGTAAAACCTTTGACATTGCCTTGCTTCAAATCCTCCTGGATTCGGGCCACCTCCTCATCGGTGTTTTGAGCCTCCACAATTTGGTCCTCTAAGGTTGGTTTCACTTTTAGGGTAGTGAGGGATCCCTCCTCAATCATCTCGAGATTTAGCCGCTGTAACTCCACACACAAGCTTGCTGAAGTGGGTACCGATAAGCAGTTGCATTGAGATTTTCTACTCAACGCGTCGGCCACTATGTTGGCTTTCCCCGGGTGATAATGGAGTCCCATGTCGTAGTCTTGGATCAACTCAAGCCACCTTCTTTGCCGCAAGTTCAGATCGGCTTGGGTGAAAATATATTTGAGACTCTTATGGTCGGTGTAGATCTCGCAACGATTATCGATGAGGTAATATCACCAAATCTCCAGAGCGTGGACTACAGCTGCTAGCTCCAAGTTGTGTGTGGGATAATTAACTTCATGAGGCCTCATTTTCCTCGATGCATAAAACCCTTGTCTTGTAGCTTCTTGAGTTGCTCCTTCAATTCAATCAACTTGTTAGAAGGCATCCGATACGACCGTTTTGAAATAGGCGCAGTACCAGGCGGAAGCTAGACCACAAATTTGACTTCGCGATCTGGAGGCATGTCTGGGAGTTCTTCGGGGTACCTCCTCCAATTCAGGCGTGGTACCAACTTTTAGAGTATAGAGATGGGAACTGACAATTCTTGGAGTGAAAACGACTTGATTGCCATCTACACTTGTGTCATAAATTGACCACTGTGCACAATTGATTTGCCCCTGATTTTTGGACAGCCAATACATCCCCAAAATAACATCTATCCCCACTTAATTTATCACTAAAATATTTGCCAAAAATTCTACCCCTTGAATCTCCACTTTAACGTCCCAGCAGACTTGATCGGTTTGCAAAACTGATCCTGGTGACTGAATGTGGTACAGTGGCTGAAGTGTATGCAATTTGAAGTGATGTTGTGCTGCAAAACCCTTCTTGATAAATGAAAGTGATGCTCTCAAATCAAATAAAACAGTAGCTAGACTGGAATTTACGAGAAGTGTACCCAAAACGACGTCCGGTGCATCGATCGCCTCCTGGGCAGTGACGTGGTTCACCTAGCCACGTGTCGGAGCTGGAGTAGGCTTGGTCACTGCCCTCGGAGGTGGTGCGGGGCACGCGGGTGCTGAAGTTGGAGCGGGGTGGACTCGGTTCATCCCACGTGCTTTCGCCAAGCACCGGTCGGCATAGTGGCCGGGGCGACCGCAATGGAAACAAGTCACGTTTGGGTGGAAGTTGCTACTGCTTGGGGGCCGATTTCCCCCACTTCTTGGCTGCACATTAGGTGGTGGAGGTCTTGGTATGAATGTGGGTGGACTCTATGGAGCCAGAGTTTGAAATCGAGGCGGTTGGGGCTGCCAATTGCGCGGCTTTAGGAAACTGTCGCTTGCTGAAATTTGTGCGACTCTGTTCCGCTTTCACGATTCCTCCTAAGCATGGTTCTTGTTTTCCATCACAATGGACTTGTTGACCATGTGCTAGAAGTTGCAGAAGTCGTGGACGGCCAGTGCAAGCTGCATTTCCTCGGTCAAGCCGTTCATGAACCGGCTTTGTTGGTGGGACTCAGTGGAGACGTCATCGAGAGAATACCGAGTGAGGAAGTTGAACTCGTGGAGATACTCAGTCAAACTCTTTCGCCCTTACTTGAGAGTTAGGAATTGTTGTTGCTTGATCATCATGACTCCCTCCGGGATGTGGGCCTCGCGGAAGGCCGCTCTGAACTCGTTCCAAGTCGAAATGTGTCCCTCGGGCTGCATGGCATAGAAGTTGTCCCACCATGCGCTCGCTACCCCATCGAGTTGATAGCTGGCAAAAAGGACATTCTCAACTCTGGTACATTGAGCAATGGTCAGCTTTTTCTCGATCGCGCGGAGCCACTCCTCTGCCTCCATGGGATCCTCAGAGCTCGAGAACACCGGATTTGTCTTGTTGAAAGTCGTGAGTTCCCGTGTGCAGGAGCTCCGCCATTGGCAACCACAGGTGGTGGAGGTGTTATGTGCGATTTTGCTTGAGGATCCGACTCTGGTCCATCCGATTCTCTCGATCTGAGCAAGCACTTCCACCATTGTGGGCAGTGGGGGAAGCACCTCTTCCGGCCGACCGTCTTGCTGATTTTTGCAGCCCGCTTGCTCCACATGCTCGTCCTGCGCGTGGGGCTCATGATCAGCAGCGGGGCGGGCGCCCAGGGGTAGTGATCCCTCCACTTGTTGAGATCTTGATCTAGTAATAGCCCCCGACATCCTGTTACCATACAAATAGTTAGGCAATCCAACGAAGGATACGTTCGATCGAGCAAGAAAAGAAATTCTAGACAGCGAGGGTAATATACTTAACCTGGCATGCATCAGCTCATAAAATGCGTGAAAATTCAAAACCAAATGGGGGCACAAAGGCACATGGGCTAGCACAAGATCTATTAAAGTAAATGATAGTTTTTCGGTACGATTTACATCCATATGAGCCCGCAGGCGAATGGCAATCGCCTGAAACGAAAAGTTCTTGCAACATAACATAAAGAGTTCAACAAATACCACCGTATTACATTATTAGGGGATTTGCTCACTGGTTACACTGTCACACAACGAGCTCATAACACTACAATCTAGGCATTCCAGTTGAAGTTCACCAAAAATTCATCTAGCAGATAATATCCGGGTGATCCCGAATCATCGGGATGCTCTAGGTTGGTGAGGTGCAACGGAGATCCTATGTCGATTGTGTGGGCACTAGTGGGTTTCGGCCTCTGGGTGCGAGCAAAACCTGTTCCCGACATATGAGCTTGGCGTCTCAACCCATAGTTGGGAGTCCGTCCCGCCACTTCCGGAAGACAAAACTCTAGTGGTGCAGCGTCGTATGGAGATGTCTCATTCTCACCATAGAGCATGCTACGGTGGACGTGGTTCATGTTGACCATGAGACGAAGGTACTCTTGGGCCCCAATGAGGCGACGCCGAGTCTCCCGCAACTTGTGCATGGTGCAATGATGAACTTGGTCCATGATATGAACCATCCTCACTAGTTGTCGCACTTGGGGTCTTCGCCATACTGGATTTCAGCGAAGGTGTTCACCTCTGCGCCACGCTCTTGCATCGGGAAATGGTCGTATGGCGGTTGAGCTAACTCTATCAAGTCATGACGAAGATGGCTCATGGCCACATATGCCTTCCTGAATTGCCATGGCCTCGGAGGTGCCACGTGCTTGGAAACGGTATGGGATGCTCCCCGTTACTTGTCTCACGATGATGTTGACTATGGCCCGGTACTCTTCCATTACTGGTCCTCGGTTGCTGTGGTAGATGGCATACGATGGTTGATAGGTGAAGTTGGCCCTCCATATCATGTCTCGAAGTAGTGTCGGGTATCCTTCCACATCCTTAGCATGAGTTTCCTTAATGAGGTATCGACAACCCATCTAAGCATAAGAAGGACAAGATGAGAAGAAATGTTAGTTTGCAATTCAAAAGAAAGTAGGGGTAAGAAAATGATACTAGGGTGGATGAGGAATAAAAGAGGTACATAACTTAACATTTCTGAAATTATTTTGCTAATTTGATAATAATTTGACATAAGACTTGCTAACACTAACGCCCGTGCTATTTCTAACACATAAGACTTGCTAACACTAACGCCCGTGCTATTTCTAACCGACTGGTATGGCTCTGATACTAACGTTGTGAGGACCCTCGGGTTATTTTCATAAGACCGATGCCTTCCCAGTCTTAGGAAAATAACTCTGGGCCTCAGGGGAATAAAATACAATTTAACTCCATTTAAGTAGGAGGACTAGGCTGAGCTAGAGCTACGGATACCATGTATACCGCTCCTCTATGAGTACTACATGGTAGCTGGTTCTTCAACAGCCCAAGTCCACACTTAAACAAGTTAAAAGAGATTTCAAAACAGCGGGTATGTGTCCCATGTTGGCTCCCAAGGTCAGTGACCAACACGCACATACCCTCATCAACGTCAATCACCGTCATACAAGAGTCATACAACGATATAGCAAAAGACAAACAACATAGGACTAAAGTATACAACTATTATAAAAGCGGCCGACTGGCCAAATTCAAAGATTATCATTAAGTAGCAGTGGAAACAAGGTAAATAAACCAAAAGGTCTAGTAAGGTGTGCCCAAAACCCAAGGCAACCGACTGGGAGCTAGAAACAACGTTTATTCATTAGCACCGGCGAAATCGGCGCTAACGAACTCATAGAGCGTAATATCTTCCTCACCTGAACAAGCAGATATCCAGGTTAAGTACAAAATTGTACTCGCGAGTCTTACACAAATTAAAAATCATACATTCTAGGGGATATTCAAAGAGAGGCATTAGTGGCTTAATTTTGTAGAAAACACAACAATTTCCATACTACACTTACCAATTTTCAATTGCCATTTAGAAAAATAGATTTATAAACAAAAGAAAATAAGTGACAGATATATACATTGACATACACATAGATCAAACAATACCAAAGTGGTAGCCCACTTTGATAAACTAAAATGCATGAATGCCCGTTCATGCCGCATACCAAGAAGAAACCATGTCAAATTTTAATTTGAAGTCTAACGATAATGACCCTCGAATCCAAGTGGTCGTCTGTAATTATGGACATGGCTATACAAATAGATTAATCCCTGCAGGGGAGTACTAATTTACCCACATGACTTGCCCAGCCCGTAAGCCAAACACACTTCCTTTGGTGAGTCGACCGAGGAGTTCGAGACACAGTATTTTTCAACAAGAAAGTCCTATTGAGATGGATCACCCATGCGAGATGAAACCCCAACTTGGTACAAGCTATTTATAGAACTTACTAAGCGGGCACGCAAGTTGTGTCGGAGGGGCCAGTGTAAGGTAGTTAGTATGTGGGTCAATCCCCCAACATAAGAAACAGTGCTCACCTGCACATTATAGTATTACACTGGGTTCCTAAGGAACATAGGATTTTACGGTCCCATGTCCTCACACACCTGTGTTCTAACTCAATAAGACCCTTCCCTTACTTCACCAAGCGATACCCATATCCTGCGTGTGGAAGTACAAGTGTTACTTGAATTAACGACGTCACCAAAATTCGGTCCTTAGTGGTCCGGACAAGACTACCACAAATATCCAAGTCTCGTGCACGAAGGCACCCACACTACAACCACTTGTCTAGACCCAGATCCTTTTTAATTTGACAAATATAAACTTAACAACCAGATGCGAAGATCTGGACAAAAGTATAAGAATAAAATGTTGTGTTTCCCACAGTTGACGAGTTAACCCCGTCAACCAATCTAATGCGTCTACTAGACTCGCAAGGCTAAGCATCCAACATATATAATAGATATATCATCACAACTATCTAATCTTAAGCATATTTGTAATGGAAATAACAAGGATGATTGTAGGATCAAGGATAACTGACTAGAGGGGGGGTGAATAAGAGATTCTAAAATATTTTCACTTTCTAAAACTAATTCCTACAAAAGTAGAGCTAAGCAAGATTTAAAAAACAATTTAAGACCTACTCAATTCTAGTAAGGCTAAGGCACCACAAGACAAGTCTCTACAAATATTTTTCTAGCACAACTAAATAAGTCAATCTCAATTTGCTAGAAAATATAAATGCAGAAAGCAGAGACAAAGAAATAACCAAATGGTGACTCGCTATGTTTTCCTGTGGTATCGAAGACTTGCCGGTCTTCACTAATCCACGTTGAGGAAAGCCTAAGCAACTTGGACCGACTCCACAAATTAAGCCTTACTCCTCAATTTCACTAGTGGTTGTCCTTTCTCCACTTTGGAGATGGCGAACACCGAACCACTCACAATTTGGCACCGGGCCTCTTCACAATCTTCTTGAAGAGATCACCAAGTGAACCCCCGCCAAGCAATCTAGGTGTTGGCAAACACCAAGAGTAATGAACCACAATCTTCGCTTGACGGCAAACAAGTGCTAAGGATCAATATAGAATGAATGCACTTGAATTATGCTCAAGCACCTCACAATGAATGAAACAAGTGTATATGAGGTGTAGAGAGAATGCTCTTAGCTCAAAGATGTTAAATGAAGTCTCTCATTATGTCCTTGAGTTGGTAGAGGGGTATTTATACCCCCCCCCCCAAAACAAATACGATTGTTGGAGGTAAAACAAAGAATTTTTCAGCATGAGCGGTAGTAGCGCCGTTTAATGGCCGGTACTACCGCACTTCCTCCAACTGCACAGTAACAGCTAGCACGGGCACATTTAATGCCTCTGATCTAGCCGTTGGAAATGCAGAGCAGTACTACCGCCGTTAATCATATGGTAGTTCCGCTCTCCGGTCATTCTGATTAGGGAAATTTTGATAAACGCCACTGCTTAGTGATCCTATCAGAGATATGTCACTCCTTAGTTGGAAATTCGATAGATGCCATTGAGAAGCTAGGAACGTCCCAAAAATGCCATTATGGATGTTTTTACCCATTTTTCTCAAATAAATCCCTATATTTAGCTTGGTAATTTATAATGGACACTTATGCCCCCTCCATCTTTCCCTTCCCCTCTCCTCTCCTCTCACCTCCTCTCCCCTCCTGGCTCCGGCGGGGCTTGTGGCGCGACGCCATTGCTCGCCGTCGGTGGCGCGACCGAATCCGGTGACGGCGTGGCTCGGCGACGCACTCCTCTCCCCTCCTGGCTCCGACCGGATCCTCTCCTCTCGCCTCCTGGCTCCGGCGGGGCTTGTGGCGTGACACCATGGCTCGCCGTCGATGGCGTGATTGGATCCGGTGGCGACGAAGAGGATGGCGGCGGTGAAGCTCAGCGGTGCGAGGAGGAGGCAGAGGCGGCTCGTGCGTGGGCTCATAGCAGGGTGGAGCCGGCGGGGCTTGTGAAACGACGCCATGGCTCTCCGTCGGTGGCGCACGAGGCGGTGAGCGCGGAGGACAACTGGTCGCGCGGGACGCCTGGATCCGGCGGCCCCGAGGCTCGGTGGCCTGGCTCACGTTCGGCCGAGGAGACGGTGGCGGCGACCGACGAGAAGCATGATGGCTGCAACGAGGAAGCCATGGAGCTCCCCTATGGGCAAGCATGGAAGGCGGTCATCCACCACTCAGCGCTGGATCTGGAGTGGTTGAGGTCGGTGGCGAAGGCTTCGATGTAGGAGATCGCCGTAGCCGATGGAGGCATAGCCGGGGATGAGAATGAAAGAGAGATGGAGAGAAGCCAATGCCATGCAAGCCATTGAGCTTCATCGCCGTCGTCCTCATATGCCTCCTCCTCGTGCCGCCAAGCTTCACCGTCACCGTCCTCTGCGTTGCCAAGCCGCACCATCAACGGATCTGATCGGAGCCAAGAGGGGAGAGGAGGTGAGAGGAGAGGGGAAGGGAGAAATGGATGGGCATAAGTGTCCATACGAAAGTACCAAGCCAAATACAGGGATTTATTTGAGAAAAAATGGGTAAAAACATCCATAATGGCATTTCTAGGACGTTCCTAGCTTCTCAATGGCATCTATCGAATTTCCAACTAAGGAGTGGCATATCTATGATAGGATCACTAAGCAGCGGCGTTTATCGAAATTTCCCTTCCGATTATAAGGGGTGGTACGACCACTTTGCTTTGAGGTCCAAAATAGGCCTTGACTGGAAATAACGTACCGCCAAGTAAAGTTAGGAACTTTTGGTGTGCGGTGGTTTCGCTTCGAATATGCAGTCATAACGCGACGTGGTAGTTCCGCCATAATAACTTCGGTACTACCGCTTACCCGGTGAGCAACCAAGCTCAAAATGTGTCACTTTGGAAAACACGTATTGCCAAGGTTTGGTTCGACCGGGTTGTGGTAGTACCGCACCACTATCCCAGTCATACCGCTATGCGGTAGTACCGCTAAGTAAACGTCGGTACTACCAACTTTCCCGAGAAAATGCATAGTTGGCTTCCAAAACAAACTTGAAGTTCATGCATGATCCTAGATTGATCCAAATGACACAAGAACATGCTATCAAGCTACTAGTCATGACCCCTCTTAATAGTACGACATTTAACCTAAAATCTGGTCTTCCTTCCTTTTCCCCTAAGACCGGTAAATACAAAAAAGATCCTAGATTACTTGTACCTTGTCTTTGAACCATATTGATCTTCATATTGACCTTTAGCGTGCATCTCCAGGTTGTTATATTCATCACCGAGACTAAACCTTGTAAACACTCAATAAACATGTTAGTCCTATATTCATATATTGTTATTAATTACCAAAACAATGTTTAGGGGCCTAGATTCTTTCAATGATCAGCAAGAATAGGACATAGCTAACTAACTCATAAAATATCGAGATACCAACATAGCTTGCAAGCAAGTGTCATTACCATTCAAAATACTAACTTAACAAAATATGGGATCAATATGATAAAAAAAAAGTTCAAATGATGCATGCCTTGCTGAAAGTCCAATTGTTTGCTCTCGGTGGCGTAATCGTTCACGTCCGGCACTTTGGATTCTAAAGAAAGACGTCAACGAATAAACGTCGAGAAAAGCCCAAAAATTCAAATTGCTAAAAAAATGGATGAAATTTATACAGTAGTAATATTGTCATTTTAGATGAATTTAGGTGAAATAATTATTTCAATTGGAGTTAGTATATGAAAGTTATAGCAGTTTCAAGATCAAATTAGAAGAAAATCCAGCTTCTGTTGCTATTCACCCGAATTTAATTATCTCATGAAAATTTGCATAACAGTGGTGGAGGTAAGATTTACATGGCATGAAAAATAAGAAAAATTTATGATCAATAAAAATTGAATTACTCTATTTGGAGTTCAAACGAATTTTCTATGAATTTTTGAAGTTAATTCAATTTCTAGTGTAAAAATAACTCTTTACCGAATTTAATTCTAATTCTAAAATTTTCTGTGGTAGTAACATATTTAAAATTTATGCCATGAGTAAGTATGTTAAAAATTCAAACCAACAAAATTGGTTTCACTCATTTTGGAGTTAAAATGAATGAGTTATGAATTTTTGAAGTTATTTGAATTTACAGTGCAAAAATAAATCACTTCAGAAATTCTAAATGCATTTAATACTTTTATGCCCGAGCTAACCTAGCCTCTATTGCTGATATGTAGGGTCCGCTGCATAGTGTTCTTTTTTATTTTAATTTCTGAATTAAAATCTAATAACAGGTGGGGCCCGTTTGTCATTTACTCGGTCTGTGGCATAGGGCATAGACTAAAGGTCAACATGCTCAGTCAAAGGTCCATGGACCATGGTCCATCGCGCACTGATTTATGCTGGGCCTGCGTGTCAGTGAGTCCAATGTAAACCAGAGTCGATTTAATCCCTCAATTTTTGTGCATGGACCCACCCGTCATAGAAACAAATGTGCCATTAAATCAACAGATAACCAATCATTAAACCTAAAGGACAAAGATTTGTTGCTAATTAATTCGCTATAGTAATTGTCGGACATTCCGACAACATAGGAGCTCCTTGGCTCGATCTCGCCTGGCGTCTCGCCGGCGATAAAGACCTTGGCAGCGCGGTTGAGTGGTAGGAATGGAACCTTTGTGTCCTTGCGAACCTCCCCGTACTGGCGGCGAACCTCATGGCGGCGTGTAGCGGCGGCACACCGGAGAAGGGCGACAGCGAGCTATGGCTACATGTGCATGTCACAACCCGGTGGTGTTGTGAGTGAATTAGTGCGTGCATGTGCTCCTACGTGGTGCAGTGAACTCACCGAAAGGATGGAAAGGTCAAGGGGAGCTCGATGGTTGCTTGTCGACGGCAATGGTGGCGGCGGCGCTCGGCGTCGCGTGGAGGAGGCGATCTGAAGAAAGAAGAAGGCAGTTAGATGTTGGGATCGCTTAAGTGAGCTATGGAGGTGGTGCCATTGCATGGAATCGAAGTAACACTCACCACGTCAGAGATGATGAAGAAAATAGGGTTTTCGGTCGAACAAGGAGAAACTTCAAAATCTAGAGGCTCCAGCGAAGCATTAGGAAAAAGAGTTGAGGAGAAATACTCCTTATGCTATATGGCGCATGGTGATGCACTTAAGAGAGGATAAGTCTCACCGAGGTGGAAGTTGACATGACTGTGGCTTTTGGTGCGCGTCTACCGGTGTTGAGGATGACGATTGCGTTCCGGGTGCTACAAGCAAAATCAAAGGCTTTCATTAGCAAAAACGGAGACGGTGAGGGAAGTAGAAGAGGAAGGACACTGGTGCTCGAAGCTTACCCTAGCGAGTTACTCGTAATAGCGTCCTCCTCCTTAGCACCGAGAGGAGAAGTGAGGCGAGAGAGAAGGCAGCGAGGGGGTTTAAGCATGGGCGATGGATGGATTGGAGACGGCGTGAAGTGGCGAAGCACGGGATAGGCTGACATGGGCGGTGGATTCATGGCGTCTATTGCTGGGCTCAGAGGCGCTCGGCTGCGTGGCTTGAGTCGTCACAAGGCCACCTGCACGAGTGGAAGACAGAACTGACAAAGTGCCTAGGGCGGCGATGACTTCAATGAGCGCGAGTTAGCTCTCACGGATTCGTTTAGTTGGTTCGGTCGAATCAAGTCAAAAGGTTTGGTCCGGTCGGGTTTGAGTCCAACAACGTTGACTGAAATTTCAATTCCAACCTTCCACTTTGACGGACGATTAAAAATAGCAAATAAATACGCAAAATTCTAAAATTTTTCAAAGAGGTTCCTGGGATGGTCTGGTACACATATAAAATTTCTAACCTCAATGTTCATATTTTATTTGCTTATTTTTAATTCTGTGACCGCAGGGTTATTGAAATGGAATTTGAATTTTTTAAGGTTGATTTGGTTTCTAAACATTTGGGGAAAATATATTTATTCATGATAAATATTATAATTATTAAATAAATTATTTTCCAAGGATGATCACAAGTATTTATTGTTTTCTTTTGGAGCTTCAAATTCAGTTATATGTTTAACTTTGATTTGAAATTGTACAAATGGAATACTTGTGCAAATGCTCACAAATCAAATGCATGCTTCGGTTTAATACAATAGGGCTGTGACAGATAGTATACATTGTGACAGTATACATAACTTGAGTGTGGTCCAACAAGGGAAAAAAGGTAATTTCGTGTGGCTAGAAAAATAAAACAACAGGAAAATGTGATAAAGGATGGGAAATATTATCTTGTGCATCTACATATCTTTTAAGTGGTATAGTACGAAGGTCAATCTTTGGAGCGCGGTGTTTCGAGGGTCGCCGTTCTTTGGACCGGTATTTCAATAGAAAGGGTATTTCTCAGCCTAACAAGTGACTTAAGCCTAGCAGCCCAGTCAGCCCAATTACTTTATTGGGCTCGGTCCAACCCAACCACATTTGGTCCCCATGAGGCCATGATTGCTTAGGTCCACTTTTGTAGATTAAATTTCTGGGAGCAAGCTCTCCAGTCACTAGCTTCTTTCTTTCTTTTTGAACGATCCAGACATCCAATGACTAGTTTCAAATAGGAGAGCAAAATTGGTATGTACTTCTCGCATAGGATCAAAAAATGAACGGAATTTTTGGGTTGCTCTTTGTCACCATCTCATAGGCCATGCTTGTCTTTATTGGTTCAGCTATCTCAATTCCTTTGTGGCATGAAGGATTGAATCTACCGTTTTATGGTCTGCAAGTAGTAAAACTAATATTTGGCAAACGTGAAGTCTACAATTCAATAGAAGAAGGCAGGCACATGCTGCACTGTCTATCCGTCCTGCCATCTAAACAAATAACAGCATCAAAGCAAATTCCCACAGTATACTGTATAGTAGTAGTCCCGACATACTATTACAAAGCTGTATAGTCATTACAACTAGAGTGACCACAATCACTTAGCATTCGTAGGCGTCAGTTCAGTAACCCTAACTTTTTTTTTTGAATGATAACCGCTAGGAGATTTGCCTGTTATATTAATAAAGAAGGGCGGAACGCGGGCCGCAAAGTATCAGTTACAGGTTTACTAGGCCTTAATTACAAAAGATTGAAAAACTCCAGGCAATTGCCCCCCGCTAGGAACCAAGTTCTACCCTCCTCCTTGATCTTCGCTAGGAGTTCCACCGGTCTGGTGGCTTTGTTGTTGAAGATTCTAGCGTTTCGTTCCTTCCAGATTTCCCAGATAATGAGAATCAGGATCGTGGTCGTGGTTTTCCTATGGGAGCCTTTTGTTTCCACCACGTTTGACCACCAGTCTCGGAAGTTCAGGCTAGGGGCCCAAAGAGATGGTTGTAAGCTGTCGTTGCCTAGCCAGCCCGCCATGTGCTTCCAGATTCTGATAGAGAAGCGACATTGAGCGAAGAGATGTATGGCCGATTCCAGAGTGTGTCTGCATAGGGGGCAAAAGCGCTGGTTAGGCCATCCCCTGGCTTCCAATCTGTCTGAGATCCAGAGCTTATTTTGGATTGCCAACCACATGAAGAATTTGCACTTTAGGGGGAGGGGCGTGGGTTTTGCAGATTAAAGTTTTGAAATTCGTCGCAATGGACCCTAGGAAGTATAAATTGTAGGCAGATTTTTGACGAGTAGGATCATGTTAGGGTAGGCTTCCACGATATGTCGTCCGGGTTGGCTTGTGTCAGGTGTAATTGGTTGATTCTGATCCAGAGTCCCACGAATTGTTGGATGTGGTGGATTGTCAAACCCTGTAGAAGGTTTAAATCATGTATCTATCGTCCATTTTGTAGCGTCGAGGCCACATTTCTGTTTTTCCTTTTTAAAATTTCGAAGATCTTAGGGGCTAGATCTTTGGGTGCTTCTTCACCTAGCTGGGCCGAGTACCAAAAATTTGCCATCTGGCCATCTCCGAGGGATATTCTAGTTGCTGCGCGAAAAAAATGATCCGGTCCGTTTCGTCGCAAGGGATGTCCATACCTACCCAAGGTTTGGATTGGTCCTTCCAGTTTTGCCACATCCATCGCAGTCTAAGTGCCGAGGAGAATTGCGGAAGGCTGAGAATGCCTAGGCCACTCAGCTGGGTTGGACGACACACTTTGGCCCAATTAATTTTACTCTTTCCATTTGTGCTGTTTACGTGGCCAGCCCACAAGAACCATCGCTTGATTCGGTCCATGGAGTGAAGGACCGTCTTGGGAGTTTTGAAGACCGTGAGGTAATAAATAGGGATCGAGGTGAGGACGGATTTAACCAGGGTGGCCCACCCTGCGAAGTCTTTTGTAAGTGAGTGGTAAATCAAGATATTTGATCAGAAAGGTCGATCGGATTGCTGGGAAGTCTTGGAGGACCGTGTTCAGGTTAAGGTGGTTGCAACTAATTGGGAGAACCTTGCTTTTTTAGGAAGTTGGTATGAAGGCCAGAGACCATCCCGAAATTGGAGAGAATCCGAGAGGTTGTGTAAATTTCGCTTGCACTTGGGTTGATGAAAATGGATGCATCATCCGCATAAATGGAGGTTCTGAGTCTGGTGAAGTGGTCTTGTGTGTGGGCCAAGGCGCCCATGTCCGTGGCTACCTCAAGAAGGCGCTGGATGGGGGTCAATGGCCAATATGAAGAGGAAGGGTGAGAGGGGGTCTCCTTGCCTCAGCCCCCTTCCATGGGCGATCGCCTTCCCGGGGATGCCATTTAGAAGGACTCTAGACGAGGTTGATCTTAAGAGGGCCGCAACCCAGTTTGTCCATCTATAGGGAAAGCCACTTTTTTGGAGGAGATCGAGGAGGTAGTCCCAGCGGACTGTGTCGAAAGCTTTTGCAATGTCTAGTTTGAGAAAAAGCGATGGGGTTCTGGAGCGGTGAAGCCTTCTTACCAGGTTGCGGACGTAAAGGAAGTTGTCTTGAATACTCCTTGTCTTGATAAAAGTGCTTTGAGCTTACGAGACCAGACTGTCCAGGAACGGGGCCACCCGCAGTGCTAGTGTCTTTGCAATCCACTTTCCCAGGCCGTGAATGAGGCTGATAGGTTTATAGTCTTGCACTCCGTCTGCCCCCTCTTTTTTTGGGATGAGCACGATGTTAGCTGTGTTAAGAAGGTGAAGATGAGACGTGCAGAGAGAGTGGAAGCTGTGGAAAACTGCCATGATGTCAGCTTTAATGGTTGACTAGCAAGATTTGTAGAAAATAGTAGAAAAGCCTTCCGGCCCCGAAGCTTTGTCCCCCGGTAGGTGGTCTAGAGCGTTGAGAACTTCGTTTTTTGTGAAAGCATCTTGTAGGTTGTGCAAGTCTGTCGTAGGTGGGTTCAGCACGTCCCAATTAAGGATAGTGTTGCGTGGTTCAGGTGGGGCAAGCGTGTCTTCGAAGTGATTTTGGATTATGTCCTCTTTCTCTGTGTGCGAGGTTGCCCAGCCATGCCCAAATTGGAGCCTTAGGATGTGATTTTTACGTCTGCGGCCGTTGGCTTTAAGATGAAAGAATTTTGTGTTGGCGTCGCTTTCTCTAAGGTTGACAATACGTGAACTCTGGCGTTTCCTGGTACGCTCAATCACTGCCAGCCCCATGACTCTCTTTTTTAAGTTTGCTCTCAGTACAAATTCCTGAGAAGTTAGGACCCTGATTTCTTGAGCCACATCAAGTCGCAGGATGAGCTCTAAGGCCATGTGTAGTTGGAGCTTTGGTCTAGGGAAGAGGTCTCCGCTCTAGGATTTTAATGTGGACGCTGTTGCTGCTAATTTGTGATGTATCCAGTGCATCGGCTCTGTATGCGGGCAGTGGGCGAGCCATGCTTTTTGGATCATCTCGAGGAAGCCTGGCATCTTGGTCTAGAAGCTTTCAAACCGAAATATTTTTGGGCGACCAGGACCAGAGGTGTTTGATAGCAACAAGGGGCAATGATCGAAGATTGAAGAAGACAAAGCCTGAAGAACATGGTTTTCGAAGAGGGTGTCCCTGCCTGCATTACAGAAGGCTCTGTCCAGTCTGACTAGGGTTGGGCGCAGACGTTCATTGCTCCACGTGAACTTTCTGTTCTGAAGGTGAATTTCTTTTAATTCACAGTTATTAAGAGTATTTTGGAATTGTGCCATGCGTCTCGGATTGATGTTGGAATTGTTTTTGTCGGCGTCTTGGCGGGTGAGGTTAAAGTCGCCCAGGACCAGCCAGTTGGTGCCTAGGGGGGTTTTAAGGAAGCAATTTCCTACAGAAAAGCCCGCTTGGTGCTGCTTCGGGAGGGTCCGTAAACGATGGTTATGCGGAATGTCGAGTTGCACTCTCTTAAAGTGACGGTCGCCGACAAGTTGTAGACCAACTGTTGCACATCCGCTACATCGATACTCTCGCTGTTCCACAGGAGTAGAATGCCGCCCCTCATGCCCTCTATGGGTTTTTGAACAAAGCTTTGCAGGTTGAAGCCCCCCGAGGTAGCATGCTAGGCTTTGGTCGACATTGTTTAGTTTGGTTTCCTGAAGGCAGGCTAAATGGCATGTTGGTGCGGTCAAAGTCTCGTGGACAGTCATTCTTCTAGCTTGGTTGTTAAGGCCGCGCACGTTCCAGCTTAAAATATTGATGTTTGGACCATTCATTAGTAGTTGAGGAAGCCGCTTGAAGAGGAATGGCCGTGGTGTTCGGGATGATCTTTATTTGGTTGCACGTAGTAGCATTTCGTTGATTTAACTGAGCTGGAGCCGGAAGTATCCAAGCATCCGAACCAGCTGAGGCCTCTTAGGAGTTTACAACAGAAACCAATGCCCTTTGTCATACAATCAGCATCAATCACACAAGGGGTCGACCGGAACAAACATCCCAACCGGCTGAGGTCTCTTAGGAGATGAGAGCAGGTATTAACATCATTTGACATACAAACAACATCCGAAGAGTAAGACGGCTGACAACAGAACCATCATTTGTCATACAAACAACATCCGAAGAGTAAGACGGCTGACAACAGAAACCAACACCCTTTGTCATACACTCAACATCCATCATATAGAAGGACGGCCAAAGCAAACCACCGAACCGACTAAGGCCTCTTAGGAGTTGAGAACAGGGACAAACATCATTTGTGAAACAAACAACATCCAGCAAACAGAAAGAAGTGCAGAAATTAAACGACGACGAATAAGCAAAAGCGACAGGAGTGATCATGTTACTCTGCATGTTCTTAGCAATGTTGTCAACTACAGCAGACTGAGCAGCAGGCACTAGGCTGCTGCCACGAGGGCGCCTTGAGCTGCAGGTGGTGTCTGAGGGGTTTGTGGAGGCATGGGTAGTGTAGTATCCGCAGCCTCTATCTCTTGGCTATCGGTCACGCCGTGACCTCCAAGCTCGGCAAGGGCTTCGTCCGCCAACGAAGTGAGCTGGCAGTCCATCTTGAAAAGCTGCGACAGAGCGACAATTGTGTCTTGCAGTAAAGGCACTTCAAACGATGAGAGGTATTCTTTGAGCGCCTCCTCCGTTAGTGGTTGGTCTTTAGGTAGGGTGTCCAATTTTCGGGCAAGGGCTTCTTGGGTGCGGTGCAGCATGGAGACTGGCTTTCGTTTGGCCGCGAGACGCGTACTGTGTCGGAGGCTGAACCGCCCAGGAAGGCAGCTGCATTTGGTTTGGGGAGGAGTCGGTGCAGGGGCTGCAAGGGTTGGGGGAGATGGGGTAGAGAACATCACCTCTTTTAGGTCCTGCCACTTTTCGATCTCCTGGGTGCTGCTATCAATTGGAGGGTGCATCTCTGGTGGCATCTGCACTTGGTTTGGAGGGAGTTGGTGTCCCTAGGTGGTGATCTGCCGGTGCGTTGTTGCCTAATCAGTAGTCGGGTGCTGAGGGAGGTGTGGTCCTTTGGAGGGTGTCATGTTCCTTCCTACAAGGTCCGACCCTTGGAGTTCAACGGATAGCGCCTCCTCAGTGCTACCCTGATCGGAGGCCAAGATGTTGGCAGTGAGGAGGGGCCGCTTCATTGAGTGCTTCTGGGTTGCGACTAGTGAGTTAATTGGAGCCAGTTCTGGAGAGAGCTTCTAGATGGGCGGTGGTGAGTCTGCAAGGGCTAAGTCAATGTGGTTCTCCTGACCGGTGTTGGACTCTTGAACTGGGACCTACTTCGGAGATGTTGGAACAACTAGTCGGCCCGCTGCCTGGAGGAAGTTAGACCATGTTGGTTTGGGCTGTTTAGTTGTCGAAGGACCCGGGGCGAGCCCGAGTTTACCAGCGATCGCGAATGTAGCCATGATGTATTCCTCAGCTTTATGTAGCCAATCGCCTCGAGCCTCCTCGGAGTAGGGAGGAGTTTGCAGGGAGGGTTGGTGAGGGGTGTTGTCGAAGACTTCATGTAGAGATTCACGCAGGAAGTTGGCGTAGGAAGTGAAGAGCTCCTGGAGAGTATGGTCAGTGTATACTTTGACCTATTCTGGTGACTGCTTGGGTAGACCGAAGCAGGTTGCACCTTGTCCTGAAGCACCAGGTGATGGTGCTGGTCCCCTCAGTGCCACAACCCAGCGCCGACCATCCCAGTTGTCGCCATGGGAGTGTCCCCGACGGGGGGAACGTTCCCGTTCCCGGCCAGAGCCTTGGCGCTGCCTGAATGTCTTGTCAGAGCTCCTGTAACTTCTATGGCTGGTGCGGTTGTGACGGCCCTTGTCGTCGTCCTTGCGCCTCCGGGTCATGGTGGTAGGGTGGTCATCGAGACCCCTGACAAGGGGACGGCGTTGGTCGCGGGGATCGTGATAAGCTTCGCCGTGGTTTCTTCGCTTCCTCTTCTGCCTCACGGGCCAGGAGGCAAGCGGCTCGGTCCCCCTTTTGATTCTGGCATGCCATCCACTGCCCCCCAAGTTCCAAGGTAGGCTGGTTGTGATCGGCTCGTACGCAGCAGTGTCCGCCACCGAGATGAAATCGTCGAGTGGTGCGGCAGTGTGATCCTCAACGTAATCGAGGTGAATGATCACCCGGTGGGTGAGTCCTCGCCTCCATTTGTCCGAAAGGCGGGAACTCACTTTTGGTCTACTTGGATCAGTACCTTGCGTAGTGAAGGTGATCTAGGCCACCTTTGGAATAAAGCTCGGGTTGGCTGTCTAGGCCCAGAGGTTGAGGGTCCTCGTGTCCTCCCGACTCGCTGAGACACCTTCAATGGTGTGCAACGAGCATTTCCTTCCGACGATGCGCTCCGCTACGTCCGGTGTCCAAGTGAACACCGGTAGCCCTTCCAGATAGAGCCGCACTCGGAAGAATATCGCCACTCCGAAGGCATGACTCACCGACCTCCAGGGTTGCACATGGATCTCTAGAGCATCATGTTGGAATTTCTTCGCATCGTGCACTCTGTCCCTGGTATGCTTGCTGTCGAACTTGAGGAGGTAGGTTTCCGGGTGATGGAGAGAGATGTTGACTTCTTCCCGGCGCAGGCCGAAGCAACGCCGGACCGCCTCAGCAACTGCTCTATCATCGGCGTTTGTATCGCCCTTCAGCGCCCACGCCACTAAAGCAGTGGCTTCCCAGTCCTAACGGGCTAGGTCAAGCCGGGGGTAGCCATTGACGATGCAGTAGTCCTCCTCCGGCCGGGTATTAGGCGCGCCCAGGAACGTCATGGCTCGGGCCTGTGGCTTCGGGGTAGCCCGCCGACGAGGTGACTTCGGTGGGTCTTGCTGACATGAGGTGGTGGCTTGGAAATGCTTTGGCCTGCACCTGCACGCCCTTGCCCTGTGACCTGAGGTGAAGCAGACGAGATACCGAATGGGATCACGACAGTTGTGAACTTTATGATCACGCGTGAGGCAGCGAAAATATCCTCCTTCGGTTTTAAGGAGCAAGGAGGTTGGTGAGGTTGTGTCAGCCCGCTGGGTGGTTCGCCGACCATCTGCACGCCACCAGTGAGGCCGTTTTACTCCCTGCCACCCCTTTGTTGCGTCGGGCCGCACGACTTTGAGGTTGAACGAGGCCATGCCCTCTCTGACTTGGGGATACGCAGCTCGCTCGAGGAAGCTTCGATGGGATGGGGCGCGCCGTGTTACTTCAGTAGCTTTGAAGGAGCTTTGTGGCTCTTGAGTGGAGTTGGGTGGAGGGGCGTTTGGGCAGGCAAGCGCAGTAAATGAGGTGCCGTTTGGTGGAACCTTACGCTGAAGGATTAGCACAAAAGATGGAGTCTTCAATCTTGGGTCAGTGGCCGGTCGATCTGAATGAGCCTGGGAAGCCCTTGTTGAGGGAGCCGAGGTCAAGTGAGCGAGCTTGGAGGGCTTATCGGGGCTTGAAGGATGGAGGTGCTAGGGGATCCGAGGCCAAGCGAGGTCGATCTGGATCTGGCCTGGCGGTGACTGCTTGGTGAGAGGGGGTGGGGATGGACTGAAGGGGAGGGAGGTGGAAGAGGAGGTGGGGCGGGGAGGGTGTGGAAGGTGGGGATGTGGCGTATGGTGGCGATGACCGGTCTGGAGGGGCGGGGAAAGGGGAAGGGCGGAGGCGGCGGAGGGATAGGGAGGGGTGGCATAGAGGGGGGACTGGGGGCATGGCTGGAGGTGGGGGAGAAGGTGGAAAAGGGCGCAGGAGCTTGGCCGCCGGTGCCGGAGCAGCACCGGCGCGGAAGATGGGGGTGCCGTGCCGGTCACTACGGAGTCGCCAGAGCGAGATATGCTAGTTTTCACTGTTATAGGTCTAACTATGAATCCATGATCCCCTCTCATTGCCTCGTGTAAACTGTGCTTTCTCCTTGGAATTCCTTAAGTTTAGCAGGTAGTGGCTGTCGTTCCCATTGACCCAAAAATGCACCGTCGACGGACGTGATCGAAGACGAGCTTCTCCCGGCCGGTCTTGACACTATCCTAGCGAACATATTCACCCGCCGGATTTCGCTTGAAGTCTCTCTCATTCTCATCCAACGGTTAGAAAAATCGGAATTGCACTTGCGCATTCGGAGGCGCGGCGGCATTCGGCAAAAGCGAAGACGGGCAAGACGGGCACACGCACATGCGCAGCACGCCAGAACCTACCCAAGGTTACACGACACACAGGGGCCGGGCTCCCCTCCGTTGCCTTGCCTTTCTTTTCCTCTCGCTCTCCGCCTCCCTTGAGTCGACTCGAGCCGCTTCCACCCACCTCCCCTCCTCGTCCTCCTCCTCCTCCTCAGGACCTCATTAGCTCCACTCCTCCGCGCGCGCCTCCCCCTGGCCCCTCCCTCTCGCGGCCAAAACGAACGCCTCGCGGAGCAGGGGAGCGTAGAGCCAGGCGGTCGGAATGCCCGCGCAGAAGCGCCCGCTCCCGTCGCCCGCTCCCGACCACGACGGCCACGTCGAAGAAGCTCCCGACGCAGCTGGCGCCGACGGCAACGCCGGCGTCGGCGGTCTCCCCCCGAAGATGCCGAACGGAGCCACCGCGGAGCAGGGGAAGGAGCGGCGCGACGGTGGTGAGCTTTGACGACGCCCGGCCGCCGCCGACGCCTCTCTCTCGTCGCGATGCGCGTACGCATCGCGTTCTCTGTTTCTGTGTGGGTGTCGCTAAGTGGCGTGTGTGTTTGATAGGCTTGGCAGATTCCGATGCGGAGGAGGAGGAGGAGGAGGAAGGCGGTGGCAGCGGGGTCGACGAAGATTGCGGCAGCCAGTCGTCGCAGAGAGACGGCGACATGGACGAGTAAGTAAACCGTGAACGCCATCTCCTCTCTCCTTCCCACCCTTTTCCATCTCCTTCGCCTTCGCCTCCTCTGCCCTCCGTTGCGATTTGGCATCGTCTTCGTGCCGCGTCCCCGTGTGCTAGCTCCGGTTCGGCGTGTTGGTCGAGGTTCGCGGAGGCCACCGTCAGGAGGTGTCTGGCCTAGCCGCCGGCACTGGCGGTGGTCGCGTTGTCCGTATCGCGTCGGCTTGAGCTCTGCCGTCACCTGCGAGGCATGGGATCTTCGTGGTGTCGTGCCTCGTGAAGCTGGCTCGGGTTCGTCGTGGCGACGGCGGCGGGTCACCATGAGTCGTTCTTCGTTCGGCGGAGTCGGCTGCACTGGCGGTGGCCGCTTCGTTCGTGTCGCGTCGGCGCGAGCGCTCCCGTCACTGCCGAGGCATGGGATCTTTCCGTAGCATGCATGCTTTCCGCTTTCGTCATGTCGCACGGCTCCGCGGAGGCGCCGTGCTCGTGACGGCAAATGCCGGGAGCGGCATCCAGGGGGGATCGCCGCATGCCGAAGCTGTTACGCCGGAGCCGCCAGCCACATCTGAACCGGCAGTCCTGTTCGTCGTGGTTTCAGTCGTGTATTGGAACAGTTCGCGTTTTTGTTGCTCCTGAATCGTGTGCGACCACGGTGAACTCTTTCGTGTGTCTGCTTCGTTACTGCTAACCTGACCTCCAGGATCGCAATGGTTTTACCATGCTTAGGCGTACGTCTGAGCCCCCGTCAGGCTGCCACCCGTGTGCACTCGTGTTCGTCATGTCGAATTGTTTTGTGCAGACGCCATGCTCTTAATGGCAAGCGGCAGGATAGCATTCAAGCTCATTCAGCCCATGTAAGATCTCCCGGTGGGGCTATCAGTTATGTCATTGGTGCCACCTTCGTCTGTATTGGGAATCTGTTCTCCATGTTTCCAGCAGTGCATTGGAAGAGTTCACAGTTTTCTTGGTCATGAATTGTGCCATCGAGCTCTGAATATATGATATCTAGTTCTACTGTTCCTATCCTGGCCTCCATGACTGCGATAGGCCTTACCCTGCTTAGGTGTCTTTAGTCTTAACTCAGTTTGGTGGACATGCTTTTCTTGTTCTTGTGACATACCATATGATTTCCCTTCCATCAGCTGTCTTTGTGAGTCCTCGTTGCCGAAATTCATAAGGATCACTGCATAGTATATTAGAGTTATTTTCTTTTCTTTTTTCCCTTTCTGTTGTGTATGTGTGTGTCCTGCACTTAATACTAGTTGCTAGGTGCAATTCAGCCCCTCAATTGCTGTAGGATCTGTGCAGTTTCCAATTAGGAAAGTATATTATTACTCATTAGAAAAGCTCTATTGTTAGATTGGGGCACACACATTGTCAGATTTGGTCCAGATAGTTATGTAGGCACAGTTTTTTTAGACCTCGTATTAGTGTGCCTTGGACTTTGTTGGTACTTCTTAGATCTCTCAGCCGTTTAATTGAATTCAGTCCACTTTTCAGCCACTATAAATGTACAAGTGTTCATTTTATTCCCCCGCCTGTCAAATATGACTTGACATGCTTTCAATTAAGAACCCTTTCCAGTGTTCAATTACTGCTCAGGTGCTAATAAATTCATTTTTTTTGCCCTTCTATAATCCCACTGTGCACATTACCTTCTTTATATTGTAACTATGCATTTTTGAAATAAAAAAAACTTGTGGTGCAGTTCTATGTGTCCATAAATTGTAGATCAATAACTGATATGATAATGGATACCGAAAGATTTGATCGTGATGTTAGTCAAAGCCTGAAACTGGTATCTAAATATTGTTTTCTCATACAGGTTCATACTAGTGAAATTAATGGATATACGGAAGGAAGTGCAGTGCCCTATATGCTTAGGTAAGGATGTACTTTCTCAACTTGCTTTCAGATTCAGATATAAAATTCTCTACTTTGTATAGTTTCTCTCTTGACAGCGTTACATGTAATTGGAGTGGGATGATGTTGTTATGTAGATGACAGTTTTTTTATTACTATTTACTACAAAAGGTGAAACTAGCAAATTCAACGCTCTACAAGTTTCTGTTATGCAAGTATTCATGTTGTGACTGTAAATACATAGCTGTTTTTTTTTCCTTTCAAAAAGTCACATGACAAAGCTTATGATCTTCACATTTCACAACATTTTTGTGTAAGTGCAACTAGCTAGTTTATACTAGGAAGCTGGGTCGAGTAAGCTTTTCAATGTGAAACTGTAAGTAGCATCTCTGTGCAAACTGTGCATATCTGACTATCTGCTTGTCTTATGGTCCTATTTTGCAGGCATTATCCGGAAGACAAGGACGGTTATGGAGTGTTTGCACCGGTTTTGCAGGGACTGCATAGATAAATCCATGCGGCTTGGGTATGGTCCCTTATATTATTTGTCTAAAATGTCTTGTCTCAGTGTCATTTTCAAAAAGTGAAGATCCAACCTGATTGTGGTTTCAAAATCCAAAAATATACTTTCTTTCTATGATAATCTAAGTGATGCAGTGTTTTTGCAGAAATAATGAATGCCCAGCATGCCGCACTCATTGTGCAAGTAGACGTTCCTTGAGGGATGATCCTAATTATGACGCTTTAATTTTGGCTTTGTATCCAGATATTGATAAGTATGAGGAAGAGGTGATGCATAAGTTCTGCAGTTGTCACACTTAGTTGTTTTCTTTATTTAGCTTTTGTTGTAGTGCCAGTGCGAGTGATTCTAATTAGTTTGATACTACAGGAACTTGCTTTCAGTGAAGAGGAGAGGACTCGCAACAAAAAGGTGGGTTTATCTGACTGTCAATCATCGATGCATTTAATGTCTGGAGGGAAATTATTTCCCCTCCGCATTTGATATTCGTCGTCGTCTTATTGTTATTGACATTAGCTTCATTTCTCATGGAAGATTCAAGCATCCATTGCTGAAACATTTCGAAGACAAACAGAAGCACTTGGGAAGAAGCGTTCCACCACAAAAGCAACAGGTTCAGCTTATTCAAGAAAGTCTCGGGGGAATATGCGGGCAAGGAGGACAGGACGAACTAGTTCTCCTGATATTGTCCCAACTGACTTGGATGATGATGATAGAGAAGAAAATGGCAATGATGGCAGCAAAGAGTCGTCTTCTGTTGATGATCGTTCCCCAGATGTAAGGCAGAAAAGAGCTTGGAGGTGGCCCATGCCACGATCATCCCCTGCTAGGACCATTGGCAGTATCGACAGTAGCTTTGAGGATAATGATGATTTAGGAGGTGGCAGAGATATCATGACTACTTCTCCATTGCGGGGAGAGATGCTTGCCTGGGGAAAAAATGGCACCCGCAGTCAAACTCGACATGGCAATGCCGGTGACTCCAGTGGAAGGACGGTGAAGGGTGGACGTGTTGCCAAGTTGGTGGACTATCTCCGCAATGATGATGAATTTGATAGTAAGGTAAAAACAGTACATCGCACACAATAGTATTTAGATTCACAGTTGCTATTTCCTACTTATGCTTTCGAAGATTCATAATACAATAACAGACTAAAAGGCTGGTTGGAAAGGTATCTTGTGTGTGAGTCTCTGATGGCATGTCTGGTTTGTTTGCATGCCAGATGCATCCCTCTGTTGTGTGTGTCGCTGTGTGTTTTTGGAGTGTTACGCAGGCAATATACACATCAGCATTCAGCATATGCATGTACTTGTGCAGGCTACCCTGGGCTAGTAGAAGTTGTACAAGAAGTCCATTTTCTTGTATCCAATAGGTTTGCTGAATTTTATGTCTCTGTTTTGTAGTTGAACGTGTATCTTATTCTACTTCCACTTGATGGACAAAGTATGCCTAAATTGGAAAGGTCACATGTCAGTTGCCAACGGACACTCTCTGTTCGCCATCTTTGCCAGGTGATCACTAATCACTTGCTTCTATAAACTTGTCGGTTTTTACGCAATTTTAGTTTTATTTGACTCAAGATGAATAAGCAAGACTATGCTTCTGCATCTTGTCAGTTCGTTGCTCTTCAGCTATCTCGGCAAGCCAAAGAAGTTGAGATATACATTAGGAAGAACCCCAGAAATGGATGCTTTGCAACCATGGACACCAGTACAGATGAGACAAAACTGGACCAATTCGACGGCCTAGAGAGATTGAAGGAAGAGAGATCTCTTTCAGAGCTGTACCCTCCCCTTGCCTCTGGTCAAGGGGATCTGGTAATTATCAATTTCTTAATAACTGTCTAGCTGTTTATTTCAGTATTGCCTCTTTCTAGTTTCTAATCGTACTGCTTTGTTTTCCTACGTCCTCCAGGAATTGGTATATGCTCTAAAAACACAAGGATAGATCAAAATTTGTGGCACCAGAGATCTCCTTCACTATCAACTTGGTCAATCACCTCTAGTACCATGGTCTGCAGGGATCTACATCCGGTGAAAGCTTGTACATAAGGCATTCAATATAGAAAAAAAAGAGTGGCAGACTAGCTTTTTCTTAACCGTGACTTGTTTAATTTGCTCTAAATCTTGTGATGTATACCTGGTTCATTGGTAACTTAAAATGTATGTATGGTATTGAGTAGCAGTCCTAAACAGGCCAGACAAGCTATATCTGGTTCAGTCTTCACTCTTCCGTATTGGTGGTGCTGCGCATGCAGCGGTAATTCTGCGTGCTGTCTAATTTGAACTGTTTTTAACTCGGCAACTCCATTCCCAGGTGGTGTAATTGCTGCCCTTTGGGTTTTATGGTCTCCCGTTGCTGTACAGATGCGACGCATTCACTTAACTCGTGCTATGACTGCACACGTCAGTGGATTAACGAGTGAATGCTTCGGATTGACCGCCGTTGAAAAATTCCCTGGGGACGTCCGGTTCTGGACCTTTGACAGTATGACCAACTGTTTGCTCTCAAAGTCTCAGTGCATTTGCTACCAACTGTTTGACCTGTTAAGGGTATTTATGGTATTTTCCTATTATTCTATGATTTAGTCTTATGTCATTTGTACTCTATATATTGACTATTGGGCTATTGCAATACAACTAGCCATTCACATTTTGTAACATCCCAAACTTTTAGAAGTTTTGAATTTCCAAAATAAAAACAACCATTTGGTTTTGCTGTATTTGCTAAAGCTTAACTTGAGATTTTATAAATTTAAAGCAATTCAATATGAATTAATTAGACTTCAACTAATTCATTTGGGTTTATCTTGAGTTTATTGGAGTTCTTCGGTATTTAAATCCATTTTTCTGTTCGTTCCGATTTCCGTCGGTCGTCCCTTTTCCATGCGAATCCCGCCGCTCCATTCTTTTAGTCACGACCACTCTCTTGGTTACGACCAGCCTCTTGGTTTCGACCAGCCTTTTGGTCACGACCAGCATCTTGGTTTCGACCACCTCTTAGTCACGACCACCTCTTGGTTTCGACCACATCTTGGTCATGACCACCTCTTGGTTTCGACCAGCCTCTTGGTCACGACAAGCCTCTTGGTTTCGATCAGCCTCTTGGTCATGACCACCTCTTGGTTTCGACCAACCTCTCGGTTTCGACCGCCTCTCGGTTGCGACCACCCTCTCGTTTTCGACCACCCTTGCTTGGTGCATCTTTCCCTCTCTCTTTTTTGCAGCGCCGTGCACATTAAATGCTGTTGTTTCCGCAGTACCATGCGCATTAAAATGTCGTCTGCATATTAAATGTCGTTGTCTCCGCCGCGAATCTCGCCGCTCCATCTTGACGCCTAGTCTCCCTCCTTCCTCTTTAAATGGAGCACCAGGGAGCCCTTTGCCTTCTCTTGTTTTCCCATCAATTCTTCCCTTCTCTCACTCTCGCCCCCGTATCGCCCCCGTATCACCGCTGGAGAGTTCGCTGGAGTCCGCGCCGTCTTCAACCTCCTCGCCGTCGGAGAGTTCGTTGGAGTCCGCGCCGTCTTCAACCTCCTCGCTGCCGAAGAGTCCACTGGAGCACCGTTCGCCGTTCGCCGTCCTCCACCAGCCTCCTCCTCCAGTCTCTCTCTCAGCCCTAGTGAGTCTTCCGTCCCCTGTTTTCTCTCGTATTCTTTTGACCACGTCGAGTAGTCGAATCTTTCCTTATTTCGACCGCGTCGAGCAGTCGAATCCTTCTTTCTTCTTTCGACCAGGTAGTCGAAGTCTTCCGACCAGTTGAATCTCCTTTTTGAGGGCTCGTTCTCCTTCATTCGAGCTCCGATTCGAGTGATTCAAATATCTAATTCCTTAATTCAGTACATTCCTTCATGTTCTAGTTTGGTAATCTTTTTGGATTTTATTTGGGGTTGTTTTATTTATTTGGCTCTTTTTGCACGTATAGATTCCAGCGTTTCGGAAGAGTTCTTGGACCCGACGACCGAAGCATCTCAACTCTTCGACAAAGGTAAGTCGTAGACCTTTGATCATGTCGTACCCAGTATATAAAATTATATTGTTTTTGTATCAACATGCATGGCTAATTGTAAAAAAATAGTTTTGGGAATAGTTAAACACCTACTTGGCAGTATGACTCATTGAATAATTATGAACGACATGTTGACATGTACCCTTGTACACCATTGGTTGGGTATTCTTAGTTGGATATTATTGTAATACCAACATAGGTGCGTATTATGCTAAGTCTTGCTTTAATTATGCGATGTCTCTCGATCACTTGATTCAATGATGATGAATTTGATTTAATGATATTGTCATGGTAAAAAGACTAGACAGTAAAGTGAGGGGGACCCTTGGCTTCTAAGCGAGAGGCCGAAGGGTCCCAAGAGTGGGATTCCTGCTGGAAATGTACTTGTATTAATTGTCAGAAATGTTTTTCTCTCCCCAAAATGATAGGGGGAGGAGGCTATTTATAGCCTCCCCCGCTGGATACATGAAGTTACATACATACCCCTATGAAAGTACAACTACCCTAGGGGTAGCAGGGGCTTTTCCTAGCCTAAGGGTAGACCCCGACGCATGGTAGACTCTTCTGGACCTGGTCTACCTGGACAGTGAGCTTGGTCCACCTTTGTTGCACTTTGCTGATGGTTGCGAGGCCCCTCCGGGGGGCCCGTGGGGACCCCTCGGGGGACATCCTTGGAGCCAGCCTTGGGGGCCCTCAGGAACCATTTGGAGGCTTTGGGTATACCTTCGGGGCCCCTCCAAAGGTCGCATTTGGTCTTGCCAGACCTCAGGAAGCATCTTCGGGACTTGGGGCCCCGGGAGGCAGCTCCGGTCGCCGGAGCCACTTGAAGCCTTCGGGTCCTTGGGGACCCTTTGTCGCGCCGCTTGTGTCGTGGGGCCGGTGAGCTTCCCCTACGACAAGCCCCTCGCGGTCGAGGTCCTGCTCCGCCATGGCTGAAACCGCGCCGTTCTCCCGGAGGGTCCAGGCACACCGTCCCCTCAGCCTTGGCGAAGCGTATATTTGGAAGAGCCAGCGAAGGTGGGCTGCTTGGTGTTCGATGGCTCCTGGGTTCCCGTGCGCCATGGGGTGGTGCGTGGCGTGGCCTGGGTTGTTGTGGGCCATAAATGGCGCCGCTGTGTCTCTTGGGGTTCCACGTGTCGACCTTTGGGCTTTGTCTTGGGTTTAATGAATGGCGAGCGTCTTTGTAGGGTGCGTGCGTGGTGCTTGTGGATTGGTCTTGCGGCGCCTCGTTTCAACCCGGGGTTTCGCGCCGCTTATAAATATCGCCCGCTCCTCCCTTTTGGTGTTCATTTCTAGTTTTCCAGCCCATCTTGTTTTGCGCTTTGTTCCTGCTGCGGTGTTTAAGCTTTTGGCGAGGTCCATTTCTTGCTTGAGCATGTCGAAGCGTGCGAAGGAGAGTGCTGGCGAGGCGATGTACACGAGCGAGTTGGGGAGGTCCACCGTGACCGATCTTGTCCTCGACACTCTTGTCGACGAGGGCAAGCTGGAGAGCCTTGAAAAGGTCCGCGTTCCGGGGAAGGAGACCACCCCGGCGCCTCGCGCGGATGAGGTGGTGGTCTTCGTTGCGTTCTTTGACGCTGGCCTTCGTTTCCCATGCGTCATGCTGGTTAAGGACGCGCTCCGGCTGTACGGGGTGGAGTTGGTGCAACTGACGCCGAACTCCATCGTGAAGTTGGGGGTCTTCGAATGGATGCTTCGGGCGACCGGAGTCAGTGGCGAAGGGTGTCTGTTTGCCCATCTTCACGACGGGCGCTGCCAACCGAAGAAGAAGAAGAACACCGGCGAGACGCTAAACTTTGGCAGCGTAAACTTCCAGTTGAGGACCCGGTGCCAGATGTACCTTCCTACCGTGGCGTACAGAATGGGACACCGATCGACTCGGCGGTGGTTCTATCTGAAGTCGCTAGGGGATGGTGCGCAATCTCGGGGTGAGCCAATCGACTCATCTTGACCAGAGATTGATCTCGATCTTGAGGAGGAGGCCCTCCTTCAGCTTCTATTGGATGTAACGAAGCGGCTCTCCACCCGAGACCTGGTGGAGGAGTTCTGTGCCTTCGGGATCTGGCCTCTGGCCCAAGATTGGAGCGTGGAGATCGAAAGTTTGAAGACCGGATGCCCGATCCTCACTGTGAAGGGACGCGAGGGTGCGGATCTCGACGCCTTTTCTTTTCTCCGTTTTGGTATCTGTTGCTTGTTTTTGGCATGGCTTCTCACGGTTGTATTGGTGATGGTTTCGCAGTCTTACCCATTATCGAAGCCACTAGCGTGGCGGAGGTGTTTCTGGGCCCCTACACCGGCGAGGAGCATTCGAAGCACGTCACAGTGGTGCAGGAGAGTCGGCTTAACCGGGCGTATGCTCCGTCGGTTCGCCTTTCCAAGCGTCCGGACCCGGACGCTGGAAAAAGGAAACGCTTCGTCTGCCGAGGTCGATGGGCGGAGCCGATTGCGGCGGGTGCGGCTGTCTTTCGCTCCTCGACGCATAAATAGCCCGTGGAAGTGGCGGAGGACACGAACCGGCCTGCCAAGAAGTTGGCAGGGGTCGTGGAACATGTGGAATCTTCCGCCTCGAGCGGCTCCTCGTCAAGCAAGTGCGCCGACTTGGCCGACGAGGACGTGTCGGGGGATGCCACAGGGTGCCCCGCGACGGAGGTGGCCAAGGCGACGAGCGCGATCGGGCTAACGGGCGTTGTTATTGCTGAGTCTTCGGGTGAAGACACTCCGTCGCTTGTTTATGGTGCGGATGTCGAGGTTGTGTTGGCCACCCCGCCTACTCCGGGGCGTGCTGATGTCACTGCCGACGACCCTCTTGCTCCGCGGTCGCCCCAAGGTAGTGAATGTTACTCCATGTGTGTGATTGCGTGTGTGTGTCTGATACTTGCTCGGCCATGCAGAGACGGGTGATGCCGCGAGGAGGGCGGATGACGGGGAGCCCGGACGCGATGGGGATGGCGCGGCCAAGAATGCATGTTGGTTCTGTGGGGTCGAGGTTACTGTGCCCCCGGCGCTGCATGGCATGGTTGTGGGCCTGTGGACGTGCTCCCCATGTGTAACAAGGACTTCATGGTCAGTCCCGGTGCTGCCGAAGTGTGCGAGGTGGTTGGAGACTTCGTGCCTTCACCCCATCTCAAGCAGTTCTTGAAGAAAATGGCTGTAAAGGACATGCTCCGGAGCGTGGAGGCGAATGCCATGAAGGTTCGTAAGTACCCCTCGGCGCCCTCCTTCATTTTGTTCGCCCATTGCTAAGGTGTCTTTGATGCGCAGACGATGATGCTTTCGCGGGCGTTGGACGACGATATCTCCCGATGCTTCGGCAAGATTCAGAGCGAGCTAGAGAAGGAGCACGCCAAGAACAAGATCCTCAGCGGTGAGCGCGATTCCCTCGCGATGAGGGTAAAGACGCTAAAGGAGCAAGTGTCGAGCCTTCGGGATGAGCTGGAGGCTTCGTGGAAAGCACGGTCGCTTGCCGAGTAGGAGGTTGAGGCAGAGCGCGAGCTATCAAACAACATGGGGCTCGCTACTTTTGAGGCTCTGGAGACTCTCGAGGACGCCGTGACGCAGCTCGACGCGGTGCCCCCCAAGGATTCACCGACCCGCGGAGACGGACATCACCCTCAAACGCCTTAAAAACGTTGGGAGGGTGTGCGTGCCGGCGGCGTGTTCATATGGAGACCATTATGCAATGGTGGCCTGGTGCACGACCTTAGGTTTGCTTGACAAGGTGGGGTGCGCGCATATTGACGCTCTCGCCACCCACGCGGTCGCCATAGCTACCGCCGAAGAGTCGACGAGCGTGGAGCGCCGAACACGTAGGGCTAGCAGGGTCCTACTGGAGGACTACTGGGCGTGGCGCGGCCACGAGGACGCGACCGCGTCGTTTCGAGCGGTGCAAGCACGACAGGCCAAAGGGAAGGTGCCCGCGGCGGTCTCGGACGAAGTCTTGGAAGGGGGCAAGCGGGGGTCCACTCACGAAGGCAAGGTGTGGCCCTCCACTTGCCAGAAGCGGCTCAAACTTCTAGCGTAGTCTAGGGCTTCACTCTGTACTTTTCTTACTCTGCTAGGGGCTCCGAGGAGAAAAACCCTTTTTTGTGTGTAATGTCCTCCTAGTTAAATGAAATGCTTTTGGTTTGCCCAGGCTCTCCTCCCAGCCTCGATCATTATTTGAAGTTGTGCTTCGTGGTCTATATAGGGAGAACGGTGCTTATTCAAATGTGCCGCGGAGAGGGGTCCTCGTCCGCCTATGGGGCGTATAATCAAGACTACTATTGCGATGTGGGCGTTGAAGGAGGAGCGCGAGGTTCTGTTGAAGTGGCCTCTGAGGATTTATTACCATAGCGTCCTCTGCCACAACGCGAAATGGCGGTGGTGGAAGGAGGCTAACCCGACTGGTTCTATAAAAACGTTCTTCCGTGATCCGTCTTGTGGAGGCCATGGGCGCGGAAGAGATCTGAGCCCTGGGAGGCGTCGGGGGTTGCCCGGCGTGTCCGGGACGCTGCCGCCCGCCACATCCCTGGAAGCCTCGACGAGCTCGTTCGACATGCCCGCGGATGTGGTCGCGCGAAGGGAATATGAGGAGTTGCTAGCTGCCGGAGTGTCCGACGAGGAACTGCTAGAGTGGGCAACGCGCAAGGAGGAGTGGGACTTTGCTCATGTGGTCTTGTGATGGTGGCCGTGATCTTGGCCGTGATCGACACATAACTTGTATGTACATTACTATTGTTGTTATTATTTTTATATTTGTCACTCGCGTTGAGGCGTTGTGAGATGTGTATGTTATGCTGAGTTTAATAATAAATGGTGTGCTTATGTTGTGAACGACCTGTCTTAGTCGTGCTGCTAGATAGGGCTCCGTGGGGGCCTAAGCGAGGGGGAGGCGAAGCCTCGCGCCGTCCCCCATACCTTTTTAGATAGGGCTCTGGGGAGCCCTAATTTTTGCGAGGGGGAGGCGAAGCCTCGCACCGTCCCCCTTACTTTTTTAGGTAGGGCTCCGGGGAGCCCTAATTTTTGCGAGGGGGAGGTGAAGCCTCGCGCCGTCCTCCTTACTTTTTTAGGTAGGGCTCCGGGGAGCCCTAATTTTTGCGAGGGGGAGGCGAAGCCTCACGCTGTCCCCCTTACTTTTTTAGATAGGGTTAGGGGCCTAATTTTTCTGAGGGAGGCGGCCTGTGGCCGCCCCCTTACTTTTTAGGTAGGGCTCGGGGCCTAATTTTTTGAGGGGAGGCGAAGCCTCGCGTCGTCCGCTTACTTTTTAGGTAGGGCTCGAGGCCCTAATTTTCTTGAGGGGAGGCGGCTGGCGAAGATCGACGCCGTCCCCCTAGTGCGGTTCGCTCTTGGGGACGCCCGCGCTGGGGTTAGCCTTGCACGTCATCTTTGCCGGGTTGTGTTGTAGCTGTGGAACTTACTGGTGCTCACCGGGGCCGAGGGTCATGCGCGGTGGCTTCGTTTATACACTCGTACCTGCGGAGGGCATCTGTGTGCAGGGGCGAAAGGCCATGTGATAACCGTTTATACACACGCGTGCCTCTGGAGGGCATCTGTGTGCACCGGTCGAAGGCCATCGCGCGGTAACCGTTTATACACTCGTGCTGCGGAGGGCATCGGTGTGCACGGGACCAAAGGCCATGCGCGGTGGCCGTTTATACACTCGTGCTGCGGAGGGCATCGGTGCACCGAGGCGAAGGCCATCTTGTGATGGCCGTTTATACACTCGTCCTGCGGAGGGCATCGGTGTGCACCGGGGCCGAAGGCCATGCGCGGTGGCTTTGTTTATACACTGCGTGCTTGCGGAGGGCATCGGTGTGCCGGGGTCAAGACCATCTTGTGATGGCTTTGTTTATACACTCGTGCACGAGGAGGGCATCGGTGTTTTGTTGTGTTCATGGTCTTTGCATGCTTTGTTCATTATGGGGGGGACAAAACGCCCAAGAGTACACATATTTGTACATGCCCGCCCGGTGTGTGTGGTGAAATTTGTTCGCGCAAACGGATTTTCCTACTAAGTACAAAAATCCTAAAGGTAGAACCTACGGAGGCTCTTGATGTTCCATGCGTGGCCGAGCTGCTGCCCTCCCGGGGTGGCGATGTAATGCGTCCCGGCCCTCGTGCTCCGGGTGATGATATAGGGCCCCTCCTACTTGGACTCAAGCTTGCCCACCGTGGAAGGGTTAGCGACTCGCTTGAGGACCATGTCGCCAAGTGCTAGGGGGCGGGCTCTCACTTTCTTATTGTATGCTCTCACGACTCCGTCCGCGTACTTTGTCATTGTTGAGATGGCTTACACGCAGTTTTCCTCGACCAGGTCGAGGGAAATTTCCCGGCTGGAGGGGTCGACCTCCTGGGTTGCTCGGAGGGATCTTGCTGTGAGCTCGCCCGGTGTCATCGCTTCGTCCCCAAATAGGAGTTTGAACGGAGAGAAGCCTGTTGTGCGAGTTGGTGTAGTACGAAGTGCCCACAGGGCCTTCTGAAGTTCTTTGTGCCAAAGCCCCCTGGGCAATCCGACCAGGCGTTTGGTGAGGCCTGCTAGCAAGTTGCCGTTGGCCCTTTCGACCGCCCCATTGGACTCGGGATGGACCACCGACGCGAAGCATATGGTGACGCCTAGGTCCTGACTCCTGACAGAATGTTTTGAAGGCGGCTGAGTCGAACTGGGTACTATTGTTGGTGACGATGTCCCGCGGCACCCCGTACCTGCAAATGATCTTCCTCCATGCGAACCGCCGGGCTGCTACGGCTGTGATCTTGGTGACGGGCTCGGCCTCCACCCATCTAGAGAAGTACTCGACAGCGACGAAGGCGAAGCGGAGGCCGCCTCTGGCTGCCGGAAAAGGGCCGATGATGTTGAGTCCCCACCGTGCAAAAGGCCAGACAGGGGCAGCGGCTGCAGTGGGACTGCCGGTGCCTTTGGGTTTTGGCTGGCCCATTGGCGTACGACAATCTTGGGCGAGGTCTGTCGTCCCAGAAGCGGTTGGCGATACATGCCTTGGTGGAAAGCCCTTGCTACGATGCTTCAGGGGGCCTGATGTGCTCCACAGTTGCCCTCGTGGATTTCTTTGAGCAGGTCCTGGCCCTCCTGGCGAGATATACATCGGAGGAAGGGGGTGCACACGATGCGGTAATTCCGGGAGCGATGTCTGAGCCTCTTTGCCTCGGTTGGGTCTTCGGGTTCTCTGCTTGCGAGGTAACTGGTGATCGGCTCTCGCCAGTCTGCTTCGCCAATGAGCAGTATGGGGCGGCAGCCCCTTGTCTTTTCATCATATCGACGCCGATTTCGGGCTTAGCCCCTTGTGCTTCGGACGGAGCCCCTTGTTCCTCCAGTGGGACCGAGGGGGCGTGAAGTACCTCGTAGAAAACTTCTAGTTGCGGTTGGCCATTGGAGCTTGCCTCTTTTGCGAGCTTATAAACCGCCTCATTGTCGCTCCTTGGGATGGCTTACAGTGAGGATGCCGAAGCTCTTTTTGCGTCTTGACGTCGCACTGGCCGCTAAGTACCGCTTGTAACATCCCAATTTTGAGCTTTAAAAACCTTTTAAATAGTGTAATGAGAAAATTCATCATTTGGATTTATTTGAATTTAAATTAAAAAGCTTAATATTGGACTTTGTGTAACAAAACAATTTAATATGACTAAAGTCAACATGAACAATAGTCAAAACTATTTTATTTGGATTCTATGAGCTTGGACATATTTTCTAGAATTTTACGGAATTTTTCCAAGTTCATTTGCTATTTTCCATTGCTTATTTGAATTTACGGTAATTTCTTAAAAAGAAAAAGCTATTTAAATCTCCAAGCGATCATTTGGGCGAATCTCTCGGCCCATTCTCGTTCATCTGGCCCATCTCTTCGTGGCCGTCCGTCTGGATTGGATGGAGATCCCGCCGCCTCTCTCTCTCTCTCTCTCCTCGCTCGCTTCAATCTCCATTGGATCGTCATTTGGGCCTTTGGATCTCGATTGTATCGCCAATCCTCTCTCTCGGCGTGGGCCCGCCATAGGTCTTCGTCTCGACCGGTCTTCTTCCTCGCACTGACAGTGATCAGCGCTCGCCATTATCGCCTTCTAGAAGCTCAACCTGCATGTTTACGCTAACAAAAACTCCCAGATTTTCGCACCAAACTCAATCCTTATCTCCTCCGCACCGACTCCGTTCAATTTCAAACTTCGAATTCGTTTCTATCCCTGTTCTCGTCTGAGGCGTTTGAGGCGATTTACCCACGCAAGACGCCACCTCGAGCTCGCCAGTGCCTATAAAGGACCCTCTGCTTCGCCGCCCTTTCCAAAACCCTCGCTCAATTCCACGAGAGCCTCCACATTGCCGCCGATTCGAGCTTTAGGAACCTCTTGCCGGTGAGATTTCTTCGATTAACGCCACACCGCAGCTCGCCAGATCGTCGTGGAGCCCACCATCAAGTTCGCGTCACCTCCTCTACCTCCGGACGATCGCCGTCGCCTAAACCTCGCGGGGCCCGTCAAACAAAACCCGAAGGTCTCCTCCGCCCGACCTGCGCCCCGCCACCACAGCCACCCCAACCACCCGGGCTGCACGGAAGGTGCGCAATAGCCTCAACAACACGCCCATAGCACCCACTCTCATGGCGACCACCAGAAGCGCCGGTGACCATTGGTCCCGTCGCCATCGCCGTCGCCGACGTCCTCGCCGACGCGGACGCCAGTCACGTGCCACCTCGGCCTCGTACTGCGTGTCATCCGGGTGGCGCCAGCGTCGGCGCCACGCTGCCAGGTTCGCCACCTCGGCCCCTCTCGGTCAAATGGCTCGGTGGGCTTGGTCACTGTGGTAGTGCCTCTAACATGTGGGTCCCACATGTCGGGTTTTCTTTATTTATTTCTTTTCCGAAAATCCGGTGACGCCACGCTGATGTCATCTTTGGCGCAATATTCCGATTTTTACTGTTGAAAAATAATTCGAATTCGATAAATCCTATTTTTAGGGTTTTCTTTAGATTTAAACTTTGAAACTCCATATCTTTTGCATCCTAACTCCAAATCCATCCATTCAAATTTCTAAATTCATCTAAAATCCAGATCTATCTATTGGAGATTTTTAATTATTTTTTGGAGTTATTTGCCTCTGTTATTTATTTAGTTTGTTTGTTTGCCTTGTTTGCGAGTAGACTTGACGTTCTTTGAAAGAGTTGACGAAGAAGGACCTTTCCAAGATCAAGATCAATTCCTAGATCCTTTTCAAGGCAAGCTATACCTTTGACCATCTTGATTCCCAGTTTGCTAAATTATTTTATTTTAAATTCTTGCATTATTAATTCAAGTAATTATTTAAATGATTTTGGGAGTAGATGTAAATTCCTAATTGTTATGCCATCCTTGTTAATTGCTATGTCTAAGTTCTTTGTCACCTAGTTGATATCTAGTTGGTTAATATTGTAGCACCAACGTGGGTTGGTTAGAACGATTAGATTGCTTAGTCATGCCACGACTCATTTATTCATGTGAAGTACAAATGATTAATTTGACTAAGTGAATATGCAATATTGGATAATCTGTGTGTACTACGTGTCTTTATGGCATGTGTTGCACTTAAACCAACGGGTGGTAAAAAGGATTTGGGTGAGGCAAGGGGTGGATCTTGTGTGAATTGGTGGTCTATGTGAATTTGTGTGGATAATATTAATCTGTGTGTCTATGTGGTTGGGTTAGTGGAAGTCTTGCCTTGGTCGATTAAGGACCTCACCATGTGCGCTAAAGAGCTGAGCTTCTGTCACGACCACATACTGTTTTGAGGCAGGCCTAGCATAGTAAGATAAGGTATCTGAAATGCTCTGTTATGATCGATGCTAGCTACACTTGGTTGTATCTTGTGGGTAAAGTGTACAAACCTCTGCAGAGTGTAACTTAATCTATTGAATAGCGGCGTCATGATCATGGACAATGCTAGGGATTTAACACTAGGGTAGAATTTCATAAAAGCGTGTGGGAAGGGAGCTATGTGATTAAATCATCTAGCTATGTGAAGAACTGTTTTAGGCTGTGTGTGTCTTTGTGAAATAACTTGTTAAAATTATTATTGTCTATTTGTTTTACCAAACTTTCAATCTATTTAATTGTATTAAATTGCAAAAGTTGCATTTACATAAAAGAACCGCAGAATGCCTTTCTCTTGTAATAAGCTTTGCATGTATACTTTGCATTCTGTGGTGTGGCTTATAGTACGGTGTGTACTCACGCTTGTTTTGATGAATCAAGCAGAGGAGGAGTCTTCACCGACTTACGAGGGCGAGTTCATCGAAGGTGCCTAATCGCGAGTCTTGATCGATCGGTTGCTGTGGTGAATCGATGGGATGCCACTACCGTTCTGTTTCATTGCCGTTTATTTTCTCTGTTAGCCTGCGTGGCTCAATAAATGTAAACTTCGACCTTAAGGTCAAAACCATTATTTAATAATCAAAGTTATTCGTTTATGTTATATTTAAGCTTGTATGGATCGATTTCGGTTTTGTTAACCTGTGTGCACTAGCATGATCTGAGGCTAGTGCGATAAACCTGAAGGTCTGAATTGTAATTTCGGTCCCGACAAAAGTGGTATCGAGCCATATCTTGATTGTAGGTCTAGACCTTAGTAGATTGGCCGTTCAGTGTCCAAATTATTTTCTAAAGAAAAATTTAACTTGCAAGATTAAATGAATTGCTTAACTCCTCTCATATCTCTCTCGACTCATCTATTGCTAAAATCTTTCCTCTCCCATTTGTTTTAACGTGGTTCTTACACCTTATGCGTCGTGGCAGATGCCTTACCTTGAGACTTTGGAGATTGCAGCGGAGGACTTGCCGCAGAGTGTGGAAGATTCTTTGCAGACACTTGAGGCTTCGATTTGCCCGATGTACCGAGGCGGTGAGTACATAGTCAATGGGCGGGATCGTGGTATAATCTGCCGCTGACGGTCTCGCCGGGAGGAACACTAGAGGTAGCTTGACCTTTGGATATCTCGGTCGGAGGATCACCTTCATGCAAGGAATCCGAGTCATCGCGTTTGGCCATACTCGAGTCCGCCACATCTACGCCAAGAGCGCAACACTGCTGTTTATCGCTATCACCCCGTAGCGCCGGGGAGATATCTGCGCGCTTCCGTCTACAAGCGGGAAGGCAATGCCACGATAGTGCATCTTGCAGTTCACTGTTGCCAGAGGAGTCATTTGGAGATGGCCGCCACCGAGTGAGGTGCGCCTATCGAACTGGGAAGAAGCGAGGAAAGGATCGCCGACTAAACCGCCCTCTATGGTCAACATGAGCTCGAAGATGATCAAGAGGAAGATCGAGAAGAAGTCGAAGAAGATCCAGAGGAGATTCGGAGGATCCGGCCGAACTCAAGACAGCCGGAAGAAACAGACTGCACCAGCACACTGCTCTGCTGCACGAGCCAAGGCATCGAGAACCGATTCGCGAGATGCAGCTCACTTTGAGTCTACACCAGCGGGAGCGTCGCCGTGGCTTTGGAGGCTTTCTCGAGTAGTTCGTTTGAGTTCGGTTTAGTCGAGCTTAGCAGTTTCCTTTTTGAGTCGCCCTTTAGGCGGTAGCTTGTGTGCTTAGGTCCGATTTATTTTCTGTGTGTAAGCATGAGTGCAAAGGCCCTTAGGCATTTGTTGCACCATGCTATTAAAATATTAATAAAGATTATTTCATTGAAGTTTCTTGGTTTGTGTTTGTTGGGTTTAATCTATCCCTGTCTAGATCTTAACTCACCTTGTGCTCTCTACCTTATCTAACCTATGGAGCTTCACGGATGGTTCGGACTCGCCATCTGCCGCCGGTGGATCCGGAGCCCAAGGATCGAAGGCAATGAGCAAACCCCACAGAGGTAGTGCCACCCCAAGCACCACCTATTGACTTGCGAACTTGGAGCTTTCATGGCGACAAACTCGAGATGATGTATCGATGATGAACGGATCTGAGGCCATGAACAACAACAACAACAACATCAACAACAATCGTCGGGGAGGCCCGATCGCTCATGGTCATCGGGGACCATCAAGTTGGTGAATTCATGAGGACCCGTCCGCCAACTTTCTCTGGACATATCACGCCCGATGAGGCGATGATTGGCCAGCGTGATTGAGAGGAAGCTGCTGATCACCCAATGCGGCGATCATGAGAAGGTTTTGTATGCCACTCATCGGATGGAGGGCATAGGCTGCGAGAATGGTGGGAAAATTTCTGCGGCGCATGAGGCACCATGAGAACATCACATGGGAAGAATTTTACTGCGACCTTTCGCCAATATCATGTACTGAAGGTATTATGGATCGAAGAAGGATGAGTTCAGCTCTCAAGCAAGGGGTATGTCGATGTTGACTACTGAATAAGTTTTCTCGGCTAGCTCGCTATGCTCAGGAAGATATCGCTAATGATGAGTCTCGCCAGAGCCGCTTGAAGGGTGCGAACTTCGGGATCGCAAGTCGACCTACTTGCCCATACCTTCCGGATTTTAGGAGTTGGTTAACAAGGCGTTGGTCATGGAGGACAAACGCAAAGAAGCTGGAGGACCACCATAGCGTAGGATGATTGACAAGGAAGCCATCGGCCACAACAACAGAGGGCAAGAGTAGTGCCACAGCAGTTTAATCGTTTCCGACCACGAGTTCTTCGGGACACACGCACCGCCTTGACACCTCGTCCTCTTATTGAACTCTCGCAACCCTACACCATCAACCCCACCCGAGGAACAACAACCGTGAGAATGAGCGAGAGTGTGTTACAATTGTCGTCGGCCAGGACATTTTGCTAATCGGTGTCCTCGAAGGAACTATCACTCAAATCGCTTCAACCTTGGAGCAACACCGCCAAGACCCGGAAGCAGAACAATCAAGGAGTTTCTCGGGGAACGATCAACGGGAGGAGGCGCCTCGGTCGGTTGTCGAGGTCGTGTTAATCACGTCACTCTAGAAGGAGCCAGAAGCACCGGATGTCGTCTTGGGTAAGTTCTAATAAATTGATTACACCTTGATTACTGTTTGATTCTGGAGCTTCGCATTCGTTTGTTTCTGGAGTTTTTGCAACTAAGAATAAATTGGAAGTTATGCAACTTAAGCGTACTCTGTTAGTCCGATGCGCTGGGAGCGAGCTAAGTTCTAATGTGGGTTGTTTAGGGGCTAAGTTACTCATAGCTGGAGTTGAGTTTCTAGCTAACCTAATTATTCTAGACACCCAAACCATAGATGTCATCCTTGGCATGGATTGGTTAACAAAGCACAAAGCCGTGCTAGATTGTGGCCGAAGAGCCGTTACAATCGAGGATACTAGAGGAAACAAAGTGGAGTTCCTAGCTACCTCAGTGCGTAATGGGCATTTGATAGTCAACGACTGAGACCGTTGAGTTGGAAGATGTGCGGTCGTCAAGAGTATCGGATGTGTTCCCGGAAGAATTACGGGGATGCCACCGGATCGTGACATCGAGTTTGTCATCGATCTAGTGCGAGAACAGCCCCTATCTCGAAGAGACCTTATCGGATGCCGGTAGATGAGTTGGTAGAGATGAAGAAAGCAGATAGAAGAACTTTTGGAGAAAGGTTTTGTGAGGCCTAGTTAAATGCGCCATGGGGAGCACCAGTTTTGTTTGTCAAGAAGAAGGATGGAAGCATGAGGATGTGCATCGACTCTAGGGCTCTCAATGAAGTCACTATCAAGAACAAGTACCCATTGCCCGGATAGATGATCTGTTTGACCGGATGAAAGGAGCGGAGTGTTCTCGAAGATCGTCTGCGATCGAGGTTACCATCGATTGAAGATTTGTCCTAAGGATGTACCTAAGACCGCTTTCTCAACACGATGCGGACATTATGAGTTCTTAGTCATGTCCTTTGGTGCGACTAATGCCCTGCCTATTTCATGAACATGATGAATAAGGTATTCATGGAATATTTGGATAAATTTGTAGTTGTATTCATCGGCGATATTTTGGTTTACTCCAAGTCGGAAGAAGAACATCTTTGAACATTTGAGATTAATCCTAGGGAAGCTCGAGAGAGCATCGGTTGTATGCTAAGTTTAGCAAGTGTGATTTACGGAAAAAGGAAGTGGATTTCCTTGGTCATGTGATGGCAATTGCGGGAGTAGCAGATTGACCCGATAAAGTTAAGCGGTGTTAAGCGGGAGCAACCCAAGGCGGTCACTTTCAGTTTCGTAGTTTCTTGGGATTGGCGGGATACTACCGTCGTTTCATCGAAGGATTCTCATCAATTGCTAAACCTCTTACGCAATTGTTGAAGAAGGAAAAAAGTTTACTTGGACTCCGGCTTGTGAGAAAGTTTTCAAGAATTGAAGAAGCGTTTGACTTGATTTGATCTTGATTTTGGGATATTCGTAAGGATTTTGATATCTATTGTGATGCTTGGCGTCAAGGATTAGGGTGTGTCTGATGCAAGAAGGAAGAGCGCCGCTTATGCATCAAGGCGATTAAGGCCCCATGAAGAGAATTACCCTACCCATGACTTGGAATTAGCGCGATAGTGCATGCCTTGAAGATTTGGCGTCATTACCTCATCGATGTCATTGCGAGATATATCTAGATCATAAAAGCTTAAAATATATTTTCACTCGATCGGATCTGAATATGAGATGAGAAGATGGCTAGAATTGATAAAGATTATAATCTTGGGATCCATTACCATCTGGTAAAGCCAATGTAGATTCTTGAGATGCTTTGGTAGAAGAGCCACTGCAATGCCGTGGAAGTAAAAGAGCCTTGTTCGAACTTCAAGAGGAATTCGAAGTTGAAGCTAGAGGTAGTATCTGAAGGATTAAGTGGCAAATTTGGAAATCTGATCTACTTTGGAGAAGCAGATTATGGCTTCGGTAGAAAGACTTCGAGTTCTCAGACATTAAGAAGAAGATGCGAAGGAAAGTTCAAGGACTTCACGGTGGATGATCGGGATATCTTGTGGATCAATGGGCGTATCTGCGTTCGAGATGTTGATGGATTGAGGCGGCTAATTTTGAAGGAGGCCCATGACTCAAAGTATTCGATTCACCCTGGTAGTACTAAGATGTATCGGGATGTTAAGAATAAGTTTTGGTGGCGAATTTGAAGCGAGACGTCGCGAGTTCGTTGCCTTGTGCGGCGTGTGTCGAAAGTCAAGCGAGAACACAGAGGCCATGGTCTATTGCAACCCTTGAAGATTCGAGTGGAAGTGGGAAGAAGTCGGAATGGATTTCATCACGGTTTACCCAAGACTCAATCGGAGTTCTGATTCGATTTGGGTAATAGTGGATCGTCGACTAAAGTTGCTCATTTCTTGCCGGTCAAAACCACGTACTCGGAGATCGTCTAGCGAGCTATATATGGCAAAGATTGTCGGTTTGCATGGTGTGCCCAAGAAGATAGTGTCGGATCGAGGATCTCGGTTCACCTCCGATTTTGGCGAGTTTACATGAAGCCTTAGGGACTCACTTTGAATTCGATCTGCGTATCATCCCCATGACGGATGGAGACGGTGAAAGGGTTAATCGATATTGGAAGATATGTTGAGAGCACGTGCCCTAGCAAATGCTACTCGTTGGGATAAGAGTTTGCCATATCACGAGTTCTCGTACAACAACGACTATCAAGCGATCTGCAAATGTCACCTTTTGAAGCTTTGTATGGTCGTGCTTGCGAGAACCCGTTGAATTGGACAAAGCAATTTGAGCGTCACGATCTTGGTCCAGATATTATTCAAGAAGCGAAGAACAAGTGGCTATGATCGAGGGAGGCGAGGATAGCTCGATCGAAGCGTAAGAGTTATGCCGATAATCGTCGGCGTGATCTCGATTTGAGCGAAGATTTTGTGTATCTCCGAGTTACGCCCCTGAGAGGTGTGAAAAGGTTCCATGCCAAAGGGAAGCTTGCCCCTCGGTATGTTGGTCCGTTCAAGATCTTAGAACGCCGTGGAGAAGTAGCCTATCAGCTGGAGCTACCGCATGATCGTTAGCGTGGGTACACGATGTCTTTCATGTCTCTCGATTGAAGAAGTGTCTTCGTGTCTTGGGAAGAACAAACCCATTGAGTCAATTGAACTAAAAGAAGACCTCACCTACAAAAGCAACGGTCAAGATTACGGATGTCGCAGAGCGTCGGACCCGAAGCAAGACGGTTCGTTTTGCAAAGTCTTGATGGAGCCACCACTGAGAAAGTGAAGCCACGTGGGAGGCGTGAAGAAGAAATTGGCCAGAGTTTCCTAGCCTTTTCTCCGGCTAGCTTTGAATCTCGGGGCGAGATTCCTTTAAGGGGAGGTTTGTAACATCCCAATTTTGAGCTTTAAAACCTTTTAAATAGTGTAATGAGAAAATTCATCATTTGGATTTATTTGAATTTAAATTAAAAAGCTTAATATTGGACTTTGTGTAACAAAACAATTTAATATGACTAAAGTCAACATGAACAATAGTCAAAACTATTTTATTTGGATTCTATGAGCTTGGACATATTTTCTAGAATTTTTGGAATTTTTCCAAGTTCATTTGCTATTTTCCATTGCTTATTTGAATTTCGGTAATTTCTTAAAAAGAAAAAGCTATTTAAATCTCCAAGCGATCATTTGGGCGAATCTCTCGGCCCATTCTCATTCATCTGGCCCATCTCTTCGTGGCCGTCCGTCTGGATTGGATGGAGATCCCGCCCGCGCCTCTCTCTCTCTCTCTCTCCTCGCGCTCGCTTCAATCTCCAGATTGGATCGTCATTTGGGCCTTTGGATCTCGCTTGCAGCCTTGCCCTCGTCTCTCTCGCAGCGTGGGCCATCTGAGGTCTTCGTCTCGACCAGTCTTCTTCCTCGCATGCGTGACCCGCCCGCCATTATCGCCTTCTAGAAGCTCAACCCATGCGGTAGTTTACGCTAACAAAACTCCCAGATTTTAGCACCAAACTCAATCCTTATCTCCTCCGCACCGACTCGTTCAATTTCAAACTTGAATTCGTTTCTATCCTCTGTTCCTCGTCTTGGGCGTTTGAGGCGATTTACCCTTGGCAAGACGCCACCTCGAGCTCATACATGCCTATAAAGGACCCTCTTCGCCTTCGCCCTTTCCAAAACCCTCGCTCAATTCCACACGAGAGCCTCCACATTGCCGCCGATTCGAGCTTTAAGGAACCTCGCCGCCGGTGAGATTTCTTCGATTCGCCACCATGACCGCCGCATCGTCGTGGAGCCCACCATCAAGTTCGCCGTCACCTCCTCTACCTCCGGACGATCGCCGTCGCCTAAACCTCACGGGGCCCCGTCAAACAAAACCGAAGGTCTCCTCCGCTCCGACCCGCCGCGCCACCACCCACCCCCAACCACCCGGGCTGCACGGAAGGTCGCAATAGCCTCGACAACACGCCCATAGCACCCCACTCATGGCGACCACCGAAGCGCCGGTGACCATTGGGTCCCGTCTTGCCGCCGCCGTCGCGTCCTCGCCGGCAGCGGACGCCAGTCACGTGCCACCTCGACCTCGTACTGCGTGTCATCCGGGTGGCGCGGCGTCGGCATGTGTGGGTTCGCCACCTCGGCCCCTCTCTGGTCGATGGCTCGGTGGGCTTGGTCGCGTGGTAGTGCCTCTAACATGTGGGTCCCACATGTCGGGTTTTCTTTATTTATTTCTTTTCCGAAAATCCTGGTGACGCCATCTTGATGTCATCTTTGGCGCAATATTCGATTTTTACATTGAAAAATAATTCGGAATTCGATAAATCCTATTTTAGGGTTTTCTTTAGATTTAAACTTTGAAACTCCATATCTTTTGCATCCTAACTCCAAATCCATCCATTCAAATTTCTAAATTCATCTAAAATCCAGATCTATCTATTGGAGATTTTTAATTATTTTTTGGAGTTATTTGCCTCTGTTATTTATTTAGTTTGTTTGTTTGCCTTGTTTGCGAGTAGACTTGACGTTCTTTGAAAGAGTTGACGAAGAAGGACCTTTCCAAGATCAAGATCAATTCCTAGATCCTTTTCAAGGCAAGCTATACCTTTGACCATCTTGATTCCCAGTTTGCTAAATTATTTTATTTTAAATTCTTGCATTATTAATTCAAGTAATTATTTAAATGATTTTGGGAGTAGATGTAAATTCCTAATTGTTATGCCATCCTTGTTAATTGCTATGTCTAAGTTCTTTGTCACCCTAGTTGATATCTAGTTGGTTAATATTGTAGCACCAACGTGGGTTGGTTAAACGATTAGATTGTAGTCATGCCACGACTCATTTATTCATGTGAAGTACAAATGATTAATTTGACTAAGTGAATATGCAATATTGGATAATCTGTGTGTACTACGTGTCTTTATGGCATGTGTTGCATAAACCAACAGGGGTGGTAAAAGGATTTGGGTGAGGCAAGGGGTGAATCTTGTGTGAATTGGTGGTCTATGTGAATTTGTGTGGATAATATTAATCTGTGTGTCTATGTGGTTGGGTTAGTGGAAGTCTTGCCTTGGTGGATTAAGGACCTCACCATGTGCGCTAAAAAGCTGAGCTTCTGTGCGACCACATGCTGTTTTGAGGCAGGCCTAGCATAGTAAGATAAGGTATCTGAAATGCTGTTATGATCGATGCTAGCTACTTTGGTTGTATCTTGTGGGTAAAGTGTACAAACCTCTGCGAGTGTAACTTAATCTATTGAATAGCGCGTCATGATCATGGACAATGCTCGGGGATTTAACACTAGGGGTAGAATTTCATAAAAGCTGTGTGGGAAGGGAGCTATGTGATTAAATCATCTAGCTATGTGAAGAACACATTTTAGGGTGTGTGTGTCTTTGTGAAATAACTTGTTAAAATTATTATTGTCTATTTGTTTTACCGACTTTCAATCTATTTAATTGTATTAAATTGCAAAAGTTGCATTCACGCAAAAGAACCGAGAATGCCTTTCTCTTGTAATAAGCTTTGCATGTATACTTTGCATTCTGTGGTGTGGCTTGCGAGTGCGGTGTGTACTCACGCTTGTTTTGACGAATCAAGCGAGGAGGAGTCTTCACCGACTTACGAGGGCGAGTTCATCGAAGGTGCCTAATCGCGAGTCTTGATCGATCGGTTGCTGTGGTGAATCGATGGGATGCCACTACCGTTCTGTTTCATTGCCGTTTATTTTCTCTGTTAGCCTGCGTGGCTCAATAAATGTAAACTTCGACCTTAAGGTCAAAACCATTATTTAATAATCAAAGTTATTCGTTTATGTTATATTTAAGCTTGTATGGATCGATTTCGGTTTTGTTAACCTGTGTGCACTAGCATGATCAGGCTAGTCACGATAAACCTGAAGGTCTGAATTGTAATTTGGTCCGGAAACAACCGTGCCATCTTGTGGTCTCTGGTTACAAAGTTTTTGTCAAAGTGCCCCGCCATGAGGCGAGAGTCACTCTTGACTATGACACGCTTGGCGTCCAAATTCTTTGCTTTGCGGAGGCCCAGCAGCAAGGCCTCGTACTCTAAAGCATTGCTGGTCGTGGGAAAATCTAGGCGCGCCGCATACGACATGGTCCGGCCATCCAGGGCAACCAGAATGGCGGCCGCACCTGCCTGCGTTGCGCACCAGGATTCATCGGTGTGGATGGTCCACGGCGCTTCGGTAGGGGCTGGAAGTTGACCCTCGGCATGCGGAGTCCACTCGGTGAAGTCGGCGGAGCGTGACTTAGCGGCGGCTTGGCTGTGAAGGTTATGTCGAAGGGTGCGAGTTCTGCCGCCCACTTGCCGATGCGACCTGACGCGTCCTTGTTGCGAAGCATGAGCGCTAGGGGGTAAGATGTTGGTACTGTGATGGTGTGCGCCATAAAATAATGCCAGAGCTTGCGCGAAGCCATGAGCAGGGCGTAGGCCAGCTTTTCCAGTTCCGTGTATCGGTTCTTGGCCCCCTAGAGGGCCTCCAAGACGTAGTATATGTGGCGCTGGCCGCCATCCTCTGAACAAGGATTTGCATTGCTGCCCATGCATGGCGCGAGAGTCTGAGGAGCTTGGCCGGGCCGGGTTGGTCAAGCAGGAGGCTGGCTCAGGTACTTCTTGAGATCTGGAATTCTTCTGGCGGGCCTCGGTCAGTGGAATGGCTCTGCTATACTGGAGGGTCTTGAAGAAGGGTAGGGCTCGTTCAAGCGGCCGGGACAAAATCGATTTGAGGGTGGCGGCGGCGTCAGCCTTTGCACCTCATGGCTGGCTGGCTCCATTTCTTGTATGGCGCGGATTTTCTCGGGATTGGCCTCGATGCCCCTCTCTGAGACGAGGAATCCCAACAGCTTGCCCGCCTTGACCCCGAAGGCGCACTTATCGGGGTTTAGCTTGATTCCTTCCCTCCGGAGGTTGGTGAAGGTCTCCTGGAGGTCTTCTGTGTGCGAGGTAGCGATTCTGCTCTTGACCACTACATCGTCAACGTAGGCTTCGACATTGCGTCCCAACTGCTCTGCTAGCACCTTGGTGATGAGACGAGTAAATATTGCTCCGACGTTTTTGAGGCCGAAGGGCATGCGGCGGAAGTAGTATGTCCCGACGGGGGTGATGAAAGCGGTCTTCACCTCATCCTCCTTGGCCATGAATATCTGATGATACCCGGAGTAGGCATCGAGGAAACTCATCAACTCACACTAGGAAGTGGCGTCTACCAATTGGTCAATGTGAGGCAGGGGAAATCGTCTTTGGGAGACGCCTTGTTGAGGTCGGTGAAGTCGACACACAGGCGCCATTTGCCCGTGCTTTTCTAGACCAGGACAAGGTTGGCTAGCCACTCCGAGTGCTTCACTTCTCGAATGACCCCTGCCTTTAGTAGCTTGGCTATCTCTGCATTTGCTGCTTCTAGGCGCTCCGGCGTCATACGGCGCAACTTCTGCTTCTTGGGGGTTGCATCACTTCGGAGGGCGAGGCGGTGCTCGATCGTCTCGCGGGCCACGCCCGGTATGTCCTCCGCACTCCATGCGAAGATGTCTGAATTATTGCGGAGCACCTCCAGGATGGTGTTGTGCTCTTCTATTGGGAGATCCGCCCCTAGGGCGATTGTCTTCTCCGGGGACGCGTCCCTCAAAGGAACCCTTTGTAGCTGCCCCTTCGGCCTGGCCCTCGGGGCCCACTTGCCGATGAGTTCTTCTGGCGGGGCGCCTGGGCTGGCCTCCACTGTGTGGACATGGCAGGTGGTAGGATCGGCCCCAAGCTCGGTCTACCGGGCTAGGTCCTGGTCGCCCTGCACGGTAATGACGCACTCCGGTGCGGGGATCTTCATGCATATGTAGTTGTGATGGGCGACCACGCCGAAGGCGTTTAATGTGGCTAGGCCCAAGATGGCGTTGTACTAGTATGGCATGTGAACCACGTCGAAGGTGACGGTTTCCGTGCGGGACGCGGAGCCGTCGCTAAATGTGACAGCTAGGTCGATCTGACCCAATGCCGTCACCGGTCTTCCCAAAGCCTCTGAGGGTATGCACAGGGTAATGAGCGATCTCTTGGGATCATCATTTTGTCGGCGTCCGTGAGCAGGGAGGTCGCGGGCTTCCCGTCCATGAGGATGCGCCTGACCTCGAAATCCACTATGGTGGCAGAGATGACAAGGGGGTCCTAGTGAGGGAAGTGGATGCCCCTGGCATCCTCGGGGCCGAAGGTGATGGGCACCTCGGTGTATCGAGGCGTCGCATGCGAGCCACGCCTGGCGTGGTGGATTTGGCGTCGTAAGCCTTGCTTGTCTTTAAACGTTAAGCGGCGAATCCTCCGTGATCATATTTATGATCGTGGCGTATTTCGCCGTGGCCCCCTCGTCTGGCGGCGGCTGGCGATGGGTGCGGCGATTGGTTGCCAGCAGCCCTAATGTCTTCGCGTTCGGCCGGCTGGCGGCGATTCATGTAGTCGTGCATAAGCGCGATAGTCGCGGCGATCGCGGTTGTGTCGCGAGCATTCGCCGTGGAAGTCATTGTATGGCGTTGTGGTTTGGTAGCCGTTGAGGTGTCATTTGGCGCCCGCCGCGACTCTCACGGCCTCTGCCCCTGCCGCGGCCTCCTTGGCCGCCACGCTTCGCTCCTCTAGGGTCCTGGCCTGCATCTACATGATAGACGCCTCGGCCTTTCTGGCGGAAATTCCCGCGTGATTTTGGGTTGGTTGCTGCGGCGGGGGGTGTCGTGGCGGAGGGTGTGGCCTGCTCTGGCTCGCTGGATGGTTTTGCGGATGTGGTGGCAACTGCCCCTTCCGCCCTTCGGTTGCTGTCCTCCTCCACTCGGGCGTATTCCTCCATTTTGTGGAAGAGATCCGCGATGGTGGAGCGGGTTCTTGAGCGACTTTTAGATAATGGGCCCTTTTGCGATCCGCGAGTCGCTGCGTTGATGATTGTTGTCTAGTTGGCGCCCTTGACACGGCACTTGACCTCCGAATTTCTTAAAAAGCTGCGGAGGGAGGACTACTTTGAGGCCTGCTTGATTGCAAACAAGTGCCCCGCGTCCTTCGGCTAGATGTAGTTCTCCTGGAAATTGTTGCGTACCACGTCCCGTAGCCGCTCCCATGCATAAACGGACCGGGGGGGGATCGTAAAGAACCATGTGAGGGCAACCCCTTTGAGGGCGAGTGAGATACTCTTCGCCTTCGTCGTGTCGTCCCCACCCGCGGCCTCTATTGCTGTTCCATAGACCGGAGGAACTCCGCGGAGGTCTGTCTGACCTTGAAGGTGTCACATCGGCATTTTGAAATCTTTTGCCTTGTTGCCGAGCCAGTGCTCAGCGGTGAGTTAGGGTCCCCTCGGAAGCGATGGGGTTGATTCTTGCGTCGGCCACCGCCCTTGAAGTCCGATGGGGCGCTTGGGCGGTGAGGCTTCCCCGGCGGGCTGGCTTCCCGATGGACTCTGCAAAGTGAGCATTTCCGCGGAGGTTGGCGGCTCTTCTTGCTTGGTCTCATAGGCCTCCGGATCACCCCCAACTCCGGGGTGGGCAGGGTTGGTTGTCGAGGAGGATGCTTGGTGGCGGGCGTCCCGGCAATGTCTGTGGGTGGAGTTGTTTGCTTCTTCTCCGTGGCTCGTCACGATGTTTCTTTGCTACCGCATGAAGTCTTGCTCGCAGCCCTCGGGGTGTTTGGTCTTTGTGGTAGTTATTCTTTGCTTGACCCTTGAAACCTTAGTCTTGACCTTCTTGGGGCCATCCGATGCTTCGATGCTTGTGACCTTCTGCCGAACCCCACGGATGGCGCCAACTGTCGTGGTAAAAAGACCAGACAGTAAAGTGAGGGGGACTCTTGGCTTCTAAGCGAGGGGCCGAAGGGTCCCAAGAGTGGGATTCCTGCTGAAAATGTACTTGTATTAATTGTCAGAAATGTTTTTTCTCTCTACCCAAAATGATAGGGGGAGGAGGCTATTTATAGCCTCCCCCGCTGGGTACATGAAGTTACATACATACCCCTATGAAAGTACAACTACCCTAGGGGTAGCAGGGGCTTTTCCTAGCCTAAGGGTAGACCCCGGCGCATGGTAGACTCTCCTGGACCTGGTCTACCCGAACAGTGAGCTTGGTCCACCTTTGTTGCACTTTGCTGATGGTTGCGAGGCCCCTTCGGTGGGCCCGCGGGGCCCCCTCGGGGGACATCCTTGGAGCCAGCCTTGGGGGCCCTCAGGAACCCTTCGGAGGCTTCGGAAATACCTTGGGTCGCCGGGGCCCCTCAGAAGAGTCGCCTTTAGTCTTGCCGCCGAGCCTCGGAAGCGTCTTCGGGGACTTCGGGGCCCTTTCGGGAGAGTGGCTCTGGGGTGGCCAGACCCTCTGAAGCCTTCTTGGGGTCCTTGGGGACCCTTTGTCATGCCGCCTTCTTGAGTGGGGCGGTGGGCGCCCCTATGAATATATAGAATTGTGGCGACACCACTATTGTTAAAATTTGTTGTGCCATGGCAAGGGTTGTGAAGGACCGGAAAGGCGACTAGAGGGGGGGTGAATAGGAGCACCGAATCTTTTTACAAAGAATGGATTCAACTTATAAATCACTCCAATAGCTATGAGAGCTATGAAGATCAATGATTAAGCCGAGAGGAAGTCTTATGTTGAATCCTCCTCACCCCAAAGCTCGACAAACAAAAAGCGAGGAAAAGGCGAACAAATCGGGACAATCGGTACAAACCATGATCAAGCGGCGGTTGTACATGATCGGCTACAACCCTTGAACAAATGACGGTTGTACCGCGATCAATCTAACCGCGATGTTAAGCCGGTTCATCCGATTGTCTGGAGCAGGCAAAATCCGCTCGGGTTTCAAAGCGAAAATCAACGTAACTTTTGAACGCTTGGCCAAACTCTCTGAGATTTGAACCACACCTTCCTAACGATACTAGGAACCTATTCAATCAAAAATTTCAGAGATCCATTCCAAGGTTCCTATCTTTTTGCATTTGAGCGAAGAAGGATGCGGCAGGGCAAGAACAAACCTCTAATCCAATCACTTGCTCGTGGATGATTGATGATCTAGATCACCCTAGATGTATTCCCCACGTCATAGCAAGGTAGATTGGGGCAAGAAACAACCAGAGAAACAAAGGATCAAGAAATCTTCAAAAGAGGTCATCGAAGAAAGAAATGGCAGAGAGTTCAAATATGAAACAAACACCATCTCATATTGATCTAGAGGAAGAGATACATGATTGATACAAGAGGAATGATTACAAGCTTTCATCTCATCCTCTCCCACTCTCAAACCTCAAGAACACACACTCATCCATTCTTGAGGAGGGAAGCACGAAGGGACAAGCGAGGGAGCACCCTTTGCCTCCACCAACACCCTCAACCACTAAAGCCTAAAAGCAAAAACAGCTACTAAAGACTCTTTTGACTCTGCAAACCCTAATTCCTTTTCAAGTGCTCAAGAGGGCATGCAGCCCCTCCAATCCTTTATATAGCCTTGGCTACGGGTCTCCTCCCGTTCGCCCGCTAAGTCAACAGACGCCCGCTTGTGCGACCTTGCGAATTTCGATTCGCCTATACGCCTTAAAGGAAGCTTCGCGCTCCTTGTCTCGCCGCGCCTCGCAACCACCTCGAGTCCACGTCGTCTTGACACATCGACCGTTCGACCTCGGCGCCACTGCGCCTAGTCCGATCCACCGTGTCTCGCCACGACTCGCTCGGCGTCCTGCGACCACACGAGACAAGAAACACGAAAGGGAACAAGTTCTTCACAACTTGACCCAGCGTTAGCTCAAACATGCAATATGCAACACATATGCATGAACACACTGGATATGACCTATCCCAAAACTCAAATCACCAAAATGGCGAACCTCACAATACAATCGGTACAAAGCCATGATACCGGCGGATCAACGCGCTCCGTCGTCTGGCTCAATACTGCGATCGTTCGATTTCAATGAAGACCGAACTCGAAAAAACAACTTCTCTGGAATTCTTCAACGCCATTTACCAATCGGTACAACCGCCTGTGATCGTACCGCCCATCTACGCCGGTCGTTCGATTATCTGGCGATACGATTGACTTCCGCAGCAGCGTGAACGGCGCAATGACAAGGTCAGACCACACAAACCAAACTCTCTTGACCTAAAACCTTTGTCAATTACTCATCACTCTGCAGGGGCGACCTCCACATGGTCTCTCAATCTCCCCTTGATGAGTATATTGACAAACTCGAAAAAAGCAAAGTTGAGTTTGAGTTTGAAAAAACCAACATGGTCCAAAGAAGAAGAGTGAAACAATGACCATGTCGACGGAAGGAACATTAGAGCAACAACAAAAAGAGCAAATTGTTCTCCAAAGCTCTAAAGCTGTTCCCAATAGACTTTTCTTCTCTATTCTCCCCTTTTGGCAATAAACACATCAAGAATGCTCAGAGAGAAAATGACAAGTCAATGGATGAAATGGTGAAGTTTGATTATTCTAAGCATTAGAGCCATGAGAATTATCCATAATGACCATAATGTAATACACCAAGCCATAACTTAATAAAAGGCTATCTAGATCATGACAAGATATGTATAAGCTAGCTAGAACACATAGATGACAATCTGAAAATGAGGTACATTATGTGAGCAAGTCAAGTCATCAATGAGCAAAGTCTAGCTAGAGATATCCAAGGATGATCACGAGCCATGTCAATAAGCTAAGCGGAACTAAGAAGCTTAAATTGAGACCAAATAGAGTGCTATGCTCAAGATTGAAACATTGGTTAAAGTACATGATACTTTTTGTGGCTTTAAGCACATTGAACACATGAAACATATTTTCTTTTGAAATTCATGGTGGTTTCCAACAGATTTTTGTTTTATCATGTGCTAGGTCTCAAGCCTTATCGACTACTCCAAGCGAGAAGCTTAAGAAGATAGTCTAGGTCACCCAAAACTCCCCTAAGTTCATGCCAAGTGCAATGGCAAGCCGTCTCATAGGAAGAATTGGTGAGATCAGTTTTTTTCGCACAAAAGAGATCTTTTTGCCTTTTAACAAGTTGTACTAACTCATGCATCACCAAGAGACTAAAACAGCTCTTTCTAAGGCTCAATATAGATTCATCACTCTACCCAGCCTATTTGACATGGCATGAATCATAAAAGGATAGCTCAAGAAAGACTAATCTCGAGTGCTAACATGACAAGTTTTAGTTTAAGTTGAGCAATTTTAATTAACTTATCATGGCAAAAGCTAGGCTACACATATGAAGTCATGATAAATCTAGCAAATAAGCACAAGTCATGGCAAGGTGTAAAGCATTGTAAACATGTCATAGCGGGATAATAATCAAGGCTCAATGTAGTTATATTACAATGCGAGAATGCTAGAAATGCGGAAGATCGGCTCCCCTCAACATTAGATGCAACTTTTAGTTCAAGTTGAGTTAACTCAATATTAAGCTCGAAGCTCCCAAATGAACTCCTTGAACCAAAACAATAAATCGAGAAGGCGGCAAAAGCGAAACAGGCAGTCCTCAAAGCATAGACAAGATATAGAGAATACCATGGCTCGAATGACTCTCATCTACCCCATATGACTCTAGGACTATCATTTGCCCGGCTAACACACTAAAGGAGCAAACCGTTCCTGTCTACCCAGGGTGGCCCAACCCTTGCTAGAACCTATAAGAAGTGAGTAAGCTCAACCTAGTGAGAAGAGGCAGACTAATAAGCAACATCCTAGAGCATAAGATGAGAGGAAGAAGTCTAAACAACTAGACAGAGAAAACACTCTAATCTATGCTAGGAAGACTAACCCAAATGCATCCAAAATGCAATGCGATAGTAAGAACAAGAGCATAATAATATAGTAGAAGCGATAAAACCCAAAGCTCCCTCACTCTGATCCATAAGGACAAACCACCCCAAGCTCTCCCATGAGTGAAAACCTCGAACTATCCAATGGCTTGGTGAAAATGTCGATAGCGGTGGTCACTCTCCTGGCTGGAGCACTATATCGCCCTTCTCTACATGGTCTCTAAGGAAGTGGAAGCGAATATCGATGTGCTTGGTGGGAATCTTTGCTGTTGGGTTCTTGGCAATGTTAATCATGAAGTGTTATCACAAAAGAGTGGAACAACATCGATAACTAACCCAAAGTCCTTGAGGTCGAAGCCATCGAGCACTTGACTCTGACAGCCAGGCTGCAAGCATACTCGGCCTCTGCGGTGGGTATGCAACACGCATTGCTTCCTTGAAGACCAGAAACAAGAGAAGTGCCAAGAAATTGGCGAGTGCGAGTGCTCTTCCTATCTATCCTCTGACCCGTGAGTGTCGCATCGAGAAGGCTCTCAAGGAAAGAGCGAGGATGAGGAAGAGTACGAGATACCATAGTCAATGGTAGCTCGTAGGTACCGAAGATCGCTTCACCTTTGGCGGTGAGAAACGCGAGGAGAAGCACAGCAGCGCACAAACACACGAAAAAATGTATGTGCGGTCTCGGCGTTGAGGTACAAGAGGAGCCAATCATCTTTGAAACTCCTTTTGATCAAGTGGCTCGCCATCCTCATCTGGGTCAAGATAAATTTGTAGAAGCCATGGGAGTCGACCGGGCTTACCATCACTCATGTCGAAGCGCTTGAGGAGGTCACAGTGTACTTTCCTTGATGAAGAAATGTACCTCCGAGTGCTTGATTTGGAAGCCAAGGAAGAAGGTCAACTCACCCATCATACTCATCTCAAACTCGGTGCTCATGACATCAAAGGCTGGGAAACAGTATGGGAAGAGCCGCCAAAGATAATGTCATCGACATAGATCCAGACGGCGGAAGGTCGATGCCATCTTGGCGGATGAACAAGGTCTTGTCAACTATACCCATCTCAAAACCATGACTTATCAAGTAGGACTTAAGCCTCTCATACCAAGCTCACGGGAGCACTGCAGAATCCATCTGTGTTTTGAAAGCTTGAAGACATGGTTAGGGTATTTGGGGTTCTCGAAACACACGGAGGTTGTCGGACGTAGACTTCCTCCTCAATAAGGCCATTGAGGAAGGCACTCTTCCGTCCATCTGGTAAAGCTTGAAACCCTTAGAAGGCGCAAAGGCAAGCGAGGATTCTAATGGCTTCAAGTCGAGCTCTGAGGGCAAAGGTCTCCTCAAAGTCTAGACCCTCAACCTGAGAAAACCCCTGAGCTACCAATCTCGCCTTGTTTCGGATGATTACCCCATCCTCACTCTGCTTGTTCTTGAACACCCACTTGGTTCCAATGATATTGTGGCCTCGTGGGGGCTCAACAAGCGACCATACCTTGTTCCTCTCGAAATTTTCTAGCTCCTCATGCATGGCATTGACCCATGACTCATCAGATAAAGCATGAGAAACATCTTTGGGCTCAAAAGAGGCAATGAAGCGAGAATGGAGACAGAATTGAGATAAGCGAGATTTTGGCGGGTGCTGCAGCTCGAAAAAGATCTCAATGATGCTGCTCTGAAGGATGAACTTTACGGAAGTGTCTAGGAGGTCTGGGAGAGATGAAGAAGTGGCCTCTACCTCATGAGTGACGAGGTAGGAGCAGAGCCACTAGCTCGGAGGAAGCGAAGGCAAGGGGCGATCACCTCGAGGTCGCGGTGGAAGCGGCACCTCAAGGAGTGGATGAGGGGCGGGGATCGTAGACAACCGTCATCTCCATCGTCCTCATCATCCACAAAGATGGTCTCGGTGCTCTAAAGAACACGAGATATCTGGCCTAGTCCCGGGTGGCCTCGTCAAAAATCACCTCGCGAGTCTCTACCATTTTGCTAGACTCGCAGATTCAGGACCCTATAAGCTTGAAGAAGTCGAGTAGCCTAGAAAGATACCGTCACGGGGCGTGACTCGAACTTGTCTAGGTTCCCGGACTTCAAGATAAAGCACTTACAACCAAACACACGAAAATGAGAGGCTATTTGGGCTTTGGCAGTATCTCGACTCATAAGAAGTCTTGATGTAGGAGTGCAGAAGAAAACTCGATTGAAACATGGCACTTGTGATGCAATGGCCTCACCCAAAACTTCCTCGGTGTAGAGCACTCATCAAGCATCGTCTGGCCATCTCGACCAAGGTGCGGTTCTTCCTCTCCTAGCGCCATTTCTTTGAGGGGCGTATGGAGAAGAGAGGCGGTGCTCTACACTGTCTCACTGAGAAACTCTCAAAGTAGGAATTCTTGAACTCCGTGCCATTGTCCTTGCGGATCGCTTTCGTAAGGCACCGGGAGCTCAGCAGACTGACCTACTAAAAGACCTCGGAAAAGTGAAAACGTCTCATCCTTTGATGCTAAGAAAAACACCCAAGAATACTCTCGAAGTCATCGACCACAACAAGAACATACCACTTCCCTCCTGTGATCGCACTTTCATTTGGTCCAAGCTGTGTCCATGTGGGCATTGTCGGTGCATCGGTCATAATGCTTGTGATGGGAGGATGAGAAGCGGCAACCATCTTGCCGTCTTGAGGCAAGGAGTGCAAACAAGATCTTTGACCATCTTGAGTTTGGCGGACCACGAATGAGATCATGGTACGCTAACTTTCGGGTCAAATGGTCAAATCAATATGACCAAGTCTCCTATGCGAGAAAGAGATCGCGGGACTCGGAAGCAACCAAACAGGAGAGAATCACGGAAGAATCGGAAAAATCAGCACGAAATATCCTCCCATAACGAGAAATCCATAAACTAGACTACTAGAAGAATCAAGAATTTTGCAATTGTTTTTCTTAAAACTCACCTCGAAACCGTCATCGGTGGTCGAGAAAGCGGAAAGCAAATTGTCTGCATGACTTACTAACCAAGGCAACATCCTTAAGAATAAAAAAGCATTGTCGCCGCAGTACTAATCGCAAAGAAAGCGGAAAGGCGACTAGAGGGGGTGAATAGAGCAAGAATCTTTTACGCAAAGAATGGATTCAACTTATAAATCACTCCAATAGCTATGAGAGCTATGAAGATCAATGATTAAGCCTGAGAGGAAGTCTTATGTTGAATCCTCCTCACCCCCAAAGCTCGACAAACAAAAAGCGAGGAAAAAGCCGAGACAAATCGGGACAATCGGTACAACCCGCATGATCAAGCGGCGGTTGTATCTTGATCGACTACTACCCATGAGCAAATGACGGTTGTACTGCGATCGATACAACCCGCGATGTTAAGCCGGTTCATCAGATTGTCTGGAGCGAGGCAAAATCGCTTCGGGTTTCAAAAGCGAAAATCAACGTAACTTTTGAACGCTTGGCCAAACTCTCGAGATTTGAACCACACCTTCCTAACGATACTAGGAACCTATTCAATCAAAAATTTCAGAGATCCATTCCAAGGTTCCTATCTTTTTGCATTTGAGCGAAGAAGGATCACGGCTTAGGGCAGAACAAACCTCTAATCAATCACTTGCTCGTGGATGATTGATGATCTAGATCACCCTAGATGTATTCCCTACGTCATAGCAAAAGGTAGATTGGGGCAAGAAACAACCAGAGAAACAAAGGATCAAGAAATCTTCAAAAAGAGGTCATCGAAGAAAGAAATGCCAGAGAGTTCAAATATGAAACAAACACCATCTCATATTGATCTAGAGGAAGAGATACATGATTGATACAAGAGGAATGATTACAAGCTTTCATCTCATCCTCTCCCACTCTCAAACCTCAAGAACACACACTCATCCATTCTTGAGGAGGGAAGCAGCGAAGGGACAAGCGGGGAGCACCTTTGCCTCCACCAACACCCCTCAACCACTAAAGCCTAAAGCAAAAGCAGCTACTAAAGACTCTTTTGACTCTAGCAAACCTAATTCCTTTTCAAGTGCTCAAGAGGGCATGCAGCCCTCCAATCCTTTATATAGCCTTGGCTAGCGGGTCTCCTCCCGTTCGCCCGCTAAGTCCAGACGCCCCGCTTGTGCGACCTTGCGAATTTCGATTAGCCCTTACGCACCTAAAGGAAGCTTCAGCGCTCCTTGTCTCGCCCGCCTGCATAACCACCTCGAGTCACGTCGTCTTGACACATCGACCGTTCGACCTCGGCGCCACTGCGCCTAGTCCGATCCACCGTGTCTCGCCACGACTCCGCTCGGCGTCCTGCGACCACTGAGACAAGAAACACGAAAGCAGGAACAAGTTCTTCACAACTTGACCTAGCGTTAGCTCAAACATGCAATATGCAACACATATGCATGAACACACTGGATATGACCTATCCCAAAACTCAAATCACCAAAATGGCGAACCTCACAATACAATCGGTACAACCGCCATGATACCGGCGGATCAACGCGCTCGTTCGTCTGCCGCTCAATACTGCGATCGTTCGATTTCAATGAAGACCGAACTTCGAAAAAACAACTTCTCTGGAATTCTTCAGCGCCATTTACCAATCGGTACAACAGCCTGTGATCGTACCGCCCATCTACGCCCAGTCGTTCGATTATCTGGCGATACGATTGACTTCGCAGCAGCGTGAACGGCGCAATGACAAGGTCCGACCACACAAACCAAACTCTACTGACCTAAAACCTTTGTCAATTACTCATCAATCACACGGGACGACCTCCACATGGTCTCTCAGGTTGCCATTTGGTTAGGTTGAGCCAAAATTGATTTCATACTCGGGCGAGTGATCATGCAGTAAAGGGGATAATTTTGGGATGTGGTTGCCTCGCCTGAGTAGTCTCTAAGGACTTAACTTTGTGCGCTAGTGATCTAGGCCATACCATGCAACCACATGTCCAGGATGGGGTAAACCTGGCCAACTAATTAGCAATGCTTTGATTTGGTTCTGTTTTGGTAGAAGTGTGAAACCTGGGATAGACATTCACACTTAGCACAAGGGGGGTCGGTCGACTGGGTTGTTATTTTCTAAGGTGGATATTGGGAGTTGTGAAGCCAGTCGGAGGCGAAATCTTAGCGAACAGAACGGAGTTAAAATAGAACTTTGTAAAGGCTTTGTCATGTGCTCTAGACTGCTTACCTAAGGTAGTGAGTAGTGGTATTGATGGATGGCAAACAAACTCGAGAAGTCATGTCATGTGGGTAAAGCTGTACAACATCTGCAGAGTGTCAAACTATTCGAATAGTCATGTCCCCGGTTATGGACAATGCCTGGTGATTTCACACGAGGGGTAGATTTTCTCAAAATGTGGTCGTGGATGGTTTCGAGTAGTTGGTTTGGTTGGGAAGCGATCTGGTCGTGGAAGCGATTTGGTCGTGGTCGTTGGTTGGGAAGTGAACAGGTGTTCATGAGTTGTTTCAAAGAAATTTGATTACTTATGTGTTAATATTTCAAATTGTGCTTTACAATCTACTTATGGTATCTAATGTCACTACTGCTTTCTGCAAATAAACATAAAGCTATCCTTGTCAAGCCTTGCATGAATACTACTTGCATATTGTTCTCTATGATTTGTTGAATACTTTATGTACTCACCACTATACGCCCTTTGTTGATCAGTCGTCGGAGAAGTCCTAGGGAGCGCCGAGTTCTACGAGGAAGGCTATTTTGAAGACTATGCAAACTATGATGCGTTCTCCACTCGGTTGCCTGTGGGTATGTTGGATGGCCTCCACGAGTTGTTTTTGTTCTCCGCTACAAGTTGTACTCTGTTGTCCTTAGCCCTGCGTGGCAAACTCTGTAAACACCTTGACCGTAAGGTCCTTTTGCTATTTAGTAATACTAATTTGTTTGCTTCATCGTAAATTTTGTTGTATGGATATGATTTCATCTATGTTGTAACTGTGTGAGCTAGCTACCGATCATGAGATCAGTTCAGTATACACAGAGGGTCCCGGGGTTGCATACTCGGGGTCCCGACAGAGGTGGTATCTGTCAACGATCGAGTCGCCGATCTTACGAAATAAAAAGGAAAATGGCGTGGAGTATCACGGAAGAGAATGAAATTTGCTCTTTATTAATATAAAGCTGGGATTACAAGACCTGACTAGGGACTATCTCTAATTACACAGAATGTATTGAATGATACTGCTTTGGCTTCTGTGTTGCCTTGCTCTGTGTGTCTTCTGTTGTTCTTGTCTCCTCGTCTTTTGCGTTCCACCATTAAATAACTCTCGAAAAGCGGCGATTACTCATGGAGAAAGCGTCACAGTGAAGCGTTCGGTAGTCGGAGGTTTAAAGCGATTAACAACGTGTTAACTATCTTCTTGGTTAAGTGCTGTGAAAAGCTTAACCGTATGGTAGTTTATTGTCGATGTCTTGTATATCATCGCATGGTATGGAACATTGACCGCGTGTTCTATTCATCATACGGTAGAAATGCGATTCATAGCGTTTAAGCGGCTACGGTGAAGCCTAGTCGACCGGGATACCCATCGTGTAACCTCTAGAATCCTCACGACCGGTGAGGTCGTTATATAGGGGTTCGATCATGAAGGCGTATGGTCTTTTATGTATTAAATTAATACATAGAGGTTTTAATCCTCGTCGGCTAGCCCCGAACTTTAAATGAACAGGTCGTATGTGTACCTTTATCGGATGAAATCGTATCGGGCAGACCCCCATTTAATGCCGTTACATTCGAGGTGGTCTGTGTTCATGTTAAAGTTGAGAACTTTCCTTGGGAACTGAAGAGTTCCTCTGTCCGTTGGGTGAAAAAGAAGCTTTTTACCGTTTAGACTTTTGTGGGTAACCTCCAATCGTAATTTAAAGACTTGAGGCTATAAAATCTCCATCGCTAGACCTTTTGGAGTTTTTATGCTTCCAGATCCCCTTTCTGATTCCCTTTGCCGAGAAAAAAAAATCTTTAGTCCTCTTTTCTTGTTCTTGACCACAAAATCTCCTACGACCACTACTCATCCTTGAGGATTTTCATCATGTCGGAGCAAATCACGAAGTGGTTGCCTTCAGAATTGAGCAAGAAAAAGCTTGAGGCGTTGGAGAAGGTTGGGATGCTCCCAGACAAGAATTTGATCAGATAGAGACCGGCGATTGGAGAGCACTTTCCGAGCCGCGAAGATGGGGAAATCTCTGTTTTTTTCGCCTACATCGAATGCGGGCTGAGATTGCCGGTACACAAATTCCTTCTCCGTGTTCTTGAATACTACGGGGTGGAATTGGTGAATTTGGCTCTAAATTCCATCGCCAATATCAACATCTTCACATATTTGTGTGAAGCATACCTGGGAGTGCCTCCAAGTTTGAGGCTCTTCAGGTATTTCTATCGAATGGTGATGGGGAGAACCACGGAGACTCCCGGAGAATGTACATTCCGCCTTCACGACAGTAAGGCCGATGAGTACATTCATATGTACTCGAAATCCTCGTGATCGTCATGGAAGAAGAACTGGTTCTACATGGCGATTCACGAGATGATAACCTCTACTTGGCGGGATGAGCGAATGAAAACCCCAAATGGAGAAAAGGCCGTGGAGAAGGCAGGGGTGATCGGAAGATGGGTGGGCGCCATCTGACACGAGAGTCAAGGGCTTGACCTCTTTGCATGTGGTGAGAGCTTCACCAGCGCCCAGATTGCTTGCTGAAGCCGGACTTATTCACTGATTTGGTCCATTGGTCGTGATGAAGCTATCTCAGGAGGTGGTAAGTCTTCGAGAGATACTCCGACCAGTATTTTGTTATTTGACTATAGTACTACCTTAAAATCTGCCATTATTTCTTTTGCCTTTTAAAGCCCTTTCTCTGAGGAAATCAGAGAGCGGATTTGGTGATACGCTCTGGGGAACTGTGAGAAGGCGGATTCCCAAGATCTTGGCTATAGTTCGCTGAAGAAAACTAGCAAGGCTTAAGGTAAATAATCAAAAAACTTCTTTTATCATGTACACATATTCTTGATCGAGATTTTTGATCTGTTCTATTCTGCAATTTGGTTGGATTCTGAATTACTCGGGGTGAGGTTGACATCCCAAGTGGTTCAACCGATTCGTGCTTACGATGCCTTTGGAAGAAAATGAATCTCCGAGGTAATAGAACATTTAGAGATGAATATATATGTAGTTTAGATAAAGATTTCGTCACCTAACCAAATTAGTTTATTGGTTGGTGGAGAAAGGTCAAGGCGGCGGTCTTGCGCGATCGCGAGGTCGTAAACCCGAATCGATCGTTGACGGCCGGACGGTTATTCTTGAAACAACTGATGCGGAGGTTAGTGAAACCACTCGCTTGACCGGATGGTCAGGGCGTAAACCTCGGCGAGCCGATCGAGGGCATCGCTTGACATGTTGTTGGATGATGCAACGGGTTTAACCAACTCTGCCGGTTCGGAACTAGCAAAAGCTGGAGAAAAGAAAAGGAAGGATGACGACACAGAGTTTACCCTTCCGCGATTCAAAGTCAAATCTCGAAAACTAACCAGGTATGTACAAATGAAAAATGGTCGTATAAGCGCATACCTCTAATGATTTCTTGATGATTTGATTTTGAACTTCCCTTCTTTGCCTTGCGAGGTCTTACGGTGTTCGATTGTTTCGGCCAGGAATCCTCCCCGAGACCGAGGCATTTGTGGAGATCCCGACTGAGTACTTCCGAGGATAGAACTCACGAGGAAAAAGTGGTCGAAGAAACCCCGGCGGTGTCAAGGCCAGCGGTCGAGTTGGATCGATGGTGGTTCTAACTCCTTCTGCCGAGGTAGATGCCCTAAAGGCCCTCAGCCGTTCCGACCGGTGTTGGTAATTCCTCTCAACTGACAAGTTCCTTTTCGCTCGATTTATTGAGAATAAGGAGCTTGACGAGGCATGGAAAAATATCGGATCATCAAATCAAAATGCATCTGATTCAATATTTGGCGGTTATAATGATTTGGCGATCGGTAAGTATCTCGACCAGTTCCATAGTACTTCTCAAAAGTTTATAAGGAACTTAAAGAGAGAAAATACTATTTGTACAAAGATCGGTAGAGAACTTTCTTTGTGGAGGATGACCAAATAATTAGGGACTTGGAGAGTAAGAACTTCCCACTTAACCTTTTTTTCCTTTCTACAAAGCTTTGCTCTTTTTTTTAACTATTCTCCCTTATCGTATTTGATAGATTTGGAGAAAATAAAAGAAGAGACCATGGCTGAGAAAGCCAAGACAGCTCTGCTTGAAGAAGAAATTAAAGCTAAGGATCAGTCGATCGCCGAAGCGACGACCAGCAATGAAACACTTAACAAAAGAATTGAAGGTAATATGTCGTAATCTTGACTTATTATCTTCCTTCAATTATGTTTGTGCTTATCACCGCTTTTACTGTCAGAGAGCAAAAACAAGCTTTGACAGAGCGGTAAAAGACTCAGAAATTTGAGCAAGATAAAGAGGCCGCTCTTGTGCAAAACATTGATGAAAAGATTCTACTTTTGAACAAGATGATCTTTGATATGGGATCAGGATCAAGTCTGCCTACTTTAAGAGATCCAGTAGAGAAAATGAACTATTTAGGTCAACTTCTAGAGGATCTTAAAAATCTGCTCAAAACTACTCGGAAGAACTATGTCCAGGCCATGAAAACAGGCGTTGCTAGTGGAGTTAGTTTTGCTTTGGCAAAACTGAAAGCTTCTGACCCCTCCATTGATCTCCAAGTTGTTGAAGATGACTTCAACTGCCCACCTGAGGAGGCGACCAAGTTCATGGAAGAACTCAGGCCACTCGGAGATAAAGTTGTAGAGGAGATGGAGGTCGGATCTCCATCAAGCAGTAATTAGTCTGGAAATATTTCTAGAGTAGGCCCCTGCAAATGTAACAATATTGAAAAATAATGTATAAAACTTACCTTTTATGTCATCAACAATGCTTTTGTTTATTCCGTTTGACTTTTAAAATTCTCGTATACCTTCTAGCCCACAACTGTTTTATAGTAGAAGAACTTTACTATACAAGCAGGTAACCAAGATAGAGAATGAAAGTCGAAACCATTGTTTTGAAGGTATGTGCCGATATGAAGACAAAACTGATCGTAGCAATACTAGGAAATCACTGTGGTCGGAATCAGCTTGTGAGTTCGTCTAGTTATAGATCTTTGTTTGTCATGATCGAAATATCAATCAAAAGTTGTGCATGGTCGGAAAAAAGACTTGTTGTATTGACATAAGAAGAAATGCAAGAATGTATGCAATTGAAGAGAAGTGATCGTATTTATATATACGACATAAAACTGGTCGGAAAGAACTGATAAGAATAGAAGATATAGAAAAACATTTCGCAAAACATGTTCAAGCTCAAGTCCGTGGCGGCGAGGATCGTAAGAAAAGAACGAAATCGCTAGGAAGCTCCTTCCGATTAGCAAGGGACCACGTCGAAAAAGGAGAGACTTCGACTAGGAGGCTTTTCGTGTCTCGACCAAAGAGCTAAGCGAGAGTAGAAATGTAATGTTGAAATGAAGAAATATAGTTTTCATGATCTTAATAGCATAATGAACTATACATTGTTGCTTGTGTTATGCTCTGCTTATCGATGGTCGCTGTGGAATCATTCATGCAATGATCACGACTAGGACCTATACAGCGTATGACACTGATGTCGTTGCCAAAGAGTAACAAAGATCCCGATAAATGATATCGGAGAGAAAAATTGTCTTCTTCGACCACTTTAAACAACAATAATAGATGACCAGGATATAGGCATAGATATATAAGCTGTATCACTTGTCGAAAACAAAAGAATAAATATACTAAATCAAGAATTGAAATAAAGTACAAAATAATTAGACATAAAACTTACGCAATTGATCAATGTTCCAAGAATTTGACAAAATTTGACCGTCCGACATGACAAGTCTAACAGAACCTGGTCGGGTGACTTCGACCACAGTGTAAGGACCTTCCCACTTGGGAGAAAGCTTGTTGCGATTAGCCTGATTCTGAATTTTTCTGAGAACCAGATCACCTATAGCAAGGCTGCGAGGTTGCACCTTACGACTAGGGTACCTTCGCATGGCTTATTGATATACTGCTGATCGTACAAGGGCTTGATTTCGTCGTTCTTCAAGGAAATTGATGTCGTCGAGTCATTGTTCATTCTGATCATTTTCATTAAAACGATCAGTTCGAGCAGAGCCAATTTTGAGTTCTGGAGGAAGCATGGCTTCAGCACCATAAACAAAAAAGAATGGCGTTTCACCGATCGCACGATCGTCGTGGGTTCGAAGCGACCCATAATACAGAGCGGAGTTCTTGAGCCCAAGCTCGACCGCTTGATTAACCGGTCGAATACTCGGCGTTTGATCCCTTGCATAATGATACCATTAGTTTCGCTTAATCGCCCCATTGCTCTGCGGATGAGCAATGTAGCAAAATGAACTTTGACGCCAAGTTCATCACAGAATTCTTGGAATTGACTGCTGGAGAACTGGGCACCATTGTCTATGATTATACGACTGGGTACACCAAATCGTATGATCACATTCTTCATTAGAAATCTCTTAGCGGCCTCAGTTGTTGTTTTAACAACAGGCTCGGTCTCGATCCATTTTGTAAACGTGTCAATCATGACGAAAAGGAATTCGAAGCCCCCGAGTGCTCTTGGGAAAGGTCCCAGATTGTCCAGTCCCCAGGTTGCAAAAGGCCAAGAAAGAGGAATTGTCTGTAAGGCTTGTGCCGGCTGATGTACTTGTCGGCTATGGAACTGACATTGTATACACTTCGTCACAAGCTCTTTCGCATCATAAAGGACAGTTGGCCAGTAGTATCCTTGCCTGAAGGCTTTACCGACCAGTATTCTATAGGAATGATGTGCTCCACAGACTCCTTCATGGGTTTCGGTTAGCAACTTAATGCCATCCGTTTGAGATATGCATCTCATCAACACTCCATGAGATCCTCGTTTATACAAGGTACGTTCGATTAGAGTGTATGATTTAGCTTTTCCTGCTATACGATCCGCCTCTACATCATCTTCTGGAATTATGTCATGCTGAAGATAATTGTAGATCGATGTCATCCAGTCTCTACCTTGATCGTGATACGCCTAATCGTCAACGACACGTGGAGCATCCATGTTCCTTTGATCGGTTTTTACGACCTGTAAAGAATCATATATATTCTCGGAAGGCTCGACTACCGAGGGTGAATCGAGTTGTTCGAGAAAAACTTCGGGCAAGACGGTCGACCTCGTGGAGGCCATCCGTGCTAACCGGTCCGCCGTAAAGTTTTCCTTTCTAGGAATATCTTTGGATCTGGAAACCGAAGAAGTGCTTTTGAAGTTCAGTATTCCGCCAGATAAGATGACATCTTGGTAGTCGAGCATTGATACTCTTTCCCTACTTGATTCGCTACTTGTTGAGAATCGTCTTTCACTAGTGTCTGCGAATCCGAGCTTAACGATTTGCTCGAGTCTGCTAGTAAACCTTCATATTACATCACATTGTTTGTGGCGAGGAAAATTAATCGATGGCGTGCTTGAGTTGTTCGCCAAGAGGGATATCAAGACGACTCCGGCCCGATCCTTTTAACATCAAGGAACCGTCAAGTACATTGTCCACTCATCATGGTGTTCGTACTCAGGCCCTTGGGTGGGTTCAGGGTTTGTCCATTCGGCAATGAATTCTGCTATTGGCTGGGACTTTATTGCTGTTCGTGAGATGAAATAGTGGTCAAACGCCCCTAGCTCAACCGCCCATTTTGCTATTCGTCCTGATGATTCCCTGTTTCCAAGGACTTGACCAAGGGGATATCCTGTCGGTACGACCACTTTGTGGGCCTGAAAGTAATGCCTAAGCTTCCTTGAAGGCATAATGAGGTCGTAGAGCAACTTTGTACCAGTGGGTATCTTTCCTTTGGTCCATGTAAGACTTCACTTACGTAATAAATTGGTCGTTGGATGTTATCCCTTTCTACGACCAATACACCGCTAACTGTTTGTGGCGTTGCAGCCACGTAAATTAGCAATGTTTCTCCCGATCTCGGAGAGACTAAGACCGGGGTACTCATAAGGTACTTTTTAAGTTTTTCAAAGGCATTGTTTGCCTCCTTAGTCCACTCAAAACTCCCGTGTTTCCGAAGAAGCTAAAAGAAAGGTAACCCTTTTTCACCTAACGTTGCTATGAAACGACTTAGCGTTGCCATACAGCCGGTTAGGTTTTGGACCTCTTTCTTTGTGGTCGGAGGGCGCATCTGGTCGATGGCTTTTATCTTTACTGGATTTGCTTCCATACCTCTAGCCGAGACTAGGAAACCGAGCAGTTTTCCAACAGAAACTCCGAACACACACTTTTCCGGATTTAACTTGAGGTTATGCTTTCTCAGGTTATTGAAAGTTTCTTGTAAGTCATGAACATGATCACTAGCGTTGACGCTCTTTACGACTAGATCGTCAACGTAAGCTTCAATGTTCCGAGCTATTTGTGGATTAAAGGTTTTTTGCATCAACCTTTGAAAAGTTGCACCAGCGTTTTTGAGACCAAATGGCATCTTAACATAACAGTAAGTGCCATATGGGGTGATGAAGGAAGTTTTCTCCTCATCTTCTTTACACATGTTAATCTGGTGGTACCCTGAATATGCATCTAAAAAACTTAGTAATTCATACCCGGAGGTAGAATCTACCAGTTGATCAATGCACGGAAGGGGAAAATCATCTTTCGGACAAGCTTTATTAAGATCTGTAAAGTTAATACATATTCGCCATTTCCCATTATTCTTCCTAGCCATTACAGGGTTGGCGAGCCACTGAGGGTGGTCGACTTCACGGATGAATCCAGCCTTGAGAAGCTTGTCAATCTCCGACTGGATCGCCTCCTTCCGATCAGGTGCAAAACAAGTAACTTCTACTTGATCGGTTTCTTATCGGCCGAGAGCTAGCCACGTGCTCGATCACCTCGAGGACTCGGGCATATCGGGACTTTGCAGGCGAATACATCCCGATTTGTTCGGAGGAATGAGACAAGCGACTCTTCCTATTTAGGATCGAGTCTTGCTCGACTGTAACCTTGCGAGTGGGTGGGTCAAGATTTTTCGACCTGTAGTGACTTGGCTATTTGTCAGGAGAAGCGTCTTTGTCGAGCAATACTTCTTTTGTTGGTCGAGACGGTTTTGGCGTCATCTTCGGCCTCGAGCGTTTGACCTGTACAGTAGATGGGTCAACCTATCTGGTCGGAAGTTCATCAACCAGTTCTAGGGATTTCCGATCACATACAAAGGCCATTTTCTGGTCTCCTCGAACCGTAATGACTCCTCTTGGTCCTGGCATTTTCAAACTTTGATAACCGTAGTGCGTGGCTATCAAGAATTTTCCTAATGCTGGTCGACCGAGGATTCCATTATATGCAGATTCAAAATCTACAATATCAAATGGAATTTTTTCTGTTCGGAAATTATCAGGCTTTCCGAACGTAACCGGTAGGGAAACTTGTCCTATCAGTTTGGCGGTAGAGCCAAGAACTATGCTATGAAAAGCATATTTCACTGGTTTCACCTTTGACATGGGGACTTGCATCTTTTTTAAAGTTCCCACAAATAATATATTCAAAGAACTACCTCCATCTACTAAGACTCGATTAATCCTACAATTATTAATAGTTGGTTCAACAATAATGGGGAACCTACCCGATCGAGTCGAAGGGATGGGGCAGTCGTCTTTGCTGAAGGAAATTACCGTGTCCGACCACCTTGACTGCTTGATGATGGTCGGAGATTCGACGAGGTTGACCTCCCGCTCCATGGCCTTCAGATGACGCTTGGACTCGTACGAAGAAGATCCTCCAAAAATCATGTTGACTGTGTGTTGGGGATCCTGGTACTCCATCTCTTCGTCGCCATCCTTGTCCTTTTTGGAGCTTGTTTCTCCGAGTTCTGTCAGATATGGAAATGGTCCTTTACCGCATAATAATCCTCCGATTTCTTTTGCGAGACACCGACAGTCTTGTGATTATGCCCTACCTACTGGTGAAGTGGACAACACTTCTTGTTTTTCTGGAATCCTTCGGTTGAAGCCTTTGCTTTGCTTCGACCGGTGTAGTCCTTCTTACCCTTCGTGAATTTTTCAGGAATCGCTAAGACTTCCTTATCGTCGGGTCTGCGGTTCTTTTTCTTCTTGAGAGACTTTTTATTCTTTTTCTCTGGTTTGTCCAGGCCAGGCTGGGGATTTTTGTCTTTCCGATGGATGGCCTCGCACCACTCAATTGCTTCACTAGCGGTGGCATACTTATCGGCCATGTCGAAAAGCTCGATGGTGGTTCGTGGAGGGTTCATTGCCATATCCTCCGTAAACCTCCGGTTCCTTAATCCTACCTTAAAAGCCTGAATAACCGATGACTCTGCGATTTCCGGTATGGAATTACGAACCTGACTGAACCTCTTGATGTATTGACGTAAAGTCTCATCAGAACCCTGCCGGATTCGGTGGAGATCATCCTCCTTTCCACGGCGGTCGTACATACCCTGGAAGTTCGCTATTAAGAGGTCGTAGAGTTGCTCCCAAGTATAGATTGATCCGACCAGTAGGTTGAGTAACCAGGACCGGGTAGACCCTTCGAGCACGGTGGGTAAATAGTTAGCCATTACATTTTCTTCACCTCCAGCAGCTCTGATGGCGGTGGTGTATATTTGGAGAAATTCTAGCGGGTTTTGAGTCCCGTTGAATTTGTCCAAGTTAGCGTGCCGAACGGTTTGTGCTTAACGCACACTGGAGCCCCGCAGAGAAGGCTCAACAACCTCGTGATGGATTCATGGCGCCTTCTTTGGGAAGGTCTTTGGATTGTAATCGCCGGAGACCGGTTCCTATGGTTGGAACGCAGTGCTCGATGAGCCGATCCGGCCGTGGACATTTGTATAATGTCTCCGATCGCCTACTTGATTCAAACGGTGCTCGAGATCGGGTTCCGGCGCTTGTTCTTCTCGACGTGGTGAGGAGTTGCCATCCGAATAGCCTTCTTCCTCGTGACTCCTAGGTTGGAATCGCCAAGAGGGCCTGGTTATCGTTTGTTCCCTAATTTGACCATGTTGCCCTCTACTGAGGGAGGAGCGTTGAGATGAAGTCATGGTCTGACTTCCCAGTCTTCTTTGTTCTCTATACGCCTCCGTTCGTTGCATAGTCTGTTGCAGAATTTCCGATACTTGGCCTACGAGCTGTACAAAACCTGGAGTTTCTACTAGAACATGGTCATAATTATTTAATATATCTTGCACACATTGCAAGTTTTGTAGAGTTACCGAAGGTCTCAGGGGATTCAGACTGGTCGTAGGTGTACGCAGACCTGAATCTTCCCCTGACTTTCGGATTTGTTCGTCGATTACTCTTTTTATCGGGCGCCAGTGAGTTAATTGATGGATGTCGATCAGCTCCGTTGCCTCCGGAAGTTGGTGCTTGACGGCCCGCATCATCTCCACCAACATGTGGTGGCGTGGCAGAGTGCGTAGGACCGCACAAGGCATCCGGATTTGCATCTCCGATCGCATTGACCTCATGCCTCCAGCAGCGATCTTCCGATGAGCTTCCATCGAATCGATGGAGAGCTTTCGGTTTTGCGAAGTTTCCATGACGGAGAAGCGATCGGAGATGAGCACCTCAAGGTCTTCTTGGCGAACTCAACTCGACCCAAACAATACCGATCGTATGCAGAGTTTGATCATCTTCGCCTGACCTACGACCAGTGGAGGCTTCATTGACACCGTTACCAGGTGTCAGTTCGCTCCTGGAATTGCCAGAAGCCGTAGGTGAGTATCTTTCAGCCATAATTTCATCGAGAGTATAGAGATTCTCGATTTGTGGTGCTGAAATTTCTTCACTGCTTTTGTCGGTTAAGACGCAGCCGACTTGAGGAGGTTCCTCGCCTTCGAGCGATCGGAATGATCGAACCGCCACCGTCAGACGGTGGATCCTCATCCATTGGGTCGACTTTCACGACGTCGGTAAGGTGCGAACCAATGAGGAGGACGAGGATGACATGCCATTCTCTTGCATGGCACCTGATGCATCCTTCCATGTCGAGGTGGGCGAGTCCGCCAAATCGAATCAGCTTCTCCTCATCAAAACTCTCGCGAATCGCATGAGCGATTACAGGAATTTGGGCGAGGATTTTGATGAGCAAGAAGTTTCTTCAGAAAACTCACGTCTTCTTCCCCACGGACGGCGCCAGCTGTCGACAATCGAGTCGTCGATCTTACGAAATAAAAAGAGGAAAATGACGTAGAGTATCCTGAAAGAGAATGAGGGCTGCTTTTTATTAATATGAACTGGGATTACAAGACCTGACTAGGGACTATCTCTAATTACACCGAATGTATTGAATGCTACTGCTTTGGCTTCTGTGTTGCCTTGCTCTGTGTGTCTTCTGTTGTTCTTGTCTCCTCGTCTTCTGCGTTCCACTATTAAATAACTCCAGAAGAGGCGGCAGTTACTCCTAGAGAAGGCGTCCCTGGTGAAACGTTACGACTGGTCGGAGGTTTAAGGTATTTAACAACGTGTTAACTACCTTGCGGTTAAGTGCCTGTGAAAAGCTTAACCGTAGGGTAGTTTATTGTCAGTGTCTTGTATATCATCGCATGGTATGGAACATTCAGCACGCATTCTATTCATCATACGATAAGAAATGCCAGTTCATAGCTTTTCTGAGCAGCTACCTGGTTGAAGCCTAGTCCGACCAAGATACCCATCGTGTAACCTCTGGAATCCTCACGACCAGTGAGGTCGTTAGCCTTAGGGGTTACAATCATGAAGACGTATGGTCTTTTATGTATTAAATTAATACATAGAGGTTTTAATCCTCGTCAGTATCAGAGCCATATCGTCCGTAGGACACAACCATAGTTAGCATGGTCGTGTAGTTAAAGACTTCAAAATTTATTTTCTAAATCAAACCCAGTCAATTGATGAGTAGTTACCCTTCTCTCAACTTACTCTAATTCTTCTCTTCTCTCATCTTATTCTAATCTTTCCCCATATCATCCTTAAGTTCTTATATCTTATCCATTCGAAAACTTTGTTTAGAATTCAAACGAATCCTTCTCACCTCAGTCATCTCTATTGGATTGAGCCTAGCTTCAAGCCGACCATCCATATAAGTCAGATTAGAAGTGCTTTAGCTAGTTGCCTTCTCAGTTTAGTATTGTTTAGTCTGAGTAATAGGGCCTTCGGCTTGAGTTTTTGTTGCCTCTTAATAGCTTTCTGGCTATTTGTTCGTTGGGTTAAACCAACTTTCCTCAATTAGATTGCTCTGTCTTTCTCCCTTATTCTCTCTCGTCTATTGTGCTTTTCCCTCTCACCTACTATGTATTCTTCTTCTCGTCTATTAAACCGGGGAAATTCGTGCAGATGGTTCAGACCCGCAACTTGGCAAGTCAAGATGAACCAGTGGATCCCTTTACACCCTCACCACCACCTCCTCCGGCAGCAACATCAGATCAAGGTTTCGGTCAGTTCATGGCAGCCCAAACACAGTTGATTGGCGCGATGATGCAAAATATGAACCAGATGATGACTCAACAGAACTAGACTGCTGCCGCCCTAGTCGCAATGCTGAATCAGAACAACCAAGCAACTGCTATGCCACCCCCACGAGCCTTTCCTCAGTCAAGGCTGGCAGAGTTCATGATGACTCATCCGTCTACTTTCTCCAGCTCCTCCGAGCCCTTAGACGCAGATGACTGGCAATGCTCTATCGAGAAGAAGCTCGCCATCGTCCGGTGTGACGACCGCGAGAAGGTTCTGTATGCCGCGGACCAGCTTGAAGGTACTGCCACGGAATGGTGGGAGAATTTCTGTGCTGCACATGAAAACCACCAGAACATCACTTGGGCTGAATTTTTAGAAGCTTTCCGCCACTCTCATATTCCTGATGGGAAGGTAGAAATGAAAAAGAACGAGTTCCATGAGCTACGGCAAGAAAACATGTCAGTGAGTGAATACCTCAACAAGTTCACTCAACTCTCTCGTTATGCTCAAGAGGATGCTACCACAGATGATGCACATCAGAAGTATTTTAAGCGGGGACTCAACCCTAGCTTGAAGGTTCAAGTCGTTGGTAACGACTATGCAGATTTTGCGGCTAGTAAACAAGACTATGCTCGTAGAAGATTCCCGTCGTGAGCTTGAAGAGTCTCGTAAGAGGAAGATGATGTAGCATGGTGCTCATCAAAATCAATCGCAGAAAGCTAGAATGATTACTTGCAAAGATCCTACCCGCTCGCTCCTCCTGTTACCTTTTAGGACCCTCGCATCAAGACTTTGCCCCGCCGCCTGCTCGATTTCGCAGGCAACAACAACCACACTAGCAACCAGCAGCCAAGAAGCAACAATCATGCCATGAGAGTAACCTGTTTCAACTATCACCAATTGGGGCACTTCACCAGCAACTGCCCGTAGAGGCAAGGTCCAGCGCCTATCAGGTTCAACTTGGGAGCTACTTGACCAGACCCTATGCCAGAACCTCGTGGAGCACCACGACTCCACTACACAAACCGAGACCCTCGGCTGTTGGGAGAGGTCATGTGAACCATGTCACAGTAGAGGAAGCCCAGACGACCCGGCCGTGGCCGGGTAAGTTCCTAGTTAATTCAAAGACCTACTCTTTGCTTTTGTTTGATTCTGGAGCTTCGCATTCATTTGTTTTTCAGAGTTTTGATGCAAAGCATCAGTTAGGGGTTTTGACTCTTAAAAGCACTCTATTGGTTTAATCTCCCGGTTCGGAGTTAAGTACGAACCAAGGTTGTCCAAAAGTTAAAGTGACCATAGAAGGGGTAGAATTTCTAGCTAACCTCATCATCATCGACGCCAAGTCTCTAGATGTGATTTTGGGTATCGATTGGCTTGCTAATCACCATGCAATTTTGGATTGGCTTGCTAATCACCATGCAATTTTGGATTGTGGTGGTCGAAGCATCACCTTGGTCAGTCCAGTCGGAACCAAAGTGAAATTTGAAGCCTCAATGGAAAAGCATGATGGAGCTTTAGTCTGCAGTATCAAGACTGTATTTTTGGAAGACGTGCTAGTGGTCATAGAGTTTCCTGATGTCTTCCCTGACGACCTACCTAGGATGCCACCGGACAGGGACCTAGAGTTTGTCATCAACCTAGTTTCGGAAACAGCACCCATTTCCAAGAGACCCTACCATTTGCCGGTTGATGACCTAGTCGAGCTGAAGAAGCAGATCGAGGAGATGTAATATAAAGGTTTTGTCCGACCAAGTTCTTCGCCTTGGGGAGCCCCAGTGATCTTTGTTGCAAAAAAAGATGATACCTAGTGGATGTTTGTGGATTACCGCTCACTCAACGAAGTCACCATCAAGAACAAGTACCCTCTGCCCAGGATTGATGATCTGTTTGACCAGTTGAAGGGAGCCGGAGTGTTCTCCAAGATGGATTTGATGTCAGGATGCCATCAGTTGAAGATTCGTTAGAAGGATATCCCCAAGACAGCTTTCTCAACCCGTTATGGACTGTACGAGTTCACGGTCTTGTCTTTTGGATTGACCAATGCCCATGCATACTTTATGAACTTGATGAATAAAGTATTTATGGAATATTTGGATAAATTCATCATTATATTTATTGACGATATTCTAGTGTACTCTAAGAGTGAAGAAGAGCATGAAGAGCACCTTCGCTTGATCTTGAATAAGTTTAGAGATCATCAACTCTATGCAAAGTTTGGTAAGTGTGAGTTTTGGATGAAGGAAGTCGTCTTCTTAGGACACGTCATGTCTGCAGAAGGAGTCATCGTCAACCCTAGCATGGTCGAGGATGTGCTCAACTGGGAGTCACCCAAGTCAGTGCCTTAGATCAGAAGTTTCCTTGGTATGGCAGGATATTATCGTCGGTTTATAGAAGGATTCTACAGAATAGCAAGACCTCTCACCCAGCTACTAGAAAAGGAGAATAAGTTTGCTTGGATACCAGAATGTGAGCAAAGTTTTCAAGAATTGAAGAAGCATTTGACCACCACACTAGTGCTGATCTTACCGGGTGTTCGAAACGACTTTGAGATTTTCTGTGATGCCTCATGACAAGGTCTCGGTTGTGTCCTAATGCAAGAGAGGAAGGTAGTAGCTTATGCTTCCCGTCAGTTGAGGCCTCATGAAGCAAATTACACCACTCACGACTTAGAGTTGGCTGCCGTAGTGCATGCTTTGAAGATATGGCGTCATTACCTCATCAGTAATCGCTATGAAGTTTATACTGACCATAAGAGTTTGAAGTACATTTTCACTCAAGCTGATCATAATATGAGGCAAAGAAGATGATTGGAGTTGATCAAAGATTACAACATGTGAATCCATTATCACCCAGGCAATGCCAATGTCGTAGCGGATGCTTTAAGTAGAAAGGTCTATTGCAATACCCTGAAGATCAAGGAAAGTCAGCCAGCACTGCACGAAGAATTTCAGAAGCTCAAGCTTGAATTAGTGGAAGAAGGTTACCTAACTGCCTTGGAAGTGCAACCCACTCTTCAAGATCATATTAGGAAAGCTCAGGTAGAAGATGCAGATATCAAGGAGATCAAGAGCAACATGAAGAAAGGTAAATCTCTAAGATTTTCAGAAGATGAGCAAGGAACCATATGGTTTGATAAACGTATATGTGTACCGGGCCAGAAAGAGCTTAAGCAGTTGATACTCAAGGAAGCTCATAAAGCCTTGTATTCCATTCACCCTGGAAGCATGAAGATGTATCAAGATCTCAAGGAGTTTTATTGGTGGCCTAGTATGAAGCGTGAGATTGCTGAATACATAGCTCAGTGTCATGTTTGCCAGCGAGTTAAAACTGAGCATCAGAGACCTGTTGGACTCTTGAAACCTTTGAGTGTACCCGAATGGAAATGGGAAGAAATTGGTATGGATTTTATCACCGGTCTGCCGAGAACCAGGGCTAGCTATGATTCGGTCTGGGTAATCGTAGATCGCCTAACAAAAGTTGCTCACTTCATTCCAGTCAAGACCACCTACTCAGGAGACAGACTTGTAGAATTGTACATGCAAAGATAGTATGTCAGCATGGTGTACCAAAGAAGATCGTGTTAGATCGAGGATCCCAGTTCACCGCAAGATTTTGGTAGAAGCTGCATAGCGTTTTGGGTATGGACCTGAATTTCAGCACAGCCTACCACCTGCAAACAGATGGCCAAACAAAAAGAGTAAATCGGATCCTAGAAGATATGCTGAGAGCCTGCGCTCTATCAAACAAGACCAGTTGGGATCAAAGTTGCCCTATGCAGAGTTTTCCTTCAACAACAGTTATCAATCAAGTCTGCAGATGTCCCCGTTTGAAGCTCTTTATGGAAGAAAATGCAGAACACCCTTGTATTGGACCGAAACATGCGACGGACAAGTACTCGAACCAGATATCTTGATGAAAGCCAAAGATCAAGTTAGGTCAATTAGAGAAAAGCCGAGGACCGCTCAGACCAGACAGAAGAGTTATGCCGATAACCATCGTCGCGACTTAACTTTTGCACCTGAAGATCATGTGTACCTAAAGGTTTCATCTCTCAAAGGACTGCGTTGTTTCAAGGTAAGTGGAAAACTTGCACCAAGATACATCGAGCCCTTTCCAATTCTAGTCAGAAGAGGAGAAGTCACTTACAAATTGGAGCTCCCGCCCCAGCCGTCGGATGTGCATGATGTCTTCCATGTGTCTCAGTTAAAGAAGTGTTTGCGTGTGCCAAAAGAGCAGATGCCGTTAGAAGCAGTTGACCTGCGGGAAGATCTCACCTGCAAGGAACAACCCATAAAGATTTTGGAAGTGGCAGAGCGAGTAACGAGAAGCAAGATCATCCGTGTCTACAAGGTTCAGTGGAGCAATCACACTGAAAAGGAAGCCACTTGGGAGCGTGAAGAGAACCTGAAGGCCGAGTTTTCGCACCTATTCTTTAGTCAGCCCGAATCTCGGGGTCGAGATTTCGTTTAAGTGGGGTAGGCTTGTAACATCCCAACTTTCAGGAGTTTTGAATTTCCAAAATAAAAACAACCATTTGGTTTTGCCGCATTTGCTAAAGCTTAACTTGGAGATTTTAGAACTTTAAAGCAATTCAATATGAATTAATTAGACTTCAACTAATTCATTTGGGTTTATCTTGAGTTTATTGGAGTTCTCTGGTATTTAAATCCCTTTTTCTATTCGTTCTGATTATCGTCGGTCGTCCCTTTTCCCTCTTGGTCTCGACCAACCTCTTGGTTTCGACTAGCCTCTTGGTCACGACTACCTCTTAGTTTTGACCAGTCTCTTGGTTTCGACCAACCTCTTGGTTTCGACTAGCCTCTTGGTCACGACCATTTCTTGGTTTCGACCAGCCTCTTAGTCACGACCACCTCTTGGTTTTGACCAGCCTCTTGGTCACGACCACCTCTTGGTTTCGACCAGCCTCTTGGTCATGGTCACCTCTTGGTTTCGACCAGCCTCTTGGTCACGACCACCCTCTTAGTTTTGACCAGCCTCTTGGTCACGACCACCTCTTGGTTTCGACAAGCCTCTTGGTATCGACCGCCTCTCAGTTGTGACCACCCTCGCCTCGGTATGTCTTTCCCTCTCTCTTTTTCCGCAGTGCCGCGCACATTAAATGATGTTGTTTCTACAGCACCGTGCGCATTAAAATGCCGTCTGCACATTAAATGCCGTTGTCTAATCTCGTCGTTGCATCTTGACGCCCGGTCCCCCCTCCTTCCTCTGTAAATAGAGCACCAGGGAGCCCTTTGCCTTCTCTTGTTTTCCCCTCAATTCTTCCCTTCTCTCCCTCTGGTCCCCGTATCGCCACCGGAGAGTTCGCTGGAGTCCGCGTTGTCTTCAACCTCCTCACCGCTGGAGAGTTCACTGGAATCTGCACCGTCTTTGACCTCCTCGCCGCCGGAGTTTGCGCCGCCTTCAACCTCCTCACTGCCGAAGAGTCCACCGGAGCGCCGTTCTCCGTCCTCCTCTAGTCTCTCTCTCGGTCCTGGTGAGTCTTCTTTCACATGTTTTCTCTCGTATTCTTTTGACCATGTCGAGTAGTCAAATCTTTCCTTCTTTCGACCGCGTTGAGCAATCAAATCTTTCTTCTTTCGACCTTGTCGAGCAGTTGAATCTTTCCTTCTTTCGACCGCGTCGAGTAGTCGAATCCTTCTTTCTTCTTTCGACCAGGTAGTTGAAGTCTTCCGACTAGTTGAACCTCCTTTCTGAGGGCTCGTTCTACTTCGTTCGAGCTCTGATTCGAGTGATTCAAATCTCTAACTCCTTAATTCAGTACCTTCCTTCCTGTTCTAGTTTGGTAATATTTGGATTTTATTTGGGGTTATTTTATTTATTTGGCTCTTTTCGCACGTATAGATTCCAGCATTTCAGAAGAGTTCTTGGACCCGACGACCAAAGCATCTCAACTCTTCTATGAAGGCAAGTCGTAGACCTTTGATCATGTCGTACCCAGTTTATAAAATTATATTGTTTTGTATCAACATGCATGGCTAGTTGTATAAAAATGGTTTTGGGAATAGTTAAACACCCACTTGGCAGTATGACTCCTTGAATAATTATGAACGACATGTTGACATGTACCCTTGGACACCATAGGTTGGGTGTTCTTAGTTGGACATTATTGTAATACTAACATGGGTGCGTATTATGCTTAGTCTTGCTTTAGTTACGCGATGTCTCTCAATCACTTGATTCAATGATGATGAATTTGACTTAATGATATATGGAATTGTGGCAGCGCCACTGTTGTTAAAATTTGTTGTGCCATAGCAAGGGTTGCCATTTGGTCAGGTTGAACCAAAATTGATTTCATACTCGGGCGAGTGATCGTGCAGTAAAGGGGAGAATTTTGGGATGTGGTTGCCTCACCTGAGTAGTCTCTAAGGACTTAACTTTGTGCACCATTGATCTAGGCCATACCGTACAACCACATGTCCAGGATGGGGTGGACCTGGCCAAGTAATTAGCAATGCTTTGATTCGGTTTTATTTTGGTGGAATTGTGAAATCTGGGATAGACATTCACACTTGGCGCAAGAGGGGGCTGATCGACTGAGCTGTTGTTTTGTAAGGTGGATATTGGGAGTTGTGAAGCCAATCGGAGGCGAAACCTTAGCGAACAGAAACGAGTTAAAACAGAACTTTGTAAAGGCCTTGTCACGTGCTATAGACTGCTTTCCTAAGGCAGTGAGCGGTGGTATCGATGGATGCCAAATAAACTAGAGAAGTCGTGTTGCGTGGGTAAAGTTGTACAACCTCTGCAGATTATAAAACTATTCGAATAGTCGTGTCCCCGGTTATGGACAATGCCTGATTATTTCACACGAGGGGTAGATTTTCTCAAAATGTGGTCGTGGATGGTTTCGAGTAGTTGATTTGATTGGGAAGTAATCTGGCCGTGGAAGCGATCTGGTCGTGGTCGTTGGTTGGGAGTGAACATGTGTTCATGAGTTTTTTCAAAGAAACTTTATTACTTATATATTAATCTTTCAAATTGTGCTTTACAATCTACTTATGGTATCTAATGTCAATACTGCTTTCTAATGATAAACATAATGCTATCATTGTCAAGCCTTGCATGAATACTCCTTGCATACTGTTCCCTACGACTTGCTGAGTACTTTATGTACTCATGGCTATACGCCCTTTGTTGATCAGTCATCGGAGAAGTCCCAGGGAGCGCCGAGTTCTACGAGGAAGCCTATTTTGAAGACTATGTGAACTAGGATGCGTTCTCCACTCGATTGCCTGTGGGCATGTCGGATGGCCTCCACGAGTTGTTTTTGTTCTCTGCTGTAAGTTGTACTCTGTTGTCCTTTGCCCTGCATGGCAAACTCTGTAAACACCTTGACCGTAAGGTCCTTTTGCTATTTAGTAATACTAATTTATTTGCTTCATCATAAATTTTGTTGTGTGGATATAATTTCATCTATGTTGCAACTGTGTGAGCTAGCTACTAATCATGGGACTAGTTCAGTATACACAGAGGGTCCCGGAGTTGCATACTCGGGGTCCCGACACAATTGCACTCTCCCTCCATGTAACATGGCATCGGACCACTAGGTTCTATTCTAGCAACTTCCACTCGTCTTCCGCTACTACTGCGCCCGGGAGGAGCAAACTCCACTCCCAAGGACAACAACCTTTTATGGTGCATTTGGTACGTGTAATATTATATTCCCCTGTAATCTAATATTCCCCTCAATCTGGTTACTGGTAAACACATTACCCGTAATATAAGATTCCAACGTTCGGTTGATTTGAAGGAAACTACATATTAGTCTTTATTATAATTTCAAACCATGAAGGTTAACATCTATAAATTTTGAATTTTACAATTTAAAATTCCAACAATTAGAATTTCATTTTTTATGATTCCAAAGTTCAAATTTTGGATTTTGAAATTTTAAATTTTAAAATTTGAGTTTTGGAGTTTAGATTCTCAGTATTTGAAATTCCAAAACTCAAAATTGAAACTTTCAAAATTTAGCTTTATAAAATTTAATTTCTAATTTGAATATATGAAATCTAGAATTCAAAATTTGAAAAAAAGAAAAAAAGATTTTCGAAACCCAACCTTGAAATTTTGAATTTTGAAATTTAAATTGTCTGAATTTAAGGTTCCAAAAGCATTCAAATTTTTGATATTTTGGTTTCAAAATTTATATTTTGAAAAAATGATTTTTGAATTCCATAATTCAGATATTCAAATGTTAAAATAAATCATAATTTGGATTTTGAATTCTGAAAGTTCAAAATTTGACTATGATGAATCAAAAGCACATGATAAAAAACGCAATAACAAAGATTACTTTCCCTTGGTAATCTATGATAGACACCCTTTTCTACAGGAAAGAGATTCCTGGAATTGATGGTAATCTGTTTCCCAAGGTAATCTCATATTCCTAGTTTAGATTCCTGGATGTTTTACCAAACAAGGTAATCTTATAGGATTACTAGATGATTCCTGGTAATCCTCGAAGGATTCCGCCAACCAAACGCACGCTTAGTGTCTAGTACATCAAGCAGCAAGCATTAGTCTTCGAGCTTGAGGTCGATCCCGACGGATCCGTCGCTGCCTGGCCATCTCTCGTCCAGATCTAGCATCATCGGGCTGTCTCCGAGCTTGATCCCCGCTGGCTACGCCACCACCTGGCCTTCTCTCACACGGATCTAGCCAAATCCATGCAGAGGGGGAGGTTCTTCAAGTAGCCCCGACGCTCGGGCCACTACCGCCGCTCGGGTCCAACGCTGCCTCCCTCCTTTGCTCAGCGCCATCCGCGATGCCCTGGTGACCGCGCGGCCCGGATTTCGCCGCATCTCCCCTGGGCTACCGTCACGGCTCCCTTCTCCCTCGGACTACCACCGCGGCTCCCTTACCATCCTCCTCCGCGTCGTTCGGATCCGGCCGTCGCCGACGTCGCCTTACCCGAATCCAGCTGCCATCGTCCTCAAGCATCTTTGTTGCGCCGCCTCGGGCTCCTCCGCGTCGCCTGGGCTTCGGCCGTTGCCCGGTCTCCGCCACGTCGTCCTCCACTACGCCGCTCTCCTCGGCCGCCTCTCTCTCCCCCAAACCTGAGACCCCCGAGTTCTCTCTGGCCGCCGCGCCGCTAGCCGCCAGAGGAGCATGAGGAGCCCAGGAAGGAGGAGCCCGAGGGAGAAGTGTGGAGGAGGCGTCTACTGGAAGAAAGAGGGAACAGGGTGAGATCTGGTTTATAACCAGATCTGGCTGGAGCCGCTCCGGCTTCACCGGCTCCGGTTTCGGTTTCTGCTTTGGCTTATTCGGCTTTGGCTTCTCACAAGTTCTTCTGTTGTTAAAGAGTTTTGTTGCTAGTATTTGCTGCTCCTTTGAGTCCATTTTTTTTTCTTTTGAGTCTATCCAAGTCTGTAACACTATATCTTTGAGTTCATCTAAGTCGTGCAAGTCCACAAAGTCCTTGTCAGCCAGTCAATTGCTTTATGGCTCACTCCTTCCCTTTCACATGGCAGCAACCACTCTTCTCTCCGAGCCGTTGCAGATCGTAGAAGTCGTTATGATGCCGCCACTTCTCTCTAAGCCGTCGCCCCGAGCTTCTAAGGCCGCTACGCTTCTTGTGCACTATGCCTCCATTGTGCTTCTTATGCACCGCGCCGCCGTCGTTTCGGGCTTCGATCTGCACTACCATGATTTTATCCATTTCTCTACGGCTTGATTTGACAACTCTCTCTATTTGTGTTGATTTCATCATCTTCTTTGTCGTGTTGCCGTAGTCGATTTTGCTCACGCTTGCCTATACTTTCTGAGCCCCTGTACCTTGTGTTTTATGGGCTATCACACGACCCCCGATGGGAGGAGATCTTTTGATACTTGACATATTTTTTTAAAAAAAAAATGCACGCTACGACGACATTATCAATACTCGGACTTTAGATTTTTCCTATTTTAGTTTCAACACTTTCCAAATGCAATGTCATACGCCTTGTATTTGATAAGAGGTGTTAAGGGTATTTGTTATATTTTTCTATTATTCTAGGGTTTAGTATTATGTCTCTTATACTCTATATATTACCTAGGCTATTACAACACAACCAATAATTAATATTTGCACTCCCCCGCTCCTCACGCACATATGCTATGTCAGATAGGTATACCTCAGAATATCTGCAACTGTAGTAGTACTACTGGATTTGAACAGATGGCAGGCGAGGAATCACAAGGATCTCCGGTCGTTGTTGACCCTGTGCGAAGCTGACGGGTCGTGTTTACTGCTGAAGCAGAAGCCCACTGGTCCTTGATGCTGCCGCACGCGTTTCGTCGGCTCAGGACGCGTAGTGCGAACCGCCGGATGAGACCCAGTAGGGTAACTAGGGGAGTCGCTCAGGAGTCAGGAGTCAGGGCTGCCTCGACCAGTTAGGAAGGTTAGTCTCCGAAAAAAAGGTTAGCAAGATGCTGCTCCTCTATGCACATGGAAGAAAACAGTACTTCCTCCGTTTTCAAATAACTGACAACTTTGATTTTACTATTCAAACTTTGATCCTTAATTTTTTAGCAATAAATATGTAAATACTTATAGATATGCAATATGATTATCATCTTCCCTAACTATATATTTTTAAAATTGTGATTGGTCAAAGTTTGACCAGTAAAGTTAATTATTTGCAAACAGAGGTAGTATTAGAAAAGAACTAGTGTGTCTGCTTTGCTTTGTAGTGAATCTGCAGTTCTGCACTGAACTGAATTGTTATGGACTATGGAATGTGGATTTTCTAAAAAATTTTGTAGCTAAAACATGTTTGAGGGGAATTTTAATGATAAGCACCTCAGGGGCGTATTTAGTATTGCTCTCAGGCTTAATCGTCTAGTTTCTAATAGATCCCCCTAGGGTCACCGAAATTGTACAAGTTAAATAATGCATGTACTTCTAGCTAGAGCTGGAACTTGGGTCGTGCTTTCTCGGGCCGATCCGAAGCCTGATCGACACGGCACGGTCTAAGCACGGTACGAACGGCGGGTCGAGCTGGGCCTGAGAATGCGACTTTGTTAGGCTGACGCACGCACGCTTGCGGTCGGTTGGGCGTGTTTGGACCCGATCCGCACGAAATTAGCCTAACCTTCCTGTTCTAACCCAATCCGAAGCCCGATCGACACAGCACTACCTCCTTGATCATATCGAGCATGAGGGTTTAGAAGCTCTACGCCGTGGTCGCAATAGCACATTCGATCGCCTCCTACATGCGGTGCGCACCATGACCGAGGACGCGAGGGCTGCAATTAGGACCATAACTTGTGGTCGCCATAGCGACGTTCACGTACAGCATCGAGGACACCGAGGGCACCCTCCACCCCCTTCGCCATCGGCACTGCCCTCCGCACGTCCGTCGCACTCTGGAAGTCATCGGAGCTACGGTCACTCAGCCTCGACGCGCCTCGGGCCACAGGTTATTGTCATCAATACTTATCCATGCACTCCTTTCGAACGTATCTGACATAACCGTTTGTTCTTGCAGCACTTGAGAGGGGGACAACACTCTGCTTCAGCCGTCGTCATCACAGAGGAGGCGCGAAGATACGACTTCTCGCCGATGCGACCATTGTTCCATCAGAGACAAATAACCTTACTCGCCGCAGCACCGAGACGACGGGTTGGGATTATTGGCACGTGGCATTCAACAAGACGTATGGAGTGCGACCCGGTGGTTGGCAAGAAGGTAGTTAGGATCGCGATCCAAGTCTTAAAGTCTTACGACTCTCTTTAACCACGACGATACTGTCGATCCAAGTCTTATCGCCGATCCGATCCTACTCAAGGTCGGTAGGATCGCGATCCTACTCTTAGAGTCTTACGGTTCTATTTAACCCACGACGACTGTCGATCCAAATCTCCACCGTCGATCCTACTCGTAGAGACTTAGGGCAATTTTTTAGAGACCAAGCTTTTTCGATATTTTGTTTTAGAGCAAAATTTGTTGATATTAATTTACGAGAATGAAACTATAAATAAACAAGGAGCATGCAAAATATTGTATCGGTGTGGTAATGCTAGTACAAATATCTATATTATAGCATGAGCAATCTTGAGCTTGATAATGATAAGCTATTTTTATTCCTGGAGTATGTCTAGCTACTTTTAAGGAACATGCAAGTGGTAAACCATATAACAATCATACAAACTTATAGTATAGATGTTAAATATGTGTATTTTTACAAATCCGTAGAATCGCCGATTCTACGATTCGATACTACGATTCGATCCTACCGGAGGCAAATCGATCCGACTCGGGATCTCGACTCTGACTACCTTGGTTCGGCGAGACGCACCAAGGGTACACCACATTACGGCACAGATTGGCCAGCAGGATCCTCGTCCACACAACAACCTACTCAGGGCACAGACTGGCTAGGAGGATCGTCGTCCACACAACAACCTACTCAGGTACGCTTTAACGTAGTTACATCAATTTTCTCATTGTATAAATCAAGGACTAACTCACCAAGTACCCTTCCTGCAGGATGAGCATGAGTGGATCGACATACTGCTCAGCTTTGAACAGGACATCTACACTGCGACACCTCCCATGCAACACCCCTACTACGGCTTACAAGACGTACGACGCTCCCCTGACAGGTAAACCTTCCCTGAGGATCAGCTACCCCGTCTGGGCAAGCGAAGAGATGATGTACCATAAGTAATGTCATGGTTGTATAATACATGTTATGTAATATCATTGTGTATTGTGCCATTGTGATTTATGTAGTGCCAGTGTGCAGTATGACATTGTGATTTATCAACACAAAATGTTCTCCGAAATATTCAGTACAAATGACAACTCGGGCCCGCTACCTCGCGGACGCGAATTACCTTCAACGCTACCACACAATTCCTCCTCGGGCCCGCTACCTCGCGGACGCGAATTACCTTCAACGTTGCCACATGATTCCTCCTCGGGCCCGCTACCTCGCGGACGCGAATTACCTTCAACGCTACCACATGATTCCTCCTTAGGCCCGCTACCTCGCGAACGCGAATTTCCTTCAACCCAATTGCAATTCAGCCTTATGCTATATATGGATGCTTTGGCTGTCATTCACCTCACTCTTCATTTCCTCCTCTCCTTTCTTCCAGTCTTAGACGGGATGTCTTCGGCCTCATCTAACTTTCGAGTGAGCAGACAATTACAATCACTGCGGCAGCAGCTGGTTTGCCCTCGTTGCAATGATCCGGTGAATGTTTTCACCTCACATACGCCAATGAATCCATCCCAAGTGTTCATGAAGTGTTCAAATCTTACGGTAACTTGCGCCTAATCAATTCCATTCGAAACAGCATGTTATTTTTTTTCACTTGAAGCTGCAATTCTTTTTCAGAGCACAACATGTTGGTTTTGGCAATGGGGTGACGAAGCTGTCCCAGTGGTTCAAGATATTGCAATGCAAATTGTAGCCTTACAAGATGACTCTCGTGGTGTTGTTTGCATTTAGCCCAAAGGGCTCGACCTCTCTGAACCACCAACACGTAATGAAGAGAATAGACTTAAAAGATCGGATGAAAGGACGTAAAGAGTTGAGAACATGTCAAGAAATTAGTTGCTAGTTAGTTTTGCGGTCTTTCTTCTATTATTTCTTGTTGTTGCCAAGTAGAAGTTCGCTTGTAATGAGATTTAATGTCCACTCTTTATCTATGCATCGCGATCCGCCAGAATGAGAATAAACCAGTAACATTATCTACCCATGAATGAGTTTGTTCAATGCATATTGATGCCTATAACTTAAAGCACGCGACACATCGATGCAACATGTCAACTCGATAAAAGGCAACTGCAATGACGCGTCCACCATTTAGTTACATGCTTTAGGAGATTGAACATAAGTGCGTACAGAAGGGGAGACTACCGAGGTACAAGCTTCTCCGCCCGTGCCTAATGGTAGAAGGTGCCTCTCGCTACCCACATAGAGTGTTCTCCAGTTGAGCGCCTCGGACGTGGCTGGCCGTCGTTGTAGTGGCACGCACATATGCAACTAGAGTTAGCGCAGCAGCGTGTGGGATCATAGGAACTTCCTATGTTCACGACCTCCTCGTTGCCCCTCTCGCGTTGCATCTGTTGGCGAAGATCATCATTTTGCTCCTTGAGATCATCAATTTGCACCTCCAAATCAAAGATTCGGTTCCACAATGTATCCACGTGCATCGAAACATGTCATTCATGGGGAGGATCGATCCAGCGGGTAAATTTGCATTTCGCCATCTGCTGCAAGGGACGGTTAGTATGGAGGATGTATTAGCAGTAACATGAACAAAACTATTTACCCCAGAGTATGGGCATCGGAAGAAATATCGTCCGCCATCGAAAAGGCAGTCTATGACCTGCACGATAGCGTTCTCCCCGTATCTGCATTTCGGTCATACCGGTTGAGCACGCTTGTTCGGCATCAACCGGTAGTTAGGGCCGAAGTCCTCCCTCCTTTCCAGGAGAAGGTCTGGCTTCGGCGACCCCGGTTGGACTGGTCCCTAGGCGTCTGCCATCGTATGCTACTGTACGATAGAGAATATTCTTCTTCCTACGATTTCAAGGGTCGAGTGGTCCTACTTTTGGAGCATTGGGCGTGCATTTTATAGCCCGCGGGGGGAGGCTAACAAAGCGGGTAATGTATTAGCTTGCAGATGACAAGACCAGACGAGACTGCCTGCTTTGCGCAGAGACAAGACCAAACGGGGCAGTTTTGCACAGTGAAAAGATCAACGGAGACAGCCTTGCGAAGTGACATGACCACACGGGGCAGCTTTACGCAGTCACAAGACCACACGGGGTAGCTTTGCGCAGTGACAAGACCACACGGGACAGGTTTGCGCAGTGATAAGACCAAAGAAGACAACTTTGCGCAATGACAAGACCACACAGGGCAGCTTTGCGCAGTGACAAAACCACACGGGCCAGCTTTATGTAGTGATAAGACCACACGGGGCAGCTTTGCGTAGTGACAAGACCAAAGGAGACAGCCTTGCGCAGTGACATGACCACACGAGGCAGCTTTGTGCAGTGATAAGACCAAAGGAGACAGATCTGCGCAATTTAGGGTTAGGCTTTTCAGATCGACTTGACAACCCTGACCGCCTCGCCAGCTTTTCAAACCGAAAAGACAAGACTCTGCAAAGAAAGACGTGACAACACTCTACCTCGCCAGCTTTTCAGACCGATAAGGCAACACTCTGCAAAGCACAACATGACTTCTCTGTGCAAAGTAAGACGTGACAACACTATGCCTCGTCAGCTTTTCAGATGGACATGACAACACTCTACCTCCTCGACTTTTGAACTAAAAGGGACTCGCATGAAATTAACCACACCATGCCAACCATGGGGCTTATAAAAGGGGTTAAACCGAACCCAACACTACACAACACTACACAATAGATACCCAGCTATGGACTCTTCGGCAAACTTCTATGCGAGGATGTTGCAGAAGCAAAAGTGGCTTAAGCAGAAGAGGAAACAGCTACAATACCCAGATTTTTCAATGAAAGATGCTCCAGTACCACCACGTTCTCCGATCCCGCAGTGTGTGTGTGGCGATCCGGCAAAGATCATTCAGTCCACACACCTAGACACTGCCGCCCGGGCGTACTACACGTGCAGGCATCATCTCGTAAGCTTTTCTTTCGCGCTCATCGATTTTCGTCAACATTGAATTCCTTAAATTTTTAACTTCATCCCCACGTAATGGTAGCCCGAGATGCGCTGCCACTTCTTCCAGTGGATCGATGGTCTAGAGATGTACGACAGGGCATTCATCCAGTAGAAGTACATGCTGAACTACTCGGTGCGGGCCGAGAACTTTGTGCGGTGGAAACCTTACGTATTGGACCCTGTTGAGGAGGCACCGAGGGCTCGCCCGGGCGTAATCCATATCGATGACGTGAGTTATGAAGAATTTACATCCTTATTACGTTTTTCACTGTACGGTGTACTTACATCATAGAATCGCAGGACATGGACGACTTCGACATACCAGCCCGGCGTGGACAGTCCCGCGACAAGAGCAAGGGAAAGGCTCATGCGGTGAGCGAGCCCCGCCACAACAGATCCGTCGCCTAGGCGTAATCTGTATCCACGACGTGAGTTATGAAGAATTGACATCATTCTTACGATTTTTTCTATACGATGCACTTACATCATGGAATCGCAAGACATGGACGACTTCGACATACCAGCCCGACGTGAACAGTCCCACGACAAGGACAAGGGAAAGGCTCATACAGCTGAGCTTGGCCGCCACAGCGTATCCGGTCGCCTGGGCGTAATCTGTATTGACGACGTGAGTTATGAAGAATTTACATCCTTCTTACGATTTTCACTATACGGTGCACTTACATCAAGGAATCGTAGGATATGGACGACTTCGATATACCAGCCCGACGTGGACACTCCCGCGACAAGGGGAAGGGGAAGGCCAACGAGGAGTTCAACGCTGAGCTAGCAAGGAAGGGAAAATAGCCCCGGTCCACGTAGTAGGTCAGGTCATCACGTAGTAGTCCCCCGTCCTACCCCCATGTTTTTTACTATCCCTTAAAGGCATGTATACTTACATGGTCCGGATGCTTGTGTCGTAGTGTACCGTAGTAGTAGCGAGGATGACTAAAGCAATTAGCCGAACCATCATGCCATGTCACTACGTGTAACGTGCTTTTGTCCACGGACTCTAATGCAGTTCTGGTTCTGTGTCTCCGCTAAGCCATCAAAGCAAGCTTATATTGCAAGTATGCCTCTTCTAGTGGAATCCCAGAAACAACCATTCGCACCGACATCAAATCGTCCATGTTTTAGAGCATCTTCATAATCACAACGAGCGTTCTCAGCCCCTTCAATCATATTCTGTATAAGCTTCATAAAGTACTTCATCGACTACCTGGCTATATACACGTATGCGTTCAGACGACTTCATCGAGGAGAGACTCCAATAGTACTAGTCCCTTTTTGTCCCACTTCTAAAATACAACAAGTATTTCAGCACACAAAGTTTGCTTGGACGACATCCTCAAGGTTATACCTCGTCTGATATGCTTATCAATCATCCTTTCTCAGAACGAATAAAATAATAGAAAAATTACAGAAGCAACAACACTGTGACGAGAGGCTCCACAAAAAGTTTTGTAATTTTCTAAACTCATTTCCTATATTTTTAAATTACTACAAACAGCGCTGAAACCGCGACGAAACCCTGATTTTGCAAAAAATGAAACCCTAATTTACAAACCTCGGTGCCCATATTTCTTAATGAATGTTCTTTTACAAATATCAGTGCCCGTTGAAACCCTAATTGAAATGACTGAAGAAAATTTCGTTTTCGTATAAGCGCTAACCCAAACTGGAAACCCTAATTCCATCCCGCTGAAAACCTTAATTTTTTTCCATTTCTAGAAACCCTAAACTTTTTTCTTTTCTTCGTAGCGGTGTGCGGTGGTTGGCACGGTGTTGCTGTCGCCATCGGTAGCACCTTGATGCTGCTTTGGGGCACGGCAGCACCTAGGTGCTGCCAACGGTGATGGCATGAACTCAGTTGATGCCGTCCCAAACAGCAGCACGTGCTAGGAGGGGGCCAAAACTGGAATTCTGACGCTAAGGGGGCTAGTTTAGGAATTAACTTGCACTATAGGGCCAAAACAGTCCAAAATTCCACATATACAGTCCAAATGTGCATGTTAACCTATTTGCTGAGCGGTACGACCGCCTCGTGGAGCGGTACGACTGCAACGCGATTGTTCCGTTTTCTAGTTAATGGTACGTAAATTTCAGAGAGACTTCATTTCAGTTGAAATTGCAAAACCCTTGGAACGGTAGTACTGCCATTGTTTAAATGGTACTACCGCTCTACGATTCTTTCAAAAAATGGAGCGGTACGTATTTTTCAGAGAGCACCTTTTTTGGATCTTTTGTGAAACGGTAGTACCACCCTTGTGAGCGGTACGACCGGGCTTAGCGGTATGACCGCATGATAGTTGGCGGTAGTACCGCGCCGCAGCTCAAACGGCTATGTCAGAGAGAGTTAATGCTTTTGTTATAGCTGTTACGGAGTAGTTGGTAGGATGCGGTAGTACTGGCCTTTAGCCGTCGGTAGTACCGTATTTCGCAGAAAAGTTGGGGTTTTGTCTTCAACGATCGGTTTTGTTGGTGGGGGTTATAAATACCACCCCCCAACTGCTCAAGGGCTGAGAGCCAGACCACATTTAACATCCTTAGAGCCTTGAGCATTTATTCAACACCTCAAATACACTTGTGCATTCATTGTGAGGTAGTTGAGCCAATTCAAGTGCATTCACTCATTCTAGTTGATCCATTTGCACTTGAGTGCCGTCAAGCAAAGATCATTGGTTTATTACTCTTGGAGTTTTGCTGAACTCCTAGACGGCTTGGCGGTGATCGCACGGTGATCTCTTCAAGAAGCTTGTGAAGAGGCCCGATGCCAAGATTGTGAGTGGTTTGGTGTTCACCATCTCCGGAGCAGAGGAAGAACGACCAATAGTGATCGAGGGAAGGCTTAATTTGTGTAGTCGGCTAGATTCGTTCAAGCTTTCTCAACGTGGACTAGTGAAGACCGGCAAGTCTTCGATACCACGGGAAAACATCGTTGTCTCTATTGCGGTTAATTCTTGTTTTTACTTATTCCGTATTTACAATTCTAGCATTTATCTTGTATTAAATTGCTTAGTTACAATTGTATCTAGTTTAGTCATAATTCATAATTGGCTTAAATTGTTAATTTGCTAAAAAGTTTAAAAACCTCCTATTCACCCCCTCTAGTCGGTTATCCTTGATCCTACACAAGGGCTAAGCGCCATTGGGGAGGTGCTCTGGTGGCCACGCAGTCCCGAGGCGGCGTCGGCGTGGGCGCTCTGTGCATAGAGAAGACAAGGCACGGGATTGGAGAGGACAAGGCAAGGGCGGGGCGCCGAAGTCGTTGCTGCAGCGGGCATTGGTGGCGGCGCCAGAGAGCACGCGGGAGCTAAGGCGACGTCAGAGGTGTGGGCGCTCATGGGCGCCAGAGATGGTAGAGGGAGGTGGCAGGCGGCCTCATGGCGGTGGCATCACGGGAGAGAAGGGAGATGCTCGGGTGGTGAAGACCGAAGGAAGATGACAGGCGTGGGGGAGAGCCGTGCCAAATAGAGGAAAAAAAAAAAGAAAGGAAGGCAAGTATTTGGTCAGGCGGTCGAAGGAAAGAGGGGTGGGAAGGAGGGTTTGGAGAAAAGGGAAAATGGGCTAACCCAAAAGAGAAGGGCTGAGCTCAAAAGAGAGGAAGGGTAAAATGGAGAAAGGGGGCCCAAAACGAAAAAGGAGAAATTCGAACTTGAATTCGAATTTCGGAATTCAAGGATGTTTGAAACACGAACCCGAGCTTAAAGAAGCTAGAAGATTTTGAAAATACTTGGTAATTTGACATACGAACGAAAACCAAAAACCAAATTAGTAGTTACTATTACTCGTCCGAAAACAGGACGTTACAAATCTACCCACCTTAAACGGAATCTCGACCCCGAGATTCGAGCAAAAAACCTGAAAAACAGAAAATGGAGGGGGAAAAGGGTCCAGCGGGGAAACTTAGCACCACAGATTCTTTAGAACGGCAACTTAAAATTCTTCAGCCAACTTTCTTGACATGTGAAGCTTCAAAATCAAACAAAACTTGCACTGGAACTGATTTACCAGAAAACGTACACATTTGTACTTCTGTGACTTCATGTGCCCTTTTTGTCCTGACATGGTTCAGATGCCCATGGTTGGGTGTTGAGGCAGACTTGGACGCTTGCGGAGTCGGCTGACTCTTACTTGGAGTTGACGGCTGTCCTTGAGCTAGTGTGGCTCCCAAGTTAAAAGGCACGGGGTGACTCGGCATTGAGGGCACCTTTTGACAAAGTGTCTTTTTTCTCCACAGCTAAAGCAACGAAAATGTGCTACCAGGTTGCACACTGTAGGCTGTTCGGTGGGGCGGGGAGTGTGGGAAGCATTTTCACTGGGACGCAGGGTTGCGACTAGAGTTCCCTGAGATGAGGCCACTGGTGGTTGGAAGGACGAGCTGCCCTGAAATACTGACTTATGCGAAAAGCTGTCATGTGGCCTCTGAAATGCCATCTTTCTCTTGCGGCTGACTTTCGCGGTGTTTTTCTCATTTTCCAATATTAGGGCTTTGTTGACCAGGTGGTGGAAGCTGGGGAAATCATGGAGGATAAGTTCGACTCTCATGTCTTCGCGCATTCCTTCCACGAAGCGGTTGATCTTTTCCTCTTCATCAGCTACGTCATTGGGGGCGTAGCGGGCAAGTTGGTTGAACTTGGTTAGATATTCATTGACTGTCATGGGACCTGCTTGGGAGCTCTGAATTCATTTTTCTTCAATCTCATTGTGCCAGCAGGTATGAAGTTGGTTTTGAAAGCGGCTTTAAATTCAACATAGGGAATTGACTGCCATTCAGGTTCAGTCTCTTCTAGTTGCACTTCGGCAATCTCTTCTACGGCGGCGGGGGCTGGTTGAGCTCCGGTCGTAGATGCTACTACTTCTAGTTCTGCTGCTTCTTCTTATTCGGACACTAGACTGTCATTACCTCAGGCAGCGAGGTAATTTTCACACCATGCAGCGGCGGCTCCTTTCAGTTGGTGGGTGGCAAAGTCCACCTTGTCTTCGTTTGAGCAGTAGGCAAGTCGAAGCTTCTTCTCAGTATCTCTGAACCAGTCTTCAGCTTCCAGGGGTTCGTTGGTTGCAGAAAAGGTACTGAGAGGTCTTGTCCTGAGAAAGTCTGCTAGCTTGGAGTTACGACTGGCTGGTCCAGTCTGCTGATTGTTTAGCAAGGCTTGCAGAATCTAAGTCTATTGGAACATCACTTGCGCCATTGTTGGGGGTGCTGGTGGCGGGGGAGGTAGATCTTGTCCTTGGCCATGACCACGGCCATTGCCACGGCCTCTTCCTCGGCCAGTTTCAAAAGCACCTCGTCTTGGGGCGGCGGCTCTTCTTGGCGGCATCTAAAGAAGCACTGAAGCTTAGAACAGGGGGGGTATATGAGGGTTACTATCCCTCTAGAGCATAGCAAAAGAACTCAAACAAAACGAGGAAACGAAACAAAAGCAATACAACACAAAGCCTAGAGTGGCTGCATTATATTAAGGGATTAGGAGTTACATGACTTCTGAACATAGCATATAGGCCATGCTAAGCCATGACACAAGATACAAACACGTTGTCTACAAAAGAAGGAAACGGTAAGTGCTTGCAACCAAAAGACTGCCTAGCAAGCAGTGCTAACTAACCTAAACTAGCCGCTGCCGCTAGATGAGCCACCAAAAGAACCGCTACTGCCGCAGCTTATTGACAAACACATGCCCTCGTCGAGGTGCTCCTGGACCTCCCGTTGATCGGCGGCATGCTCGAGGGGCATTGTGGCACTTCCGGGGACCCGATGACCGCCGCGGGCAACGCGAGGACCCGCGCAGCTGTTGGACTTAATCTTGACAACTTCATACAGTAGTGGATGAGTGGCATGCAAATCCGAAGGATATATTTGTCCAGCAGCCCCTACGCCCGAAGCTCATGCCACTCCAGCTATTCTAACGCTACTGCCGCTCTGCACGCAGGCCAATACAACTGCTAGCACTGCGCATGTCTCATCATGCAACTAACTCCTTCGTATTTGCATGCCACTCATCCACTACCGCATGAAGTTGTCAAGATTAAGTCCAACAATTTCCCCTAATCTTGACATCACTTACTTCACAAAGCCGAAATCCGATCTCCTGACGCGTCTCCGAGGAGTTTTGCCTTCTTCTTGTTGACCATGCTGCCAGTGACACACCTTGTCGGCGACTTCGACCTCTACCTCAGCTCTAATTGTCTTTCGCCGGTAACACAACTTGACGGCGACAGAGACTCAGATCGAAGCCTACACACTCCTGATTACTCACGCTTTTTCGTGGACACAACTAACACAAGAACACACGCGAGTACTCTAGACACACGCTTTCTTGTGGACACATCTAACACAAGAACTCACATGTACAACATGCACGGGCTCACTCTACGTGCAAGACTCCTATTCCATGCACTTACATAGGATGTGGCCATGAAAACGGGCTTAGTGCCTCTGGTCCACGCGTGCACCTTGTGCGCCGCCTCGGCAAGTGCTTCACGGACACCGCTTCCGATTCACTCACATCGTCGTTGCTATGCTCCACATGCACCAGGGCGACGAGGTTGCAGGACGTCTCAGGGTGGTGCTCGCGAACGACGCTAGAGCTTCTACCCCATGGTCGACTCCACGTAAGCTGCAGCTCCCAACAGAACGCAAGACGAGGCGCAGCTAGCTGTGCTTCATGGGGTCACTGAACATGGAGAAGGTGAAGGGGAAGATCACGGTGTGCCTGTGCGGGGTGAACCCGCGGGTGGATAAGGGCTAGGCTGCGCGACATGACAGTCGATGGGGGTGCACGGGCTCGCGGCGCGTGGGTGTGGGCGGCATGCGATGTGCGGCAATGATGGAGTGACGGGCTCCTACAGCGGTGGCGCACAGTAGCTAGTGAGGGCGAGCGGTGGAGCGCGGCGGCTTAAGTGATGTGCAAGAGCTTGTGAAGTAAGTGATGTCAAAATTATGGGGGGAAATTGTTGGACTTAATCTTGACAACTTCATGCAGTAGTGGATGAGTGGTATGTAAATACAAAAGAGTTAGTTGCATGATGAGACATGCACAATGCTTGTAGTTGTATAGGCCTGCGTGCAAAGCGGCAATAGCGTTAGAACAGCTGGAGTGGCGTGAGCTTCGGGCGTAGGGGTTGTTGAACAAATATCTCCTTCCTCCATGCGGATAGCAACGGGCACCAGCGGCAGCCGAGTCCTGCAGATCGCCAGCGCACGTAGGGGTGTTAATGGGTTAAAACCCAACCCAACCCAAACCCACCCCAACCCACTTCAATGCAGCATATCAACCCAACCCAGACTAGTCCACTACTCCACCTTTAAAACCCAACCCAACCCATATACAACTCCAACCCAACCCAATTTTGTCAATACGGGTTCAACCCATTTCTCACCCATTTCCAACCCATCCCATCCATATCATCTTAATATCCAACTAAACAACTACAACACCATCCTCGTCTCCCTCGCAGTCTACATCCTCCAGATGATGCTGGTCACCTTCTCGGCGGCGGGGTGCAATCGTCATTCTTCTTGGATTCGAGCGCTTGATTTGTGAGGGCGTGGCGGGTCGGGAGGGCAAGGCATCCTTCTTCAGCTGGTTCTACCTCTACGTCGATTTTGGCCCCATTATCTCTGACGTGTTCCTCGTCTGGCTCCAACAAAACGTCAGCTAGGGCCTCGGCTTGCATCACGCTCGCCATGGCCGCCTTCGTGCTCGCCATGCCCATGTACAAGCGCCGCCTCCCGGCTGTTAGTTTTAATCTTGTAGTTTATATTAGACTTTCTAGTTGTTTTGATTTTCCGAGAGTTGTTTAGTCAGGACTCTTTTGTGTTTGGTTTCAGTTTCGGAAGTTCAGAGTTTTTTTTTCTAAAGTTTAGAACACTGTAACGTATCATATACGTTGTCGGAAAAACAGACAGGTTTCAGTTTCGGTTTCGGAGACAGATTGGACACTGGATTGTAACTGTCATGAAAATCTATAAAATGGAGTAAAACATCTGTGTTAATTTCGCTCTTGTCTGATTCTCGGTCACAAAATACAGAAAGCAGAGACTTCAATCGACAGTTTCGTTAGAGTTTCAGCAATATGAAGAACAGGTGATATCTCGATTCTAGTCGGTTTTTCTAACACCTACCGCACGCTCTCAAGAGCTGTGCGGGTTGTAAATCGCCATCTGCAGGAAGGTGAGCCTCAGGCTGCCCGCCGACTCCGACCTCCTCTACGAGGTCAGCGATAAAATCCATGGCTCCCAGTGCCAGCCCGCCAAGATTGTGCACATCGACCAGTTCAGGTTTCTTGACAAGGCGGCCATCATCTCGGAGCCGGACTTGGAGGAGGTGATGCCGGAGCCAGGCTTGGAGGAGGTGATGCCGGAGCCAGGCTTGGTGGCGGCGAGCTCGTCGTCGTGGAAACTCTGCACCGTGACGCAGGTGGAGGAGCTCAAGATCCTACTGCAGCTGCTGCCCATCTGGGCCACCAGCATCATCGTCTCTGCTGTGTACTCGCAAATGAACACCACCTTCATCCTGCAGCCTGCAGGGCACCACCATGGACATGGCCATCCTCTCGGTGCCGATACCGGTGGCGTCGCTGGTCTCATTCGAGGTGCTCTGCGCCCTCACCTGGGTGCTCCTCTACAGCAAGGTGATCTTGCCGGCACCGGCACTCTCCTCCCTCAGCGGCGGTGGCGAGCCAATGCAGCTGCGGCGGATAGAGCCATAGAGGTGCCGCATCCTGCACGTGGCCACAAGCCCACAACTCCTCCCAAAACCAACCCACTCAGCAAACCCACGGGTTAAACCCATTTTAACCCGAAATTTTTGAACCCACACCAACCCAACCCGTTTCTATTACAAACCCAACCTAACCCAAATTAAAACTCAACCCGTTCAACCCATTTCAACCCAACCCATTAACACCCCTAAGCGCACGTAGCTCATAGGTGACCGGTTCCTGCGCATGTAGACGTAGTTCAATAGTTGCATGGGCAATTGCACTCTCTCTTGTACATGTATATATACACAACTCGGTGAATAATGCGAGAACACTAGCAGAGAAAAGACGCAAGGCTGTTGCAGCGTCACCAAGCTGTCTCGTGTGTTCCTTGGCGTCATCTTCTTGTGCGTGTGTTCCAGATACTAATGTGCGTGCTTGTATTTTGGTGTTGATCCAGGGATAAAACCAACAGCAGCGCCCTTGGTAAGTGGCTGCGGTCATCTCGTGATCTTCTTGGAGAGCGGCGGGGGCTTGACTTGCTGCGTGCCCGCAGTCGAACTGTTGAAGGCCGCCGCGAGGCCGAGGTGGACCAGCAGAAGCACGCAGAGCCGCCGCGTCGAGAGAGCCATGTCGAGAGTGAGTACGTGCCTAGCTACCTTAAGAACGAGGAGAACGGTTTAATTGTGTGCGACGGCCATCGGCGCGGTACTGCCTTGCTATTTGTAGTCGACGGGCGCGCTGGGGGCCTGGGGCTGGGGCGCGCGCGCGTGCCGAACGGTGCTCGGACTTGGCTAACCGGCTGCACATTATGGGGACTCGTAATTCGGAGAAGGTATCTAGTATACAAGCATCATTTGGTGCACATATGTAAAAACTTTTAATTTGGTTATCAAATTAGCATAAAAAATTCTGAAAAAAATGTAGATGTGCTTCTGAAACTACTCTACTTATATACGAAATTCCAAGTTCAAACTCATTCCACTTTGAGAGTTACAAAAATGAGAAATTTCTGATATATGATAAATCAAAAGCAAAGGGAAAAAAGAAAAAGACAAATGTTACTATTCACAGTAAACTTATCTTTTTTGTTTCTTCTAACATATTTTGAGTTTGAACTTAAAGGGTGGAATAAAACACCATAAATTACATCTAGAATTTTTTTCAGATTTTTTTAATGCTAATTTGATACCCAAACTAAAAATTTTATGCATATGTGTATCAAATGGTGCTTATGCACTAGATATCTTCCCCATAATTCGTGTATAATTGTGTTGCGAATTCCATCATGAGATCACGGAACAAGCAGCTTTGTACGTGCGTGCAGAGTGCTCACAGACTAGTGCTGCTGGCTGATGCCACTACTCACGTAGATAGTATCAAATTCAATTTTAGTCCAACGAAAGTCACGGCGTAACAACAATAAAACATACATGGTTTAAAATAGAAATTACTAGGAGAGACATATAATACGAAATGAATAGACACCGCATTGCTTACTGCAAAAGATCACACATTTTCCATGCATGGATCAATCAAATATGCCACACAGTGATTCGGGTGAATGTAAAAAAAAAGGTGATGGGGATTGTTTAATTTTACAAGACAAAATTGGTCAGTTTTGGTCAGTTACACTATAAAATTGTGAATTAGATGAGAGACATCGAGAAATCATGTTCATTTACAACTTGAATACTGAGCTAATTCAAAAGTTTGTGACATCTCTGAGCTAATGCCACGAAATGCATTGTCGTACGACACAGTCAATTTTGCCATTTTTAATTGGTAAGTGGTGGTTCTGCTGAAGTTGATTGGTTTTTCCCTTCCAAAGAGAAGCAAACAATTCAATCACCAAATTAGATGTCATTCGCCGGAAGTTGATCTATTATGGACCGGATCATTGCAGTTGCTATTATAGCTACAGCCAAATGCATACAATCTAGATCGTCCAATCACACGTGGGCATGCACAATCCCAACCAGCGTGTTGAAGCGTGTGTGTATATATATATATATATATATATCTCCATGAGCGTTTTGATCCACTCCCATCCAATCAATCAGAGGGTGTTTGATTTGAGAAAACAGGTAGACAATTCATAGTTGGTTCGATTCATCACTGCACTATAAAACCGGCCATCTAACATCCTCTACTTGCAATACTAGATCAAATCCCTCTGGCAGCCCGAAACATGGTTTTGGTCATGACATGGTGTCCAACTCATCCAGTGGCCCAAAGAAAGGGGTGACTTGGTAAGAAAGGAGTGACTCGGTAGATGGGACCCATATGTAAGAAAGAGAGGAAGAGAAAATGAAGGGGTTCATCTTCTTCCCCTCTGGCAACAGTCACGACCGGTGGCAACGGGCAAGGCTGGGTGACAGGGTCCTAGGAATTGGCAAAACGGAATGAGGGTGGCGAGACGAACATGATGGTGCTGGTGGTTCGGGCATAGGTGTACTGAGGACGTACCAACAACACCTGAGACAGCAATAATGGTTAGGGTGCACACAGCAACATCCATGGGGCACCCATTGAAGAGAGCCGACGCCATGGCTCCCACACTTTGAACCGCTGACAAGCCGGCCCCACTTGGATGACAATCTCATTTGCCGAGTCAGAAGCCACTTCATGCCCAAAACCACCTTTCAGACTGCGTGGGGATTTAATCTGGTATTGCAAGTAGAGGGTGTTAGATAACTAATTTTATAGTACCACAGGTGAATCAAACCAACTTGAAAGTACATATACCAAATAAAGACTTTTTCCCTTTTTATATATTTTCTCGATATGAGTGTTTTGATCCACACCCATCCAGATAGATGATCCATAGTTGATTCAACGGATATGGTTGGATGGTTCCCTACGGAGTGTGGCTGATCCTGATTCCCGATAGATCATCCACTTGACTTCCACTAGGATCAGGTGAAAGCATCTAGGCTCCTAAAAATTATTTTGGTAATTAATGATAATATGTTAATATGAGATTAACATGTTTATTGAGTATTTACAAGGTTAAGTCCCATTGGTGATTCTGATGACGAAAAGATGCATGCCAAAGGATAACATAAAGATCCACATGGCTTGAAGGCAAGGTACAAGTAGTCTAGGATCCTTTTATGTTTTACCGGTCTTAGGAGATTTGGTTCGAAGACCGGATTATAGGTTAAATGCCGTACTATTAAGAGGAATCTTGGCTAGTAGCTTGATAGCATGTTCTTGTTCCATATGGATCAATTTAGGATCATGCATGCATTTGAATTCTCTTTTAATTTGAAAGCCTTGTGCACTTTGTCTAAAATCGGTAATCTGCTTGATTATCATATGCGGTTGTACCGCTTCTGTCTTGATATGACCGAGATTTACTTGGCGATAATCAATTTTGTAGACTAAAAAGCCAATCGAGGGCTAATGCTTGGTTCGGCCGCTCTTGGAAGCGGTGCAACGCATTCTTGTCGTTCAAAATTAGTTGGCGGTTGAATAAAAAGAACCGATGCATTTTGGCTCAGAACCTCTCTTTGGTTTTCGGTTGAACCGCGCTGAGAATCGGCTGAACCGATTTTTATATGGCGGTTCAAGAAAACCAGAACAGATGTAAATTCAACCTGAAGCTCTCTGTGATTTTCTGTTGAACCGCATTTGGGAAGCGGTTGAACCGCGCTGCGGTTGTACCGATTCTTATAAGGCGGTTCATATTTTCCAGAGTGCTTGTCGTTTCAACAGATTTGGAAACCCTACGATCGGTTGTACCGCGCTTCAATGCGGTTGTACCGTAGGTTACTTGGCGGTTGTACCGGACGGCAAATTCCAACGGCTATGTTAGATTAATGCCGTCGTTCTAGCCGTTCACAGACTTCGGCATAAAATGCGATTCAACAGGGCTCTTACGCCGGTTGTACCGAATCTGGTGAAAGTTGAGGATTTGGTCCCTAACGGTCATAATTGTTGGTGGGGCTATAAATACCCCCAACCGCCCTTGGACGGAGTTGCGATGAACATTTAACATCCTTAGAGCCTTGGAGCCAAGTGCATTCACTCAACACCCAAAATTCTCTTGTGCATTCATTGGTTGGTAGTTGAGTTCATTCAAGTGCATCAATTCATTCTAGATTGATCCTATTGCACTTGAGCATCGTCAAGCGAAGGTCTTGGTTTGTTACTCTTGGAGTTTTGTCAAACTCCTAGACGGCCTTGGCGGTGGAGCACGGTGATCTCTTCAAGAAGATTGTGAAGAGGCCCGGTGCAAGTTTGTGAGTGATTTGGTGTTCGCCATCTCCGGAGCGGAGGAAGAACAACCATAGTGATCGAGGGAATGCTTAATTCGTGGAGCCGGCTTGAGTTGTCAAACTTCCTCAACGTAGACTAGTGAAGACCGGCAAGTCTTCGATACCACGGAAAAACATCGTTGTCTCATTGTGGTTATTTCTAGTCTTTACTTTTCCGCATTTATATTTCTAGCTTGTTTATTGTGATTAAAGTGCCTAGCTAGAAGTGTAACTTGTTTAGACTAAGTTATTAATTGGCTTAAATTGTTAAATTGTTAAAAAGTTTAAAAACCTCATATTCACTCCCTCTAGTTGGTTATCCTTGATCCTACACCAGGTCGAACTTCAAGGGTGTGTTTGGATGGGTAGATGAGGGTGCATAGGATGATCCCATCTAATTTTTGGGGTTGTCCTTGTGTTTGGATGGGTGAATGAGATCAACTCATCCCCGATGAACTCATCCAACCAAGGGGAATATTCCACCAAGACCTTGGATCGCGTGATACGGCAAAAAAACGGTGAACGAGCTTGTCCACCCGCGTGTGCTCGCACTCACGTGCGCTCACGTGACCACTCAATCTCGTTCTAGTCACCTCCCCTAAGCCCCTACACCACCCCTGGATGGCGTGATCTTAGCCCTGGCGGCAGCGAGGTAGCCGACCAAAGTAGTCATGGTGAGGAGCCGGCCAGAGCGAGCGGCGAGGACTGGGCGGCTGATCGGTGGCGGCGATGTGGCCGAGGCCAGGGCGAGGCGTAGCTAACGCAGGCAGCGGCTCGACGGCAATGGCATCAACGCAGTTGGAGCGGCGATCGACTAGCGCGAGCCGACATCGGCGGAGATCGGCGTTGCAGCACGCGGCCCGACGGTGGAGAGGCGACGGCTCGGCCAGATTTGGCTGGCTGGAGGAAGAGGGAAGAGAGGAGCCGGAGAGAGAGAGGAAGAGGAAAGAAGGGAGCCGGAGAGAGAGGAGGAGGATGGAGAAGTTTGCTAGAAGAAGGGAGAAAGAATGGGAAGAGGCAAGGATCAAAATCCCGGTACCAGCATAAATCCCGGTCGGCGGCCGGTAACGGTAACCGGTCGGTTATCGAAAAACCCGGAGAAATACCGGATGAAGTTCATGAACCAAATTTTGAATTTCAAAATTTGAAAACCGGTAACCGGAAAAACCGGTCAGGTAACCAGAAAAATCGGCCAAAAAATCGAAAAACCGGTCAAAAATCGGAGATCAATAGGCTATTCCTAATATCAAACTCCATTTAGTATGCCCTCAGATCAGCGTTGGTACATGATTTTTTTTTTGTTGAACCAACAAACCCTTGATCAAACAATCATTAAAATGAATCCTACCAAAGTGCTAATTGCTTATACATCAACAATTGACACAATAGATATCCTTCATGTGAGAATACTATAATTCAACATACTTTCTATGTCCAAAAAACCATCTAGGACTTGCTAATACAATAATTCGAGCATATTTAACCCATACATTAATACGTAATCTAGCACAAAAAGACCTAAACCAACCTACGAAGATGTAACATCATAAAATTCGCTTTCTTTAAAATTTAATTTCAAATTAATTATTTAAAATTGTCTGAATTTTATTTGGATCTTATCTGCATTTTATGTGTGATATTGGAAGGAAATCTCAAATTCCAAAACTCCATTTCCAATTTATATTCCAAATTCAAATTCCTTATTCCGAAAATTCAAATTCAAATCTCCAGGAAAATTTTCGTTCCAACCTCTTGGTCCAATTTATTTATTTTTGCCCTTCTCTCTTTTTCTAAAAAATAATAATAATAAAAACCAACTTCCCGTCAATTTATTTATTTTTGCCCTTCTCTCTTTTTCTAATAATAATAATAATAATAACCAACTTCCCGCCAGTCACCCATCAATTCTCTACTCCCATGAGAAACTCACTTAACCTCCAAAGTCTATGCACCCGTGCGCTGCCCATATGACTTTTGGTTTCTATTGATTGCATTCCCCCTTCTATTCTTTTATACCTTATTTCTTTCTCTCTCCCCCAACAGTTTTCTTCCTCCCGAGAGCATTCTTTCCATTCTCTTTCTTGCCGAGCTACCTCCATCCGCCTCCATGGCCGAACCACCACCTTGGCTACCACCTCCGACCACCATGCCCAGCAAAGACCGCCTCCCCACTCCACCGCGCCACCCTCCCTTCCCCTCTCCCATTCCCCCACACCTTGCAACCAAACCGGTTGAGCTTCAAATTGCCATTAATGGCTGCCACTTCCTCCTCTCTCATTTCTTCCCATTTAAAGCTTTAAATTCGATTTCATTTGAAAGGAAACGGCTGCATTAACCTCTCCCATGATGCCATGCCTTCATTGTGCATCCCATCAGTGCACCTGCTGAATTTCATCCGTGTCCAAACCGAACCGTCGCCGATGCTTCTTTGTCTACCCGATGATTCGGCTCCCGGTTGAAGCTATATATTGGCATGCTATCTCCTCAGAGACTCCGTTGCACTCTCTCCAAGTTTTAGAATCACCAGTGTCACCTCTATCTTCTTTCTTGTCTTTCACCTTTGCTGACCAATGCTGTCGTGCTTGGCCGGTCACCACCCAGCCGAGCTCCACCTAGCCTAGTCACTGCCAATCTTGCCATCCACACCACTGGCCAGCCCTCTACCACCTTGTAATGCCATCGCCATGAGCTTCTTCATTCGGCTACATGCTGTTTTGTTTCTATTCTCATAGCATGGAAGATGAACAGTGCCATGCAGCTAGTTATTCCCGCTGAAGCTTTGTACATATAAATTTTTAGTGAGAAATTATTTTCTAGAATTTCATTTGTTCTCATACGAACTCCAAATCCAATGATTCTTTCTCCTAAATTCGTCTAAATTCATTCTCTACTTCCAGTATTTATTTTGTAATTTTTGGATTTTATTTTATTTTCTGTTATTTATTTGGTCTGTTGCGCGCGTATAGAGCCTGACGTCGCCGATGCAAGTTTGGATCAACAGAAAGCGTTTACCTCCAACGTCACCGAAGGCGAGTCTCCTTTGACCACTTTGAACCTATGATTTGTAAATGATGTTTTCAGTTTTAAAAGTTATGCATTGCTATTTAAATGATAAGTTAAACTGTAGGGTGTTGTTAAAAACCTAAAGTTGCTATTATCATCCTTGATATTTGATATCTTGCACCTTTGTAACCCTAGCGTAGGAAAGTCCACATTATTGAATACAATTTTGCAGAATAGTTTGATACGGTAGAATTACTTAGACGTGTTGTATGTTCATGTTTAACTTTTGGGAGAGAAAAACCTTTAATATTGCTATGCTTTAAATTTTGGAAAATATTTGACATTAGGTAATATCAATATTTGGAAATAAAATAAAAATGGTGGAAAATATTTTAGACTAGGGTGAGTGGCATGAGTCTAGTTTGTCCCACCCTGGTTGATTAAGGACCGACTCTTGTGTTTAATCAAACCAAGCAATATTGTACAATCACATGTCCCAAATGGGAAGGATCTGGCTAAATAATTTACTTTGTTCTAGTTTTACGCTCGCAGATTGTAGATGGTAGGTGTTATTTGGTTAGTACAGACGATGGTAAATGACATCCATGTCTGTCGGGGCTTGCGCTGGGCGTTGGTAATAGACGTCCAAGTCCGGGCAGGTTTCCCCCCACAACGGTGAGCTCCAGGTCGATGGTAAATGACGTCCATGACTTGGTGTAAAGCTTATCGGACGGGCTAAAGTTAGGATAAAGTACTGCAAAAGCCTTGTGATAATCGTTTAGTCACACACCTTCGGAAGTGTGTTAAACGGACATTATAAACTGATTATCTCGTGTGGGTTAAGCTGTACAAACTCTGCATAGTGCTAAAAACTATTTGAATAGCCGTGCCCACGGTCAAGGGCGGGCAAGGTGTGTATACACATGGTAGATTTTAGTTTTGGTTTTACAAGAAATATTTTGGGAATCTGGGAGTAGTTGGAACTCTTAGATTGTGGTTCTGGCAGTTAGAACCAGTTGAGCAGCTAGGGCTCAATTCTTGAAAACTCGGCGGATTGAGCCTCTTTACTAGTGTTTGGTAGTTGGAACCTGCGCTAGAGATTAATTTAATTTAATCTATCTTTTTAATCATCTTTTGTCAAATGAGCTTTATAAAAGATGTTTAAACTTAAAATACTGCTTTGTGCAAATGAACCCTATATGCCAAATTGTTAAAGCTATGCATATGCATCATTTTCCCAAAACTCGCGGAGTACTTTATGTACTCACATGCTACACTCAACAAGCCTCAGAAGTCTATGAAGATGCCAAGAACGACTACGACTACTTCGCCTGCGGCTTTGACGAAGGCTTCCCGGAGTACTAGGCTGCGTTTCCCCAGTTGAATGCTAGTGGGCGATTCAATGGGTCAACCACAGAGTTTATTTTTATTTCCGCTGCTGTGAGACTTAAGGTCTTTGGACCTCATTTGTAATAAGTGGCCAGAAGGCTGGTACTCAGTTATTTATTAATGTTATTTTGTGATTCGAATTGGTTATCAACAATGTTTCTACTGTGTGCGCTAGCAACTGATCTGGGACTGGTGCAGAAATACACAGAGGGTTCGGATTCAGAAATCCGGTCCCGACAAAAGGGCATTATGCAGTCAAAAAATCAAATTCAATTAAAAAAAAATCGGCTATTCTTTGTTCACCCATTTCAGGTAAATCCGTTATCGACGATGAATAACGTAAACAACCTACGAAATTTTGATCCCTGTGAAGAGGAGAGAAGAAAGAGGTAAGGAAAAAGAAAGAAAGGGGGGAAGAAAGGAAGGCTGTGGGTTGGAGAAAATAAAAAAATGGAGAGAAAAAAAAGGAAGGAAATGAGAAGAAAAAGAGAAAAGAAGAAGAAGAAGAAAAAGAAAAAGAAAAAGAAAAAGAAAGGAAAGGAAAGGAAAGGAAAGGAAAGAAGGAAGAAAAGAAAATAGTAGATGGCAACCTCATCATTGCTAGAGAGGTCACTCAACACAACCTCATTCGTCAAACCAAACACCATCTTGAACTATTCAGAATTATCCTATCCAAACAGCCAAACAAAATCTTGTATTATCCAAATAGTAGATGACAACCTTATCATTGCTAGAGAGGTCACTCAATACAACCTCATTCGTCAAACCAAATACCATCTTGAACTATTCAGAATTATCCTATCCAAACAGCCAAACAAAATCTTATATCATCCTATCCTACCAACCAAACACTAAACTTAAATCATCCCATTCATAATCATTTTATCTACCATCCTATCTTATTACTTCTAGTTCAACCGTCCAAACACACCTCAAAGTAGGCAACCCCTTCCCCAGCACACTCAGGGCATCTCCAATAGCCTGTCTCTTAGTTTGTCTCTAATATCCTCCATGTCAGCTTGAGACAATATTAGAGACAACTATTCCAATAGCTTGTCTCTTAGGTTGTCTCTAACACCTTCACAAGCATTTAAGCTTTGCATGAATTAAATAACCATACTGATCAACACTAACTTCAATCTTTGTGACCTACATGTGTTGTTTGGTTACATCTATATATATAAACAAGCAGCAATTCTAACACCAAGCCTCACAAGCATTGAAACTTTGCATGATTCTAACCCTAGAACTGAACAACAAATCGGTATCATGTCATACATCATCCAAGATCGGATCAAGTGACTGCTTGCAACCCTCATGATGCTGAGCATGGACACATGGATAGTTTAGAAGGAAATGTCACAACGGTCCCTTTCATTTCTTGTGCACCATGTAGTCTGGAGAGTTTGGCGGCAAGGGTGATAATGGATGCCTTGATGAATCTGCACTGTTGAAATTGATAGCCCGACTCACTGGGCTCGTCTCCTTCAAACTTGACGATTTGCGCTTATGCTGCAACCAAATGATGACAACATTGCATCACCCTTCTAGTCAAGATATTCAACAAGAGAGTTGATGTGTAATACAATCAACAAACATTAAAGCTTTAAGGGATCAATTTTTCCAACTAAAAGCTGTTGGAGCCATTCCACAATATCTAAACAACAAGCATCAGGAAAGCGGTCAAGGACCGAAAGCGATTTAAACGTTAATAAAATTCAATGACTTTTTGGATGTTTCCATATTGGCACATTGTTGTTGTCGATGACCAAAAGACTTAGAATAAGCAGATGGGGAAAAATGGATACAATAAAACTTTCATCCATGTCTTGGTTCCCATTGGCGGGAGTAATAGTAAATGATTGCAACCAAGATAATTGTTGCATACCGGATATCAACATTAGAAGTAAAGAGACTTTAGCAATAGAAAATGAAGTTCGGATATACATATGCTCTCCATTAAAGATGTTAGGTCAAATACAAACCTTGGATCAACAGAAAAGCTAGCTCCCCATAATTTGAAAAAGGCAATCCTTTATGAATACAACATGCCAAAGCAATCGTAGCCATATGACCTCAAGCTCAAAGGATGCTACGCTAAGTCCTCTAACACTTCCATGCATCAAAATTTTAATATCCGCAACAAGAAAAAAATCGTAATTATGGTAGAACATCGAAAAGAGAATCTTTGTGTATCCTATCCTCTTTGTACAAGCAAGATTTTGACCACATGAACAATAGGAAAAAAAATCTTGAGCTTGAATTTTTTTTCTTACATGCTTATCGACAAGATTTTCAAACGACCAAGTTCAAATTAATTCAAAAGGAAGCCATGGATGTGATCCATATGTTTAACTTCTTCCCTACTTTTCATCATAAGCAAACTCGTTCTCTAATAAAGACAACAGTTCATCCATGCTTTCAAGCTGCAATTCCATAATTTCTAATCGATTGCGGTCTATGTAGGTAAGAAAATTTACATTTCAACGTTCCTTTCACAAATTTTCGCATCGGACTAATTACAGGTCTTTGAAGGTGCTTGCGATTTCCTTTATCGGCATCAATTCATTCGTTCTATTATAGTCTTTGTACAAGGATCACACCACCCAAGACCATCCGAAAAAAAAAAATTCCACCGGCGCCTTGTTGATTTTCTCATTTCGTTTACCATCTTGCGCCAAGATCACAATGAGGCCACGAACACAATGACCTTTTATGCACAATTTCGCAAGCCATGCTCACGGAACGGAAAGAGCATGAGATCCTCCTCACATCCACCACCAAAACCACCAAGCGAGCTCACATATCAAAACACATACAAAAGAGACACACATCTTTGGGCGCATGTGGTACAGATTATCTATAGGAGGAAAGAATTGGGATTCGAGACCTAATTAGGCAGAACGGACTGCGGGAGCTTGGCGGTGGTGGAGGCCAGGCGGCGATCACGATGGTCGAGGAGTTTAGAGGTGGCGGGATGAGCGACCCTTGTCAGGGATCTTGGCGTCCATGGCCTTAGAGAGGGCCTTTGAAGTTCATGCCTAGGATCTCGGCTCTATCATCCCCACCATGGTGCGATCCCTCTTCCTAGCCGAGGTGTCCGAGACCATCGATCGCTCGACCACGGGATCGTGATCGATAAGAAATACTTGAGCCAAAAAGGGATTAGGGGGTATTATGGAAGGAGGACCTTGAGTAGGTCGATCTTGGCGTGAGGTCTGTGGAGGTCCTCCTCTAGGAAGAAGATGTGGTCCTAGAGGAGGGCGGCGGTCCTCGAGCCAGCGGCTTGAGGCGGAGGAGGCGGTCCGGAGGCGGGAGGCCGAGCGAACTCTCGATGGAGTCGTGCACGTAGTCCTCGGCGCCCTCAGAAGCGCGCCATGGATCCCATCCCAAAAGCGAAGAGCACTGCAAGACTCACTTCGCCGCCGGCGAGGAAGAGGAGGAGGGGCATGGAAGGAAAAAAGGCGCGGGAGGAAAATTCGTGCGGACGCGGGGAAGGAAAAGCGGTGCTCGCGCGCAGATCCGGCGTGAAGAACAGACGCGTGAGCAAGCGACGACGTTCTCCAACAGAGAAACTCATCCGCCGCGAAGCCTCGTTTTGCGTTAAGCGATCGTCGTCTCACAAAAGGACGATTTGGTTCTTCAAAAAGTCTATATGGCATCTTTTATAGACAAGTAAAATAGATTATCGGAGATGCCTCAGGATTAGATGCCAGCTATAAAAATCGCTCGGCCGCTGAGAGCTGAGCCGTCCAGCGCTCGCCGTTCAGCGCTCGCCCGCTCGCCGTTCCGCCTCCCAGCTCCCTCAGGCCTCCGCAGCCGCGCACGCCTCCCGCGGTCGCCGCTCGCCTCGCCCTGCTTTCGCTGCTTGTACTCCGCTTCTCTCTGGACCGCATTCCAGGACCGAGGACTAGGAGGAGGCAAGGAGCTGCCGAGAAGAGGAGCGGAGGAGGCGGGTCGCTGCTATCGCCAGTCGTCAGTGAGTCGTCACTGACCTCCAGGCGAGCGAGCGAAATGGATGATGAGGAGGAAGAGGAGGTGGCGGAGACGGGGGTCGACTCTCAGGTGCGTATCGACCCGATCCTTCGAGTTCCTCGCCTCCGATCGCGTCATCTATGCGGAGTAATTATTTCTCGCCTTACCCCCCTCATATCGCTCCGTCCGATCAAATCGTGTCGCGGAAACCCCAATTTTGTGCAACGCCGTGTCCTAATCTGGAATGTAGCTTGTAGATAACAACGATTTTGTATATGGCGCTTCCAAAACTTGTATGCTTGTTGTAGCGTCACGTAGCTGCTTCTGATCTGATGTATACGCGGCGCAATGCTCTAATTTGATTCGGGTGAATTTTACGGAAGACTTATCAAACATTTTTTTATTTAGTTTATGATTTGGTGCTTCCGATCAAATGCATGTAGTAGCTCACCCCATGTCATACAAATGCGATACTCTAATTTTAGTACGGTGTGAATGGGACTTGAATTGATGCATTAAGCTTCACGGTGGGGTGAAGCAGTTTTAGAATATTATTCGCGCGTGGTGTACACTCTAAAAATTCATTCAGTTCGTTTGTTATTTCTATAAAACGTGACTTTTAGCTTATAAAATAGTTGTTGGGGGTATGGACCGCAGTTAAAATTTGGCATGATGATTTGCGTTGCTTTACCTGAGTTTTGGCTTGTTTCAGCCTCTCATGCCTCTCTCTGATTAAATATGCCCATTTAATGAGCCTTTCAGTAGAACAAGGAAGGATCGAATCCTCATTGGATGAATCACGATGAAGTTTATCACACGACTATTTCAGCTCAAAACCTGCTTCCATTGAATGCGTGTTGTAGACAATAGAAAGCTATTTTAATGCAAGGTTGAAGGTTGCCTATTGCTTTAACCCAGATGTGGAAGTAGATCATGCAAAGCTTGATGGATGTATTTTGATAAGATGTAGGGCTTATGTAGTTTCGTTATGGGGATTCTTTTTCTTCTTTTGATGGTGTTAAATGTGGTGTTTGTATTTAATTTGAATAGCATTTAGCACATAAGGCAGAAGGGACTTGATTCGGCAAATGGATTTATTACTTTAGCATGATTTTTGTTGTTGTTTTAACACCACAGACCCACACCTTATTCTGACTTGATGAATGTTACAAAGTGTTTGATTTGATTGGATCAATCTTTCAATTAGGTGAAGTTGTGTGTTCTTGTAATAGAATTTCTTGCTTTAGTTGGATTGTTTGGCAAAGTGTTATCTGAATTCTGAAGTGACTCTATGCATACTAGATCTAAAGAAAAATCTAAGCATAGTGAAAAAGTACCAAAATATGATTGCTCACTATACCATTGTTAGTATGTCCGTATTTGCTGTTAGAAGTTCTCTCAGGATGCTAGCAAGGTTATCATTATGTATGCATTCATGGTCGTTAGGTATTATGGATGAGTGTCTTGGTTCACTGGAGAGTTAAACAGTGCTACCTTTTGAATCATATTTCTTAAATCTAAAGTATTCCAGAGGAGTGTGGTGCATATACCTCTGAACTTGTTATTTGTGCCATCTTTAGGTTTCCTTTTGCATTTTCAAGAAAAAAATGATTCTATTGTAAGTAATATTGCCATATTAACACCAATTTGCTGAAGTGCAATGCCATAATTCAGACATCTCAGGTGCCTTTGGTTCTTTGTTCATGCATTGCAAAGCATGAAAGGCATTTGATGGCTTTCTTTGGAGTGTGTCAGTTTTGTCCTTCCTTTAGTAGATTATTTCATCTGTAATCGAAAGCTTAGTTCGTGTTAGGCACTCAATTTATGTTCTGGCAGATGGTATGATGTTTTCTGTACTTACTGATTGTCATCTGATTATATTTCAGGTCCACATGGCGTGTGTAATGCAAGGGCGTAGGTAATCTTTTAGATGTATACTTAATCAATTGAGAATTAACTATAGTTGTTTTGCGCTTTTATGTGACAAGCTTCTCTGCTTAATCTATCTACATCATGTGTTGCTTGAATTTTCTTGTTTTTTAATTTTAATTACATTATAAGATCCAGCATAACTGACTTTCTCAAGAACGTGAATGCCAGTCTTCAATAAAATACAATATCCCCTCCTGATTTGCAGCATGGTTTGTGTGTCAAGTAAACTTCATCTTGTCTATCACTTCACCAAGATTTCTAGTGCTAAATTTTATTTTGTTGATTATTGACACATCACCATATATGTTGGATCAGTTGATGGAAGGTACAAAATGAGTCAACTGGTTATAACCCCCGTCACTTTAATGTGTCTCAGAGTTGGAGTAGCATACTACGATTCAAATACACGCCAGCTTTTTGTATTGGAAATCTGGGAAGACAGCATTGGTAGATTTCCTCTGATTGATCTTGGTATGCTGTTCGCATTGTTACTACATCAATTTTGCTATCTATTTGAAATCAATATTTATTTGGAATATATGCATATGAATTGTTTTGGTAACACAATACTTTTACATATCAATCTTAAGTAATTTGAGCATTTAGAGTAGGAATAATAATAAAATTATATAGCTGACTCTAATTTTCTTGAATATATGCTTGGTGTTGGATCAGTGAAATATCAATCAAAACCAAGCACAATATATGCAAGTACGAAAACGGAAGAAGCACTTTTGTCAGCTTTACAACGAAATGGTTTGGACTGCCGCCACTTTTTCAACCATTACCTTCTGTTCTCTTTTGACGGTTTTGCATGGAATCATGCAGACAGTAACGGCGAGGCCCCTGTTGTGAAGCTCATGAAAAGCTCAACATTCAGCTATGAGCAAGCCTGGCACAGGTTAGCAGCTCTATCTGCCGACTGCCTTTTACCAGACCGGGCACTTTAATGCATCATGAACTATGGTTTCTGCACATTACAATATGCGTTACATTAGTCAGATTTGGATAATAAAAATATGCGAAATTATTGGATATGTTATTTTGTATCGCTGTTTTATTCCTTCTTGAATATGTGTATAAAATCAACCAACTTTACCAATCGTCAGTCCAAAATTGATTGTGATTTTGGCGTTATGTATACGATGACAGACATCATTATTTTGTCATTGAAATATCCTATTAACTGAGCAACTAAAATTGAATGCGTTTGGTTTTGAAAAGGCTAAGAAACTCATTAAGGGATGTATTTCATGACCTATGTTGCGAATGACAATCTTTGCTGTATATGCATTGATCCTGGTATGTGAGCAAACTGCAAACAAAGCAACTATCAGTTCTTGGAAAGTTCACTGTAACTAATAAGTAATAACCACCTACGCTCATAGTATCGTTATCTCGCGCATTTCTTAATTCTTCAACCTGATGACTTGATGATGAAATACATGTGAGTTGCATGTCTAAATTGCAGATTAATCTACTTGAAAGTTGCATCTATGGATGATGGATTAAGTGTAAAAGAAAGGATCTGCTTTGTAAGTGATCTTAAACGAGAATCATGCTGCTACGGTTTTCTACTTATGTGTTTCGATTCATCTCCATAGGTTTCAAAAGTACTAGCTCAAGCATCGATAAACTTTCATCCAGCTTGGTGCTAAAGCTATTTATTCTTTTTTTTTGTTTCGTTTTTTCTTTATTGTATTCAAGGGTCGGAAACCCGGTCCCGGGTTGCATCCCGGCCCCCCTCCGGTATCGGTAACCGGTCCGGTTACCGGTCAAACCGGATTTTGTTCGGCCGAAATTCGTTCAAATTCGATTAAAATTCATTTGAAATCTGAAATTTTGAATTTAGATTTGAAAAAACCGCTGGGAAATGGGATCTCGGCCACCCTTCGGTAGGCGGTCACCGGCCGGTAACCGCCGGGTTTTTTATCCCTGATTGTATTTTCTTCTACGCAATACTTACTGAGATGACCAGTAAAACCAAGATTTTGGCCTCCTTAAAAAAGTCACATATCAGAACTTTGTGGGTGTTAGATTTTAGGAGAGGAGTGAAATGGGGACTGAATTCTTCCTTGTATTGCAAGAGCTCAAAGGGGCAATATATAGTGTACAAGTGAAACCCTAGACTAGAAACCCTAAACTACTACAATTACATTACTACCCCTAACCCATACATGACTATTACATTACTACCCTTAACACCCCCACTCAAACTCAATGCGTATGCAATAGCATTGAGTTTGAAAAGGTCAACACTAAAAAAAAGGTAAATCCAAAGTCCGAGCTTGAAGATTTCGTCGAAGCATGCAACTCTTGAACAAAATTGTCCTTCGGCTCTTCACACACGAAGAGCTTGATTTGGAGATGTTGAAACCGACAGGAATATAGAGATATGTCAAATCAAGCCAATGAAGATAGAGATAGAGACGAAGACGTGAACCAGATCCGCCCACCCAAGATGTGAGGTAACGGTGTCGAATCTGGCGTCCGACGAAAACAAAGACGACAGACCAGATCCGCCCACCCAAGATGTGAGGTGACGGTGTCGAATCTGGCGCCCGACGGAGAGACAGTTGATGATAACGACAAAGAAGGCCATTGGTCAAAAGTCGCAATGATGCGAAGATGTGTAGCAAGATGGCTACAAGAGAGGACCAAGAGGGCAAAGTCGCATCAACAATGATGATGGGGATGACCGCACTCGATCCAATGGACGGACCGCGGCAATCCGAAAAAGAAGAAGCAATCGGCTGATCGACAAAGGATATGATGAACTAGCACGACTTCAACGAACTCAAAGAGAGATGTAGTGGACTTGGATGGACTCGATGGAAACCAAAGGAAATAAACTAAAGATACTAGCAGCAGAGGCAACAGGCAGGGCAGGGCAGCAGACTCCTCGACCTAGAGCAACGGACCATCTCCGGTAGCAGGCTGAAAGCAACAACCCAAGTGGCGGCAGATGAAGCCCCAAGCCCATGAGCCCATGAGCCACACTCAAGCAACAAGTCAAGCGGCCAGAGAAGCCGAGGAAACGAGCCAAAGACCAGCAAAATTGTTCCAGCGAACAGAACAAGGACATACAAGGCTGCAGTTGAGGTGAATGCCACAGTAACTGAGACCAAGCAGCAGCTGGAGACGGCAAAATCCACCAATGACTCACTCCTAGCTGAGAGTGCCCGGTTGCAAGAATGCTCGAGGTCAAAGGACATAGAGCTTAGCAAGTCCAAAGCACGGATAGTATTGCTCGAGGAAGATCTGAAGAATGCTCAGGCTGCAGGCGTGGAGGCGGCGACGGCTTGAGGGAGATTTGAAGAGGCGGAAGCGGAGCCGAGACTTGAGATGAGAGGAGGTGGTGATGTAGGGCCGACAGAAGCTCGAGGCGAGGTCGACGCCGGATCTGGCTGGACGACGCGGCAGCCGGCTTGGAAGCGAGAGGACGATCGGCTGGGGCGAGAGGACATGGATGGCGGCGGCGAGTACATTGATCTTAGTGGAACTCACGGATCGTGTGAGAGAAGTCCTTGGCCTCCAAAGACTTGATCCGCCGGATCCTTAGTGGAGACGAGGCGGCGCCCAGCGTCAGCGGTGGAAGCGAGCGTCGGATCGAGTGTGGGCAAGCGCGCCGGATCGGGAAGATCCGCTTCAGCGAGGGAAAGATCGCCGCCGAAGCGGCGGCTTCGGACCGCCGTCCGTCCGTGATGGCAAAGGCGAAGCTCCGGCGACGAAGATGGCGAATCCCACCCGGATCTAGCAGCGCAGAGGAGGTCGATGATGGAGACGAGGCGGCATCGCGAGGAGCGAGCCTCCGGCCCCGAGGAGGAGGTGCGGCGGCGTGAATCCTCAAGCCGCGTCCACGGATCCGGTGCTCGAGGTGACGCGTCGCGACCAGACGATGGCCGGCGAAGCGAGAGTCGATGAAGACGAGGCGGCGGAGGAGCGGCGGATCTCGCCCTCGCTTGTGGATCCGGACGGAGCCGGAGCCGGATCCGCCGGATCCCGCTGGAAGGCGAGGCGACGAGGATCCGCGAGGGGGACGCGCGGGCGAGCTCCAGCGAGGACGACGACCAGTGAACGAGAGAAGAGTAGTCGGGCTCGGTCGAACGCCCTAACCGATTGAAGACGCTGCTGCTGGGAGTTGCTACTGCTGCAACATGAGATGGCCGCCCCCGGAAGTGAGATTGTTCCTCTCGGGGGCAACGGTAGCAGGAAGATGATGGAAGCTAGATCGTCGATCTAGGCTCTGATAAGCTCCGGATCCGAGTCCGTCCGATCGTCTCCGGCGACAGCGACGCGGATCTCGTCGGATCGATTGAAGATGTTGCTACGAGAGTTGCTACTGTTGCTGCTAGAAGAAGATGAAGAATTGAAGAAACTATTGATGCTGCCCCCGGGAGTGGAGATTTCTCCCATTGCCGCAATGAAAGAGATGCTAGGTTATGGATCTATGCTCTGATACCATGTTAGATTTCAGGAGAGGAGTGAAATGGGGACTGAATTCTTCCTTGTATTGCAAACCCTAAACTACTACAATTACATTACTACCCCTAACCCATACATGACTATTACATTACTACCCTTAACAGTGGGGAGTGTTATGAATAACGCTTGTATTTCCAGGAGGCCAAAGGGCCAATATATATATGCAAAGTACAGGAGGTGAATATGCAAATAACCCCTCATAACAATGGAGAATAACACACTATACATATATCTCTAACACCCCCCTCAAACTCATGGTGGATCAACAACACTGAATTTGGAGAGGTAGAAGCCGTGCTGTGCTCGAGTCTAGGCCTTGGTGAAGAAATACACTATCTCAAGCTCTGAAGGAACATACTGAACAGTAATCACCTGATCATGCACACAAGACCTCATGGAGGAAGCATCAACACCAATATGCTTAGTGAGCTCATGCTTCACAGGGTTACGGGCAATACTGATAGCACCTGTATTGTCTGACAAGAGAGGAGTCGGTGTAGTGACAGAAACACCAAAATCCTCAAGTAACCACCGTAGCCAAGTAATCTCTGCTGTCAAGAGAGCCATAGCTTGCAACTCAGCCTCTGCACTCGAACGGGATGCTGCAGTCTGTTTCTTCGTCTTCCAGGCAATTGAGAGAACCACCAAGAAAAACAAAGTAAGCAGAGATAGGCCGCGATCGGAGGGATCGCCGCCCAAGTAGCATCCGAATAAGCTCAAGTCAGAACGAGTGGAGTGTGGAAAGAAGAGACGGCGAGATAGTCCCACGAAGGTATCGCATAACTCGAAGAAGGTGGCTGTAGTGGTCCTGAGTGGGAGTAGAGACGAACTGACTCAGAATATGGACTAGATAAGTGATATCCGGACGAGTAACAGCAGGGTAGATAAGACTCCCAACAAGATGACGATAGCGAGTCGGATCAGAAAGAGGCTCGCCATCAGAGGGTCGGAGGTGAACATTGAGCTCTATGGGAGTCTCAACGATCTGTTGATCGATGAGAGAGGCGCGATCAAGAAGATCCTGAATATACTTCTCTTGGGACATAAAGAAACCATCTGGAGTGGAAGTAACCTCAATCCCAAGGAAGTAATGAAGAGGACCAAGATCCGACATAAGGAACTGCTCACTAAGACGAGCCTTGACAAAGGCAATGTACTCAGAATCATCTCTGGTAATGATCATATCATCAACATACAGAAGAAGAAGAAGAGTCCAACCACGAGACGAAGTGTGGACAAAGAGCGCAGGATCATGACCACTAGCTGAAAAGCCAGCAGCAGTGACCACAGAGGAGAAGCGCTCAAACCAAGCACAAGAGGCTTGCTTAAGGCCATAGCGAGAGCGACGAAAGCGACAGACCATGTCCTCAGGAACAGAATACCCAGGTGGCGGATGCATGTAGGCCTCCTCACGCAACTCGCTATTAAGAAAGGCATTCTTGACATCAAGCTGCGAAACAGACCAGTGGCGAACAGACGCCACCGAAAGAAGAGTGCGGACAGTGGTCATGTGCGCCACAGGAGCAAAAGTCTCGTCGTAGTCACGACTATACTCTTGCTGGAAGCCATGAACAACAAGACGCGCCTTATAGCGCTCAAGAGAGCCATTAGAGCGAGTCTTAATCTTATAGACCCACTTACGTGATGGGGCGAGTGAAATGGAAAAGGAACAAGATCCCAAGTACCGATGCGCTCGAGGCGACAATCTCCTCGGTAGTGGCATCTTGCCACTCGGGGTGAGTAATAGCATCCGGAGGAAAGCAGGCTCATGAGTAGTTGCACAGCCAAAACCAAAAGCAGGCGGGGGTCGAATCGGTGGCGATCGCGGAGGCGTGGCGAGAAGATGACCCATCAGGGGAAGATGGACCATCAGGAGAAGATGGCTTATCTGGAAGATTTTCAATACAAGGTCGACGAATGTAGAAGAGAGGGCAAAAGGTACTGTAGTGGGAGGAGCCTGAGGGGCCGCAGGAGACGAAGCAAGCGGCGGCAACGGCGGAGAGGCCACAAGAGGAATATGTGGAGACTCAGTGGGACGGGTGGACGAGGGCAAGACGGATATATGTGTATCTGGAAAGGTAAAAAAAACAGAGACTCCACAGAGGAAGCTGAAGGAGAGGCAGGACGTGGGTACAAGAGACGAGACTCATCGAAAGTCACATCTCGAGAAATCCACATCCGTCGACCAACAGGATCCCAGCACCGATAGCCCTTGTGCTCGGCACTATATCCCAGAAAGACACTCAACAGACTGAGCAGTTAGTTTGGTGCGTTCTCGAGGCGAGAGAGCGTAAGCAAATGCAATAAGCGAGCGAAGAAGCGAGTAGTCGGAAGAAAACCACGAGAGACGCTCAACGAGGATCGCACCTCAAGAAGCGAAGAATTTGGATGTTGACGAGATAGGTGGCAGTGGAAACAGGCTCGACCCAAAAGTGAGGTGGAATAGAGGCGGCAATCATCAGTGCACGAGCCGTCTCAAGGAGGTGACGATGCTTGCGCTCAGTGACACCATTCTGAGCATGAGCACCAGGACAAGAGAACTGAGTGAGAGTGCCCTGCTCAGCAAGGAAGTTGTGCAGGTAACGAGAGAGGTATTCGCCAGCAGAGTCAGCACGAAAGACACGAATAGGAGTGGAGAACCGTGTGCGAACTATAGTGACAAATTGTTTATAGATAGACAAGGCCTCACTACAAGAAGACATGAAATATATCCAAGTGTGGCGAGAGAAATCATCTATAAATATGATATAATTGTTATAAATAGTGCTTGTATTCATCATGAGGCAAATGGGCCAATATATATACACAAAGTACAGAAGGTGAATATGCAAATAACCCCTCATAACAATGGGGAATAACACACTATACATATATCTCTAACACCCCCCTCAAACTCATGGTGGATCAACAACACTGAATTTGGAGAGGTAGAAGCCGTGCTGTGCTCGAGTCTAGGCCTTGGTGAAGAAATACACTATCTCAAGCTCTGAAGGAACATACTGAACAGTAATCACCTGATCATGCACACAAGACCTCATGGAGGAAGCATCAACACCAATATGCTTAGTGAGCTCATGCTTCACAGGTTACGAACATCTTGATAGCACTGTGATTGTCGACAAGAGAGAGTCGGTGTAGTGGTGAAACACCAAAATCCTCAAGTAACCACCAGTAGCCAAGTAATCTCTGCATCAAGAGAGCCATAGCTTGCAACTCGACCTCTGCGCTCGAGCAGGATCTTGCAATCTGTTTCTTCGTCTTCGTGCAATTGAGAGAACCACCAAGAAAAACACGATGGCGAGAGATAGATCGCGATCGAGAGGATCGTTAGCCCAAGTAGCATCCGAATAAGCTGAAGTTGTAATGAGTGGAGTGTGGAAAGAAGAGGCGGAGAGATAGTCCCACGAAGATATCGCAAAACTTCGAAGAAGGTGGTCAGTAGTGGACTGAGTGGGAGCGAGACGAATCGACTCGAATGTGGATGGATAAGTGATATCAGGACGAGTACCGACAACGTGACAAGACTCCCAATAAGATGACGATAGCGAGTCGGATCAGAAAGAGGCTTGCTATCAAAGGGTCGGAGGTGAACATTGAGCTCTATGGGAGTCTCAACAGTACGCTGATCAGTGAGAGAGGCGCGATCAAGAAGATTCTGAATATACTTCTCTTGGGACATAAAGAAATCATCTGGAGTGGAAGTAACCTCAATCCCAAGGAAGTAACGAAGAGGACCAAGATCCGTTATAAGGAACTGCTCACTAAGACGAGCCTTGACAAAGGCAATGTACTCAGAATCATCTCCGGTAATGATCATATCATCAACATACAGAAGACGTCGTCGGCTCCAGAGCAAGACCAGCTCTAGAGCAAGACTAGGAGTCGACAAGAGACAAGCGAAGCGACGGGCAAAACAAAGCGACGGCGGCGATTGGAAAAAGTACCAGCGGCGGCGGTGGCTTGGCAAAGGAAACCCTAGGTACACTCTGATACTATGTTATGAATAGCGCTTGTATTTCCAGGGGGCCAAAGGGCCAGTATATATATACAAAGTACATGAGGTGAATATACAAATAACCCCTCATAACAATGGGGAATGACACACTATACATATATCTCTAACAGGGAGCACTGGGAAAAAGGCTATATGCTTATAAATAGGGACCTGGAGGGTTCCATTTAAAAAAAAGGGACCTGAAGCGGATCATTCTAAATAAAAAAAATTGCTTCCTCTATTTTTAATCTTGTTTGGTAACCGTAGGACCACTTTTTTCTACATAACATTATTGGTCCATATAGTATTATAAAGCCTTACTTTCATTTTCCTAGGCACTTTAGATCATAGATCACATTCACTTCGTCTCTTCCATTCTTTCAATCTTGTGGATCATATCCTGCTCAAGTCCTTCTTTCTTTCTACTTCTCGCTAAGACCGAATTGGACACCCGTAGAGCTTGTTCACAACAACTTAACTCTGTACCCCGTTTCATTTTTCTAATTTTATGAAAGATACATTGTCATGTAAGCCATTTTAGATGGTCATACACTCCTACATGATCCAGGTCACATATTATGTGTACAATTTAGGACACTCCTACTTGATCCAGGTGACATATTATGTGTACAATTAGGACACTCCTACTTGATCCAGGTCACATATTATGTGTACAATTTATGACAATTTGTTTCTCTTGCTACGTGGGTCAGTACTAAATTACCTTAGATACATTAAGAGATCTAGGGTACAGACAATGGCAAAGAAACAAATTTGCAACTATTGTATTTCAAAACACTCAAACGCAAATTGTACTTTTCATTGAATGAACTTTTTGTATTCTTTTCCTATAAGTTATCGCATTCTTTCAGATTTGAAGAAGTACATGTCCATTATTCTTCTTTAGAAAATAGAAGTTAACTTTTGTTTTATCGTAAAAGAGCTGTTGCATTGCATTTCTGAGTGAAAAGTTGTGACATCTTCTGCTAGATTTGTTGTATATTATTTCTAGTTATTCTGTTTCCACAATAGTCGTTATGTATACCAATTACCATATTTTTTTCTCATTAGACCTGTAATATATAATTAAGAATTGCAATCAGGATGCCTATCCAACTTTTTTACTTTTTTCCCTTTTAAACTGATTCTCTTCAATATATCCTCAAAAGTTAGGGTATCCTATAATTGTCTCACACTAGTTGCCGATAAACTCTATCTAATTGGGTTTTGATCATTCATCTTGGTCTCTCAAATCATGTTAACCATTTGTTATTACGCAGTGAAAGCATTCTTTTTGGGTTTACTTGCAGCTTAATTCCATGATGGATCTTGGAAGTGATGTTCAAGTTCGTGCTGCTGGAGGTCTTCTTGCTATATTAGACAATGAGAGGCTTCTTGATACCCTCGAGCAGATGGAAGGTGGAGCATCCATCACAATTGATTCGGTGGCACATATCTCATTTTATCCTTTGATCTGTGATGATATTAGATGAACTAAACATACTGATTTGATGAAATTTAAATTACATCTTCTACTTTGATATTTTTGTGGCCATACTTTCGAAGCAACTTAAGTAGAAGACTAGTTACGTAGCTGCGCTGCAGGGTAACATTATATTACATGTGAAACTTATATCTTAACAAAGTTTCGCTGAATTCTTACAATTCATTATATGGCACTGGACGCATTCTTAACAGGGTGGTATTCTCATAAATTTTATATTCAGCACTGTATGCCTTGACGTCCACTCACAGAGACAAGTTCCTAAAACTTGATGCAGCTGCTCATGAGGCCCTGCAGATTTTTCAAGTAGATAAGCACCCCAGTTACATGGGAATTGGAAGAGCTAAAGAAGGGTAAGAATCTTGCATTTAGGTCTTGTACTTTTTAACCTGTTTCCAATTTTTAATTGTAATGCAGGTTCTCAGTTTTTGGCATGCTCAACAAGGTAAGTAAGCTCTTTGTTTGCTTTACTTCTTTTCTGAAAGTCCACTGATTTTGTTTTGAATATAGTGTGTCACACCAATGGGAAGACGTCTCTTGAGGTCAGTTTGTTAGCTTTGATAATTATCATTGCATAATGATAAATGACATTTGTCTTAACTATTTTTATGCTTCATGTTAGGGCATGGTTCTTACGTCCTATAATTGATATTGAAGTCATAAATAATCGCCTCAACACAGTATCCTTAATTTGTCCAATACACAATTTCCACCCTTTCAAATGTTCGATGCCCAAAAGATGCCATTGGTTTTCTGAATTGTTGTTCCTAGAAATGCTAGATATCGTTCTTTCTTTGCTGTGAAGAAGTAATGTGTGCATTACGCGAGACTTTGAAGTCTGTCAGAGATGTTCCCCACATGCTCAAGGTGTTATTTAGTTTACTCTGTTCATGAGCAGTTTTTATTTGGCTTTTATTTGTTCCTCCTTTCATGGTAATATGATAAAAATCCCTTTATAATGTGTCTGTCATAACAAGATAGGTGTTCTGAAATAGAGTGAAAAATGATAGTATCTCTTTGATAATGTTCTCATTCTGGAAAGATGGAGATTTTGGTCCTCCTGATCCACATTGTGCCTGAAGTGATCAGTGGGCAGGCTGGGTTTGAGCAGGTGTTACCCTTCACCTACCTCCTATAATTTTTTTTGGTCATGGGTATCTTTTGCCGACCATGCTCCATCTTCCTACGCACAATGTGGTTTTGGTAAAACATATTAACTAAAATAAATTGAGAGAGATTTTGGTATTCACAACTGTGCATCTTATTCATTATTGAGAAGTTACATATATACAAGATTAGTTGGGCCTCATGGGTTACATGGGCCAAGAGAGACTACTAATATATACAAGACTCTTTAACACCCCTCTTTAAACTCAAGGTGGATTAGAATGATCTGATGTGCTGAGTTTGAGTAGATGAAGCCGATGTTGTTCTCGAGTCTGGATTTTAGTGAAGAAATCTGCAACTTGAAGTTCTGAGGGTACATACTGGAGGTCGATGGTCGACTACTGACAATGAGACTGTGTGAATGATACATCAACACCAATGTACTTTGTCAACTCATACTTAACCAGATCACTAGCAATCTGGATGCCACTTGTATTGTTACAAAACAAAAGTGTAGGATTATCACAAAGAACACCAAGATCAGCTAAAAGCCATTGAAGCCAAACAATCTCTGAGGTGGTAGCGGCAATGGCTCGAAGTTCAGCCCCTACACTAGAGCGTGACACCACAGTCTGCTTCTTGGGCTTCCAGGCAATGAGTGAAGTACCAAGAGAGATGCAATAGCCAGATATAGATCGACGATTAACATGATCATTCGTCCAAGTGGAGTCAGAGTAAGCGTGGAGCTGGAGCTGGCTCGAACTGGTATAGAACAGACGTTTGGATGCAGTCCCCCTTAAGTATCTCAGCACACGAAGAATGATTGACCATAGTGGACTAAGGTGAGAGCACTAACAAACTGGCTGAGCACATGAACAACATGACCAATGTCTGGCCTGGTGATAGTGAGACAAACAAGGCTTCCAACGAATTGACAATAGTAGGAAGGATCTGTTAGTGATACACCGTCTGTAGGAAGAAGTTGCAGGTGTAGCTCTATGGGTATGGCAACATTGCGAGTATCAGTTATACAAGAGCGAGCAAGCAGATCTTGAACGTAGCGATGCTGAGAGAGGTAGTAGTCATCACCATCAGAATGAACCTCAATCCCCAGAAAAGAGCTCAATGATCCCAAATCTAACATCATAAACTGTTCACTCAATTTCTTCTTGACAAAAGCTACATAGTCCATGAGATCTCCTGTGATCAAAATATCATCTACATATAGTAGAAGTAAAGTATGATCTCGTTGAGAACTGTGAATAAACAAGGCAAGATCATACTCACTTGGAGTGAAACTAGCAGTTCGAATTACAGAACTGAAACGCTTGAACCAAGCACGATGTGTCTACTTGAGACCATATAGAGCACACCTAAGATGACAAACATAGCCGGTAGGAGCATCAACACCTAGGGGTGGCTGCATATAGACCTTCTCATGTAGATCACCATGAAGACATTCTTGACAACCATATGAGATATAGTCCATAAGTGTACCACTGTAACAACAATGAGAGTACGAACTGTAGTTATATGAGCAACTGGAGCAAAATTCTCATTATAATCTCGACCATAAGCCTGCCGAAAACCTCTTGCAACAAGATGAGTCGTATCGCTCCACTGAACTATCTGACTTGGTCTTTACTTTGTACACCCACTTGAAAGTTATAGGAACAACTCCAGATGGTAGCGGAACAAGATCACAAGTGCTTATACACTTTAATGCAATAAGCTCCTCAGTCATAGCCAATTGCCACTCAGGTATATTGGCTATCTCCTGATAGATACTCGACTCAGATACTGTACCTACACGAGAAAAACCCCATCTCTCTAGTACATGAATAGAAGAACGATCACGTAGGGCACACCTTGATGTAGTAGAATGATCGTAGTCCGTGGTACTAGCTGAAGGGTCAAGTGGAGGAGAGGAGTACTGAGGATCAGAAGGTTCAAGAAGAATGGAAGTATGATGATCAGAAGGAACTCTCTGTCGGTGACTATAGTGAAAGGGAAAAGTGGAAGTGTCAAAAACCGATGGAGTTGGTGGAGACACACTAGAAGATGAAGCTGGTGGAGAAAGTGTATATAGAGAAGACAAGTTTGATGAAGGAATGGGACGTAGATACAAAAAAGAGAGATGGAATCTGTGGAAAGAGTGAGACGTGTAGAAAGATATAAAAGAAAGGTCGACCCTCATCAAAGGCCACATCACGAGAGATGCGAATGCGACGTGCTAAAGGATCGTAGTAACGATAGTCCTTATGCTCATGACTATAACCCAGGAAGACAATTAACCGACTAAATGCTCACGAGGTGCTAGAAGGACATAGTAGACACAACCAAAGATACAAAGATGAGCATAGCGAGTAAGTGCTCTGTACAGGACCTCACCAGGATACTTGCTCTGAAGCTTGGAAGGATATGGGAGTTGTATTTGTTTGCCAAGCCTACAACCCTTGCAGTGAAAACCGGTGTTAACCGAAACAGGACCAAGAACACCTTGCTGAATCAAAATGGAAAGGCGTGAGCCACACAAGTGCCCTAAGTGATGATGCCATTGAGGGAACGATTTGCAAACATAAGTAGATGTAGAAGAGTGAAGAGTGGATGGATGACCAGCAAAAGATGAAATAGCAGAAGCAATACCAGAAGTGGAGCAGAAAGAGAGACTCAGACGATCAAGAACATAGAGCACTGTAGAATCTTTCTTACGATGGCCTATACCAATGACAACTCTTGTTTGACGATCTTGCACAAAGCAGAAGCTATCATCAAACCCAACAAAGCAGTTCATATCTGCAAGCTGGCCGGCAGAGATGAGATTCATCGAGAGTGTAGGGACAAGTGAGACATTTGAAACTGCAAAGTGAGAGGCGGAAAGAGTCCCCAGATGAGTGATCGTGTAAGGTGTGCCATCAGTTGTCTGAATCTTGATACCTTTTGCAGCAGGATGACATGATGTGAGTTGAGATACATCAGATGTCACATGGAAAGAGACCCCAGAGTCCAACACCCAAGGGAGGGCAATAACCGACACAAGACATAACATTGAACCAGAATGGCCAGTGGTGTTAGATGACTTGTATAGGGTGTTCTATGCATATTTGCATATACATGTAACTTGTATATGTTGGCCTTTAGGCCCATTGGAATGGTCAAGGGTTCATTCCAACATAGTATCAGAGCTAGAGTTAGGGTTTCCCACACGACTAGCGCCATCGTCCCCACACCGAGCTCCTCTGCTCAATGCGACTCTGTTCTGTCAAGCATATGCGCTACGATCGGTGCCACCGCCGGATCCGGCCCAATCCGCTTTGATCAAGGCTCTTTCGCGTTAGCCGCCTCGGCGATCGCCGCCTCGAGCTCGTCTTGGGAGCCTCGCCGTCGGATCCCACGCCCTCGGCCTTCGATCGTCCTAAGCCTTCTTGCCGGATCCCCAATTGGACCGACCGGCAGCTTGGCTCTGCCATGGTCCTTTGCTCCGGGTGCTCCTCCCAGACCTTGTCCCCGAGCACCACCACCCCTGCCCGAGCTCCCGCCGGCGCCCTGATGACCCTGCCCAGGTGCTCCTCCTCGACCTCATCCCTGAGCACCGCCACATCTGCTCGAGCTCCATGGGGTGCCTGCCCGGCGACTCACCGAGCGCTCTGCCCAGAAGCTTGCAGGTGCTCTGTTGGTGCCCCCTTGCTTGTGTTCTTGCGTGATCCTCTAGAGCCACCCCCGAGGGTCGTCGCTCCTGCCCGAGCTCCCCTCTTCACTGCGCATGCCGCCCGAGCTCGCATCTACTTCACCGATGGCTCCTTCGCCATCCCGCTCCTCCCCATTCGTTTCGATGGGATGAACTTCCGGGAGTGGGTTGTTCACCTGAGGATTCACCTCAACAGCCAACGCCTCTGGGATCATCTCACCAGCGAGCACCCCTGTCCGCCTCGGTGTCGCCCTATGTCGGTTCTACCTGCTCTTCCTGCTGGTGTGGATCAGGCTGCTTAGGAGGCCTCCACTACTGCTCTGGAGGAGGCCTTGGAGCTTTACCAGTCTGAGCTGCACGCATACTAGAGGTGGCAAGATGCCGAAGCTCGTGCTTCCGCCATCCTGGTGGGTAGCATGCCTGTAGCCATCTCCATGGATATGGTGGAGCTGTCGATGACCCAGCTGATGTGCGAGTGCCTCCGAGCTCAGTCCCAGCCGACGAGTGATGCTATGTACCTCTCCATCGCGCACTAGGCGCACTCCCTTCAACAGCTCGATGCCACTGTGGACGACTTCTACCAGCATATGTCTAAGGGGTGGTGTCAGCTTGACTCTCTAGGGCCGGATGTCTACCAGACCTATCCCTGCTGTGTGCGGCTCTGTGCTCACCAGGAGACTCACCACTACGACTTCTTAACAAGTCTTCGGCCTGAGTTCGAGACTGCGTGCTCAGCTCCTGACTTGCCACTTGCGTCCGAGCTTGGTGGAGGCCCTCACGAGTGTTCGTGCTGAGGAGACTCGTCATCATGGCGCGGCTCACATGTCGGCTGTCTTGTCTGCTTCCACGCCGACTCCATCAACACTGACCATGGTCCCCCCAGCTCCTGTGGCACCAGTGGTTGTTGTCTCTACTGTGGGTCTCCATTGCACCTACTCGGTGTGTGGCCACGATACTAGGATTGCTACTAAGCGGGGAGGGACCGAGTCGGCTGGGGTGAACGCCTACCGAAGGGCTCTGGAGGTTCTTCCCACTCAGGAGCTGGCGCCTCTCGCCAAGGCTCCTCCGGGTCACACAGCAGCTCCTCTCCCTGCTCCAACGCCTTGGTGTTGGCTCGTCCTTAGACTCCTCGGGTTCTGCTTGTCTGGTTCTTGCTTCTCAGCAATCTTCCTCGCCTTCGCCTCCTCCCTCATCAGGTATCTTGTCTCTGTGGATCTTAGACTTTGGTGCTCCCTTTCACATGACACCAGATTCTACCCACCTTACTTCTGTGAGTCCCACAACTCTTCCTTCCACTGTTCAAACTGCAGATGGTACCTCTCCTCCTGTTGTAGGCCGATGCACCCTTTCCACTTCTTCCTTTCATGTCCCTCAGCTTACTCTGCCCTCTTGTTACGCACCTCTCCTCGGGGTCAGACACTCCTCTATGTGGATGATATGATAATTATTGGGGATGACTCAGTACATTGGCTTTGTGAAGGAGCGTATCAGTGAGTAGTTCTTGATGCTGATTTGGGCCCTCTTTGCTACTTCCTTGGGATTGAGGTCACTTCTACGCCTGAGAGCTACCTCTCCCAGGAGAAGTACATTAAGGATATCCTTGCTCGCGCTTGTCTCACTGATCAACACATGGTGGACACTCCTACGGAGCTTAGTGTTCACCTTCGGCCCACTGATGGAGATCCTCGAGGATCCCACTCGCTACCGCCGTCTTGTCGGGATCCCTGTCTACCTTGGGATCACTCGACCTGACATTTCTCACCCAGTTCACATTCTAAGTCAGTTTGTTTCTGTTCCCACTCGGCTCCACTACAATCACCTTCGTTTTCTGCGATATCTTCGCGTGACCATCAGTCGTCGCCTTTTCTTTCCTCGCTCCAGCTCTTTGCAAATTCAGGCGTACTCTGATCCGACCTGGTCTAGCGATCCTTCTGAACGCTGGTCTCTTTTCGCCTACTGTGTTTTCCTTGATTCCTCTCTGATTGGCTGGAAGACCAAGAAGCAGACTGTCGTTTCCCGTTCGAGTGTTGAGGCTGAGTTGCAAGCCATGACGGTGCTGACAGCTGAGGTCACTTGGCTTTGTAGCTACTTGAGAATTTCGGTGTTTCAACTTCTGCACTGACTCCTCTCTTATCAGATAGTATTGGTGCGATCACCATTGCTCGAGATCCAGTGAAGCATAAGCTCACCAAGTATATTGGAGTAGATGCTTCGTTCATGAGATCGCAGGTCCAGGACCATGTTATTGCTCTTCAGTATGTGCCTTCGGAGCTCCAGTAAGCAGATTTTTTTTACCAAGGCACAAATTAGAGCTCAGCACATCTTCTACCTCACCAAACTCAATGTTGTTGATCCACCATGAGTTGGAGGGTGGGGGGGGTGTTATATATGACTTGCATAGGGTGTTCTTTGCATAGTTACATATACATGTAAATTGTATATGTTGGCCTTTAGGCCCATTGAAATGGTCAAGGGTTCATTCCAACATGTGGATCCACTAGAAGATGCCTACAGCTAACATAACTGAGCCTGAAGGTTGCTCATCGGAGCCTGAATTTGACCAAACTGAGTTGCACAAGACTCCAAAGCACTGACAAGAACAGAAGAAACAATAGCATCATCATATCGATAGGACGAAACACAATGGCAACCTCAGCTCTGGATGTAACTTTAAACACTGATCTTCTAGATGGCCATATCTCTTGCAATGAGAACAGATAGATTGACGCTGGATAGGACCAGGACCAAGAATACCTTCAAACGCCATGATAGAAAGTACATTGACACCAAGCAACTACAAGGGATTCAAGCGCTAGCAGCTAGCAACAATACAAGAGTACCAGCTGGAATCAACCAACAACACCACACAGTAGTCCAACCAGGCAAACACCAGTAGCCAAGCAAAACAACACCGATAGCAGAGCACTAGCGTAGCAAAGTAGCAACGATAGCGATTTGATGGCAAGTAGAGCACTCGAAGCGAGCGCCATTGCAATGAGTACCAAGTGGCGGGCTCGAAGCGAAGCGTGGTGCTCGATGGCGCGACCCAAAAGTAGAAACAAAGCGGAAGCGGGTGGTGAAGCTTCGGCTGGCGGCAAGCGAGCAAAAAGTCCGAGGCCAACGACGATCGAGATCGAGGCCAGCGGCGACAGAGGGTGCTCGATCCGGCGCGAATCGAGGCCGGTGGAGCAGATCCGGCAGAATCCGAGGCCGACGACGACCAGGATCGAGGCCAGCGGTGAAGGGTGCTCGATTCGGCGTGGATCGAGGCCAGCGGCGGAGGGAACTTGATCCGGTGCGAATCGAGCGGATCTGACACCGGCGACGATGGAGACGAGCGGAAGAGCTTGTGAACAGCAATGAAGACGAAGGCCGAGCTCGAGGATGACAGGGGACGACCTGATTCACGATGTGGAAGTCCCCTGAGGTCACCATAGGCTCGCCGACGATGAAGTTAGTAGCGGCGGCGGCGAGGTGGCATGTTGAGGCTAGGGTTTGGCTCTGATACCATATTAGATAAATTGAGAGAGATTTTGCTATTCACAAGTGTGCACATATTATTTGTGTATATATATAAACCAGAACCAACAAGGACCAAGAGTTGTGTTTTGTAACTGAATAATTAAATTGAGACATTATAATTGTCTGACGTAAAAAAGGAACTCAAAAGTAGTATAGAATAGTTGAATCTTCATAATCATATGCTGCTCATAACAATATCATGGTTATTCTGTCTCTTTGAGCATGCTTTATTCAACTTCAGAGTTTTCAAATATGCACATCTGACATTTGTCTTTTTCTGAAGAAATTCAACTCTCCAAGTTCCTTCTGTACAAGCAGTGATTGGAACACATTTCTGAAGGTACCCCCAAAAAAGCTTTGTTTCCAAATTCCAATACATGTCCTGGAACAAGAATCTTCTATGAGTTCTATCTGCCTTTCTAGACAATCGGTTCTTTAAGCCTTGCATACTGGTGCAGTACTTGTAGAAAACTTAAATTTGGAAATATGCCTCCGTACAAGTAGGTTCTGATGAAACTTAACAGCAAAGCCATGTTTGTTGTATTGCATATTTGAACTAAGAAAATATTAAGGCCACTTAAGATTTCTGTCAGGAAATCGCCGAAAAAATTGCATGTTTTGATTATTGCTTCAGAACATTTTGTAATGCAGCACAATTTGATATTCAGTGTTGAGGACTGAAGATTATTTATCATAGGTGGTGCATGAATTTTAGCGGAGACAATATTTATTTTTACTCTTCATCTTCAGAATTTATAGTACCTTAAGCTCCTCAAGACCTTTATAAAGAAACATCACATAACTACATAACTAAAGGCTGTTGTAGGATTACTAAACACGAAACAAAATTAAGATTTAAGATATCAAGTATCTGCATCCTGTAAACCACTCTCATTTTGTTTTTCCGAGGCGCAAACTGAGCAGTTTACAATTTTTGACCTGATGGCTCACTGCCTGGCTCAGAAAGCTTAATTGAATCTGGCTAACTTACTGTATATGAGCTTAGGGGTGTTGAGAATGTACTTTACAGAATTCTACTTTTGATACATTCACAGCCACTTTTGAATAATTTTCCCCTTATCCCACTTGGTGGGCTTGGTGTATTACATTTGAAGCTATGGCTGAAGTGCTAGATGTCCAGTATCCCCATCATCATGCTGGTTATTTTTTCTTCTTTTTTCATTTCTCATAGTGGTAATTTTGCAATTTCACTGCTCTTGTTTTTCAGTGCACTTGCTCTCTTCTGCATATAAACAAGATTTTTGAAGTAGGACTATCAGAGCATCTGGCAAACAAATTGCAACATATGAACATCGACTTGGTTGGAAAGGTACCACGTACCAGTCTCGGTCCCACCACTTAACTAATGGAAATTTGAACAAGTCTCATGCTGTTACAATAATGTTTTTCCTCGTTCATGGGCCTTTTATATTTTCAGGCAAATTCTTCCATTACAGCAGAGCTGGATTATGTATCGGATCTGGTCAGTTCCCATACAGTTGTATCTCTCTTGAAATGCACAAGGAAATTTGAACATGTGTTTTACTTTTTCTTAGAAATTAGATTGATATGCCACATCTTTTGTTGGTTAATTCCATGGATCATTAGATATAGCAATATGGCCATTCAAACTTTTGATCAAGGAAATATTTAGAAGTGTTAGAATAGGACTCTATTTGTATTTCCTTATCTGTATATGGTAACCCCCTTTGTACTCCCTATATATATTGCCCATTGGGCCTTTTTGAATATACACACAATATTCATAACATGGTATCAGAGCTCTAACCTAGCTCTCATACGCCGCCATCACGCGCTTTTGTGAAGTCATTGCTTGATGGGCCTTCGAGCTCGCTCGAACCTTGCCGAGAGTTCTTTGCTCCGGGCCGTCTTGCCATCTGGCTGGCCGAGGGATCTCGCTGCTTTCGTTCATTGGCGCTTCGTTGGTGCCGTGATCAGACGCCGCCTTCTTAGTGTCGACCGAGGCAAACAGCGCTTCTCTAAGGACCTGCTTGCTGCTTCGTGGGCAAATCATTTATTGCCGCCGCCTTCGTTCGCCGTCGCCATAAAAGCGCTTTGCCATTTCCGTGGCCGCCTGCAAAAGGCCTGCCGCCGATCGGAACCCGCTTGCCGCCGCCCCTCAGTCCCATGCCGCCGCCCGCCAAAGCGGGGAACCTAGTTGGTTCCGTCGTGTTTGTTTCCTTCTAACGGTCATGGCAAGCCTTTTTAGCTGGTCAGAAAGAAAGAAATATATATAAAAAAGAAAAAAAAAAAAAGTCGTCGATCTAACTATGGCGCAGTCGGTACTTTGTTAGACTTCGTTGCCTTGGTTGCCGCGTCTAACGCCGCTTCTACGGGCTTCCGTTCCATCCGTTGCGATCCCATTCTGGGAACAAAGCTTTATGGAGCGAACTACGTGTTGTGGTCTTCACTCATGGAATCACGCTTCGATGGTCTCCGCTCTGAGGACATGTCACGGTGCTCGACCTTGTCTGCGTCGTCCGATTGACCTCTCCCGAACGGCTTACTTCTACACCTTCGCGAAGATGAGGTTGCCAAGAGCGAAGCGAGGCCGCCGCCGTTGCTTATGTTGCGATGAGGCCTTCGGTATGCCATAACGCTTTTGGCGTTGGTGTCTTGATGAGGCCGTGTTCGAAACCATCTGGTGGTTAGCGTCGGCGACTCCATTGACCAGACATTGTTGGCTGCGTGCCACTCATCGGATCTGGGAGTACTTGCGTGGCGGTACCCGTGAGCGGCGATGCTCGATTCTTTTAACCGGCGTGAGTTGGAGACGCCGCCGGAGGACTCCTCCATTGACGACTTCTTCCGAGCTCTAGCCAGTCTCTGGCGCCAGCTGGATGAGCTGGCTTCTCCGTTCTGCCAGGAATGTCATCAAGTGAAGAAGGCATATTGTGATCGCCTTCATGACTTCGTCTGCCGTCTTCGTGCAGAGTTTGAGCCTGTTAGGGCTTAACAACTGAGCCGCTTCGCCCGGTGATAGTCACTTGAGACTCTTCGACACTTCATCTTTGAGGAGTTTTAGTGGGTTAGTAGCACAGTTTGTTCCAACTGTGCTTGCTACTCCTTCTTCGACTACATCGACGGTTTCTGCTTCGACTACAATACCTTCTCAGCTGTCTATTTCTACTCTTGTTTTTGCACCAGCTAGGGTTCAGTGCAATTATTGCAAGAACTTCGGGCACGACCACCAGCGTTGTGCGGTGCGAAAAAAGCAGAATAAGGCGCGTGGAGTTGGACGATCCGGGGGGCAGAAGGCCCTTCCTCCACGGGAGGGCAGAACCCGACATTCGAGACCTTCTCAGCGAGGTGATTTTGTTCAGCAGTTTTGTCAAGCTCTACTTCAGCAGCTCTCTCACAGCTCAGCAGGTTCCGCCAGTCTAAATCAGACATCTCCTCCAGGTACTTCCTGGGTTCTAGATTCTGGTGCCTCTTTCCACATGATACTAGACTCCACATCTCACTTCAGTAGGACCTCCTGTTTTTCTATCTCGATTCGAGACGATCGGCGGTACTCTGTCATTAGCGATCGAGGCGCTTTTTGTCCATGACTTTTACTGTTCTATTGTTTCTCATGTTCCTCACTTACCATGCGGCTTCTCTCGGTGGGTCAGCTCACTGATCTCGGTTGTAGGGTTGATTTTGACTCACACCTGTTTTGTCCGGGACCAAGCCAGACAGAGGGGCGGTACTTGGGATCGGTGGGCCGTATGGATCGTCAGGGTCTCTACATTCTTGACCGCCTCCACCTTCCGTCCATTTCAGTTGCTCCTATCACCTTTACATCCACTGCCACTGCTGACACCACCTCTGGAGTTTTTGCGCAATGGCATCATCGTCTAGGTCACTTGTGTGGGTTTCGTCTTTCTTCATTAGTTTGTCAGGGTGTTCTTGGATGTGTTCCTGTTGATACGTCCATGTTTTGTCAGGGTTGTAAGCTAGGCAAGCAGCTCCAACTTTCTTATCATTCTAGTGAGTCCTTGTCTTCTCGTCCTTTTGACTTAGTTCATTCAGATGTATGGGAACATGCACCTATTATCTCTAAAGGCAGGCATAAACTTTATGTGATCTTCATTGATGATTATTCCCGTTTTACATGGATTTTCCCTATATCTAATCGTGCTAAGTTTCTTGCGATCTATTGTAGCTTTGCAACGATGGTTCGTACTCAGTTTGATTCTCCCATCCGTACTTTTCGCTGCGATTCTGCTAGCGAGTATTGTTCTGGCACTTTTAGATAGTTTCTTTCTAAGCAGGGCACTCTTTACCAGTCTTCTTGTCCTGATGCCCATGCTCAGAATGGGGTTGCTGAGCGCAAATATCGTCATTTGATTGAGGCGCGCGCTCTTCTCCTTGCCTCACGTTCCACACGATTACGGTGAAATTGCTTTCTCTGTTGCATATCTCATCAATATGCAGCCTTCCACTGCTCTTAAGGGTGTCAATCCTATAAGAGTGTCTCTACTCTCGAGCCCCCCAGCACACTCACCTTCGTGTTTTTGGCTGTACTTATTTTGTTCTACTGCAGTCTCGTGAACGCACTAAACTATCGGCCCAGTCAATTGAGTGCGTGTTTCTTGGTTACAGTTCTGAGCATAAGGGTTATCGTTGCTGGGATCCTTCTACTCGATGGATCAGGATTTCACAAGACATTGTCTTTAATGAATCTCGACCTTTCTTCTATCAAGATTTGGCCCCTCTAGTCTCCACCGTTGAGTCGATTTCATGGTTGTCTCTTTCTGACTCTTCACCAATTTCTCCACTATCACAGTCTTCCCTTGATCTGTCTCCAGTGGTTCCTGTTAGAGATATGTGTGTAGTGTGTTATTCTCCATTGTTATGAGGGGTTATTTGTATATTCACCACCTGTACTTTGTGTATATATACTGGCCTTTTGGCCCTCTGGAAAAACAAGTTGCTATTCCTAACATGGTATCAGAGCCAATTAGGTTTTCCTCATCATCTGGGCCTTGAACTTCGTCCTCCTTCCCCTAGCTGCCACGGCGCTTCCCTTCTCCTTTTTTCACCGGCCACGCTGGCGCGTCCTCCATGAAGCCACGTCTTTGCCGGCGCTCTCTGTCATGGGCTCGTGTTTCTCACTCGACACCGGCCTCTCGGCCGCCGGTTGTCGCTTCGCCCGCTTCGCGTCTAAATCAGCGCTTCGTCTCGAGCCGAACGATGTCGCTCCAAGCGCCTCCGTCTTCGTCGGCCGGGCGCCGTTAAATCGCCGATCGCCGCTTAAAGCGTCGCCTCGCCGCTTTGTCGCGTCGCCCCAATCGGTGCCGTCGCCTCCGCTTCGGCCGCCACGAGATCATCGCCGCCGCTCACCGCTCGCTCGGGGTCGCCTCGAGGGCCAGGTCGAACGCCACGACTTCGGCTCAGCTCACGCCCGTAGGCGAGTAAACCTCGGCCTTTTCTAGCGAGCAGCGGCCCGGTCAAAAAAAAAGAGAAAGAAAAAAAAAAAAAAAAGGAAAAAAAACGTTGTTCTAACCGTCGCACCGTCCAGCGCCGCCTGTTAGACTTAGTTGTTTTGGTCGCCACAAATCAGCGCCACCTACCAATAACCGCAGTTCTCTCGCCATTTGCCGTTGATCTTTGATGGTGTTAATTGCACCGACTTCGTGTCTCACATGCGTGGTCTTTGTCTCTAGGGCGTCCTCTCTGGCCATGTCACCTGCCCGCCTTGCCCTACTCCTCCGACGGAGACCTCGCTGTCATACTGTCTCTGACGATCGACAAAATTCTTTATTTAAACCTTCGCCTTGCTAATGATGAGGCTGCCTCTGCCTACCAGGAGGCTCTAGATTCCTACAAGGATCGACTGACCGCCTACACTCAGTGGTACAATGACAACGCTTCGATTGCTTCTTGTCTTCATCGCCGATGTCGGCCTCGGTTCTCTTCGAGGTTGTGGGACTTCCTTGACTTTCGGATGTGGACTCACCTTCGTCGGCGCTTCTGAGCCCTCTGGTGATGCCTTGTACCTATTCGTGGTCGGCGGGAAACTCTCTTCAGCGGTGATGCTCTGTTGGCGCTTTTACGTTCGAGCTCTGTTATGCGGCGTCGGTTGGACTCCTCGCTTCTGGCTTGGTGTCGCTCTGTCCGTCTTTGCTGGTGTACATCTTGACTGGAGTTTGGCGTGTCTATGAGTTCCTTACTCGCGCCTTAAAGTTCGAGTTGGCGGGCGTGCCCAGCTCCTTGCACGTCACCCTCGTGTCACTCTCCTGGACGCTCTTACCGAGATACGCGCGGAGGAGACTCGCTTGAGTGGTGCTGGTCTAATGCCACTCCTCTCCGTGCTCGCCGCTCGTCCACCTGCTACACCTCCTCCAGCGGCTACCACAGGTGGTGGTGGACGCCCTCCCGACGGTGGCCGTCCTCACTGCTCCTACTGCGACAAGGTCGGCCACATTGAGTCTCAGTGCTATAAGAAGAAGCGGCATTTTTCACGTCGTTCTTCTACTAGCACTGGCACTGGTGCTTCTACCTCGACGTCTGCATCGACTTCTTGGATTTCTCTCTGGCGAGGAGATAGCCGGACTTGATGCTGCTGCAGCAGGTTCTCCTCAGCGGAGTTCTGCAGGTTTTGCTACTAACTCTTCGGGCACTGAGAAACCACTCCCTACACGGTTAGGTACCTCCTCGTGGATTCTTGATTCTGGAGCATCTTTTCACATGACACCTGATTCTTCCACTCTGTCCTTCATTACACCTCTTGATTCTCCTGTTAGTGTTCTTCTTTGCGATGGTACATCTCTCTCTCTCTCGGTCGAGGACCTCTTAGCAACTCATCTTTTCATGTTCATACATTGCTCATGTTCCTCGCCTTACCATCTGACTTCTTTTCTTTGGGCGGTCTTGACCTTGGTTGTCGGGTCATTCTCGACTCTGACTCTTGTTGTGTTCAGAACCGTCACACGGGAGCTCTAGTTGGTTCTGGCACTCGGCGCCTTGACTCACGTCTCTGGGAGCTTGGTGGCTTCACCTTCCTTCCGCCGCCACCGTCGCCTTGCCCTCTCCGCTCTGCCCGCTCGTCTACCGGCTCTTTCCAAAGGTGGTGGCATCACCGTCTTGGTCATCTGTGTGGATCTCGTCTGCATCGTCCTTAGTTCGTCGTGATCTTCAGGGGTCTGTCTCAAGAGACGTGTCTTTAGATTGTCAGCGCTGTAAGTTAGGTAAACAGATTTAGCTTCCTTATCCTCATAGTGAGTCAGTTCTCAGCGTCCTTTTGATCTTGTTCATTCAGATGTTTGGGGTCCGGCTCCATTCGTTTCGAAAGGGGGTCATCGATATTATATCATATTTATAGATGATTTCTCTCGCCACACTTGGATATATTTCATGTCTTCTCGTAGTGAGGCCTTGTCTATCTATAAACAATTTGCCACTATATTTTGCACACGTTCTCGCTCCTATTCGTGTCTTTCGTGGACTCTCTTTGGCGAGTACCTCTCTGTTACTCTTGCGGCTTCCTTCTTCGGCGAGGCACTCTCTTCGATTCTCTTGTCACGGTGCTCATGCTCGAGAATGGTGTCATTGGCGCAAGCATCGTCACCTTTTTAGGCGGCTCGCAATGCGATGATTGCCGCCTCTATTCCACCTTACTTTTGGGCGAGGTCGTTTCTCGCCACCTATCTCGTGAACATCCAGCCCTCTTCTGCTCTTCAGGTGCGATCCGTGTTGAGCGTCACTGTGGTCTTCTTCCTGACTACTCTGTCTTTCGTTTGTTTGGCTGCGTTTGCTACGTTCTCCTCGCCCCTCGAGAACACACCAAACCTTTCGATCTGTTGAGTGTCTTTACGGGATCTGATCTGAGCACAAGAGCTATCGGTGCTGGGATCCTGTTGGTCGACGGATGCGGATTTCTCGGGATGTGACTTTCGACGAGTCTCGTCCCTTCTACCCACGTCCTGCCTCTCCTTCGGCTTCCTCTGTGGAGTTTCTGTCCTTTTTGACCTTTCCAGATACACCTATGTCATCTTGCCCTCGTCCGCCCGTCCAGCTGAGTCTCCACATATTCCTCCGTGGCCTCTTCGTCGTTGTTGCCGCTTTGCCGTCACTGCGGCGCCTCGAGGCTCTCCCGCTACACTCGTCTACACTCGTCGACCTCGTATTGAGGATCTTCGGATGAGCCATCTTCTCTGATGTTCCATCTTCTCCGGATGCCCCATCTCCTCCTCGATGGGTCATCTTCTCCTCGCTTCGCTCCGCGATCGCCCGGTCGATTCGGCCCCTGCCTGTTTTGGTTTTTTGGTGCGGCTACTCTTGAGCTGTCTCCTACCAGATCTTGTTACTCATCTGAGTGGCGGCATGCCATAGCCGAGAGATTGATGCCCTCGGCGTCTTGGTACTTGGGATCTTGTTCCTTTTCCATCTCGGTCTCGTCCCATCACGTGTAAGTGGGTCTATAAGATTAAGACTTCGCTCGATGGCTCTCTTGAGCGCTATAAAGCGCGTCTTGTTGCTCTTAGCTTCGGCGAGAGCATGGTCGTGACTTCTGACGAGACTTTTGCTCTGTGGCCCACATGACCTTGTCGCGCTTTTCTTGCGATGGCGTCTGCATCGCCACTGGTTTGTTTCTCAGCTTGATGTCAAGAATGCCTTTCTTAATGACGAGTTGCGTGAGGAGGCCTACATGCTTCCGCCTCCTGGGTATTCTGTTCCTGAGGGCATGGTCTGTCGCTTTCGTTGCTCTCTCTATGGCCTTAAGCAAGCCCCTTGTGCTTGGTTTGAGCGCTTCTCCTCTGTGGTCACTGCTGCTGGCTTTTCAGCTAGTGATCATGATCCTGCGCTCTTTGTCCACACTTCGTCTCGTGGTCGGACTCCTCTTCTTCTGTATGTTGATGATATGATCATTGCCGGAGATGATTCTGAGTACATTGACTTTGTCAAGGCTCGTCTTAGTGAGCAATTCCTTATGTCGGATCTTAGTCCTCTTCGTTACTTCTTTGGGATTGAGGTTACTTCCACTCCAGATGGTTTCTTTATGTCCCAAGAGAAATATATTCAGATCTTCTTGATCGCGCCTCTCTCATCGATCAACAGATCTTGTTGAGACTCCCATGGAGCTCAATGTTCACCTCCGACCCTCTGATGGCGAGCCTCTTTCTGATCCGACTTGCTATCGTCATCTTGTTGGGAGTCTTGTCTACCTTGCTGTTACTCGTTTGGATATCACTTATCCAGTTCACATTCTGAGTCAGTTTGTCTCTGCTCCCACTCAGGTCCACTATAGGCACCTTCTTCGAGTTCTGCGATACCTTCGTGGGACTATCTCTCGCTGTCTCTTCTTTCCATGCTCCAGCTCGTTACAGCTTCAGGCTTATTCGGATGCTACTTGGGCGGCGATCCCTCGATCGTCGGTCTATTTACGCTTCTTGTGTTTTTCTTAGTGGTTCTCTCATTGCACGGAAGACGAAGAAACAGACTGCAGTGTCCCGTTTGAGTGCAGAGGCTGAGTTGCGAGCTATGGCTCTCTTGACAGCAGAGATTACTTGGCTACGGTGGTTACTTGAGGATTTTGGTGTTTCTGTCACTACACTGACTCCTCTCTTGTCAGACATTACAGGTGCTATCAGTATTGCCTGTGACCCTGTGAAGCATGAGCTCTCCAAGCATATTGGTGTTGATGCTTCCTTCATGAGGTCTTGTGTGCATGATTAGGTGATTGCTTTTAGTATGCGCCTTCAGAGCTTCAAATAGCGGATTTCTTCACGAAGACCCAGACTCGAGCACAGCATGGCTTCTATCTCTCCAAACTCAGTGTTGTTGATCAACCATGAGTTTGAGGGGGGGTGTTAGAGATATGTGTATAGTGTGTTATTTCCCATTGTTATGAGGGTTATTTGCATATTCAGCACATGTACTTTGTGTATATATACTGGCCCTTTGGCCTCCTGGAAATACAAGTTGCTATTCCTAACAGTTCTTTCTATACCTCCGCCCCCGGTGTTGCCTCCTGCAACACCGCCTCTTGTTCCTGCAGCACCACCGTCTTGTTTATCTGGTATTCACTTCTCCATGTGTCCTTGCCCTTCACCAGTCTCCTCTCCTGGTGTCTTGCCGACACCCACATCTGATCCTGCTAATGTTGCTCTTTGTTACGTCCTTCGTGACCGGATATCCCTTCGACCTCCTGATCGTCTTGGATTTGCTCCGATAGCTCATGCTCTCTCTGTCACTGAGCCTAGTTCTTATCGTGAGGCTGCTCCTCATTCTGAGTGGCAACTCGCTATGGCAGAGGAGCTTGATGCTCTTCGACGTACGGAGACTTGGGATACTGTACCGACACCTGTGCATTCTCGTCCGATCACATGCAAGTGGGTGTACAAGATTAAGACCCGGTCTGTGGTACTATTGAGCGCTACAAGGCTCGTCTTGTGGCTTTCAGCAGGAGTACGGCCGTGACTATGATGAGACTTTTGCCCCTGTTGCCCATATGACCACTGTTCGCACTCTTGTTGCGGTTGCTTCTGTTCGCCGGTGGTCTATTTCTCAGTTGGATGTTAAGAGTGCCTTTTCTTAATGGTGTTTTGCATGAGGAGGTCTACATGCAGCCACCACCTGGGTATTCTGTTCCTGATGGACACGGCTGTCGTCTTCGCCGTGCTCTTTATGGCCTCAAACAGGCTCCTCGTGCCTGGTTTGCGCGTTTTACCTCAGTGATTACTGCTGTCGGTTTCACTGTTAGTTCCCATGATCCTGATCTTTTTGTCCATATTTCATCTCGGGTTAAGACACTGCTTCTTCTATATGTTGATGATATGCTCATCACTGGTGATGATTTCTCATTCATCACGTATGTGAAGAAGCATCTCAGTGAGCAGTTTTTGATGACTGATCTTGGTTCTCTTGCGTACTTCCTTGGGATTGAGGTCTCTTCTATGCCTAAGGGCTACTACCTCTCCCAGGTGATATGTCCGGGATCTTCTTGATCGATGCAGTCGATCGACACTCGACCGCTTGAGATTTCCATGGAGTTATCCCTACAGCTTCGTGCCACTGATGGTGATCTTTTTGAGGATCCTACTCGATATCGCCATCTTGTTGGGAGTTTGGTGTACCTTATGAGCACTCGTCCTGATATTGCTTATATTGTTCATATCTTGAGTCAGGTCATGGCTCGTCCTACCCATCTTCACTTCAGTCACCTTCTTCGTGTTCTTCGCTACTTGCGTGAGACTATCTCTCGTCATTTGTTTTTCCCTAGCTCTACCTCATTACAGCTTCAGGCGTACTCCAATGTGACTGGGCTAGTGATCCTTCTGATCGGCGTTCTCTTTCTGCTTACTGTGTTTTTCTTGGCTCCTCTCTGATTGCTTAGAAGACTAAGAAGCGGTGCGATTCGTTCGAGCGCAGAGGTCAAGTTGAGAGCTATGGCAAAGAATGATGAGAGGTTGCTTGGTTGAGGTGGCTACTTGCAGATTTTGGAGTGCCTGTGATGGGATCTAAGACTCTTTTGTCTGACAGTACATGTGCTATCAGTATTGCTCGGGACCCAGTGAAGCATGAGCTCACCAAGCACATTGGTGTGGATGCTTCATACCAAGGTTGTCACGGCGACCTTGGCGACCATGGCGCCTAAGGGGCACCAGGCAAGGTTATTAAGTCGTAAAGTCGAGTCGAGTCGTAAGAGGACCGACTTGTGGACTAATCGACCGACTAGTCGAGACTTGCCACAACTAGTCGGCAGACTAGGAAGTATTGCTGCTAAGCTGCTGGCCTGCTGCTACTACCACTACTGGTACTAGTACTAGTGCTACTACTACTACATTGCTTTGCTACTCATCTCATCACTCTGCTACTACTACTGTTGCAAGAAGAGCAAGAAGAGGCAGAGCAGCGCAAGCAGAGGGTGCAAGAAGCCAAGAAGAGGCAGAGCGCAAGCAGAGCAAGAGGAAGGAGAGGAGAGGAGAAAGGGGAGGAGGAGGGTGCTACCACGGCTCATGTTGCTCGGTCGACCATGATCGGGAGGCCGAGGAGAGCGGCACTGCTGGCGATGTCGATGGTCGACGACGACAGCTCGGGGTCGGGATAATGGCAGGTGGCGGCGTGGATGGATAGGGACAAGGGAGGCAAGGGAGGGCTGAGGAGGAGGTGGCGGTGAGCGGCGTCGGCGTCGGCATCATGGACGGGGGTGGCGTCGGCGATGGGCTAGGGTTCCTCTCCCGGCGGCGTCGTGCGGGAGTGGGGGAGCCGAGTGGATCTGGTGTCCCTTCCCCTCTCTAGATCTGGTCGTGCGGGAGTGGGGGAGCCGAGTGGATCTGGTGGTGAGGGCCCGAGGCTCACGCTGACGCTGGGCCTAGGCGTCCGACTCGCACAGGTCGACTAGTCGCGGCTAGTCGCCTAGTCGGCGACTAGTCGTAAGACTAGCGCTACTAGTCGAGTCGCCAGCACAAGTCGATGCCAGTGTGCCGACTTGCCGACTAATCGACGATTAGTCGCGACTAGTCGTCCGACTTAATAACAATGGCGCCAGGGCGCCTAGTCGTCCAGGCGGGCGCCTAGTCGTCCTCTAGGCGAGGCAAGGCGAGCTAAGTAGCAACTATAATTTTAGAACTAGCAAGTAGCAACACTAGTCAATACATTGGGAGCAATACATTGGAGCAGAAGATCCGGCTGCCCGGTTGCCCTACTGCCTGGTGCCCGGCTGCCCCCCACCTGCCATAGAAATGCTGCCTCGGGCTCCCCTTCTCCATCCGGCTTGGGCTCCTCCCATCTCCTCCCATGGCGACGACGGCTCCTCCCCATCTCCTCCTCATGGCCAGCGGGCTCCCTCCTCCCACGGCGGCGACGGTTCTCTCCCTCTCTCTCGTGGCGCGAGGCTCGGTCGGTCCAGCGATCCGAGCAAGAGAGGCGGATCCGACGACGGGATGCGGGAGTGGCGGAGGGTCATGAGGAGGAGAGGACGAGGAGGCGGAGGAGGAGGCGATGGAGTACTGGGGTGGCCGGTGCTTGATCGGAGATGGCCAAGGCGAGGCGAGCGACCGTGGCGTCTGCTCTGCCCCGCCGGGACGCCTAGGTGACGCCGTGACATCCATGCTTCATACACTCGCTTACAGGTGCAGGAGGGAGTACTTGCTTTGTAGTTTGTGCCATCAGAGTTATAGGTTGCTGACTTCTTCACGAACCCACAGACTAGGGCACAACATTTATATTTTCTCTCCAAACTCAGTGTGTGTGATCCATCCTCTTGAATATACACACAATATTCATAACAAGAAGAACCAAACATTGGGACTTGATGTTGATATTTTCAAGGAATATTTCATCCTATGGGACTTAATGTTGATATTTTCAAGGAATATTTCAACCTATGGGACTTAATGTTGATATTCCAGATTATTCTGCAGAGTAAAGGCGCATTTGGTTTATCTGGGGGGTCTCTGAAGCTTTGCATAGGCCTGTTTTCGCTGTCTCATATATCATAAATTGGTGATTTTGTTCATCTCTGATTGGTAGGTAATTGGTGTGATTGACGTGCAACGGGGTAAGGAGAAAGGCTATGAGACAGTGGTGAAACAAGGGTTATGTGATGAGGTCAGATTGTGCAGTGCTTTCTCCATCCTGGAGTTGAGTTCTGTTGTTGGAAATTATATTTTTAAGTGTTCCCATACTTCATTTTATAATGGCTAAACATTTAGTTTCATGTAATTCAACTATAAGACAATTGTCAGACCTTACTGTCTCTTTGCACAATAGTTGAAGCAGGTTATGCTAAAAGTTACGCTTTAAGCATAACCAGTATGTCTGTGGTATCCTGCTCAGTTGTTGCAGTTGTGATTGCCATTATAACACTATTTAGACTGAATTTATTCCCCATTTTCTCAAATGTAGATATCTACCGCTGAATGTAAGGATGACATTTCCAAACCTGACTTCCATCTTGCAAAATAGGTTATTGTTCAGTGGCCTACAGGGTCCGGTCAAATTGGTGAGACTAGATAGAGATCGTGGTGTAGACCTTGTGTGCACATGTGGGTGGGTGTACATGTGTCTGAAGTTTGAACACCATTTTTCAATATAACAATATTAATATGGTTGCATCATGAAATTTTCCTGGTTGTTCATCTGTAACTAATCCTCAGTGCTTAGTTGTAAATCTGAACTGTTGCAGGAAACAAACATCTGCAGATTATGTTTGTTTTGCTGCTATTCATTTGTTTTCTCCACATTTATCGTAAAGGGCTACCTATCTTCTGATTTTGTTATGTATGGGACTTGTCTGGTTCTTCTAAATATCTAGATTTTTCTGTTGCTCTTTTTTAAAGTTACGATTGGCTTCTCTAATTCAATATCATCTCTTTGTGAAAAATAGCTAGATGAACTAAGGATGGTGTATGAAGGATTACCTGACTTTTTGGAGCAGGTGATGAATCTTCCAACCCCAATTTTACTTTGAAGCATCAAGCATCAAATTGTTATGCCTTTATTCAATAGTTTCTAACAGTTCAGTTGCTTCTAGGTGTCAGCTAATGAAAATGCCTCCTTCCATTTCTCACTTGAATGCAGAAAAGCTCCACTAATTGTCTATGTACACCAAATAGGTGGTTTTTCCTCTTCTTTACATAAAACTTTGTTCTTATTGTATTATTTAATTTGACATTACCTAGCCTTCAATATGATATAAACACTGCTATTGTGTGTTCAAGTTTTGTCCTGTTTCTTTTGTTTATGCTATGAAAGCCTCCTTTTCTGGTATATTATATTAAATATATATAAGGGGTTCTAACTAATGCACTTTCACTTCTATGAAACCAATGTATATTTTCTCAATTAATCTAGCATTTTGTATGGTTCAAAGTGAAAGCAAGAGAATAGATTGGTAAAAAATTTCTGCCCCCTGGGAATTTATATTGACCTTTTTATTGGTGTAATTGGGTGGTCTGTTTTCATGTTGATATAGATGGACGAGAAACATCAAAGACTACTTGTACATTGAGTTAAGCTAACTTCATAACCTATACCTAGGGTCGATGTACATAGTAAGTCTTTCAACCTCCAAAAGGCATAGTTCTATTTTAGTTAGGGGGATGTGTAGATGTAGTGTGAGTAGTGTCACTTTAGTTCATAATGGGGGTAAACATCACAGGGAGGATAGCCGGGTGGCGTCGGCTGTTAGGGGAGAGGGAAGACTATGGATTGGGAGACGAAGGAGATTAAGACTTGGACTATTGTATTCTCATTTTTTTCTTATGAATGGTACGGCTCCTCTCTTTATATAGATGAGGTTAGCCCCTAACAATATGGAAACTAGCATATCTAATGCAACCGATCAACTAAGGATAAGATAATATCCATACTTTCTAAATATGAAGATATACATCTAACTATTCCTAATATAAAGATAATATCAATCGATAATCTCTAGAAGGTAACTTGCTAACAAAGGAAACAACTAATCTAATTTGTTTGGTGCACTGTTCAAGCGTATGAACAGTGCGCATGAACAGTAGCTCCCCTGGGCCCACGCCCATGACATTTCATCCCTCTCGGACAAGCAGCTCGTCCTCGAGCTGCAGGGCGGTGGCCATGGCTGTAACCCGAGGTATCCCCATGTCGACGAGAGGTCATGACGCCTGCGGAATATTGCATGGAAGATGGTCCGCAATGTTCCAATAGACAGCAGCGAGGACTGCGGTTCCTTGGCGTGTCTTAACGTTGTAGGAGGTGTTGGTGGCATGGACAAGCTGCTCGGGGCAGCAGCGATGCTCTTCCCACCATAGGATGCTTCAGTGGTGGGAAAAACGAGACGTCGTTGTGGGAATTGGGTTGTGGTGTATGGTATATGTGGCGCCGCTGATGGCATGGTGGTGACGGAGGGCGAGTGACGTGTGGGTGTGGATGTATGCTGTGGTGGTGGCGGCTGGAAGTTGGAATGGGGCGTATTGGGTGGCAGTAGCGAAAACTGGAAGGCGTGGTGCCGATGAAGATTGGTCTTCGGAGGTGACGCTTGTAGGGGCAGTCAGCGGTTGCGGCAATAGAGCCGGCAACTCAATGGCCTATCGTTTCTCCATGGCTGCCAGGCAATTGGTGACGTCGCCCATCTGCCGTTGCATGCCATCCAGGCAAACGTGTGTGCCGTCGATGCGAGTAGTCAACGTCCGGATAGCCTACAGGAGTTGTGCCATGGACACCTTTTCTCCTGCTTTGGAGCCGGACATGGTGGTGGGTGGAGGTGGCTCCGATACCAAGTTGTTATGAACTTTAGTTCATAATAGGGTAAACATCACCGGGAGGGTAGCCGGGTGGCGTCGGCTGCTAGGGGAGAGGGAAGACTATAGATTGGGAAGACGAAGGGGATTGAGACTTGGACTATTGTATTATCATTTCTTTCTTATGAATGGTACGGCTCCTCTCTTTATATAGATGAGATTAGCTCCTAACAATATGGAAACTATCATATCTAATGCAACCAATCAACTAAGGATAAGATAATATCCATACTTTCGAAATATGAAGATACACATCTAACTATTCATAATATAAAGATAATATCAATCAATAATCTCTAGAAGATAACTTGCTAACAAAGGAAACAACTAATCTAATCTGTTTGGTGCACTGTTCACGCGTGTGAACAGTGCGCATGAACAGTAGCTCCCCTGGGCCCACACCCATGACAGTCACATGGTGAAAGTTTGGGCTCATGGTTAAGTTGATGCAGTCTTAAGCTATGACCTGTAGTAGGTTGAGATATTTGACGGAACTCTTTGTTTGATTACTGCCAATTAAATGTTTGAGGCCAAATATGTAAGAAGATAAGGGCCTGAGTTTGGTCTGCATAGGAATTTAAAGTATCGGCAATATGTGAGCACTCCTTTTGTGAATTACTAGTTTCATAGTATAGTTACTATTGTAGTTGCTACTGGAGTCTTTAAAAGTTGCTAGATGATAATGCTGGTAAAATCCAATATGCATTTTTTTATATAAAAAATTTCCAGTATGAGATGTTTTTGTGTTTGCCATTTTTATGTCCTTCACATTTGCTGCTTGCAGGATACTTAATGTGCTTTTTTTATGAGAAGATAAGTGATGACTTGTTAATAGGACTTCAAGATTTCGAATTTGCGGTATGCAGTGTCTTATTTATTTATTTATTATTTTGTTATTGTATAATAATTTTTATGTTCACCAGTTTTCAGAGGAAGCGGAAGAGAGAAGGTTCTACTATCATACTCAAAAGACAAGAGAACTGGACAACCTTCTCGGAGATATTTATCATAAAATTCTCGGTAACTTTTAACAATCTATTAACTTCTTTAATTCTGTCCTGCTGTTGTAATTTCTTCTCAAATGACATTTACTATTGGTACAATAATCAGATTTGCCCTGATGATGAAGATATAGCTATCCTAATATTACAAACTTTTCCTTCAAATAAATCCCTTTTGAACTTTCTTTGGTGTTTGATGCTGCTAATTTACCCTTAGTGTTACAGTCCATGAATAAGCAAGCAGTGAGCATTTCACCTAACAAACAGATCCTGCCATACTATCCAGATACACCCAAATCTTAATTACATACAGATTTTGAAATAAACCTTTATATTCATTAGTCAATTTCTAGGTATACAATCATATGTTCCAGAGTTTGCTATAGTTCAAGTTTGATTTTCTATTTTGTGCTCTCTGGATTGTTTATTTCAGTTTTGGGCATAAGCCTGTGGAGATTCCACAAATCCTAGAGGACCTTTCGTGATGCAGTGCATGAATATCATATCATTAGATATAAGTTAGTCATCCTAAATTCAGTAAATTCATAATGTAGCATTGCTATGGAAGTACACCCAAGTATTTATTAGGCAACATAATAAAAATATCTAGGATACCTCATCTTAGATGCAATGGATTTTTACTCAAACCTGGTCACATTGACACAGACATGGAGAGAGCAATCATAAGGGATTTAGTATGTCGTGTTCTTCAGTTTCTACCTCAACTGACAAAAGCTGTGAACTTCGCAGCAGAACTTGATTGGTATGCCCTCATTCATTGTGTATATTCAACTTACTGATAATACGCCGATCTAATGTGCTCTCTTTGTTACTGTTACATTAGTATTTTATCATTGGCAAATGTTGCTCACCAAAACAATTTTGTGAGGCCCATCTTAACTGAGGATTCCATACTCGAGATACAGAATGGCAGGTTAGTATCTATTGTCTTGTTACCTTTTACATGGGTATGACTAACAGTTTATGGTTTAAGATATTTTATCTGGAAGTTCCTAAATTTACACCAGTAGCAAATTAGACATGCTTTGCAGGAAATGACTGTTGATACCTTTGTTCCAAATGATACTAAAATCCGTAGTGCAGGTGATTAGTTCTCGACAAATGTAAAGCTTGCATGATACTACCAGTATTATTTCAAATCTTTATGACTTAAAACTATTTTTATCCCAGGAAGAATAAACATAATAACTGGACCTAACTACTCTGGGAAAAGTATTTACATTAAGCAGGTAGTGCTACTGCTACCTGACTTTGATTAACATAAATTAGTGAACCACAACAAAGCTCAAGTTGCGTCAGATATTTGCTTTCAGGTGGCTTTGGTGGTTTTTCTTGCTCATATTGGAAGCTTTGTTCCTGCTGATTCTGCCATTGTTGGATTGACAGATAGGTTTGTCTATCATATAAAAGCACTTTGTTTGCATATAGCATGTTTTCTATGTTAAGAATTAAGGAAAACAATTGATGTATTACTGTCGTAGGCCAAAGGCCAATATGTATAGAATACATGGCACGCACATGTCTGAATTAAACACAGTTACATCCCTGACATTCTCAATAATGCTTTGTAGGATATTCTGTGCAATGGGAAGCAAATCCATGACAACTGAACAGTCAACTTTTATGATAGATTTACATCAAGTTGGAACAATGCTCAGGTATCATAGTAGTATCCACCCTTAAGTTTGTTGTCTCATAATTTTGAACATACAACTGAAGAAAATTTTCAGGCATGCAACATCGAGATCTCTGTGCTTATTGGATGAATTCGGTAAGGGCACGCTAACAGAAGGTGAGAACACACAAAAACATAAATTTCTTTGCCATCTCCATCTTCACCTTGCTCAAGATTAGATGCCTAATTTTCTTTTCTGATTGTTCGTAGATGGTATTGGTCTGCTTGGAGGGACTATCAGTCATTTTGCAAACTATGATTATCCTCCAAAGGTTGGGTAGCTAACTTGGGAAAATGTTACTATTGAATATGAATCTGATAGGCTTTTCTGTCTGATATTCCTTACAACCACACTTGAAATTATAGCCATCATTTCATGATTTGCTTAGCTCAGATTTTCTGCATTTTTATCTTCTTTCAGTTCAGTAGGCATTTTGATGTCATTTTCCATGGTTGCTGGGCATTAGAGTTGTGAATACCTGTACTAGAATGGCTACCCTTATTATGCGGCTGATTTATGGGTTCTTAAACCTAAATCACTTCATTCACAATACCGTTGTTTTTAAACTCAAAAGACAGATACAGTGGTAGTGTTTGACATTAATATAGAATATAGAGTGCAAAGAAGGTAGTAACCCCCATACCCCCCTTCCAAGTTTATTTCATTTGATGGTTCTGCAAATAATAAGCAGCTTGACATCGCCTTTTTCAAGCATGAGTAACAAATTATTGTCAATATCAGTACCTGGCTCTATATTTTTTATGGGAATACCTGGTTCTATATTCAGCCTGCATACAATAACATATTAACTTATAAATAATTCCTTGTGTAATGACATTTGTTTTATTGAATGAAGGCAACAATTGTTGACAGATTAATGTTGTTGATTGGCTCTTGTATATCTCATTAATAGCTTACTCAAACGTGGACATGCGATCAATCCACTTCTACTTGATAATGCTGGAAATTTTGACAAATTTAAGTATTAACATCTTTACCAGTGATGTTGGGATATGATTCAACTTTTCAGGTCCTTTTGTCAACACATCTGACAGAGATCTTCACCGAAAACTACTTACCACAGGTAATAATCAATATTTAGTTGTTGATGTATAGAAACAGTTTTGTTCTTTTTCAGTCGATCTTTTGTAGCCCCATTTGTAATGATTTTAATTAATGTGAGACATTGTGCAGTCTGAACATATCAAATGTTATACCATGAGTGTTCTGAATCCTGATGGACAGACAAGCAATGGAGATATCATATTTCTTTATCGGTAAGTAGACATGAAAGCTGTCATATGTTTTTCTTGTTCCCATTCTGCTCTTTTTTTGTACTAAATTCCCGCTTAACTTTTAATACCCATGGTGAAGACTTGTACCTGGGCAAGCGCTCTTAAGCTTTGGTAAGCTTATGTACTACATTTAAACAACAATAGGTATGGATCCTTCTGAGTCAGATACAAGTAACAAATCTTTTCTTGCAGGACTGCATTGTGCACAGCTTGCTGGTATGTACATGGAATAACGAACTTCTAGTCAGCTGGCAAATTATGCTAACACTATAATACTCTACTTCTTTTTGAGGGAAACGCTAAATTACTGTATTATTTAGTTCACATTGTTAGTTGTCATTGTAATTCAGTAATTGGCATGCTAAAGTAGGAGTGCCATATTAAATTGACTTACATTTTACATTTTGAAATTGATAGTTCCAGGAGATGTACAAAGAAACCGGACAGCATATTATTGCAGACTGTCCATACAAAGATGATCCTCGTGTTTGGCTGTTCGCAGGTGTTCCGAATGAAGTTGTTCAGAGAGCTGCTAACGTTTTGGAGGACATTTATTCCAAGAGACCTGTAAGGCGCATGATCTGCAAGAAATTAGTAGCAAAGGACCAGCAATACCAGGTAATAACTTGATGGCAGAATGGCATGTTTAAGGGGGAAAAAACGTTTATGCTTTTGTTACATGCAAAATGGGCACATAAATTTTAAGTGGAAATTATGTGTTTTTTTTGTGAAAATTTCAGGATGCAGTGACTAAACTGCTGGCCTTCGATCCACACCAAGGTGATCTGAACAACATCTTCAAGGAAATCTCCCCCTCGGAGCCGTAGATCTGGCTGCTTTCGGGATAAAAGACCAGCAGAGCATATATATGACATGGGTGCAATGGAAATCAAGTCAGCTCACTACTTCTGGAACCTACAGAACAAGTCGTGAAAGTTTGGAATGCTATTGGTTGCAAATACATCACATGATCTGTTGCATTGTTTACAACTTTACATGTTCGCTTCTCTTTCAATTTTGAAGAGAAATCAATTTCGCCCCCTTTTTATTTGCATGGTAGATTGGTCGTTGAGCCATTAAATAAACCAAACGCTACTATATTTCTTTAGTTTTATTGACACCAATTTGGCCTGATTAGGACTTATGCATACATCTCGTCCCTCGCGACATTACATATCGAAACACCCCATTTTTCAAGGGAAACACTAAAAAATGCTATAGCGTTTTTTCTGGATTGAACAGTACACTTTCCAACCGTCGGATTGGAGCCATAAGACGAATGCCTCTACACATGATAATCCCCACCTCTATTGTTGTAGCAGCAGACGCTTGCCACCACCACTGCATCCACCTCCTTTCTGTCAACCACCTCCAAAGTCTCCATGACCAACAGTACCATCTCTTCCTCCTCCGTTACTTGTTCTTAGCCCGTGTTCGTCAAGGCCCGCCCGTGCCTGCAGGGTTCAAAGTTGGAGACCAGTAGGGACGTCGTCGTGCTTGACCCTAGCAAGAACAAGCTGCTCTTCGCTGTTACCGTTTCCTCCTCCCCCTCTTCTTTTTCCATCCCACGAGTACTGGTACGCAACGGTGAGCTTGACGGCCGGTTTCATTGAGATCCCACAGCGGTGCGGTTGGGGAAGGCTAGATCCGGTTGTCCACCTCGCCATCATTGCTGGTCTTCGACTCTGCCTCCCTTTGGGAACTGGGGAAGAAGCACAACGCGGAGCTCGAAACTTGTTGAAACCGCGTGAAACTTTCTGAAACATCTTGGAAACATGCTGAAACACACATGAAACTTGTCGAAACATTCTTGAAACTTCATGAAACTTTCATGTGATTTAGAACTTGAAATTTTGCAATTTTTCTTTTCAATTTTTGTAATGAGTTTCATCAAGTTTTATATAGTTTTATTAAGTTCTATGAAGTTGTGTGACAACCTCGTGGCGGCAGTTTTATTAAGTTTCATGCCAAGTCTTATGAAATTTTATTAAGTTTCAAGAAGTTTTATCCCAAGTTTCGTTGTGTTTTATCAAGTTTAACTTTATCCCAAGTCTCATGAAGTTTCATTTAGTTTTACGAAGTTTCATCCCAAGTTTTATTGTGTTTCATCAAGTTTCATCTCAAGTTTCATCATGTTTCATATAATTTCATGAAGTTTCATTCCAAGTCTCATGAAGTTTCATCGTGTTTCATCAAGTTTCATATAGTTTCATTAAGTTTCATGAAGATTCATGCCAAGTCTCATGATGTTTCATTAAATTTCATCTCAAGTCTCATGAAGTAATTGATGAAACTTCATGATACTTGTGATAAAACTAAATGAAACTTGATGAAACTTCATGTACTTGTGATGAAACTAAATGAAACTTCATGTTGGAAGAATATTTTATTCCCTTACCAGTAGTACCCACTCCACTATGTTAACACCTGCTTAACGGATTCAGAAATGTAATTGCTTAAAAAAGACTATAATACCCCTCACTTGTACTCATAGGCTAGTTATCTCACTGAGGGTTATTCCCGTCATTTGTACAGGCCCAAGAGCCTATAAATATCTCATATATCTCTCATTTGAGAGAGAGCTCTCTTGCAAGGTAGTCAGAGTCGAGATCCCGAGTCGGATCGATTTGCCTCCGGTAGGATCGAATCGTAGTATCGAATCGTAGAATCGGCGATTCTACGGATTTGTAAAAATACACATATTTAACATCTATACTATAAGTTTGTATGATTGTTATATGGTTTACCACTTGCATGTTCCTTAAAAGTAGCTAGACATACTCCAGGAATAAAAATAGCTTATCATTATCAAGCTCAAGATTGCTCATGTCATAATATAGATATTTGTACTAGCATTACCACACTGATACAATATTTTGCATGCTCCTTGTTTATTTATAGTTTCATTCTCGAAATTAATATCAACAAATTTTGCTCTAAAACAAAATATCGCCAAAGCCCGGCCTCTAAAAAAATTGCCCTAAGTCTCTACGAGTAGGATCGACAGTGAGATTTGGATCGATAGGCTGTCGTGGGTTCGTAGAACCGTAAGACTCTAAGAGTAGGATCGCGATCCTACCTACCTTGAGTAGGATCGGATCGGCAGTAAGACTTGGATCGACAGGCTGTCGTGGGTTCGTAGAGTCGTAAGACTTTAAGACTTGGATCGCGATCCTAACTACCTTGCTCTCTTGAGCAATGAAGAAGCATATTAAAACTGGTGAGCCATCGGGGGCTCCCTCCTTAGAGGTAACCCCCGTTGGCTCACCGAGAGAGTAGGACGATCCTCTCGGACCCCAAACCTATATAAATTATCGTGTCATTTTTTACTCTCGTGGACAATGGCCCGTTAGACGGCCGACGTCCACCCCCTCACTCGTGTTCGGTTTTTACACCTACAACATTGGCGCCGACCGTGGGGACGTAGCTAATTAACGAAAGGCTATGTCTCCTATTGTAACGACCCGGCCCAGGGCACACCCGGGAGGTCCCTCATGACCTCTTGGGAGGTCCAGAGAGGAGCCCCCAGGACGTCCCGAGAGGTCCCTTAGGACCTCCTGGGAGGTCCGCAAAGGACTTCCCAGGACATCCCGAGAGGACATCCCGGTAGGACCGCACAGACCTCCCGAGAGGTCCGAGAGGACCACTCGGAGGTCTGGGAGGTCCTAACTCGTAGAGGTCGCTGGACCTCAGACCTCCCCAAAACTCCACGTCTCCACATGAGGGAGGTCAGAAGGAACCACCCCGAGGAGGTCGTGGGGCTTAGGGCAAGCCTAAAGTCCTCTCGTGATCCAAACCGGCCCCAGAGATCATCGATGGTTCTCACAAAGAACAAGTGATAACATCAACATCCACAAGACTTTATTAATGACAAAAGGAGGTTTGATTACAAGGGTTGCTTACAACTCCAAAGAACAGGGAGCACACAAACGCACGGAGAACAAAGACAATGTCCACCCATTACACCACAGGTGATTGGCTGGAGGGCGCGACCTAATTGAGCTGGTCATCTTCATCATCAAAGAAGTCTTCATCTGCTCAATATATGAATCAAGCAAGAGTGAGCACAACAACCATGCTCGCAAGTTACACTCGTCAATTAACAGAATGACATGCATAAGGATATATCAAATGACAGCATAGTAGGGTTGATTTGCATAAAGCCAATTTTATTTCAATTATAAGTATTAAGTTTCAAGGCAGGTTACAATAATTAAAATTCAGTTTTACAAATCCATTTTCAGTTGGATACATTCATCATTGAAATGGTGAAGGGTACCCTCCTGCACAAGGCTTCCCGCCCAAACCCAATTTTGGTTAAACCACCAAAACCAGTTTCATAACCTTTTGAAAACCAAACCAAAAGCTAACTTTGAGTGACATTGCCAGCATGTCCATGACCGTGGACACGGCTATTCGAATAGATTTACACTCTGCAGAGGTTGCACACTTTACCCATATGACATGAATTCTCTAGTTTGCTTGGCATCCGTCGATGCCACCTCACACTTCCTTTGGTGAGAGGTCTAGAGCACATGACAAGGCCTTTACAATGCATTGCTCCACCACTGTCTACCCACTCTAAGGTTTCGCTCCCATTGAACTTTCCATCCGCCGGGTTTAAGCTCCCTCTTGAGCCGGGTGGGACTACAACTAGTCATAACATGACAAACCCACCGCGTCCGCAAGGCAAACTATGGCAAAGCTTTGCAAATTAATTAGCCAGGTCCCACGCCCCATACTGGAGACATGTGGTTGCATAATTTTGGCATAGCCCATTATAGGCTTAGCAAGTGGTGTCTCAAAGACCGATCCTTAACCGACTTGGGCGACAAACCTCAACCCTGGGGCATCGGATCACACGACCCCCGTGCATAGACATGCACCAACCATACAACCAGCTTCATCCAAGTCAAAACCAATTTTCATTAACTATGCTTTACAATTCTCCATGGCACACCAATGCCAAGGCCAAGTAAAACATCCATGACACACTAATGTCATGGCCGAAATCTCCATGGCACACCAATGCCATGGCTCAAAACATTTGATTATTTGATGTTTTTGGTCTAAACTCCCCAAATCAAGATTTTGGTCTAAGCATTACTAAGCATTTCAATTTTTCAAGAGCTTCGGGTCCTCACTATTGCAAGAACCAGATTTTATCTAAGGTGACAATGAGGTTGATTCAATCATGGATAGGGGTCATACCAAACAGTAGGTTTAACTATGGATCGAAATACTTAGTAAAGTAAGCATGCATACATCTTGAAAATGATATAAGTAATTTGAAATATTGGGTGCAACATGTTCAAGAGTGTAACTTGCCTTGCTCAAGATCTCGAGCTGCTTCCTCTCCCTCACTGAACTCGGGCTCCTCACAATCTTGACAATCTACACGTGAAGAACCAAATATTCAAACAAAGCCCAAGCAAAATCCAAAGAACTCCAAATAAACTTGTAAAACAAAACCAACAGAGAGGTTGGAAGGTCAAAAGGAGGTCCAATGAGCTTGCTGGTGAGGTCTTGTGCTTGAGAGAGAAGGTCCCAGAACTGGGAGGGAGGTCCAAGGAGCTTGCTCGGTTGAGACAAATGGGAAATGGGGAAGAAAGTGAAAAAGGAAGGCTTCTCTGGCTATTTATAAGGGAATGCTAAGGCACATGACCCAGGATAGGGTCAACATGAGTTGGTAAATAGGACAGTGGAGTAGGCAAGGAATGTGACCGTTAGAATGACAGGAGTACTGAAAAAGGTGAGGGCATTTAATGCGACACAACGTGCATTAAATGCTTGGAGACTTCCTTGCCCACAGACTCAGTCAAAGGTAAAGAGATCTGGGTGTGTGGCTGCCAAGTGGGGCAACCAAGACCCGCAGAGGAGGTCCTGTTATGACCTGAGGAGGTCTTGCAGTGAACAAGGGGAGATCCTCACCCACCGGGGAGGTCCAACGGTTGGATCTCCAAAGGGGAGGTCCAAACGGCCAAGATTAAGCGCACCAGAGGAGGTCCGCAAGGGCTATGAGGAGGTCCTTACCCGCAAGGGATGTCCTGACGGTTGGATCTCCAAAGGGGAGGTCCAACGGTCAAGATTAAACGCAACCGGGGAGGTCCACAAAAGCAAAAGGGGAACCTCACCCGCAAGGGAGGTCAAAAACCGTAGGATCCAATCCAGGGGAGGTCTGAATGGTTAGGATTCCCAAGGGGAGGTCCTAACGATCGGATCTGCCAAAGAGGGGAGGTCTGGATAGCCAAGATTTCCAAAGGGGAGGTCTTGACGATCCAGATCCACAAGGAGGAGGTCCTGGACGGTTAAGATCTCCAAGGGGGAGGTCTTAACGGTCCAGATGTGCAAGGGGGAGGTCCTGGACGGTTAAGATCTCCAAGGGGGAGGTCTTAACGGTCTAGATGTGCAAGGAGGAGGTCCTGGACAGTTAAGATCTCCAAGGGGGAGGTCTTAACGGTCCAGATGTGCAAGGAGGAGGTCCTGGACGTTCGGACCAACAGAGCTAGCGTTGGATCTCAGCCTTAGAACTAAATCGGGTGGTCTAAAATGGTTGGGACGTTCGGACCACCCGAACGCCACAGAAAATCGGGCCATCCAATGAAGATCTAAGGGCTCAGAGGAGGTGGGACATTCGGACCATCCGAACATCTCACCAGGATCAAACTGTCCAATGCAAATCGGACGACTCACATTCGATAGAGGTGGAAATAGATAAGGAGGATATCCTGGAGGACCTAGGGAGGTCCGATGGGACACAGGGAGGTCCAATAAACATAAGGGGAGGTCCTAAAGGACATGGAGAGGTCCTGAAGGACACGGGGATGTCAAATAAATGTAAGGGGAGGTCCTAGAGTACATGGGGAGGTCCTGAAGGACACGGGGAGGTCAAATAAATGTAAGGGGAGGTCCAGGTGAACAAAGAGGAGGTCATAAGAAGCGGTGGTACCACCAAGTGTGGGCGGCACTACCGGGCTAGTGCCAAGGGGAACCTCCAGAGAATGTTTCAAGGCTTCAAGCAACGAATGATACTCAAGAAAACATGGAAAGCTACACAGGATTCCAAAGGAGTTCAAATGCACAAGAGGGTGGCACGGACTAAGGGAGGTTGCGAGCCAGAGAGGACCCGAGAGAGAGAAATGGGTCTCGGGGAGGTCTAAGCGTTTGGGAGATCTAGACCTAAGGAGGTCTGGACCATAGGAGGACTGCACAGAGGAGGTCCGAGCCCTTGGATCCAAACGAAGGAGAGGTCTAGGCCAACAGATCTCAGACAAAGGGAGGTCTAGGCCAGAGATGGACAAGAACATGAACAGAGAAGGGAAAATCTTCAAAACTCCAATAACTCAGTAACCAACAAGGAACTTTTAGTTGTAGTTTGAGTTAGTCAACTTAAAGCCATTATGAAATTTCAAGTTAAGCTTTGAATTCTCATCAAAACAAAATGGTTCTTTTTATTTTGAAAATTCCAAAAAGATTCTAAAATAAATTCAGGGTGTCACACCTACCCAAAAATACTCTAATTCCACGAAGCCTCCTCCGGCTCCGGAGGGCAATGATCTCAGGGACGGCCCATCCTCCCTTCGAAGGAGCCCCAGTCGAGCACCCTCGTCGGAGATCAGGGCCATCCACTCCGGGATGGACAACGTCCTACATACCCTGGGGCTCCCACGCGCGTCCTCCTCCCTTGTGCAGGTCGATGTGAGGCCCAACTAAAGGCGAGCAGTTCAAGGCACCCTCGCAGCCAGAAGGTGTGAGAACCTCCTCTCGGAAATGTACTGGACAGGGCAAAATACCGGATTTTTTTTGTAAGAGTGCGCGCCCCGGTACTACCGCACCAAGGAGTGGTAGTACCACCCGCAGGTTCCGAGAGGGGAGGTCTGTCTAGACCTCCCAGGAGGTCTTCGGAGACCTCCTGGAGGTCTTGACTGAGTGCACTGAGCTAGTCCCAGGAGTCCAAGCTAGCTCGCACAAAACAACATAGGTGTGATCACAACCACATGGTCAAACAGAAGATGAAGCAGATAAATTAAACCTTGCATTAAACAAGACCTTATGGTCCAAGCTTGCTTACATAGGTCTGCCAACTTGGGCTTACAAAACCGACAACAGGAGGACCTCAAAAGCCGAAAACACAAAAACGCTGGAAGCCATCCGACAAGCCCACAGGCTGTCAAGTGGAGGACGTCCTAGGCAAAGGGTTGTCAAAAACTCCTCCTCAAGAGGTCTGAGCATCCTCAAGATCGACCATCTTCGACCATTGCTAACACAGTGGCTTACTGACCATGAGTACTTTGAATGTACTCAAGAAATCGCAGGAACAGATATGCAAATAATATTCATGCATTGGCTTAACAATGAGAGCTGTAGGGTTAGTTGCACAAAGCTAAAGTTTGATAGTAAATAACAGGTATAGATTGAAAAGCTCAATTTTGAAAACAATAATACTTAAGTACATTTGTTTGAAAAGAGGGGAAGTGAGCACCGACTCACTTCCCAGCCACTTGGGGGAGGTCTGGTCGCACCCACGACCAGGACCTCTCCCAAGACCACCCTGGAGCACCCACTCCAGAGCTCCTAAGACCACTTGGGGGAGGTCTGGTCGCACCCACGACTAGGACCTCTCCCAAGACCTCTCTGGAGCACCAACTCCAGAGTTCCCAAAGACCTCCCTAGGGCTCCAAGATCTCCTCTGAGCACCCACTCAGGAGCTCATTGGACCTCCCTAGGGTTCACAAGACCTCCACGACCAACCGAGAACCTCACAAGCACAAGGAGCCACCCAGAGTACTTGCAGACATCCCAAGCCAGCCATGGAACACCAAATTTTTGAGAAGTCTACCCCTTGCACCATTTTCACCGGGCATGTCCATGACCAAGGACTTGGCTATTCGAATAGATTGATACTCTGCAGAGGTGTACAACTTTACCCACAATTCACGACCTCTCTATGGGCGGGTTCCGTCGAAACCCTTGCTCACTTCGAAGGTGAGTAGTCTAGAGAGCGACAAGGCCTTTACAAAGCTTTGTCCCGACCGACCGCCCGCTAAGGTTTCGCCGTCTGTAAAAGGAACTCGCCCCTCTTGTGCCATATGAATCAAGACGCACCACCACAATGTAACCAGTCAAGACATCACTAATTATTCGCCTGCACCATCCCCATAAAATGATCTTGTGGTTGCACTAAAAAGCTCAGATCAACAGAACACAAAGTTAAGTCCTTAATTGCTGCTCAAGCAAGGCTTCCGCATCCTAGTGTGCGAAGAGCACCCCCTTTATAGTATGATCACTTGCCCGAGCAAGAAAGCACTTTGGGTTCACCTAGCCACCTCCTTGCTCTTGGCACGCAAGATTTTAACAACGTGGTCTTGCACCACAATCAACACAACTATGGCGTCCCACCATAGTTGCTCAACAGTGGCACCAACCACATATTCCATAGTTCCATTAGTCAAGTTATTAGAGAAGGAACATGATTCCCAAGGCACCCGGTTCTACAAGCGAGACTAAGCATAAACATACAGTACCATGTTGGAAATACCAAACAATACCAACTAAAATACCCAACTTAAGGCGTCCAAGAGGATCATGTCAACATGTCGAATACAATCGTCCAAGGAGGCATATTGTCAAGTAGGAGAATAACTACTACCCCAAACCATTTCTTATAAAAATAGCCATGCATGATAAAGTAAAGCAAAATACATTTGAAAAGCTAGGCTCAATATGATCAAAGGTCTGTGACTTGCCTTCGTTGAGCAGTGGTGAACCTTTAGTAGAAACTGCTGGATCCAAGAACTCCTCCTCAAACGCGGGATCTACACGTTCGCCAAATAACCAAATAAGCAAGCCAACTCCAAGCAAGGATCTTAAAAGAAGACTTAAAAAGAAAGCTCAAATCAACTCAGCCAAAACCAGAAAGCAAAGGCTCAGCACAACCTCGGAAAGCTCCTTGGGGAGGTCCTGAGCGTGGAGAGAACCAGGCAAGCGCAAGGAGATTGGGAATGAGCAAAAAGGTGACAAAGGAGGCATGGCCAAAGCTATTTATAGCCGGGAGTCAGCTGGAGAAACAAAGAAGGGTGAGAGCAAAACGTGTCAATGATCGATGGTAGCTAGGACAAGGTTAGGACAGGGTAGGTCACCAAAAGAATAAAAAGAAGTACCCCAGATGTGACTACATTTAATGTGATATAATGTACCATTAAATGCGACAGAGCAAGGTCGACAAGTGGGGCCACCAAACTCAAGAGAACGATTCTGGACAAAGGGTTGGTCTCAGCCGCAAGGGAGGTCTTTGCAAAAGACCAGGGATCTTGACCTCTAAAGGGGGGGTCCTGACGGTCGGATCAAATCAAGGGGAAGTCCTAATGGTCAGATCTCTCAAAAGGGGAGGTCCTGATGGTCAGATCAAATCAAGGGGAGGTCCTGACGGTCAGATCTCTCAAAAGGGGAGGTCTAAACGGTTAAGATCTCTCAAAAGGGGAGGTCTAAACGGTTAAGATCTCAAAAGGGGAGGTTCTAACGGTCAGATCTAACAGAGGGGAGGTCTGAACGGTTAAGATCTCCAAAGGGGAGGTCCTAACGGTCAGATCTAACAGAGGGGAGGTCTGAACGGTTAAGATCTCCAAAGGGGAGGTCCTAACGGTCAGATCTAACAGAGGGGAGGTCTGAATGGTTAAGATCTCCAAAGGAGAGGTTCTAACGGTCAGATCTAACAGTGGGGAGGTTTGAACGGTTAAGATCTCCAAAGGGGAGGTTCTAACGGTCAGATATAACAGATAGGAGGTCTGAACGGTTAAGATCTCCAAAGGGGAGGTCCTAACGGTCAGATCTAACAGAGGGGAGGTCTGAACGGTTAAGATCTCCAAAGGGGAGGTCCTAACGGTCAGATCTAACAGAGGGGAGGTCTGAATGGTTAAGATCTCCAAAGGGGAGGTCCTAACGATCAGATCTAACAAAGGGGAGGTCCTGCGCGACCGTGAGATACAGCGCAGTGGAGTAGGACCGTTAGATTTCAATCGGACGGGGCAAGGCAATTGGGCCGTTCGGGCCAAGCGAACGCTCCAACAAATCGGGACATCCAATAAGGATCGGATGGCTCTAAAGGAGTGGGACGTTTGGACCATCCGAACATCTCACCAAGATCAAATTGTCCAATGCAAATCGAATGGTACACAAGCGATAGAGGTCTAGATCAAACAAAAGACTCGATCGGACGTGAGGGAGGTCCAAACAAACAAGGGGGAGGTCCTAGAGAACACGGGGAGGTCCTGAAGGACACGAGGAGGTCCAATCAAACAAGGGGGGAGGTCCTAGAGGACACGGGGAGGTCCTGAAGGACACGAGGAGGTCTGGGCAGGAGGAGATCCAGCGCAGGGCAAACTAAGCCTAGCTTGACTCTGCGGAAAATAAAAGGGTTTGAAACACAAACCCGGGCAGAGAACCACGGGGTGGTTGTGACCCAAACAAAAAGAGGTCAGAACCAAAGATAAATTCAAACAGGGATGGAGGTCTAAACCTTAAAGAAATTCAAACCAACAAAGGAAATCTAGATTAAAAGAGATGGAAAGATCCAAACTCAGAGGAGGTCCAAAGAATCTCCAATGAGGTCCTATGAGCACAGAGGAGGTCCAGAGGACTTAGAAGAGGTCCTATGATCACAGAGGAGGTCCAGAGAGAGGGCTAAAACAAAAGGCACTCAGAGCACGCAAAAGAAAGAAAGCTAAAACCAGAGAGCACTGGAGAACCTCAAAAGGGCCAGGAACACAAACCAAAAGACTTAGTTGAGGTTTGGTTAGGTCAGGTTAAACTCCCAAATTTCTAAAATCCCAAGTTAAGCTTGAGCAGGCGAATAAACCGAATGGTTCCTTTTTAGCTTTGAAAACGGCGAGAACTCTTAGGAAAAACGGGACGTTACAGAAGGCTAAGGATTTTGAGGCCAACCATCACCCCGAGACGCAGGACATCCGTGCGATGCGAGCAATGAAGGCCTACTACGAGAGCTGCCCCTAATGCGCTATTGTTAAGGGACAGTCCAGACATATAAATCTTGTATGGGCTCTCGAGACACTTTCCCTCCAAGGGATTTCACCCTCGTGGTGCATAGGGCGTACGACCTCCGTGGTCTCCCCTAGCAAAAAGTCCAAGGTGGCTTGGGCGTCCATCGCCTCCACCATGGCGGCTCATATCCTACTGGACCTAGGCATGAGCGACCACCCTCATGGTGCATAGGGCGTACGACCTCCGCGGTCTCCCCTAGCAAAAGTCTAAGGTGGCTTGGGCATCCGTCGCCTCCACCAAGGCGCTCGTGTCCTATTGGACCTAGGGCATGAGTGACCACCCTCGTAGTGTATAGGGCATACGACCTCCGTGGTCTCTCCTAGCAAAAGTCTATGGTGGCTTGGGCGTCCATTGCCTCCACCATAGCGGCTCGTGTCCTACTAGACCTAGAGCATGAGCAACAACTTAGGCCCATTAACAAGTTGATGGATGTGCTGAGGACTCGTCCCTCTTAGAGTCTAGGCCACACGTCGAATGACCTCTGGGTCCCCGCATGCCTAGCTCCATTGCTTGGCAAGGGTTAACCATGCTCATACATTCCCGATTACCATAAAAAAACCCGCCAACGGGGTAAAAGGGCTACATCACCCTCATAGTTCGGTGCCCCACGACTTAGCCTCGTGGGCACCACTGGTGTGCCCGTGACTTACTGTCGAGGGCACACGTCTAAGGTGCCCATGAGTTAGCCTCATGGGTACCTCCAAGTCTACTGTAGGCTACCACCCATAGTAGTCATTCGGTGCCCCACGACTTAGCCTCGTGGGCGCCATCGGTGTGCCCGTGACTTACTGTCGATGGCACACGTCCAAGGTGCCCATGAGTTAGCCTCATGGGCACCCCAAGTCAACTGGGGGCTACCACCCCTAGTGGCCATTCGGTGCCCCACGACTTAGCCTCGTGGGCGTAACCGGTGTGTCTATGACTTACTATCAAGGGCACACGTCCAAGGTGCCCATGAGTTAGTCTCATAGGCATCTCAAAGTCCACTGGGGGCTATCACCCTTAGTGGCTATCGGTGCCCCACGACTTAGCCTCGTAGGCACCACCGGTGTGCCTGTGACTTACTGTCGGAGGCACACGTCTAAGGTGCCCATGAGTAAGCCTTATGGGCACCTCCAAGTCCATTGGGGACTACCACCCCTAGTGGTCATTCGGTGCCCCACGACTTAGCCTCGTGGGCGCCACCGGTGTGCCCGTGACTTACTGTCGAGGGCACACATCCAAGGTGCCCATGAGTTAGCCTCAGGGGCACCTCCAAGTCCATTGGGGCTATCACCCCTAGTGGTCATTCGGTGCCCCACGACTTAGCCTTGTGGGCGTCACCGGTGTGCCCGTGACTTACTGTCAAGGGCACACGTCCAAGGTGCCCATGAGTTAGCCTCATGGGCACCTCCAAGTCCACTGGGGGCTACTACCCCTAGTGGTCATTCGGTGCCCCATGACTTAGCCTCGTGGGCACCAACGGTGTGCCCGTGACTTACTGTCGGGGGCACACGTCCAAGGTGGCTATGAGTAAGCCTCATGGGCACCTCTAAGTCCACTAGGGGGCTACCACACCTAGTGGTCATTCGGTGCCCCACGACTTAGTCTCGTGGGCGCCACCGGTGTGCCCGTGACTTATTGTCAAGGGCACACGTCCAAGGTGTCCATGAGTTAGCCTCGGGTGCACCTCCAAGTCCACTGGGGGCTACCACTCTTAGTGGTCATTAAGTGCCCCACGACTTAGCCTCGTGAGCACCACCAGTGTGCCCGTGACTTACTGTCGAGGGCACACGTCCAAGGTGCCCATGAGTTAGCCTCAGGGGCACCTCTAAGTCCACTGGGGGCTACCATCCCTAGTGGCCATTCAGTGCCCCACGACTTAGCCTCGTGGGTGCCACCGGTGTGCTCGTGACTTACTATTGGGGCCACACATCCAAGGTGCCCATGAGTTGGCCTCATGGGCACCTCCAAATCCACTAGGGGCTACCACCCCTAGTGGCAATTCGGTGCCCCACGACTTAGTCTCATGGGCGCCCCTCCGGTGTGCCTATAACTTACTGTCGTGGGCACACCTCCAAGATACATATGAGTTAGCCTCATGGGCGCCTCCAAGTCCACTAGGGGCTACCACCCTTTTTGACCATTTAGTGCCTCACAACTTAGCCTTGTGGGCACTAGGGATGGCAATCGGGCGCGGCGAGTACGGGTAGTGCTCGCCCATACCCATGCCCGCGACCCCAATTTTCCCCTACGGGCATGCCCGCGAAGGACGACGGGCGAAGATCCTCGCCCATGCTCTGCGCCTCATGGCATGCCCGCTACTCTGCTAACAGCAGACTATCGCCCATGGGTACCCATCGCTCATGGTACCCATCGCCCACGATAGTTCATCTCAATTCACATCAATAGTGCATCACACATTCAACAACTAAGAAATTTTATCGCAAATCACACATCAAGTTCGACAAATCAAATTCAACAAATAAAATAGAAATACAAAAGTATGTTGCAACTAAGAAATATCAGTAATGAGTATAAAAAGTATTCACAATGTACACAATTTATAAACCGATCTCTCCATTTATAAACCGATCTAAAAGTATTCACATGATGAGCCTACAATCATTTGTTGTAAAGTATGTTTGATTTGCATATCGTTGTAAATTTGAAGAGCATCAAGATGATTCATCCTATCATGGCAAAGTTCCCACTTCCCAAGATGAACATCGTGTAAATTTGTAAGCATGGCTGCCATGGCATGCACAGCCCATCAGTATGATCTCTCCTACAATCATTTGTTGCCATGGCATGCACAAAGACAAATGGAGAGCAAGCATTTCAAGATTAGAAATGGCGGCAATGAGAGGAGGCAATGGACGGGAGGAGGCGGCGACAGGAGGGGTGGTGACTGGAGGAGGCGGCACGGGAGGAGGCGGTGGACCGAGAGGAGGACGCGGTGGCACGGGAGGAGGGCGGCGACTGAGGAGGCGGCGACTGGAGGGCGGGCGACGGGAGGCGGGCGACTGGAGGGGGGGCGACGGGAGGAGGCGGCGACGGGAGGGGGCGGCGACTGGAGGAGGCGGCACGGGAGGAGCGGAGGAGGGCGGACGGGAGGCGCGGAGGAGGGCGGCGGCCGGGAGGAGCGGATTTGGTAGGAGGCCGAGGGCTTGTGGCGGCCAAGGAGAGGAGAGGGCGATCAAGGAGTGCAGGCACGGATGGCCGAATGGGTATAAGCATTGTGAGCTAGGGTTTCTTTGGGCCCACCTGTCAGTGTGGGTTGACGGGTAAACGAGTGTGGCGGGTACGGGTGGAGCTTACCCATGCCCGCGCCCGTTTACCCGATGGGCAGAGAATTGCCCCCATTTCCATACCCATGGGCAAAGAAAGGTCCCCATACCCGGCTTCATTAGGGTATTTACCCACGGGCACGCGGGTAATCGGGCATAATTGCCATCCCTAGTGGGCACCCTTCCAAGCAGCTCGAATCATCTACCATCGACCTAGCTCGAATATCGATCTTAGTATCTAAAGTGATGGGACTCTACTTGTCCCACGGCAATGACTTCAGTTATCTCTCATGTCAAACGAATGTTATCTTGCTACAAGAAACAAATGTTGATCATTCTCTCTTTCATGTAGAGACACTCGTGTTATCTACCTATCCCTGCAACGTTTCTAGCTCGAATTGCGATGATTTTGAGGAGTTCTACTTCGATGACTCTCATTAAGCTACGGAGCAAAAGGAGGACGACTTCACCTACACGGGCTTCTCTCCAACGCGTCGTCCGCCTCGAAGGCTATGCCTCGGCAGGGCGGCCCCGTGCCCACGACTTCGCCTACATGACCTTCGCCCCGACGCGCCATCCGCCTCGAAGGCTATGCCTCAGCAGGGTGGCCCCGCGTCCACGACTTCGCCTATATGGGCTTCGCGCCGATGCTCCGCCCGCCTCGAAGGTTATGCCTCGGCTAGGCGGCCCCCCATCCTCGACTTCGCCTACACAGGCTTCGCTCCGACACGTCGCCCGCCTCAAAGGCTATGCCTCGGCAGGGCGGCCCCACGTCCACGACTTCGCCTACACAGGTTTCGCCTACACAGGCTTCGCGCCAACGCGTCGCCCGCCTCGAAGGTTATGCCTCAGCAGGGCATCCCCGCATCCTCGACTTCGCCTACACAGGCTTCGCTCCGACGCGCTGCCCACCTCGAAGGTTATGCCTTGGCGGGGCAGCCCCGCATCCTCGACTTCGCATACATAGGCTTCGCACCGATACGCCGCCTACCTTGAAGGCTGTGCCCCGGTGAGGAGGTTGTGCTTCCACGACTTTGCCTGCACAGGCTTCACTCGGACGCACCCCTTGCCTTGAAGGTTGTGCCTCGGTGGAGTGGCTCAGCATCCAGTACTCCGCCTTCAGGAATGGAATAACAGAAACTACCCCCACACGAAGGGCCAACGAGAAGCAACAATTTGGTACCCGCCCTCGCATGGAGCACTCATGCGATATGAAGCACAAAATAAGCTTAAGTCTTTGGGCGCCCACATGACGACCAAGCCAAAATTGGCTAAGTCGTAGGTGCCCTTGTGCGTATTCCTCAGCCTTTGTGCCTCGCACTACATCGAGTCAGAATTTGGCTAAATCTCGAGCGTCTACATTCCCATCAAGCCAGAATTTGGCCAAATCTTTGGCGCCCTAGAAACAATGCCCTGCTAAGTGCACGTAAAAAATATTGCCAATATACTACAGCAAGCATATTTGTCAACAAGATACAAGACCTCAGTATTCTTCTTTGCCCCTCGGGTGCCCTTACAAGCGCCCAAGGGACAGGGGCTAGTGTTGAGGAATCCCACCAAGAATCCTACCACCTTCCGTCTAAAATGCTCTATACTTAGACAAGTCTGCACAAGGGGCGTACGTGAGCCCCTTGCCCCACGTGCTTGGCCACCGGCCCATTGGAAGTGGTTCAAGGCCTGCTGGATACTCACACGCTACATGCTCGTGTTGCATGGATGTCCTCATCTGTACCTTGTGCCTCGACGCGCGGGCACCCCGGCACACGTGCTCTAATGCCCTACGCATCTCGTCGCCACTCCAAGGCCTGCGCCCTGAGACCTCATTGCCCCAAGGTTCTATACGCCCTGCCACGCTCGTCGCCTCAGCCACGGGGCACTTTCGCGCTGCCGCTGGGTCTCCATTGGCCTCGGGCTGCCTCGCCTTTGCTCGAGCCTCGATCTCGGCGCACTTTCGCGCCGGCTTCATGCAGCCACCGTGCCTCCATTGGCCTCGGGCCACCTCGCCTCTGCCCGAGCCCCAGCCTCGCAGCTGACAGAGCTCTGCTGAACTGGAGAGAAGTTCATACTTTTGAATCTTTTCAGACATGCTACAGTGAGTCGTCAGAGCAATTCAAAAGAGCAACTTCAGAGAAGTTCAGAAGAACAGAACAACTCACACACACTATTCAGAAGCGCTCACTCATACACCCGAAGAACACCCAAAACAAAGAAGTGTTTCTCAATGCAATACCAAAGCACCGCTGCAGAAGCCCATCCCACACGGCCCGGGATGAGTGACACCCTTTGGAGCGAGGCACGCGGTTCCACTGGCCTTGGGCCCGGCCCTCTTCAGAGCAACTCTGTGCAGTCACCGAAGGGCTGCCATCTCGCCTGCTCCGCCTCTGGCTCGGCGCAGCCTCCGGCCTCGTCGACACCCCTTCGACATCCCCCTCAAGCTACCCTCTCGGCATCACCACCTCGCGCCCTAGTGTCGTGCCTTGTCAGCCTGGCCCTGGCGACCGTGCCCTGGTAGCCACGCCTTGGTAGCGCGCCCCGATGGCATTGCGCCCTCACGCCTCGCGGCCTCGGGCCCTCGCGGCGTCAAGCCCTCGGGGCCTCGCGCCCTCGGGGCCTCACGGCGTAGAGCCCTCGTGCCTCAGGGCCTTGCGCCCTCGTGGTGTCGAGTCCTCGTGCCTCGGGGCCTCGTGGCATTGCACCCTTGTGCCCTGGTGGCATCGAGCCCTCGCGCCTCGGGCCTCGCATAATTGCGTACTTGCGCCCTCGCGGTGTCGAGCCCTCGCACCCTTGGGACCTCGGGGCCTCGCGCCCTCGTGGTTCCCTCGCACCCCCGCGGGTGCCCTCACGCCCTCCCAGCATCGAGCCCTCGCGCCTCGGGACCTTGCGGCCTCGTGCCTCGGGGCATCGCGGCCTCGGGGCCTCGCATCCTCACAGCGTCGAGACCTCGGGCATCGGGGCCTCAGGCACTCACGCCTTAGGGCCTCGTGGCGTCAAGCCCTCGTGCCCTCGCGGTTCCCTCGGCCCTCACACCCTTGCGGCGTCAAGCCCTCGCACCCTCGGGCCCTTAGGGCCTCGCGGCCTTACGGCCTTGTGCCTCGGGGCCTTGGGGCCTCACGCCCTCGGGCCCTCAGGGCTTCGTGGCCTTACGGCCTCATGCCTCGGGGCCTTGGGGCCTCACGCCCTCGGGACCTCAGGGCCCCGTGCCCTCACGGTGCCCTTGCACCTTTGTGGCGTCGAGCTCTCGGGGCCTCGCACCCTCGCGTCGCGCCCTCGTGGTGTCGTGCCCTCGCACTCTCGAGGCCTCGCGGCATCCTCGCGGTGTCATGCCCTCGCGCTCTTGGGGCCTCGCGCCCTCATAGCGTCCTCGCGGTGTCGTGCCCTCGCACACTCGTGCTCTCATGCGACCCGTGCCCTCGTGTGCAAGGCTCTGCGCTCTGCGTCGCCCGCTTGCGGCGCTTGCTTACTGGCGCCAACAGATGCGCATCGCTGTGCGGCCCAAGTCCAATACTGACATAGCATCCGGTGTTGGAATTTTTCTTGGACAAAGCCAAGCGCTTCTCGGTTTCTCTAGAACTAGCACAGGGACCGAGTAAGGACAAGAAAAATTCCAAAGTGCCAGATCTGAGGGTGGCAATCCAGTTGGGCATAGTGTGGCGTTTTCGTTGCACATTTTCGGACGCGACCAACATTCAAATCTATCAGAACTCTTTTGAAGTATCAACCTCAGGCGCAATTCAAGACTACCCCTTTTGGTGTTTCCCTCGAAACGCCAAGAGGCAAGGGGGCTGTTGTTGGAAGAATATTTCATCCCCTTACCAATAGGACCCATTCCACTATGTTAACACCTGCTTAACGGATCCAGAAATGTAATTGCTTAGAAAATACTATAATACCCCTCACTTGTATTCATGGGCTAGTTATCTCGTTAAGGGTTATTCCCGTCATTTGTACAGGCCCAAGAGCCTATAAATACCTCATATGTCTCTCATTTGAGAGAGAGCTCTTTTGAGCAATGAAGAAGCATATTAAAACTAGTGAGCCATCGGGGGCTCCCTCCCCAGAGGTAACCCTCGTTGGCTCATCGACAGGAGTAGGGCGGTCCTCTCGAACCCGAACCTGTATAAATCCTCGTGTCATTTTTTACTCTCATGGATGATGGCCTGTTAGATGGCCAACGTCCAACACCTCACTCGTGTTCGGTTTTTACACCTACAACACTTTATGATACTTGTGATGAAAGTAAATGAAACTTGATGAAACTAGATGAAACACGATGTCTCTATTGAAACTTGTTTTTACACAAAAAAAAAATATGAGACTCCATGAGACTTGGGATGAAACTTCATGAAACACACATGTCTCATGAAACTATATGAAACTTGATAAAAACACGATGTCACAGTTGAAAACTTGTCCTAGACAAAAAAAAGATGAAACTTTATGAAACTTCATAAGACTTGGGATGAAACTTAATGAAACTGCATGAAACTTGTTGAAACTTGCTCTACACAATATGAGAAACAATGATACTTGATGAAACTTAATGAAACATGTCCCAAAATAACTTAATGTAACTTGATGAGACACGATATGTCACTGTTGAAAACTTGTCTTAGACAAAAAAAAATGAAACTTTATGAAACTCCATGAGAATTGGGATGAAACTTCATGAAACTTAATGAAACAACATTACAAAATATGGAGAAACAATGATACTTGATGAAACTTAATGAAACATGTCCCAAAATAACTGAATGAAACTTGATGAGACATAATGATCGGTCAAATGCTGACGTGTTTCCCAAAATAGAAACTTGATCGGTCAGTCCACATGTTATGGGCAAAGAAAAGGTGAAGAATCTTATATTGATCAAGTGTTGACGTGTTTCATACTACAAGTTTAAGTCCCTTCTTGACGGAATCTTTTTTTATTTAGAATAAGAAAACATTTTGATTGTTGTCCTCATGTGCTAACCATAGCTGGCTCTTCCAACGGGAGCTCCAGCTAGACAGATGTACCATTGGGTGAGCCTCCTAACGGTATAGCGTTGTGTAGCAGCTCCCATTTTCAAACAGGGTATATCTGGTTTGCGCAATCGCTTAGGATTGCAATTGCATATTAGAATAGGATCAAACCTACTTACGAACATTTAAAAAGCATTAATTTGACTGAATTATGTCCTAACGTCTATTTTGCAGTAACAAAATGGGCATTTTAAGCCCAAGGCTTTAAATTACATTCAGAAGAACCAATAGCCTCCACAGGAAAGCTTGAGTGCGGTTGTAACCCTAACACGACCTCCAAGGCATCATTCAATCCTCTGATATATTTTCTGATGAAAATTTAGCAAGATTAAGTATACAACGTACTCAGCAAGCCACATGGAAAAAAACTATTTAACTACATGCCAGGAATTCAATTGATTGTTGAGGGTTTACCATATCAGGTATATATGGATGCAACTTTCGAATGAAAGCAGCTTATCTTTAAAACAGTAAAACCGTACTAATATAACATCCGGGGTTTACTCAACAATTGTAATTACCATCTCAAAATCTCTATTTATCTCTCATATATTGGAATCACCCATGAACACAACTTTATTAATCGGAAGCACGATGTATCCGAATACCATTGATTATACTTTGCAGAGTTGCTCAACTTTATCCATAAGATACCTTAAACTCATATTGTCAAGATGTATACACGCAACACGATAGCATGCGGCTGAGTTGAGATAAAGATTTTTCACTGCCCAACCTTTTTAGCCTCTACCCGGTAGGTTCAAGGTCAATACAGCCATCGGGAAATCACCGGCCAATGGTGGAGTGCGCGGTTCGATGCTGACTGGTATATATCGTTGTGTAGTTCAGCGGGTGCCCTGATCAGCCCACTCCTGACTCACCCCCCAATCTGCGGTTGCTCTATACAACAAGAGCAGTTGACATCCTGTAGATATTCAATCGGAAAAAGCAGTGTTCTAAGCCAAGTTGGATATACCAATCCTGTGGTTGAACGATTTCTATGTCTGTTATTTGGCACAAGGTTCTAGTCCTTACTTGTCTTCCAATGAGGCGATCACCAACATCCAACTCGTGATTGTCCTCTTGATCTCACATTCGACTCACTTTTATCAATTCTATTGGGTTGTTCATACTCCTGGTCTCAACCCTTAATTCTCCACCAAAATCATTAACTACGCCAATACTCTTTTTTAGTATTTGAGGAAATATTGTGTGACAATGCCGAACATTTATTAATATTTTATGTACCTTAAACTTGTCAAAGTAAATATAGCCTAAAAATGAACAAGTGGGCTTGTATGTGGGGTGATAGGATATATCTAATCATGGCATTCAAAAGTATTATTTCAATAAAGAAGTAATTGGCATAAATACGATAATGAAAGTAATACTATAAGTACATAAAATATAGGCTAAAAATGATCAAAGAATGCGACTTGCCTCTGTGGTCTTTGACTGGATTTACCTCTCTCGCATCTTGATCAACAATCTCTGAAGCTTGATCAACAAATCCGACTTCTAAATAAATAAGTCCGGGCTCAACAAGAAGCGAGCTGGGAACAAAATGAAATAAAGAAATTCAAAAAGGATATAAAGAAAGGTGGTGTGGGATAGGGATCAAAATCCCGCCAGTTACCGGTTTTACCGGTGGGTACCAGGATCCAAAATCACGGCAAAAAAATTTCAAATTTAGATTCAAATTCAAAATCCAGACGGTTAGATCCCAAATTCAAATTTATTCAAACGAATTTTGACCGAGTTTTTCTCGGGTTTTTTAGATTACCGGCCAGAATCAATTCAAAGCAACTTCATTTGGATTTTGCCGTGCTGGGTTTCTTGATCCTTGGTGCGGGATGGTTGAGATTTATTGGGTGCTTGATTCGGCTAAACAGAGTTGAAAATGGGATTCACAGACTTGAAATATATATATATATATATGTATATACACACATATACCTAATTGTTTTATTAATTAATGTTTTTTTTAATTTTATTTTAAAGTTAACCTGCTGCATTTTATTTTCAATTCTGACCCCTTTGGTCACGCCACGGGTGGTGGCGTGACAAAACAACGCTGTCACATCAGCCCATATCTAGGGCTAACTCTTGTCACGCCACCACTTGTGGCGTGATAAGAAGTTGTTTGGTCACGCCAAGACCATGGCGTGACCAAAAGTGCTATTTTGGGATTTTATCCAAAGGGCGTGACAAAGATTGTTTTGTCACGCCACGGGTGGTGGTATGACCAAAGAGGTCAGAATTGGAAATAAAGTGCGCCGGGGGTTAACTTTAAAATAAAAATTAAAAAAAGGTTAAATAATAAAAAAGTTCCACACACACACACACGCACACACACACGCACACACACACACACACGGAACGTATCTAGTGCTAATGGGTATTTAGGTGATAAGGTGCTAATGCCAATATTGGGCGTTGGATCTGGATTGAACAGCTAAGATTCGGAACCTAATCCCACCTCCAATCCACTTATACTTTTTTTTTCACAAAACCCCCTGCATTCCACTTCTTTCACGTTGCTGGTCCTGACCCATCGTCTCCCTGCTAAAGGCGCCACTCCATCGCCCCAGGCTTGGCGCCCCAGCAGCCCATCGGTGCATGGCCACCTCCTCTCCCTACCGGCCAAGCATGACACCTCCGTCGTCTGCGGCCCCTATGTCCTGTTTACCTGAATGCCCGCGGCATGGGCCTCGGCATGCCGCAGAACGCCATGAGCGGATTCGAGCGAGTCCGTCTCAGATACACCGCCTCGCCGACGAAGTTCGCGGTGTTCGACCGTGGTTCGCCTCCGCCCCCACCTCCACGCAGCCTCTAACCGCCTACGCCCACTCCGCGAACTCCCATGGCCTCACCTTCAACGCCCGCAAGGACCTCATCCATGGCTTCCATAAAGACCATCTTTGATAGCCTCGAGGAGAACGGCTTGTCCTTTGCATCTACTACCAGAACATCCCGGCCACGCTCTTCTACCAGAGCCTTCGTCGGCTCAAGCACCTCGTCAAGTTCCACCAATATAGCCTCAAGTTCAAGCTGCACGCCAAGTGGGGGAAGCTGCCAAATTACACGGTGATTGAGCAGAGGTACTTCGATTGCGAGATGTTCCCCGTGAATGAGGACCACCCGTCGCATGATGTCCACCCGCTGCGGTGACACCCTCCTTCCCCCTCCCAGCTGCGGCGCCACCAAGATTGAGGATTGCATTGTTTTTTTTTCAATTTTTGTAATACAATCGTTTGAGGAATTTGGTAGTAAGTGTTTGAGGATTTATTCTGATAAGTGAATTGTGTAAATGTGGTTTGTGAATTGAAGCATCAAATTGTGTAAATGTTTTGGTGCACTCTAGTGTCAGATTGATGAATCCTATGAATGTGAATGCTTGTGGCTACTTAGCATTTGGTAACTGTGAATGCATTTTACGAGGTGGTTTGAAATTTATGCGATATCATTGTTGTCCAAGCATGAGGATTAATTGGTAACTGATAATGCCAAGAACATTTTAGGCTTTTATCAGTTTGTCATGATACTAGTAACTGGTATCAGTTTATCAGTTTGAAAACAGTGCTCAGGATTTTATCAGTTTATCTGGATTTTAGCCAGGATTCATGTTTTTTCCCCGAATTGCCAGGATTCATGTACTCGGAAGCAACTGAACCTGTTGAAATGAAATATCTAAACCGTAGATTCAAACAAGTCATACAGGTCAAATCCTTCAAAAGCATTAGAGCAGGAGGTACAGATCCAGTTTTAAGTACCACATTATACATTACTCCAGAAGTGCAATTCAACTGCTTAAACAAGCAGGTACAGTACAGAGCTGAGTAGGTACAATTTCACAACAATGCTTTACAAATCCCTGCTATAGCTTATCCAGAAGGGGATTTCACATATATCTGATATGTTGGGTGATACTTCTGAGCTGAAATATCAGCGTTGCCATGACAGTCGGCTGAAGCAAGCTCGAGATATCAAGTATCATGATGTCCATGTGCAAAACCAATGATCTATCCATCACATAATGTTATCCTACTTTGCAGTACGCCAACTAACCTACGTTTTCTTATAAGAGCACTGATTGACCAACAGCTGATGTAGTGCAAATCATGATGCAGAATTTGTGGACGAATTCCAGAACAATCCATCAGAGTTCAAATGACAAATCAGAGGGCATTGAGGCTCTGCTAGTGAGAGCAGGCCTCATTGTCACCAAAGCAGATTCATTTGCACCAGCTCTTAGAGCAATCCTCAAACTTACTACCAAATTCCTCAAACACTGTATTACAAAAATTGAAAAAAAAAAACAATACAATCCTCAATCTTGGTATACCAAGAGGGGGGGGAAGGAGGCGCCGCAAGAGTGGTGGACATCATGCGATGGGTGGTCATCATTCATGGGAACATCTCGCAATCAAGTACCTCGCTCAATCACTGCAGTAATTTGGCAGCTTCCCACTTGGCGGCAGCTTGAACTTGAGGTCAGATCGTGGAACTTGACGAGGTGCCCGTTTCGTAGTCCTGGGAGTATGTACTCCCACTTTCAATATACTTAAATATCAATTATAAGATACTCCAATATAACTTGATTGAAAATTTTCCATTGGAGCACTTTATTTTTGTTATATACCCTTTTTCATACATTGAAAATTTTGCTATAAAAAGTGGACTTTTATGAAATTTCCCTAGAACTCACTTTGGGATATCTTATAATCATTATTGGAGATGCTCAATACTGAGTACGACTTCACCTTCATGTACCACTTAAATCGTACTATGATACCTCTTTATCTATTTGAGCATACTCCAATAATGATTATAAGATATCTCAAAGTGAGTTCTATGGAAATTTCATAAAAGTCCACTTTTTATATCAAAATTTGCGTATACACTTCTTTTATATATGAAAAAAGGTATATAGCAAAAATAAAGGGCTCCAATGGAAAAAATTTCAACCAATTCACATTGGAGTATCTTATAATTGGTATTTAAGTATACTGAAAGTGATAAAGAGGTATAATGTGTTCGTTTAAGTGGTTTATTGGAAGTGGGAGTACATACTCCTAGGAGTACGAAACGGACGTCATATATATATATATAACGGGTTTGGTGAACAGTATTGGGTCTGGTGAACAGCGTCAGGTCGGTGCTGTTTATTGCGGGTCGGGTTGTACAAGCAGTAATGGTTTTGGGCTGAACAATAGTGGGTTGAATAGTAATAGGCTTTTCGGGGTGGGTTGTGAATAGTGGTAGGTCGCACCGTGCTTAATAGCACTGGGCTTGGTCCATTTTGGCTTGCTGGGCTAGGCTAACCGGGCCAGGCCTTTGGCCCAGCCTGATGCGACTTGAGTCGTGTGTGGCTCAGGAGCCAGGACACTCTACTGTGGTCCCGAGCCGAAGATGACGACCCCAACGTGGACGGAGACGGCTCTGGTGGCAAGCGGTGGCGCTGGGAGGTACGGTGAGCATAACTGCGGTTGAGCAACCCATTTTTTGGTCTTGCTTGGGCTGAGGTGTCTCAGGGGAGAGGTGGACGATAGTGGCGACGCACGGTCGAAACAGGGGAAAACGGCGGTGGTGCTCCGAACATGTTCTGGCCAAAGAGGCCGGTGCTTGAGCACCCCTTGACCAAGGGGGCCACGACGGTGGTGTCGACGGGGCTAGGGAAGCTCTGTGGCGGTGTGGCAGCATGAGCAGTGGGCGGCGTGGCCATGGCGCATGGCGACGGTGAACTAGGGGATGAGTTCGCGGTGGTGAGGCGAAGCTCACAGTGGGGTCAATTGGACAAGGGCGTGGACGAAGAAGGTGAATCGAAGAAAGGGCTAATCGAGGATTTTTTGAGTGTGGCGACCGAGGTTGGGGAAGAAGAAAGATGGCAGTGGTGTTGGCTTGAGGCTGTGGAAGAAGATGATGCGGCGAGCTCGGGCTTTTATAGCTAATCAAGGTGGTGGTGGCAATGGTTGAGCCGGGCCGAGCACGGCGTGTGGCGGCGACGTGAATGGCCGCGCGCAATCGGCGCTCGAGAAGGGGAAGCGAGCGACGGGGTGGCGTCGCGGAGGTGGAATCTCACCGACGCAAGGACGGGTGCTAGCGAGGGTGGCAGCGGCTGCTAAGGCGCATTGAGAAGCTGGTGGTAGTGGCACAGGCATGGCGTGAACGAGCGGTTGGGGCGGTGCGGTGCTGGCGTGGCGGCTGTTGCGCTGGCGAGTATTGGCGCGGGCGAAGGCATTGGAAGATGTCGACGGGGACGAAGGCGGTGCGTGGCACGGTGACTGGCGACACAATGCGCTGACAAGAAGAACATAGTGGAGGCGTTTTCGAATTGAGAAGATGGATTTCCGGAAAAGGAAAGCGGAAAACGGCCGAAACTTTCCGAATTGGGCAAGAAATCTAAATTTGAACCAAACTTCAAACAGGTTTTAAAATTTTGAAATTTTTTGGGTCTTTTCACATATGACTTGTTGATGTGAGATGGCAAGATTTGTAGCATAAAGTGGTAGTACCTTTTTTCTGCAAAATGCAATTTTATTGTGTTACGCCCGAACAGCTGAGACATCTATCATGATGGCTGATGAATGTGTGCATACCACATACATGCCGCGTGCAATCAGTGTGCCACTGCCCTAGTTGAACTTCACTTGTCATTTTGACTTTTTAAAGTTTTATTATCAACAGCCAGGTCTTTTTTTAAAAAAAAAAGAGCCAACGGCTGTGGATGAGTTTGAGGTTGGATATTCCGTTAGTTTGGAATATATTGTTTTATACTCTTAAGGAGACGAGTCTGTAGCTAACGCGTCTTTCGTGGATGATACTACTCAACTCAAGAATCAACTTGCAATTGGGGCTACTTTTCTTCGGTGAAATGTGCCAGATTCGGATTGAATGCTGCCGATATATTCCAAAGCGTTTCTGGTGTTCGAAATTAAGAGCTCTGAAGCCCTAGGTATTGTGATATATGAAGCATCATCCTCTGCAATACTCCGGCCCAGAGAGTGCCTCCCAACGAGTATACTGTGTAGCCCAAACAGCCAATGTTCTTTCAGATTCTTTTACCCATGGGATTTTGCTGGACCAACTCACATAGACGATGTGCTAAGGCCTCACTGAAGATTGACATCAGACCAAGTTACTTATAAATAAACACTTGGTTTTCTTTCGACGATACATCCATAGAGATTCTTGACGATCTACTTCTCGCTTCGGTGGTCACGGGCAATCATGCTGCTATTGGAAGATCCAAAGTCTCTGTGAGGAAGATAAAAAAAGTTAAGTTGAGCGACTCAAGAATTTGATGGTGCCGGCTTGTTCACCTTGGGCGTTCAATGTCGAAGTTCGGTACTTGAATCTTGTGTTATTATTAATATAAGCCAGATGTTTTTCCTAAAAACCGAGAATTGTCATTATGATTTCTTATTTTTAGTCAATATATGTATGTAATTGTCATACCAATATACTGGGCAAAACACACCTCTCTTGCTAATTTCATCTAAGTCGAGCATTCAACTTAATAACTCGTAGTTTTGTGCATTTTAGTTAGCAAAGATCAATTTATTTTTCCAATTTTCAGTCATCAATCATTCAATCAACACACATGCGTCTAATAGTAGTGCTTTAAAAATTACTGCAACAGAACCCTCATATGAATTGACGAAGATACAGACTGTACTCCAACACATTCCATTGAAAGAGAAAGAGAAAGAGAAAAGAAAAGAAAAGGAAAAGCTCCGTCTCGATAGGTCGGCATGAATCCAGAACCCCAGAACCGTGTAGCCTCTTCCAGATGACGGATTGCCTAATTGTACTTTTCTCCTGCCTTTAAGTAACGAACCGGTGGGAGAGGAGGTTCGCTAGACAGATCGTGGCCAAGTCATATCCGCCTCTCTCCTCGGTCCCCGCCTCGCCTCCACCGGGAAAAAGAAAAGGTTGCTAACTTACCACCCCTTTCCCCTTCCCGATTATATACACGCCTTTTAGCCCTAAATTTTGGGGATTTTTAGGCGTTTGATCGCATGTCGTCACGAATTTTCGATTGCTCTGTGGTTTGACGGTTAATGATTTTGGGAGCTAACGGATCTCGGAGTTGTTGGGGGAGGTGGAATTTTGTGTGTGTGTGTTGGGGGGTTGGGGCGGATGTGATTTGTTTTGGACTGGGTGTTCTTGGCGTCTGAGGAGGGGTGGATGGGCTGGTCGGGCTCGTTTCAGCTGTTGGATGGTCAAAATTTGGGGGGAACGTTAGGACCTTATGATTAGGCTCGGGATTTTGGGGGGTGGAACCGTGTATAGCCTAACTTGACACGATTCGTTTGTTTCGGTGTTGCGGGATGCGAGAAACAGGTGGATTCTCCGTCTCAATAGTGGTCGGGAAATGGTTAGATGTGTTGATTTGTGAACTATTTGCGTCTCGAATGCTTCGAATTTGGGAGAGTTCTGTCACACCACCAGACGCACCACCAGACGCAGGTGCTGCTATGGCGGTGAGCACAGGCAGTGGAAGCTAGAGAGGGTCAGATGTTCAGAGAAGAACGAGCGGAGAACATTCAGACAAGGAATAGTCGGCGGCATTTTGTCGGAAGCTACCAGACGCAAGCGGACTACAATAAGGATTGGGAGTGGTTCAGCGCTGTGCCTTGGACCCACTCAGCAGTTGTAATAGAAGGGTTTAAAATCGATCGTATGGTTGAGGAAGGTTTAACGAAGCAAAACCGAACTTCTTGTTCCTTTCCTCTATTCTACGCTACTCTCATCCCCGCTTCTTCCTGACTCCATAGTTGGATTATATTTGCAAATATACGGTGCATATTGATGTTTGTTCGATCCGTGTTTGATTGGGACATTACAACTTGGTATCAGAGCCGTCTTTTCTTCGTTTGCTTCTGTTCTTGATCTATAAAATTCCTTGGAAAGGTTGGTGATCACCTTGATCCCATAAATCCAATCTGAGGTTTGATCAACAGAGGGAGGCACCACGGCACCACCGAAAACGTCGTTGCAGTCTCGTCAAGTGATTGCAGCAATGGACGAGAATACGGAGAAGATACAATCCACTTTGGGGGAAATCCTCTCACGATTCGACTCTTAGACCGAGAGACTGGATCGATTGTCATCGGAGATGAGGAATCTGGGGCAGCAAGTTGAAATGCAACAAGGAAGTTTGGATAAGGTGAAGCGGACTCAATCGGAACTCCTCCGGCAACCTCAATTACCACCCCCACCACCACCACCCAGATTGAAATTGCCACAAGAACATGGTCAGGTTACCACCATCATCCCTTCGGGTACCCTCACGAATCATGGGCCGCCATTACTTCACCATCCACCAGGGTTTCAGGTGTCTTTCGGTTTCCCCACTACAACCCCATCGACGGCCGAACCACTGGGCGGCATTAAACCTCCGAAGATTGATTTTCCCAAGTTTTTTGGTGAGAATCCACGATTGTGGTTGGATCGCAGTCGCACATACTTTGACATGTACCGCGTACCCGCCACACAATGGGTCGCGACGGCAACGCTGTTCATGGAGGGACATGCAGCACTTTGGCTCCAGGCGCACAAACGACAACATATCATTCCGGGCTGGGACTCATTCTGTCAGATGGTGGAAGCAGAATTTGGATCCGATGACTATGATGCCCAGATGAGTCGGTTACTTCAACTCAAACAAACGGGCACCGTAGCGGACTATCGAGTGGCGTTTGAAGCTGGGATGTACCATTTGCTCGCACTAGATGCTACGCTGAATATCAAGTTTTTGTTACCCGCCTCGCTATTTAAAGGATGAAACCGGTCCAAATCCGATGCAAGCGCCACCAAGATATTACTCTCGCAGACAATCTTAGCGCGATTCAGAAGAGAGCTGGGAAGCTCTGCGTCCTCGCCATCGCCCTTACCAACACGAACATCGGTTCTTACCTACTCTGATGTCATTGCCAACAATCGAGCAAGCCAGGCAGACGTCAGAAAACATCGGCGGCATTTAATTTTGGCGTGAACGGCAACTAAAAGAGTACCGACGTACTAATGGTCTGTGTTTTAAGTGTGGCGACAAGTATACGAAGGAGCATACTTGTAAGAAAGCAATGCAATTACTCACCATTCAGATGGGCGACTTTGGGGAAATGATAACTGAAGATACATTGCGTGCTTTGGAGCTAACAGAACCAACCAATGATGAAGAGTGTTTTAAGCTATCCATCCAGGCAGTGAATGGCACCCAAGCAGGAAACACCATTCGATTGCGAGCATTAGTCGGTAATCAAGTAATGTTGATATTGGTCGACTCTGGCAGTACCCATAGTTTCATCAACCAAAATTTTGTGCAGCGGGCTAATCTTCAAACAAGAGAGTTGCAGTCGGTATCGGTTAAACTTGCCAATGGAGCAGTCTTACAATGTGATCATATGGTACCTAATTTTCAATGGTGGATTCAGGATATCACTTTTCAAACAGATATGCGGGTATTAGCATTGGGGGCTTATGATGCAGTATTGGGCATGGATTGGCTACAACCACTCAGTCCTATGACTTGTCACTGGATGCACAAAACTTTATCATTTGTCTATGAAGGCAAACGTATCTGTATTCAAGGAGTCCAGACTGAACAACATATGGGGTTGTCGGAATTGTTTCACGCCCGCCATTAAAGAAGTGGTGTAAGGGAATGAGATTCGTCGATGTCAGTCCGAACGACAACCAGATGCTATTCATGACCAGAATATAACTCCACCCGAGGCTGTGCAGGAGCTACTGCGACAATATCAGGATGTCTTTTCTGAACATAAAACTTTGCCACCTCACAGACAATATGATCATGCAATTACTCTGGAGCCGGGAGCACCTCCGGTCAATTCTAGACCTTATCGCTATTCTCCTCTTCAGAAAGACGAAATCGAACGACAAGTTTCCGAGATGTTGCAGTCGGGCATTATAACTCCAAGTATGAGCCCATATGCATCTCCCGTTCTCTTGGTGCAGAAGAAGGATAACAGTTGGCGTTTTTGTATTGATTATTGTCGACTTAACAAATACACGGTGAAAAACAAGTTTCCCTTGCCTATTGTTGATGAACTCATGGATGAGTTAGCGGGCACTAAATTTTTCTCCAAATTGGATCTCCGCTCGGGGTATCACCAGATTCGTATGCGCGAACTTGATGAAGAAAAGACAGCGTTTAAGACGCATCAAGGCCATTTTCAGTTTCGGGTCATGCCGTTTGGCTTAACGAACGCGCCGGCAACGTTTCAGTGTTTGATGAATACAATCTTTGCTTCATATGTTCGCAAGTTCTTGATCGTGTTTTTGGACGATATTTTGATATACAGTCCAACACTAGAAGATCATTTGCTGCATTTGCAGACTGTCCTAGCAGTTTTGCGCAAGCATCAACTCTTTGCCAAAATGTCGAAATGCTCTTTTGCCCAGCAGCGCATGGAGTATTTGGGACATATTGTGTCACACGAAGGAGTGTCCACTAACCCGGACAAGACATTGGCGATGGAGAAATGGCCTCAACCGACAATAGTCACTGAACTGAGGGGTTTTTTGGGACTTACGGGCTACTACCGGAAGTTCGTCCAGCATTACAGTCTGATCGCTAAACCTCTGACAAATCTCCTTAAGAAGAAGAGCTTTTGTTGGGACACAGCAGCTGAGACAACTTTCCTTACTCTTAAACAAGCAATGGTAAACACACCGGTTCTTGCATTACCCAATTTCCAATTACCATTTGTGGTTGAAACGGATGCTTGTGCGACGGGCATTGGCGCCATTCTCATGCAGCAAGGACACCCAGTAGCATATTTGAGCAAATCACTTGGGCCACAAAACCAGCGTTTGTCCATTTATGAAAAAGAGTTTTTGGCAGTTATTATGGCAGTTGAAAAATGGAGATCTTATCTGCAGCGAGGACCCTTTCTAATCTTGACTGATCACAAGAGTGTGTGCACTGGAGGAGCAACCATTAGGCACTGAGCTGCAGCGCAAAGCAATGGCCAAATTGGTTGGGCTTCAATTCAAATTTCAGTACAAAAAAGGCATTGAAAATGGAGCGGCAGATGCACTGTCCAGAGTTGGTCATTTACTTCAATCGCACACCATTTCCGATTCCGTCCGATTGGATACAAGAAGTATTGAACTCATATGAAATGGATGTGGATGCTCAGCAATTGCTTACCTCGTTGGCTGTTTCTAGTCCGAACACCCAAGGATATTCATTGGAACGTGGTCTCATCAAGTATCATGGCCGTCTGTGGATAGGGGCTAATTTGGCTTTACAAACTAAATTGATTAGTAATTTCCATTCCACACCAATTGGAGGACACTCGGGTATTTTAGCCACTTATCACCGTGTTAAGAAGTTGTTTTATTGGCCGGGTCTTAAACAAGGAGTTGAAGATTTTGTTAAACAATGTCAGATTTGTCAGCAGGCAAAACATGAACACACTCATCCCGCCGGCACTCTCCAGCCATTACCTGTTCCGGAAGGTGCGTGGCAGGATCTCTCGATGGACTTCATTGAGGGTTTACCCAAGTCCGATACATATGATGTGATTTTGGTGATTGTTGATAGACTTACGAAGTATGCCCATTTCTTACCACGCCGACACCCATTTACGGCCACACAAGTTGCGCAATCATTTTTGGACAATATAGTGAAGTTACATGGAGTTCCCAAAACAATTGTCTCTGACCGGGATAAGATCTTTACAAGTAACTTTTGGAGGGCACTCTTTCAAGCAGTAGGCACTAAACTCAACTACAGTACTTTGTATCATCCACAATCGGATGGCTAGACGGAGCGGGTCAACCAATGTGTGGAAATGTATCTTCGTTGCGCCGTCCACAATTCTCCAAAGAAATGGAAAGCATGGTTGTCAATGGCCGAATTTTGGTACAATTCAAGTTTCCATTCTGCATTAGGGTGTTCTCCGTTTAAAGCCTTATATGGAGTTGAGCCGAACTTCGGTGGCACTGAGCTGCAGCGCAAAGCAATGGCCAAATTGGTTGGGCTTCAATTCAAATTTCAGTACAAAAAAGGCATTGAAAATGGAGCGGCAGATGCACTGTCCAGAGTTGGTCATTTACTTCAACTGCACACCATTTCCAGTTGCCGTCCTGATTGGATACAAGAAGTATTGAACTCATATGAAATGGATGTGGATGCTCAGCAATTGCTTACCTCGTTGGCTATTTCTAGTCCGAACACCCAAGGATATTCATTGGAACGTGGTCTCATCAAGTATCATGGCCGTCTGTGGATAGGGGCTAATTTGGCTTTACAAACTAAATTGATTAGTAATTTCCATTCCACACCAATTGGAGGACACTCGGGTATTTTAGCCACTTATCACCGTGTTAAGAAGTTGTTTTATTGGCCGGGTCTTAAACAAGGAGTTGAAGATTTTGTTAAACAATGTCAGATTTGTCAGCAAGCAAAACATGAACACACTCATCCCGCCGCACTCTCCACCATTACTGCTCGAAGGTGCGTGGCAGATCTCTCGATGGACTTCATTGAGGGTTTACCCAAGTCCGATACATATGATGTGATTTTGGTGATTGTTGATAGACTTACGAAGTATGCCCATTTCTTACCACGCCGACACCCATTTACGGCCACACAAGTTGCGCAATCATTTTTGGACAATATAGTGAAGTTACATGGAGTTCCCAAAACAATTGTCTCTGACCGGGATAAGATCTTTACAAGTAACTTTTGGAGGGCACTCTTTCAAGCAGTAGGCACTAAACTCAACTACAGTACTTTGTATCATCCACAATCGGATGGCCAGACGGAGCGGGTCAACCAATGTGTGGAAATGTATCTTCGTTGCGCCGTCCACAATTCTCCAAAGAAATGGAAAGCATGGTTGTCAATGGCCGAATTTTGGTACAATTCAAGTTTCCATTCTGCATTAGGGTGTTCTCCGTTTAAAGCCTTATATGGAGTTGAGCCGAACTTCGGTGGCACTGAGCTGCAGTGCAAAGCAATGGCCAAATTGGTTGGGCTTCAATTCAAATTTTAGTACAAAAAAGGCATTGAAAATGGAGCGGCAGATGCACTGTCCAGAGTTGGTCATTTACTTCAACTGCACACCATTTCCAGTTGCCGTCCTGATTGGATACAAGAAGTATTGAACTCATATGAAATGGATGTGGATGCTCAGCAATTGCTTACCTCGTTGGCTGTTTCTAGTCCGAACACCCAAGGATATTCATTGGAACGTGGTCTCATCAAGTATCATGGCCGTCTGTGGATAGGGGCTAATTTGGCTTTACAAACTAAATTGATTAGTAATTTCCATTCCACACCAATTGGAGGACACTCGGGTATTTTAGCCACTTATCACCGTGTTAAGAAGTTGTTTTATTGGCCGGGTCTTAAACAAGGAGTTGAAGATTTTGTTAAACAATGTCAGATTTGTCAGCAGGCAAAACATGAACACACTCATCCTGCCGGCACTCTCCACCATTACATTAGGAAGGTGCGTGGCAGGATCTCTCGATGGACTTCATTGAGGGTTTACCCAAGTCCGATACATATGATGTGATTTTGGTGATTGTTGATAGACTTACGAAGTATGCCCATTTCTTACCACTCCGACACCCATTTACTACCACACAAGTTATGCAATCATTTTTGGACAATATAGTGAAGTTACATGGAGTTCCCAAAACAATTGTCTCGATCAGGATAAGATCTTTACAAGTAACTTTTGGAGGCACTCTTTCAAGCAGTAGGCACTAAACTCAACTACAGTACTTCGTATCATCCACAATCGGATGGCCAGACGGAGCGGGTCAACCAATGTGTGGAAATATCTTCGTTGCGCCGTCCACAATTCTCCAAAGAAATGGAAAGCATGGTTGTCAATGGCCGAATTTTGGTACAATTCAAGTTTCCATTCTGCATTAGGGTGTTCGCCGTTTAAAGCCTTATATGGAGTTGAGCCGAACTTCGGTGGAATGCCTAATCTGGCTGTTCCCAGTTCGTCCGAGGCAGCAGCGTTTACAACGGACCGACAAGCTTATACTGAGATGTTGAAGACCAATTTGGCCCGAGCTCAAAATCGCATGAAGTTGCAGGCCGATCGCAACCGACAAGACAGAGAGTTTCAGGTTGGAGAGCAAATTCTGCTCAAGCTGCAACCTTACGCCCAACAGTCTGTTGTCAGCCGCCCATTCCCGAAACTGGCTTTCAAATATTTTGGACCAATTGAAGTATTGGCACGCGTGGGAGCAGTAGCATACAAACTCAAGTTACCTGCTGATTGTCTTGTACACCCCGTGTTTCATGTTTCACAGTTAAAACCTTTCACACCCAATTACTCTCCAGTCTTTCAGGATTTGTCGCCCATTTCAGATTTGACCGTGGGGACTCCGGAACCAGTTGATATCTTAGACCGAAGATTGGTGAAGAAAGGCAATTCCGCTAAACAGCAAATTTTGGTGAAATGGTCGACATTGCCAAGGGAATGTGCCACCTGGGAGGACTACACGGTACTTCAACACCGATTTCCTTCAGCTCCGCTTTGGAACTCGGCTGTTGTTCAAGCGGGGGCGAGTGTCACACCACCAGACGCAGGTGCTGCTATGGCGGTGAACACAGGCAGTGGAAGCTAGAGAGGGTCAGATGTTCAGAGAAGAACGAGCGGAGAACATTCAGACAAGGAATAGTCGGCGGCATTTTGTCGGAAGCTACCAGACGCAAGCGGACTACAGCGTGACGGGAGTGGTTCAGGCGCCTGTGCCTTGGACCCACTCAGCAGTGTAATAGAAGGGGTTTAAAATCAGACTGTATGGTTGAGGGAAGGTTTAACGAAGCAAAACTGAACTTCTTGTTCCTTTCCCCTCTATTCTACGCTACTCTCATCCCCAGTTCTTCCCAGACTCCATAGTTGGATTATATTTGCAAATATACGGTGCATATTGATGTTTGTTCGATCCGTGTTTGATTGGGACATTACAAGTTCATCTCTATCCATCTGTTTGCTGAGGTCTAGTACGGTAGATTATGTTATTTCGCTGCCTCTACGTGAATATGATTTAGGAATTCATAGGCCTCGGAATCTGCTGGTCCGTTTTGGCCGTGAAATTAGGGGAGGTATCTTGTGGTCGATTTTTTAACGTAAGTGCATGATGGATATTAATTGATGTCATGTAACATTATAGAACCTGCTCTGCTTCAGTCTTGCACTTTCCTGCTATAACTAAATTGGTAGATTTTATATTGAAGTGCTGTCTGCCTGTATTGATCTGTGCTAGTTGCTATTTCCTTTTGAACGTTTGTTCCCTGAATAGCGTGTGATTGATGTGATGATTTGTGCAGCGTCCACAAGACCAACAAGTGAAAGCTTGATCTGTTTGGTGCCAATCAAACCTCAACAACCAAGTTTCATGTCTGATCTCGACGTCCAGCTTCCATCTGCCTTTGGTATGCTTCCAGTACATCCATGTTCTATTACTTTAGAACAAACGAAATCTCATTTAATTAATCATTCTAGGGTCGACATAACATGTTATTCTTAGCTTCTTAATTTGGTTACTGAATAGGTTGGGAAAATGGGTGCAATCTCCATAAACAAGGGGTTCATGTTTAATCTGTCTCCATTTCAATATTCGATCGTGTGTTTATCACGCACTCTGTGTGCGCATGAGTTCTATCAGAACTCTTTTACGTTCTGATAATATAGCGTCTTTTTTTTGTAGATCCGTTTGCTGAGGCAAATTCTGAGGACTCCAGCACTGGCCCTGGAGCAAAGGATTATGTGCATGTGCGCATTCAGCAGCGCAACGGCAGAAAGAGTCTGACAACTGTTCAGGGCTTGAAGAAAGAGTTCAGTTACAACAAGATCCTCAAGGATCTCAAGAAGGAGTTCTGCTGCAATGGTACTGTAGTCCAGGATCCAGAGCTAGGCCAGGTATGATGATGCACTTGGACATGCTTATCAAGTTCTCAGTTCTCTGCTAATGTTGATATACTGATGAATGGTTCACTGTCATCAGGTCATTCAGCTTCAAGGTGATCAGCGTAAGAATGTGGCTACTTTTCTAGTTCAGGTATTAAGACTTCTCTTGTGATGAACACCATGTGTAATGTGTTAGTATTTTTGCATCTCATGACCTCTCCTTTTGCTAGGCTGGGATTGGGAAGAAGGAGCACATCAAGATACACGGTTTCTAAGCCAGCTATAAATGCTTGTATGCATTATATTGTGTGCTACCAGATATTGGGAAGGCTCAGAAGCTCGAAGCTGTGATAGTACTAGCTACTGCTCTCTTTGTCGAAGACATAAACCTATTGTTGTCGCTGTTAAGTGTTTCTTACTTGATGCAAGTTGTGTTGTCACCTCATTATGCAGTACCAGCATATGAGTATGGTTTGTCTGAGATATTGCCAACTAAACAAAAGTACTTATTGTTTGACTATTGCTTTGAGTTTGGTTCTAAGTTGTTTCTACTATCATCGTGGTTATGCGTGGTTTTGTTCAAGCTTGTTGCGTATCTGGTGATCCACTGTTACGCAGATGTAGAGAATGTTAGTTCGTGTTAAATGGAGCCTACTAGAGAACTAGTCCTTGCGCGTTGTTGACGCGGTAAAATTGGTGGGAGGTATCGTTTCGGTGCGTCATGCAAATATCAGAGCCACAAATGCAAATATCAGAGCCACAAACATGTTAGAGAATGTTAGTATGGCGTGGTGCAACCATGCAAAGGGGATGAGAAACTGCAGCGCAGTAATTTCTGCGCTTAACCGCTTATGTAGAAACTTTTATCGTCGTGCCGTCCCCGAGCGGCCCCACTCGTCTGCCTTCGGAACGCCGGCACGCGGCCGTCTTCGTGTTGGCGGAGGCGCCGTCCCCCCAGCTCAGCTCGCCCGCCACGCCTGGCAAGGCCCACAGACCCACGCGCTCTCGGCGCCGGACAACGGATGAGGCCTATGGCGGCGCCCGGCGCACCCACCCGTTATCACCGTGTTTAGGCTAGCGCGCGCGCGGCGCGGGCCATCGGCGAGACCGGCTTGGGAACAGTGGCTCTCCCAAGGCGCTTTCGCCCTACCGGCTAGCATGATTGCGCGCGACGCGGTTGGGGCGGGGATGGATCGCGGCATCGCGCTGTGCGTGCCGCGTGCGCATTTAGCGGTGTTGTAGGTGTCCGGCTGCCCGCAGCCCGCGCTCGGTGAGTGTGGCTCGCCTCGCCGCGACGTTCGCCGATGATGAGATGGAAGCTGACCCAGCCAGTTGGCTGCCTACGGGGAAGCCCACGGGTCCTGACTCCCGAGTCATTCGTCGGCAGAGAAGCAATCAACCAAACACACACCAACACTCTCAAGTCTCCACAGCGTACGTACCGCAGAAACCAAAATGGCCGAGAAATCAGATAGAAATGACTACGCGAGGGGAGCCTGTCTCGAAAAGGATAAGACAACAGGCGACGGAGCATATCATCGTAAGTGTTGACGTCTTGGTTTGGGCCCGGCCAAGCTGCTCAGGGTTAATAATTCCTTCTGTGGGAGCTTTTTGACACGAGGCTGGAGCTCTACGATTTTTTTTAGTTTGGTCCTGTAGAGCTCAAAATTGCAAATCTGCCTCCCGTCGAGCGCGAAAAAATTGGAGGCTGACATGTGGAACTTTCCGTACTCAAGAAGCGTGGAACGACGGTGCCAGGCATGGAAAACGGGCCGCAATGTCACGTGCCCGACCTGGTTCCGTGTCACCATAGCGCTGCTTTCCGTGGTACCGGAGTGCGGAAGATGCTCATACTATTTCTGCTTCGATTCGATCAGCATGCATGCATATTTTCTTCTCTCGATGCTGCATGCTTTCTTCTCTCGATGCTTTTTTTCTTCCCTTGCCGCGCTCCGATACTGTGAAAGGCAGCCAACGACCTCCCCGTGCCACCGAGGCGTGGAAGCCCTCCGGGCTTGCTACCTCACATGCCCGTCCGGCCTGCCGCACTGCGCACTGGCGTTCCGCACCCTCGAGCGTGGGAAATGCTACGCGTCGGCTCTGGTTCTTTAAGGATCCAGTTTCATAAATTTGATATCAAAAGAGCTATTTTTGCAATTAAAATGATAACACGAACCAAATTAAAAAATATCGAGCTCTACACGGAGAACGTTCCCCACTTCCCCGATCTTTCTGCTTCTAGGTCCCAGCAACCCTATTTATTTGTCACGTTTGCTGCTTGAAACGTAAACATTCGTACAGAGTTCAGGCTGTTACAGTGACACATCTCATTTACAGCAAGTCAAAACGTCCACGAGGTTTGGTAGTGTACCAAGTTAGGTAGCCGTTTTCAGCACGGACTTCGCATGCAGATTCTCGCCTTTCGAGGAGCAGCAGTAAACGACATGGCGTTCCATGGTTTTTATGTAGGTTTCTGCATTGGAGGGATCAAATTGCCTTCAGTACTATAGGAAGGTACTGTGCATACAGTACTATGAATTTGCTAGAGCGACATTGCACGGGATTTGGATCCAGGATAGATGCAGAGAATGAACCATACTCTACATCAAGAGCGTCTCTCCCATCCGATCAAAATTCAATGGTTCAAATCAAGATCCGATTCAAGGTTTAGGTTTAACACAGCAACCGTGCCATGCATCAATACGTGTTAGTATTTCCAATGGGCGTTACAGCTGAAGTAAATAGGTTTCACGGTTCTGACATAGCATAAAGAACCTCATAAAGAAACATCCATGGGGTAGATGAATACACGCGGATTTCAGTAAAATGCTTGCTTCCCTACAATAGGTGACCATGTGCACCATTCGAATCAGTTTGGTTCACCACCTCCAATTTTCCGCCTCAAGTTTTCGGTCCAGCTAAAGATATGAATACATGGTCACCAGGACAAGTTATAACGTTATACTAGCATATATATCTGATTTCAAGAACAAAAGGAACGGACAGAAGCAGCCAGCAATAAGCTAATAAACATGAATAAATGATGCATTGATTAAAAATACTACTATTGCATTTGATTATATGGAGCTCGTGAATTTTTCCAGGCAAGCTGATGGGTTATCAGAACATCAATCAGTTGGGTACAGCCAATGATAGCACCCATTTGAGGGCCAGTGCTGCAACAATTCCTCTACCAGAGCGGTAGGTGCCTGCTCCGGACGAGTCACCCCCTCCAGGCAAGATAACGATGTTCTTCTATTCAGCCATGGAATGCGTGTGATTAGACCATGCTATATCTTCTGCTTCAATGCTTGACGCAGCTGGACCTTACGGCCATCGATGACCGCCTCCAGAAGTTTGGACTTCAGGTTGTGATTCTGTGCACCTCGGGGCCATTCTATGCATCCTTTCATCGCACGGACTTTGTGAGGGTTCAGCAGGTCCGGACTCCACTCTCCTATGCTTCGTGAAACCGTGCACACTTCACTGTTCTTCAAATTAGGAGAAAGGGCGGCATTTGACATCCTGCCGCTTGAGAGCATATCGTTCAGTAACTCGGATCCTGTTCTCTTATGACCATCGCCATTTGATGATCTCCAGTGTCTGACGAAAGAAGGCCCCTTCTTCCGGTACTTCTCTGCTGTTGTCGAACAAACTTCACTGATCTCACTATTTGACCTGCAGTTTTCACAATTATCATCCCAATCTGTTCCACTCACTGACACATCGTTTCCTCCACAGAAGCCATTCACTGATGGTTCACTTCCATCTGGTGAATTACTAGAGCCCTGCTCCTCAACGTGGCTAATAGTCTCCCATCCACTATCATCTTCCTCCTCATTTCTGGCACAAGGTTGATTGGAATATTTGTTTGCTGATTTTTCCAAGAAGATGTCAGTTTCAGGACTTACTGTATGGATCTTTCTTGCATTACTTATGAGGGTATCTCCGTTACACTGCCCAATCTCCTTCTCATTATCTTCCCTCTGTCTGAGTTCCTCAAACACAGCGAAGATGTCCTCTGAAGGAGGTGGTGGTTTGTAAGAGAACTCCTTAATATCATGATACTTCATCGAGCAAATTGCTTCCCTGAGCCTTTCTGCATCTCTTACTGCTTCTTTATCTACAGTATTGCCTAGGTGGAAACTGAGGAAAGCCTCAAGGTCAGACTGAAGCTCGCTCAGCTGTGAATACTTGCTGTCTAGTGTCAGCTTTGCATCAACAAGCTTCATCTGTACCCTCTCTTCACGCCAAACCTCTGCCATCTGCAGCATCTTCCTTTCTTCATCCACCTCATCTCTCATCTTCATCGATTCACTCTTCAGAGTCTCAACCTCAGCTTTGTCTTCCGCAATCTCCTTTGCTAATTCGTCACACACCTCCTCCATGAGCTCTCTAGCCTTTCTTTCCTTTTCATAATCTTGCAAATATCGCTTTGCTGCTGACTTCACGTCGGATACCTCACTGACCAACTTGGAACTCATAATTTCTGCCCTTTGTCGATTCTTTTTCTCCCGGTTCAGATCCTCTTTAACAGCATCTAAGATGTTTCGAACCTTATCGTGCTCCCTGTTCCTCCAGGAAGCCTTTTCCTCAGCAAGGTTCCTCACCAGGTGATCAAGCTTCTTCTTTGCAGACCGACTCTCGGCTTCAAGCTCATGAATCCGGCTGTGGGCCTGCATAAGCTCTGCTTTTAGCACAGATATTTCTGCATCAGCAGCCACCGGATAACGGTCACAGAAATCGTAATCAGCACCCCTCAAATTGTTCAAGCACCGACGGTCCCACTTTGTTGCCACCTCCATCTCAATTCGGGGTGATGGAGAGTAAGCTCCCACCTAATTGTGGCTCACAAGCATTTCATTAATCAAACAGGATCATAAAGGAAAGTGACAAATCGTACCCAAAATATTAATTCATAAACAAAGAATATACCTCATGAATGATGTCATTGCCAAGAGGCTTACTTCCTGTCCTGCCTTCAAGAACCGCTTTATAGTAATTGCAACGATCAGGCGTATGCAGATGCTTTGGGCTAGGCTGCAAATTCGTTATTTGTTAGTTCACAACCAACACTTAAAAATATACATTAATAGTATTACAAAATTTGCATGCCCAGAGGAATAAACGTGTCCAAAACTACCCATCTGAAGTTCTCCATTACACAATAACACTAAAAACAGCTATATCAGGGGACTACATGGGTTACATGCTAACAAGAGCCCTATAGATAACATGTGGAAATATGGGATGTCACATCTTCAGGCCCAATTGATGGAGATACCTGGAACCAGAAGCAATCTGGAACGATAAGGATCACCAATTGGACCAACTAAGAAGATGGAACTTACAAAAATCCAGCATGAAACGTAATAAGAAAACTGTTCCAGACTGACCCATAAAGATGGGCATTGCTGCTTCTCCCAAAAACAAATTTTACTTAGTCAAGTCCAACAATGTGTTGAGATTTCCAGACTTTATGCAAGATAGCACATTCTGACATTCCTCGCCAAAAAAACCCAACAATATTCTGACACAATTTGAACCCAAAACACTCGATCCCTTCGCCCGTGGATGCGCAAATAGCGTAGCTTTCAGAACAATCAGCTCAAAACTTTTAGAAAAATTCCAAGTTTCTCACATCATATGACACTTGGACTTCCCAAAGAACAACAAAAACAAAAGATCACAAAAGCACCAAACCACCCAATTTCCAACTACTCCAAACAGCGACGCTGCAAAATTACGAGCTGAGCAGCACACAACGCACAGCAAAACGAGACCAGGGCGCCAGCTTTATCGCAGATTCCACCAAAGCACGGCCACATAAAACCCTAGAACGCCACGATGGTTACACAACCACCGAAAGATCCACACGGATACACCCAAAAACAGAGCTTCTCGTCTTGCGATTCGGGTCTGAACTTCCAGTACCTGACAGGATCTCGAGAAAGGCCTACCTCGAACCGTCGCCGCGCTTCCCCGGACTCCTGCGGCGGCGGCGGCGGCGAATGCACCCGCCACAGCGCCGCGGCGATCTTCCTCACGGACGCGGCCGCGCCAGCACCGCAGGGCGCGACGGCGTCCCCGGCTGCCGCGGACCACCGGAGCAGCGGGGTGGCCGGCGGCGGCGGCTGCGCAGCCGCCCGGCGGGCGGAGGCGAGGAGGGCTCTGGACGCGCAGCCGGCGGCCGCGGCGGGGGCGGGAGGCTGACGCCAGGCGAGGGTGGCGGCCGGCTCCTGGGACCTCGCCGGCGGCGGGCGGCGGGGGCGCGCCATCGCCACGGGTCACTGGGCGTGGGCGGACCGGGACGGCGGCGAGGCCAGTGGCATTCCCGTGAATAGCGCCGGTAGTGGAGATAGGCGTGCGAGATCCAGTACCGGTAGTACTAGTACCCAGAGGTGGTTTTGATACGACTGGTACTCTAGAGTAGCTGTAGCCTGTAGGCCTGTGAGTAGGCTAAAGAACATGGGAATGGGAATGGGAAAAGGAGAGGGAATTATTTGTTGTTCTTTGGGCGGGACTAGCCGTCGGACGTTTGATTCGGACATTTGGATCGGACGTCCGGGTTCTCTGTTATAGGCGTCGTAGCTAAGCCGTCATCTGACCATAGCTTTAAGTTGACCTTTGAAACCGATCGAATTGAATCTCCAAAAGAGAAAGAAAAGCGTACTACTTCATCCTACCAACAGTCGATGCGGTGACTTCACCATATTTGTTGTTGGCTCTTGGGGGCTGTTTGGAATTGGATTTTAGCTGTTGACTCCAACGTGGGAGCTATATATATCGATATATCAAGGGAGGCACTAGCAGTCGGACGTATGGGTGGGAGCTTTCACCCGTACACCCAGATCCATGACTTCGTTTTTAACATGGTCGAATAAAAAACTCTATGGATTATATTGTTGGGCTCGGATTGGGTTTGGTTACGCTAAGCTTAGAAAAGGAAGATCTCGGCTGATCGGGCCCAGTTCAACATAGTTGGGTTGGATTATTCATGACTAGCCAATCAAGGTAGAATTAGGCCGGCTGGCTTATTTCTTCGTACATGGGTTGAACTACATACACAACAGGCCATAGCTTCTGCCTGCACTTGGGGTTCGGTTTAAGCCTACTGAGCATCTTCAAAGATGTAATCTGAGCAAACTATGAGTAGGGCCCATGAAGGACCAGTTTGTTTTGGGCCTTGTCTACGACGGTTGCATCATTCTAGGACTATGGTTGCAACATCCCTGAACAACAGTTGCAACATCCTAGGACAAATGGTTGTAACATCCCCAGACAACGGTTGCAACATCCTAGGACAATGGTTGCAACATCCCCGGACAACAGTATGCAACATTTTTTTTTCTACAGATGCAACACTTCCAACATCCCCGGACAATGGTTGCAACATCGTAGGACAATGATTGCAACATCTCCGGACAACGGTTGCAACATCGTAGGACAATGGTTGCAACATCTCCGGACAACGGTTGCAACATGCTAGGACCATGGTTGCAACATCCCTGGACAACGGTTGCAGCATCCTAGAACAATGGTTGTAACATCCCCGGACAACGGTTGCAGCATCCTAGGACAATGGTTGTAACATCCCCGGACAACGGTTGCAGCATCCTAGGACAATGGTTGTAACATCCCCGGACAATGGTTGCAACATCCTAGGACAATGGTTGCAACATCCCTGGACAACAGTATGCAACATTTTTTTTCTACAGTATGCAACATTTTTTTTCTATAGATGCAACACTTCCAACATCCTCGGACAATGGTTGCAACATCTCCGGACAACGGTTGCAACATGCTAGGACCATGGTTGCAACATCCCCGGACAACGGTTGCAGCATCCTAAAACAATGGTTGTAACATCCCCGGACAACGGTTGCAACATCCTAGGACAATGGTTGCAACATTCCTGGACAACAGTATGCAACATTTTTTTCTACAGTATGCAACATTTTTTTCTACAGATGCAACACTTCCAACATCCTCGGACAATGGTTGCAACATCGTAGGACAATGGTTGCAACATCTTCGGACAACGGTTGCAACATGCTAGGACCATGGTTACAACATCCCCGAACAACGGTTGCAGCATCCTAGAACAATGGTTGTAACATCCCCGAACAACGGTTGCAACATCGTAGGACAATGGTTGCAACATCCCTGAACAACGGTTGCAACATCCTAGGACCATGGTTGCAACTTCCTCGGACAACGATTGCAATATCTCCGAACAACGGATGCAACGGCCCACACGGGAACTGCAGTTGGACAGTGGTCTTCACTGCTTCTCCCGCTCGTGCCGTTGTCACCAACGCTACATGGACGGCCGTGTACGTTGTGGGCAGGCCATTACCCCCTGTCCCCTCGTCGGCCGGCCGTTGGATGGGCGGAATTGACGTTGGAAAACGTTGTGGCGATAAATCATAATCCCCCAAAACACACATCACGTCACATCGCTCGTGTAAGGCTGCGGCCATCACTGCTTAATAATGCTTATGCTGCAAACCGCATTGCTCCTGGCTAGCTAAATAATTTATTGGAGCACTACCTGGTACCGCATGCATGCTTATGGGTGAAAAAGACTAGAGGGTAAGAGACGAGTAGACAAGGACCAAGGAATTGATAGCTTTGAACAGCGCGTCCGATATTTCGGTTACACGTCGTACGTACGAGAGGTAGCATTATCCTTGTTCTTTTGGTTTTATAATTTTATGTGATTTATTGCTGTGAGCCTCTGGCTTGTCTGGCTTGTGGAGTTTTCAGAAAAGAAACGAAATACAAAAACTAGTCTCCTATAAATAAAATGACAAAAATGGTACTTCTATCGTTTGATTTTTTTCTCGAAAAATCACGTGTCGTTGACCGAGACTGTGACAGGTCACGTGCCACAATCTAGGAGCGCAGCATGTCACCTGCCGCGCTCTGGGACCACGACATGTGGCTTTTCGTGGTCCCAGTTAGCGGCACATGGCTTTTCGAGGCAAAATTGTGCAGTACGAGTGTCAATTTTATCATTTCGTTCGTGGGAGGAAGAGCTAGTTTTGCTATTTCATTTAAAAAACGTGTCATTTTAGCCAAAGACTTGTAGCTTGTGAGAGTGGAAAATTTTTGGGTTGGATGGAATGGTTTCAGCTGGTTTTGGCTTTGTTGGAGAATTACATATAAGGAGGTGGATACAGTTTGAGAGGGTGGGATGTTGATTGAATTTGTTAAGGATAATGATAGCACTCGTACGTCTGAACATGTAAAAAAACGGGCACAGCAAGTCCACACACTTATCCACTCGAGAGTCTCCCATCCCCTGTGTTTCAGACTTCTCTCTCTCTCTCAATCCTTTTACGTCTGTTCCTAGTTCGCCCAAAATCCCCAATCTTCTTTCTCCCCAAATCCCCATGATCACATGGCTCCCTCCTCAAATCTCTCCTCCCATTGATCGCTGCAAGCTTCTCAAGTGATTTCCCACTCGAATAACTGCACATGGTCCATGAACAAAACCATCGCCCCCCGATTATCCCTGCCGATCGTAGCTGGCGCTGTGAAATCCTGTGAAATATCTGTAAGGTTCTAATAAATCACATACCGGGTTCTTGCACTTCCGCCACTGGCATCGCGTGGCGCAGCAGATGTCGGGGCGCTCCCACAAGCTCTGCCGCGACATGTGGCGCGGCTACCTGGTTCATGACGTCTACCACCGCGCCTTCACCGCCCATGATGACACCGACCTCACCCGCCCTCACCAATGCCTCGGCGGTTGCTTGAACGACATCATCTGGGCAGTCTATGGGTGGAGCTCGCTAGATCTGACGGGGCCGAGGCCAAGAGGAGGCAGGGGGAGGCGGATGACGAGTGAAGGGCTGGTGATTAAGCAGTGGTCTGGGGTGGAGTGCAGAGACGAGGCATTGGATCAGCCGCTATCGTTGCCACTCGTTATAGACATGTTGCTTATGTTTCTTCAAATTGTTGCATTATCAGTTTGTTGCAAATATGTTTTCGATTTGTTGCATCTAAAAGGTCAAGATGTTGCAGCGTTGTATAGTGATTTTCAAACAGAGGTGCATTGATTTTGGAATCATACCACTCAAACGTCCGAGCCTACAATTCTCAAGTTTGTTGCGAACATTTAATTCTATTATTGCACGAGCACTTTTTAAATGTTGCTACTATTGTTTTCAAATGTTGTAGTGTCGTAAGATCGTAAACTTTTTGCTTTGGGATTTCTGATCTTGTTTAGCACTTAGCTAAGTCATATACTCGTGGTGTTCATTCTGCTTTTTTGGTGAGAAGATGATTTTTTTTATAAAAAAAACACTTGGCATTTTTTCCACTGTTATTCTGCATTTTGTTGCATGCATTGATAACAATTGTTGCACAAGATGTTCACCAATGTTGCGTCGGAGAGTTTCCTATTGTACGTTCGGGCGCTAGTTGTACCATTTGTTAATTGCTATGGATGAGTTAGGATTTTGATTGTAGATAGTATTAAAATAGTTTTGTCCATGTCATGGATGTTGGGTACTCCGCAATTTCATATTTCATTTTATATGTTAAGGCTTACAAGCAAGAAAACAATAGGTGCGAAATTGTTTGTACTGGTAAGCGAAAACCATAAACGAGTCCATGCCATAGACCCTGATTAAACCACCTAGTTGTCAATCCGTGTATTCGCACGGGCCAACCATATGTTTTCATTTATGCTTTTATTGTTAACTATGTTTTGTAAATTTAATTTAACTATGAATTTATATTATAGCATAATTTTCTTTGAACCGCAAATCCAAATTTCAAATGTACTAACTTTCAAAAAACCAAAATTATACTTTTCTAATTTATTGTTGCATGACAGTCTGACAGATATTTGATACCATACTAATTTTTTTAAAAAGGTTAATCTATATGTATTTGGAAAATAGAGAATTTTATTTTATTTATCTGAAATTCATATCTATCTATATACTAGTTTTTGGAATTTTTCAATTGTGCATTTACGTATATCTCTATGCCATATTTTTGGATTTTTTTTTTACCTTTCCAATTTGGAGTCGTTATGTACCCATCTATATTTAGATGGGTGAGATGCATTTTTTTTTTATTAACGCAAAAATTTCTAGGTGTTTTTTTCTTTCTCTGATTAATGTGGTGATTTCTAGATTTTTCTATCTAAAACTAACATTAGACCTTATGGAAAAAAAACCCCTCCAATTAGTATAGATATAGATACAAGTAATCTGTCACCTTTCCGTAAGTATAGAACTTGCTTTCACTTTCATTTTAACATGCTAATGACCTGCATCGTTTCTAAAACTTCTAACTGAACTTTCCTTGTTCTGCCTTTTGTTTCTAACTGTATAAGTGCATAACATAGACAGATAAATCATTGTAATCTAATGTAGAGTCGGCTTCTACATTTGCTAGCTTGGTAGACAAACGAGTGTTGTTGTAGGACGTGCCCACGCTCTCTTTGGCGCATTGTGTTTTGTCAAGTTTATGGCAAAAGGAGTTGATACATGAATGGACATGGTAATGCACACGTGCCACGATACAGGGGACACATCATGCATTGTGCCACAATACAGGGGACACATCATGCATTCCCGGAAAAAAAATTCCAGGGGGAGGGCCTCAGGAAGGCCTTACCACGTCAGCCGTCCATCCGAAGTGATTGGCGAGGATCAACGGCCATCGAGAAAAGCCTCAGATTTCCTTCCTGCATTCCCTATATGGTCCTTGCGGCAGAGGCATGGAACATGGACATGTTAGTGCATCTCCATTGTATAGGGTCTAGGCATGTGATGACATGACTTAATGCAATTCAATGTAACTAGAACGCTCTGCGCGCTGCGCTTCGGTTGGCATCCTCATAGCTCTTGTGTAAATAAGTTCTTTTTTTTTGTCTGTCTGAGGATGTATCAATACTCAGAAGGATGCGCAGGGCAGGCAGATGAACGCGTTAAGCACTTTTTATGTCAGGGCAATATAGGTGGGTTTTCATGGGAAACACACGGTTACGTAATGGTATCTCTGGAAAGTTAAGGCATCGTCCGTAACACAATGGTATCTATGGAAAGCCGATGCATGTTATTGATCTATAGAATATGTAGGCTTGAAAGTCTAAGACATGTATAAATGATACTAAACAGGGAGGATGAGCGTAACAACACAATAGCAAAAGTCACATAAATAGATACAACATACGATGGACGGTCACAGAAGTACAAACGATTAGCATAGATCGGTCTAAGAAACAGACAAGCTGTCTGGCGAACATTAGTAGCTAAGTTTACATCTATTTTTCATACAGAAAGTAGGTCTGACGTAGTTTAACAAAAGTCGTGGCTCATCGTTACGTGGCTACTGCTTGTACATAAGCTCTCTGTATAAACGAATTAAACGAAAAAAAATGTTAATATGACATGCGTGAGACAAGAAGCAGCTTAAGTTGTTTTAAACTGTGAAAGCATAACCTGGTGTTTCATTTGATGGAAGGTTCATCCATGTTTAGTCTCTTGATGACGTTGGCGTTCTTTCTCAGCTGCACTGCACTGTCAGTTGGGTAATAATGAGATGGTACAATATGGAAGAAAGAGGTCCTAATAAACAGATACTGCTAACAGTAAGGGAAGGATTTACCCAATGTCATCATCAGCTCGAGCTGTCAGTGGCGAGTCATCCGGGCAAGATCGTTTTACGGTTGGTAAAGTATCTAAGACAGACGTTGTAGCAAAGAAAGCAGTAAGCATGTACATAACGCAGCATTTACATGATAAGTCAGCATCAACACCAGGTTAAATTGATGAGTCAATTGATTCTGAAACACGAAAAACTCGATATCTTTTTCCCTCCATGCAGGTGAGGCTATGCATAGGCAAGTATAAATTAAAAACTAACAATCTAATCTAATATACAGTAGGAGGGTCATATGGCAAGCTTCGTACTCCTAATCTGCCCGCGTTTCATAACAGTGCCACAAAGGTAGATCACATGGGTAACAACCAACAAATTAGCAGCATACAAATTATCACAACTATATTTTAGCACACAAAATATGATATGAAAAAACATGAAACACATCAAAGTAATGCAAATAGGATATAAAGTAAAGAAGTAGAGTCCCAAAGTACCAAGGTAGATCACATCGGTAACAACCAAGAAATTAGCAGCATACAAAGTATCATAGTTGCCTTTTAGCACACAAAATATGATCTGACAAAACATGAAACATATCAAAATAATGCAAATAGGACATAAAGTAAAGAAGTAGAGTCCAGCACTACAATAACTGATACACAGCTTAAAGCATAGCCACTTTAACGAATATCATGTATTCAATAGTTTCAAGGATGAAATGCATCACAGACCCGAAAAGTTTAAGTTCTCAATCAACGAGGTATTCTTAATAGGGAAGCTATAAATCTCTATTGTCCTATTGTCTATCTTTAGCTATAACCCATATATATCCAATAGGAAGTCCTAAATCTATGGTGCCATGCTCAATCTTTATATAAACTAACGTGAGCAAACTTCGGTGAACAACTATCACCTATGCATAAATTTAAGTGAGTAAACTGAACAACATTATCAGGTAAGTTTTGCTCTGATTGAATTGCTAGCTCTAAAAATTTGAGTTCTAGCTACCACCCAATATATATAAAGTCATGAAAATAAATGCAAACTGAACAGCTTCATATGGCAAGGGAAAAAAGTAAGTAAAAAACCACAATTTGTCTCCAATCAACCGATGATTACCGTCAATACAAATAAAACAAAAGTCGTATGTTTGTCCAAACGTGTCTAAATAAGAAAAAGGAAAAAAAACAAAATAAACCATTTCCCTCTCTTCTTGGAGGGCAGGTTTTCATCAAAGATGTATCTATCTAAGATTTGGTGCATGCAATTTCTTAGGTCCAAACAGAAGGCGTATGCTTCTCCACACAAATGTATACAAAATATAGCAAGAATGCACATCGCAGGGATGGCGTACCAGTAAATTAACATTGAAACTGTTTGGCGATGTGGTGGAATCTTTCCTGTATCAATAATTCAGTATACTAATGGAAAAACAAAGGAAATTCATGATATCTCACAAGCGACGAAAATAATAACTCATAAGAAACAGCGATGTGAAGAGCTCACCAACAGCACTAATGCTCGTGCCATCATCTGAAGGAATCCAACACAGCGACCTGTCGACTGGTAGCGGCATTGAGGCCATGCAAAAACATAGGCCGCAAATAGTGCCTGGTCTAACATTCAAGATAAAACGTAGAGGCCATCCATTCTGTCAGATGAAACAGTAACAAATCGGTGCATAGTATTTCAGCTGAGGCGATTAAAAAAAAAGAGAGGATTGAAACAATAGCTGTGCAACCGACCAGGATACAACATAAAGTCCATCCATCTTGTTGGATGAGATGTTAACAAATCAGTCATAGTTTTCTGACGTTGCATTTCGATGACCTCAATCAGCTACACAAATTAGCAAAGGAAATAGGAATCTAAAGAGCCACGGAAATGATCAAAGCCGTACCTGTCGACTGGTAGCGCCATTGAGGCCATGCAGAAACATAGGATGCAAACAGTACGTGATCTAACATTCAAGGTAAAACATAAAGGCCATCCATTCTATCAGATGAATGGGTAACAAATCAGTGCATAGTATTTCAGCTGGGGCGATTCCAAAACAGAGGATCGAAAAGCGATTACAAGAACCAAACCAGATCCAACATAAAGTCCATCCATCTTGTTGGATGAGACGGTAACAAATCATTCATAATTTTCTCACTATGCAATTCTATGACCTCAATCAGCTACACAAATTAGTACAGAAAATAGGAATATAAAGAGCAACGGAAATAATCAAAGGCGGATGGCAATACCGTGATGAAGCGATAGAGGAGGACGCTGGACGAAGCTCATGACAACGGGACCGTTGGTGACGGCGGGTTCGATGACTTTCGCGGCCGGCAGACAGGGAACAACTCCAATCCTACCATGTGGATCGCACGGGACCCAGTCAGAAATGACGCGATAGGGCTTCGCAGCGGTGTCAGCTGGGGGTTGCGTTGGGCGAGGTAGGGTGCAGAAGCGGCGCTGGCTAGGGGATGCAGCAATTGTGCTGAAGCGACGTGGGTCAGGTGATGCGGTAGGTGCGCCGAAGTAGCTCTAGCTGGTGGATGCGTTAAGGGTTAGGTAGGGTTCTGAAGTGTCGCCAGATGGGGGTTGAGGTGGCGCTGCAAGTCTGGGACGTAGGTTATGGAGAACCAACAACATGGTGGGAGGAATCAAGAGGCACGATCCACCGGCGGCGGCACCAATGGCAGGGGAGGAGACAGGCATGGGCGGTGCGATGAAGGAGGGGAGATGGGGAAAGGGGCGGCGTGAGTGAGAAGAGGAGATGGGGAAAGGATAGGATGGGCAAGGCTTGAGGCGAAGCCGATATTTTGTGGAGTGACGATGGGAGCCGAAACCGATTTGGCCCAGTGGGAGTGGATCTGACGGCTGCACACGACAACGAGCATCAACTGGGCGAAGCAAGGACGGTGACCGGGCATCGACTGGGATGCCGAATGGGCTAGACGGGGCAATGACTAGCTGACCGGGAGAAAGGCTCTGTCGCGCGACGCCTCTAGCGTGGGCGAGCCAAACGGGGCAGCTGGCACAGAAGGATTGGAGGACCAATTATACAGGAGGCATGAGAGGCCGGCAATTCCACCAGCTTTAGTAAAAGGGAAGATATATGGAGTCCACATGAGTACTAAGATGGCACCCACAATATAATAAAAATCTAGAAAATATTCAACCCCCTCCCTCTACTCCCTCCCTCCACCATCCGTCTCTCCCCTATCTCTCATCTTCCTCCACGGCGCCACCCTCCCCCCTTTCACTTCTGTCCTCCACCCCTCTCTCTCTCTCCCACCCTCGTCCGTGTCATCCATATCCCCCCTCTCTCAAAGTCGCGGAAGGTGGAGGAGACCCTATCCAGCGGCGGTGGCCCTTCCCCGTCCGGATCCAGCAGCGGCACCCCTCCTCTAACCTCCAGGCGGCCAAATACGAAGGCGACAGCACAACATCTCGAACTCGATCCGGTGGAGCGACGGCGGCGCGATTCCCTCAGTGTGGTAGCGGCAGCGGCGGTACTCCTTAGGAACCGTGGCAGCGCCGACAGGTGGGACCAATATTTTTTATTCCTTAGAACATGACCACAAGCTTGTGGCCTGCTCCCATGCTAAGATTTTTTTTTGATTTGGCCCCATAGCGCCATGCAAATGCAAAAATAGTCCCATTGCTACCATTTTTGCGAAACTTAGCCCCCAAACGACCGCGGAATCACCGTGGAGCCGACACGTGGCTCCTTCCGCGGTCGCTGAGCGTAGCAAGTGTGGCGTACGGGACCGGAGCCATCGGCGCGTGGTGGAGCGCGGAAGGGCGAGGAGCGCAGAAGGGCCACTTCCCGCGGTCACCGGGCGCGGAAAGTGGCCGGGACATGCGCCCTTCTGCGGCCGCTGCTCAATGCCGCGCCTGGAGGAAAATGCCGCATTGGCCGACTACCTTCCGTGGTCACCGAGCGTGGAAGGGCCACGTGTCTTCTCCATGATGATTCCGCAGTCGTTTGGGGGCTAGTTTCACAAAAACAATGTTAAAGAGGCTATTTTTGTATTTGGCGCTATACGGTCAAATCAAAAAAAAATCCCGTGCTAAGACCTACTTCAACTTTTTGCTGCACTGTATAGGCACTATAGGGTCGCCCCTAAACTCTCTCTGCTCCTTGGTATCCTCGCCCTGATATCTCAGGAACCTCACTCTGGGCGCATCAAGTGCGCCTTTATCACATTCCAACTGTTGATGTCACTCAATATCGGTAGCTTCTGGACCAGCAACCTTTGCAATCTTGAAGTCACAGTGAATTTAGTTTCAATGGGTGCAAGTAATTTTACTTTCGATGACAATCGGTGCAAGTAACTATTGCTATTGGTGAATTGCTTTTACCGGTTTGCTATTTCTAGGTTGGCTGTTTTTTTAAAACTCAAAAGTCGATTTCTCAGTGTTTGAATCAGCCTTGAATGTGTCTGATTTTAAAGTGATCCAATGGTTCAAAAAAAAATACTATTGGTGATTCTTCTGCTGGGAAATATTGTTGATTTTTTAAACTAGCATTTTTGTAACTCCATTAATCCATTAATCCAAAACTAGCTCCAACTTCTACATGTCTAGCTGTCTTAATTTCACGGTGAAAGAGCCTAACATTAGAGCATCTACAATAGTTTGTTTCTTAGCTTGTTACTAAGAGGAGGGAGAGTACTCAATCCAATAAAAAGAAATAAATCTTCTATTTCTTGAGTTTGTATCTGAGACTTTAACTGTTACTTTAATTGCTACCCATAAAACAAGTTTTTAGGTAACAAGCAAGTCTCCAATAACTATTTTGTTGTTTCTTGTGTCTTGGTATCAACAATTTGTTTGTTTCTTCATCTAGAAAAAAGTTCACCTTCTCTTCTCACCATCTCTTCTCCACATCATCTAAATATTAATATGTCTATCCCTTAATAACAAATTACATAAACTATTGTAGATGCTCTTAACACCAACGTACCAAACGTCCAAGATACCAAGCGAAGTACGCGTACAAGCTAACAATGTGGCACATGGTCCAGTCCAATCAGGAGGAACGAGACGCTGATACTCCATGATGCTCACAAACCAACCTCCAAATCTTGAGAACAAACGTATCTAAGCAAACCCAAAATGGGGCTTAGCACGATAGCTAGCACCTACACCGCTGGTCACGGAGTTCGTGGTGTGTCCCTTTAGTAGGGAAGAACTCACATGAAAGTGAGGGACCGTGTAGGCTTTCATAAATGCCGAGGCATGGATACCGGTCTCCAGACATGTACAATAGTATAGATAACTGCTATTATAGTAACTCATCATGTCACCTGTAGACAGCACTAAAGACAGTTTATACAATGAGTTGTAGTGATACAGTCGGCTACATGATTATAGACAACACACAATCTTTTAATGCTTTTCTTGATTCTAGTGCTACAGTCAGCTACAGGATTGTAGATAACATATTTCTCTCTCTTTATTCTCTTTCATCCACATATAGCTGATGTAAACCCATTGTATATGATCTCATCCAGTGCAAAACACTACCGGTGGTGCTAATTTCAGGATAGACCTTTGGAAAATAACATATAACGTGAGAACCATAGGTGGAGCATGCCATGATATTATTTTCCGACTAGTGTAATGTTTGTAGTGGTACTAATACATACCGATACATTAAAAAATTAAATGTTTTCGCCACACTGCATAGCTCTCCAAATTTAAAGAGAAGCCATATATCGTGTAACTCTAAGTATACCCTATGATCTTGATTAAAGGAAATGAAGTGATATGCCAACCGGTTGGTGGTCCAACTAGTTTAACAGCCTAGGAAAAACTAAGTTTAACATCCCATTAATTATTCACTTGTTTGTGAAGCTCAAAGTTTCTCTTGATGTTAGTGTGGTTTTACTCTTGATGTTAGTGTAGTTTTTTTATTCACCCGGGCCAAACCTTAGGATTTGAACCCAGATGTGCGAGAGATTGACGATGCCACCTACCAACTGCGCTACCCTCGGTTATTGTGTTAGTGTGGTCGGTTCCTGTGTTGGTGTGGTTTTGAACCCATAACCTCTTCCAATTCCAACGTTGATGCCTGAAAAACAGAGGTAGTATGATTTATGTATGTGCTGTAGCCAATTCATCATGTACTCAGGAAATCCCTAGTAATTCTAGGAGAAATGAAGCTCCAGTGCTCTACGCATGCATAGTTGCATACCATTCGTTTCTCTTGGTGCGGCGGGGCCCCGTGGACTGGCTGCGCACAGGGCGGGGAACATGGCACGGCGGCGTCCGGATGCGCGGAGTGGGGCGGCAGCGCCGCGTTTTCTTGGCGGTTCCATGCGCCGCGTTGGGGCCGCCGCTTGGCTGCCTATGCATGCCTTATCTGTCTATGCCTCCGGTTGGAGGCTTGGAGCCTGGAAAAAAGAAACGGCCGGTTACCGCTAGTCTTACTGGTGAGACTGGGAAGAAAAATCGGTTGGTCTTTTTTCGGTTTAGCAAATTTAAATTCAAAATTTTGAATTTTAGCTGTTTTTTAAGCAAATTCGGTAACCGGCCGAGTTTTTTTTCCGGTCGGCGACTGGGATTTCCACTGGAATCGGGTTTTGGATCCTTCTTGGAACCAGCGACCCATCCATAATAATTTCCGATTGCCCAACGAAGAATTGTATATATAATTTTTATCATTTCTCGACGGAATTGCAATTCGCATGTAACACGGAAATGCGTCAACAAGTTTCATTAGGTCTGTTTGAACACGAGAATTTGATATTGATAAGAACCTACCATGACACCAGACCGATTCCCCCGGTTCAATTTTTTTAATTTTTTTTTCTCCTTTGATGCAATAAGCTTAATAATGTGAGTTCACCATGTAGGCCTGTGATCTAAAAATAATGTGAGTGCACGAGGGGAGCAAGCAACTGATCTCAAGGAAAAGAAGCTACTGGTAGTCGTACTAGAAGCTTTTGGGGATGTTTTTTCTTTTTTGAAGACGGGGATGCTTTCTTTTAGTAGTAGTAGCACACTGGCTGAGCCGCAAGTTGGGAGATAAAAAGCGTAAAGAAGACCACGCAATCATATCTATTCGCTCCCTTTATACTAATAAGAGTAGTTTATAGCACGATCAAGTACAGAAAATAAAGCATACGATAAGAAATGGTAGTCGCCATTTGCAACTCACACGGCATGGTCAAGGAGAGCATCACGCAACCATGTGTGCGGCGGCCCCACAGGATTGATTATGTCTGCGATAAGCCGATAATCCTCTGATTAGGAAACTGGAGCGTGATCCTCGCTGAAGATTACTCCATTTAATGTGCAGGCTTAGGCTAGTCCCAATGCTCCACCTTGACAAGTTTTTTAAGACTGTCACATAGGCAAAAGTCTGATGTAGCACTGTAATTAAATAAGAGAGAGAGCGGACTGATATCTTATTTAGATACCACTCATACACAGTATCCTAGGTAGAAATACTAGTAAATACTCTATATCAAAGGCCTAGGATACCACACTCTAGGATACCATGCACTGGAAAGGTGATATCTAAATACTTTTCATATAATAAGAAACTGTAGTAAGAAACCACTCATTGGGACCAGTCTTAGAAGGAATGGCAAGTTTTCAGAAAGTTCGTTCTCGCTGATCTGAGCTCTTCTTGGTTACTGGAAAGCTGCAAGCTAAAACATAGTGATCTGAGCTCAAGCAGTGCATGTTCTGGAGCTCTCTCCGAGCCTCTCCTCTCTGTGATGTGCTCTGACTCTTTCTGGGGTGTGATTGATTCTTGCATAGGGATCTGAAAATGAGGATCTTGGAAAGTTTAAACATCGATTCTTGAGTCACTGGGGGGGGGATCGGGGATGTTTTGGATCGATCCAATGGTCCAGGACAAATCCCGTTCGACGGTTGGTATCGGTAACCAGTTGGTTACCGGAAATCCAGAAAAAAAGGCCGTTTTACAGAAACTGAATTTTGAACTGGGGTTTTTGAAAACCGGTAACCGGTCCGGTTATCACCTGAAAACCGGAAAAACCTGCCGAAATTTTGAATTGACAAATTTTTGAATTAGAAAGTGTTTAATGAAGTGCATATTTAGTTCATACAATATGTAATCTAACATATTTAGCTCGTATGAAGTGCAAATCGGCCAAAAACAATAATTCAAGCATATTTAGCTTATACAATACGTAATCTAGCACAAAATAGGCCTAAATCAGTCTAGAAAGCGCATTATGCAGTTAAAAATTCAAATTTAAAATTGAAATTTTCTTACCAGTTACTGTGAGCAGTGGAGGAGTAGCTTGATTAATCAATGGATGGGTTAGTTAAGTAGGGGGGTTAAAGATTAACCATGTTAGTAATATATGCCACTGGGAGGAGGGAAAGGAGGACTTGGATGTCTGCGTGCGCATTTGTTGTTTTGACCTTGATTTGCGTGAGATGATACTGGTTAATTGTGGGTGAGATTAGATAAGCAGATCATCTCATGAAATTAATGCAGGATTCTAGTCGCCTGAGCTCGTAGGAGTAGTAGTAGTATTTGTAGGGAAGAGTTTATGTACGAATGCCTTTATTTATCTGAGAATTGCAAGGTTCAATTCGGGTTCTTGATTTACTCCACTAGTCCGTAGCTGATCTGTGCTGTTACTGACCATCGTTAATGTCATACCGTAACTTCTTGACTTAGTTGCTTAGTTTCTTCATAAGCTGTTGCTCTGAAATATTCAGATACTTCATCATAGACAGCATGGTACTACCACCAGAGCTGAACTGCATTGGCCATACTAACAAGTGTTCACCAAGTCTGTCTATCATGTGGTTACGACTTACAACAAGTGCAGTTAAATTCTTCGTTCAGAGAAAGATGGATCGAACAACGAATTCTGATATTGCGTTCGGATCTGCATTTTCAGTTCCATTGGTTGATACTTGATACTGATCTTGTAGTTTGGCACAGGCAAGATGGTAGGTATATGAACATGGCTCGTTCTTAACTTGTCTGCATAGTCAATTCTAGATCCTATAATACAGTAGTACTGGCTGTAACTAATAACTACAACACATGGCTATGCTCAGTAGTTAGTAATCACTTGCAATGTTGCAATCTGACATAGATGATAGCCAGTTTCTGCTCATAATTTGGGATTCTTCGGTGTGCCATTACTTCGATCCCTCTTTGGACTTTTCAGAACTATTAATTTGAAGATCAATTGATTCGTTATTTCTTGGCTGATAGAATGCCAAACACCTCTAGTTTATTGCTCACGTGAACAGATTGTTTTGTCAATGCTGTGGCAGCTGAAATAGCTGTTCTTTATTTCAGGGAAAATCACCAAATTGGTAAAGAACCTGCATTTTTTGCTTAGTTAGCTTATCAGTGTCTGATGTTTCAAGCATTGACCTATCCAATTCATTATTAGTAGTATTGACATGTACCCTTGTACTACTATATTTCAAATTTGAAATTTCAATTAAAAGAATAAGATGTCAATTAACAACAAAGGAAATATTGTGTGTCCCTTTTGGGATGGTTTTGCTATTGTAGGATTTTAAAGAATAATTGTGTGTCCCTTTTGGGATCCCCACGTCCTTTATTTATAGTGTCAAATATTACAGTCCGACTCCAACACGACTTGGACTCTTACCTAAACTCTGGATTCTTTCCTAATCTCTAATATCTCCAACACTCCCCCTCAAGATGGGCATGAGATAGCAATCATGACCATCTTGTTACATAATGCAATATCATTACTAGAATCTAGTAAAAACTACCATCTATCGACTCCATAACCAATACCACAAAAATAGTTGCTAACCACCAATACTACCAGGGACGTCACCAAATCCATCTCCACCATCTACCAGCTGCCCGACCTCAACCTCATCTTCCTCTACCCTCATACCTCCGCCCACCCCCGGCCTCCACCACTCTACCCACACACCCCCAGTCTCGGCCTCCACCACCTCTACCTCTATCACAGACCATTACGCCTGATTCCAGTCCCAATCCTCCCGAACATCTCTAGCAACACAATCTTCGGCACTCATACCACCACAACCGCACGACACCAATACCATCACCGTCAACTGAGCTACCACCAGCTCCTACTTCATCCTCACTATCGTCGAGCTCATCACCATCATCTAATTCCACCATTAGCACAACCACTAAATCACCACCCGGATAGTCTTCTCCCCCTGTATTCCATACCAAATCCTCAAACCACACCGGATCCTCCACATTGACACCACACCAGATCGAGACCTACACACCACACCAGATCCAATCGCTAGATCAGATCGGATCCACAGCAAAAACACCAAATCCCAAATCACCACACCTTCTTCCTCTCACCTCCCCCTTCATCTCCTCTCCCCTGAACGGATCCTCCACCCCGTCCTCTACCTCCTCCAGACCCGAGAGCAGCCCCGACTCTCCTCTCCCCTTGCTCCACCACCAGCCCGAGCACCTCCTCTCCACCGAAGCTCCTCCATTCTCCTCATCCATATGCTCCTTCTTCCTCCAATCACCTCCTCTCTTCCTCTCACCTCCCTTCGATCCACGCCGCCACTGGCCTCTCCAGCCTCGCATGCCGTTGCCGCCGATCGGCCAACCGCCTCCTTGGCCTCTCCTTGCCGCCATGCCTGGCGCCACTAACGGCCTTGCTGTGTGTCGTCTCCTCCCCACGCGACCGCCCGAACCGGTCTAGGCCGCGGTGTCCCCGCTTTCTACCTCTGCGCGGCGGCCGCGCACTCGCTTCTCCTTTCTCCCTTGCGGTCCGGCGCCACCAACCGCGCGCCGCTACTCCAACACCCGACGCCTACCTCTTGCGCGGCCCAGCGCCGCCACACGCCATACCAGTTGTGCCCTCGCTCGCTTGGGTTCATCTTGCCTGGCCGCGCCTCGGGGGCCGCCGTCGCTGAGCCCTCGCCCGCCCCCTGTTGTCCCACGCAATCCTCTGAGGTCAGCTCTCCTCCTCCACCGGGATCTCCTCCTTTCTTCCCGAGCCCGAGCGCCGCTCCTTCCCCGAGCTCGCACGGTCCAGATTCGGCCGTAGGCCAAGGATCCGGTCGCCTACCAAGGATCAGGTCGCCTCAAGCTGCCTCCACCGCTCGGTGCCGCTGTCAGCCGACCTCCGTCTCCCTCTTCATTCACTGCTGGCCCGAACCACCTCCACCGCACCGAAGCTCCTTCCCCCGAGCACTACCCCCTCAAACGCCAGCACCTCTGAGCCGACCACACCAGATCGTCCAGATCCGGCTATTGGCCGCCGGATCTTGCCACCACCGCCCGGAGCACCACACCGCCTCCTCTCCGTCCTCTTCCTCCGACTGGACCGGCCCGGATCCACCCGCTTGCCGGATCGGCCGTTGAAGCACCTGAATCGTCTGCCACAGCGCGCGTCCGCCGTGGTCCGCACCTTCCGCCGCCGAAGCGTGTGCCAGCCCTGCGATCTCCTTCTCCCTCGGCAATCCCACGCAAGCCGCCGCCTTCCCTCACCTCCTTCGTCGATCTGTCCCAGACTGTTCGCCGCCATCGCGCCTCCTACAAGGCACGGCGGCGGCGGCCCGTGCACGCCCACGAGACGACGATGGTGGCGCCCTATTGCAGTGGTGACGGCGGTGATGGGTGTATCGGCGGCGATGGCGGCAAGAAAGTAGTCGCGAGTTAGGGTTAGGTTTCGGGACAGTGGATTAGGATTGGCTCTGATACCATGTAAGATTTTGAGGAATAATTGTGTGTCCTTTTTGGGATCCCCACATCCTTTATTTATAGTGCCAAATATTACAGTCTGACTCCAACACGACTTGGACTCTTACCTAAACTCTAGACTCTTTTCTAATCTCTAATATCTCCAACAGCTATAAATTGTAACTTCAGGAAAGTAGAGATATTCAGATCCTAAATCAGTACAATAGTACCTGATACCAATATTTTTCCCCGATCTATTTGTTATTCGAAATTGAAATCACAGATACGACTAACTGGTCAATAGAAGAATCTGACCGAGCAGAGCTTGTAGATGCCGCATGTACAGTTGTACCATTTTGTTCAGAAAAGAAACTCGAAACAGGATGGATTAGTACTCCTTTTTACCTCTTCCATCGCTGCACACTTGCCATGGATTCAAGATTAATATCTAGTGATTTTAATATAAGAAGCGCGGGCTTTCCTTGAACTGAACCGATATTGCATCTCACCAAGATTGCTGTTTCGTAAAGCACGCACATCACCTGCAGTTATGGGCTAAGCTACCAACTAATTGTCTCCCAGGAAACTGAGTTTTCTTGTACCAACATTTCTTAATGAAAGAACTGCTTCTTACATGCAAGCAAACGACTCTAATATATAAGGTGGCTGCAGAAGAGTACACTGAAACAATTCAGTAAAAAGTTGAAACGGCAGATTTATGTAGACTTCTAAGTTCTGATCAATTGGGAGGTTGCCTCCTTGTCCAAGAATTTCATCTTGTTAGAACGATGCTTCTCGCTTTGTGACCGTGATTTGCGAGGAAAATATGTATGATCTGGATTAAATATATATGCTCCTCGCCTCCTCCAAAATACGCACGTGTGGTGTTCGTCGAGGAAAATAATTCAGTAAAAGCTGGTAATGCTTCCGTGTTTAATTTGTCGAACGCTTCTTATCGCACGGTAAAACATTGCTAACATGTTGCGAAATGCTTGCATAATGCTTCCAAAAATTCTCCTGCCCTCTTCAACAATAAACTGTAAACATTCAGAAAAATCATATTGTTTAATAGCCATTTGCCAGTGTTTTTTTTTTCATAAAGTTCACACGATGATGGGATAGCTGCAGCTCGCAAGTCCCCATTTTGCAACCTACTCCATGTAACATCAAACTGCAACCTTTTGTTCAGTTCTGAAAAAAGTATTAAAAGTTTGTTATTGGACGGATGCTGCCATTCGTCAACCTGAGAAAGCAACACCTCCCTTAGTTTTATCTGACCACTGCAATTCTGCAAAGAGTTGCGCCTTAATTTGTATCCTGCCATTTTGGAGTACATATACATTGCCTGCATATACATTTCGCAACAGATTCGGACCTAGTTTCTGGGAAGGCAAGCCAAAAGAAGAGAAGGAAAGAAAAGGTCAGGTCTGGGTCTTACCTGGCGTTGGAATCCAGAATGACAGTCTTGCAGCGGATAAAGTCCGCAGCTCGCACGCAGCAGCCTCCCTCTCTGACCACGTTCCCGCCTTAGCTTCTCCTCTCTCCAAAACTATAAATACAAGCCTACACCGCTTTGCACCAACATTGCATTGCATCTCACACGAACGAGTTCCTCAATCTTCAGAACAGCAAGATCCATCACCAAGAAGCGGCAAACGCAGTCGCTGCCTGTACTGTATACGGATGGGCAACTGCGCTGCGTCTCGGGACGCCGTATCGTGGGTCGACGGCGGCGAGTGGGGGTCGCCGTCGCCAGAGCGGGGGGAGGACGGCGACGAGAGGAAGGGCGTCGAGGTGAAGATCAGGATCACCAGGAGGCAGCTGCGGGAGTTGCTGGAGAAGGCGGCCGGCGGCGACAAGGAGCTGCCGGTGGAGACGGTGCTGGCGGATATCATGAACGCAGGCGAGGTGGTTGGTCGCCACCACCAGCACGGGGAGGCGCACTGGAAGCCCGCGCTTCAAAGCATCCCGGAGGCCGACGAGTCGTGACATTACATGGTGTAGACTGTAGAGACGATTGTGTTGTTTCCTTTTTTTTTTAACTTTCGAATAATATGTTATTTTGTCTGTCGAAGGAAATATCATTTATATTGATTGTCTGATTGGCAATGTGACTTATTTGTGAAACTCTCTATTTATGTTTAGGAAAAAGTTCATTTTACACGCCCAAACTCTTAAACTACAAAACTGAACACGTGTCAACCTTTAATTCTTAAAACCGTTCAGTTTACCCCTTCAATCCAAACCGCGGTGTGGTTTTTCTGACATGACCCAATCCAAAATAGTTTGACTAACATTGATGCCACGTGGATGCCACATTTCATTCTTTCATTTCCATCCCCATTTCTTTCCCCAAATTGTTGCCTCTCTCCTTCGACCACTGCATGCGCACATTGTCCTACCGCTACGCCTTCTACTTGAGTCGCCTACCTCTACACCTTCTGCAACCGCCGCTTCCGCCTTCTGCTTGAGCCGCCTTCGCCTCCGCCTCCATTCTCTACTCCCGACGATCTGTTGTCTCCGTCATCTCCCCAAGACAACCACATCACAAGGTGCGTCTCGTCGTGCTGGAGCTAACCCCCACCTCCTTCGACCTTCTCGTCCACAGTGGACCACCACCACTGAGCGCCACCGAGCCGCCATGGTCGTCGCCGTCGGCAGCTCTCTCGGTGCCGCCCTCGTTTCTCTCGACCACCAAAATGGAATATCCACCCGTAGGAACATGCAATGTGCACGTTAAGTTCGCCTCCAACCCGCTAGAACCTTGCCCATCTTCTCCGCGGCCCGCAGCCTTGTCGCCGCGTCGTTCCAGCCACTTGGAGGAGCAAGACGACTTCGGGAGTGGGAAAGCGATGGGAGGGAGGGAGTCCTCCAGATAACGGTGGAGGAGGTAGCATGGCTGGCAGTCGGGGAAGGCAGTAGGCCAAGGCTGAGGCAGAGGGGGGAGGCGGCAGGTGGAGGTAGAGGAGGAGGCGACAGGCGGAAGCGGAGGGGGAGGCGGTAGGCTGAGGTGAGCGACGTTAGGCTGTAACATCCCAATTCTCGGCCCTTTTTGAAAATTTCAAAATAAAAATCACCATTTGATTTTCCCTGAATTGTTAAAGCTTAATTTGAAATTTCATAAATTAAAACAATTTAAATGAGTAAATCAAACTCCAATTAAATAAAAATATACATTTGATTTTATGGTTTTATCTTGGATTTCCCTTTTCCGAGACCTTGTTGTAATTTCCTTTGAGTTTCTTTTATTTCTTTTCGGTTTTCCCAAATTTCAGAATATTTTTGAAGCTTTCAAAATTAAAAATAACCATTTGATTTATTGAATTGCCAAAGCTTAACTTGAAATTTCAGAAAATAAAAGCAATTTAATGTGAATAAATCAAACTTCAATTAATTCAAAATTTGGTTTACTTGAGTTTTCTAGGGTTTTCTTGGATTTAAAGTCAAAATGAAATTTTAATTAATTTCTGGAATTTTCTGGAGTTTATAAAGGTATTTCCTATTTTCCAAAAATCAAAATTAAATTATGTGCAAAATTAAATGCCAACTTTAAGTTGGGAATAATTTTATTAAGTTCAAAACAAGTTAGGGAATTTCTATGAATTTTTCCTAAATTTTCGAACTCCATTTGCTATTTTCTAAAAGCCTTTTGATTTGTTGTATTTCTTGTAATTCAAAAATGGATTTAAAATCCATTTTCGCTTTTCGGGCCAAATCTCCCTCGGCCCGATTCCCTTTTTCCACTCGCTCGGCCCAATCCCCGGCCCAGTCCCCACGCTAGCCAGCCCTCCTCCTCCTCTCTCTCTCGTCGACAGCGACCCCACTTTATAGAGCCTCCTTTCACTACACCATGGCATAGTATTAAGGGCAATATACTGCCGACGAAAAATTGGATTAGTGACAAAACATCTGCCGACAATATCCAAGAGATTAAGAGTCCTATTATCTATCGGAAATAATTATTATCTATAACAACTTATCTGCCGGGGATAATAGAAATTTGCCTACAATCCATCTGCCCTCAAAAAAGTCCACCAGGTCAACGTATCTGCCGGGGATAATAGAACCCTTCGGCGCGTAGCTGAAAAAAATTGACGACTGAGGAACGAAGACCTTCCCGACCGCCCTTATCTCCAAATTCCCTAATTCCTTCCGACCACCCACCTTCCACCTCCCTAGCCGCCCTACCTCTCCCAGTGCCTCCTCCTTTCCCCAACCACCCACCTTCCCTAGCGCCGCCCCACCTCCTTGGCCGTTCCTCGTCCCAGCGCCGCCCCTCCTCCCCCCGTTGCCCTCCTCCCTGGTCGTCCTTCCTCTCTGCGCCGCCCCTCCTCTCCCCGTCACCATGGCCACCGCCACGGTAGTCTGCCAGTAGTTCACTTTGTGTCCCCATGCGGCAGAAGCCCGACCACGCCCGAAGCGTGGGTGTCGCGGATCTGCAGCGTGGTGGGGCGGTGGCGTCTGACCTCTGACCAGACAAAGGGCCACCCAAAGACGACATCATCGACATGCTCGTCACGGAAGCCCGCGCCCATACTGGGGAACATCACCACTATAAAGCTCCCCGATGAGGGGTACGTCTAGGAGGAGGGACCCAACAGCTTCTAGCCCTCCGACCCCGTCCTCACAATGGCTGTACGCTTCTTGGTCGCTTCCCCCCTTGTCTTCTTCCACTTCTTGTGTTCTTGGAGACGTATGCATATAGACACGAATGTACGTGCAGGTGGACAGTGGGCTCAAGGATGACCTAGTGTTCGGAGATCTGAACGCGCCGCGGTTCGTGCTATGGGAGGGGAAGCTAAGGCAGTCTTGTCCAAGCCCGTGACCGCCCTTCTTCGACCTCATGAGCATCCTCGGAAGCTCGGGGGCGGCCTTGCACCTTCGGATTCGCCCGCCTCCTCCGGTTTGTGCTCTCCCATCTGCATTCTTTGATTCTTTTGTGAATTTCGATTGTTCATTGTGTTCAACAATTGGGTTGGCGTTTCGCCAAGGTTTTAGGGCGTGAGGAGTCGGTGGAGGACTTTGTCTTTGCAACCTCGGTGCAGAGGTCTTTGGCGCCTCATTGAACCTTTCGCTTTCGGTGTTTATTGTAGTGTGCAATGGCTTTTTGTTCCAGCCTTCTGCTTGTAGTGATTTTAATAAAAGGAATAAGTCCATTTTACCTCTCTGAACTATGGACTGAGTCCAAAAAACACCCCGAGCTACAAAATCGTTCACTTTACACCCCCCAATTGTCAAAACCCGATCAAATTACACCCTTGCCCTAAACCACCCCGATTTTGGATGACGTGGCATCCACGTGTACATGTTCTGCTGATGTGGCGGACTCATGACGTGGAACCTTTCTCCTCCAACCGAAATCCCTTATCCCCTTCTTGATTCTTCTTCCTCCAACCATTCCTTACCTCACCTCAGCTCTCCCTCTCCCATCCTTGGTGCCGCCTTTCCTCCCTCTCGTGGGTCTTTGCGCCCGGCCGGCCATGCCGCCGCTCAGTACCCCAGTCGCTCGGCTCTTCCTCTCCGGCCTCTGGTGCCCCTCGCCCTCAGCCCAGTTGCCGCCGTCGCCCCGATGGCTCCTGGCGCTGCCGCCTCCTCCGGCCTTACTTCACCTCACCTCTCCCTCTCCCATCCTTGGCACTCATTTCTTGGCTTGACCCCATGGCGCCATTTGCGCCCGCGCTCGCATGTCGGGAGCTCAGTGCGGTGGCCGTGGAAGGAGCTGAAGGCCGGGAGCAAGGGTGTCGAGCTCGTGCGGTGGTGGCAGATCCAGGGCGGCGGCTCGGTGAGGTGGCAGCATCCCGAGAGCAGTGCATAGCAGGGGAGCTTAGTGCGACAACCCAGGGTGGTGCTCGCAGCTCAGGGCGGTGCTCGGAGCTCAAGGCGAACAACGGCGGTGAGCCGCGCACGGAGTAAAGAGGGAGCCCGAGGGAGGAGTAGGGGGCCTGGATTCGGCGCTCGACGACGGATCCGGTAGCAGGGGCGACGGTCGGTGACGGATCCGGGAACAAGGGCGGCGCTCGGTGGCGGATTCGGGATCTGGAGCTCGTCGGCGGATCCGGGAGCTCGAGGGAGGAGGTGTGGGCGTCGCCGGGAGGAGACGTAGCTACGTGGGCGCCTGGCGTGACCGTGCAGACAGTGGGAGGAGGCGCCACGACAATGCGCATGTGGGGCCGGGCCAAGGCGGTGCAGGCGACGACGGGCTAGCGGCAGGGAGCCAGCGGCGGCGACAGGGTGGCGCCATGAGGGGAGGTCGGCCGGAGGGAGGAGGAGGCAGTGGGAGCAAGCTCCATTGAAAAGCAACGGGGAGAGAAGAAGAACAACGAGGAAGACACATTCTCTCTCTCTCATTTGTGCCTGACCAGTGGGCCTAAGTTAATCAGTGATGCCACGTAGGCGACAAACCGGGTGGTTTTGGCTCGAGGGGGTTGGGTGATCTGGTATTGACAATTTGAGGGTGTAAACCAAACGGTATTAGAGTTCAGAGGGTTTTTTGGACTCTCGCCAAAGTTCAGGGGTGTAATATGGACTTATTCCTTAATAAAAATGTAACGATTTCAATGCTAATTTTAGGTGTGTATGCTGGTGATCCTTCAAAGCTCAGTATGAAGGCTGCATTTGGGAAGGTTTGGAGGCTGGGGGAGACTGGAGGTAGTATTATTGGTGGAACCATCAAAAAAATTCAGGAGAGGGGGAACAATCCCAAACCACCGAGAGATCTGTAAGTGAACAATGTACTTTTTTTTTCGTTGCATCAATTAGCTGCTCCATTATACTAATCTATTTTCACCTCTTTTAGCCGCCTTCCGAAGCCAAAGGGGCTGACGGTTGCATCTTTCAGGAATGGTCTTGCCATGCTCCTGAATGCTATTACATCCAGGTTTGTTCTCATTGCCTTGTATATTTACCTAATTATTCAACTACAGATATGAGGTGTCATAGAGTGTAGATTGTTCAGATGGATGGACAACTATCTAGGTAAAAATTACTGTTGTTGTTTGTGGAATTCATTCACATACCATTGCATTATCATCCGAAGCATATGGATGGATGGCTCAATCACTTATTCAACCATTCTCACAATGTTGATACTAATTCCACCTACAATATAGGCAGATGACTCCTAGTCATCAATAGACATTCCACAAGGACAGTTTATAGAGCATGTTAATATGTGAATTCCTTATACATAGACCTGATGTAACACCCTGGCTATTCGGAAGCCAAGATGCCACCTAAATAATCTAACATACAGCCATAATGCGGAAGAATTTGAACACTATCTCATCTAATGACATAAATATATCAATATTCACTAGAACCATGGCATGAATATAGTCGAATCCAAGCAATTATATCGAAGGAATGATCAAAGATCACAAGTAATACTTAATCAACCATAACATAGTACTAGGTATCATTCACCATCTAAATTTATTTATTACAGTTCATCAATAACGAATGAAAAATAGAACTAAATCGTAATCTTGGACTTGATTAAGGTGAAGTGAATGAGTAGTGCGTGTCTACTCCCTCCCAATAGAGCCAACATCAATGATCATCTAAAAAAACAAACAATGCAAGAATGAGTGCGAGACTCGGCAAGTCTGAAAATAAATGGGACATACAACAAACATGATCATGACAACATCATTGAAAAATATGAATAAATCACAGAACGAATATTTGAATGAATGGAATGAATGAAATGAAGGGACTACACACATGCATATACCCGTATAGCTGGTGACACACCCGTCGGTGTTCACCTAAGCCCGCATTTAACAAAATGCGGGGACCCAAGTCCCGTATGAAGAACGCGTTTCATCTGGTGTCCCAAACCGCCCATATTGGAATGGTGGGTCTTACGTGCCCATCTTTGGAATTGATGGGTCTTTACATCCCACTCCGTGGGTGAATCATGAACCATGAATGAATGAATATATATGAATTTGTAAGAAGAAAACTCAAGAAGCATGATTCACATACAAGAAACGAAGTAGAAGTCAACAAAAACTACTCACATACCATAGTACTCAGTCATGGCATGAGCTTAAAACATTATGAACAATCGACAGCAGTACATCACACAATGTACTTGCCCATATTGGAATAATGGGACTTCACTACCCACTCCCATGGGTGAACAGGAGCGAAGGAACGAATGAATGTAAGGAACATAGTCTTATTATTGAAGAATCATGGTATATCAACTATGAAGGAAAACCAAGAATACCGAAATTACCCATTTCATATTCATCAATCAAGTGGAACAAACAACAAACAAGACAAATCAATTGTACTTGCCTCAACCGTGATTCGGAAGTCAACGATAGAAAGCTCTTGCCCCGGGGTTCACCACCACCTGGCAGCCGTAAAATAATATACTAAGTACACCAACGAAAAGTGTACAACAATGCAATGAAACAGAAAGAGAACAAGCGTCCCTAATCGCAATCCCAACAATTAATCAAAACTCTCTCAAATTCTCAAATCTGTCCAAACGAACAGCTGTTAAGGAAAAATTCTTAACTTTTGAGTCAAAACTCCAAAAGCCATGAATCTAATTTTCCTAGAACCTACACAAGCCTAGCTACAACTTCTCAGGTGACCAAAAGATCAAACTAGTTCATCTAAGTCTTTGTTTTTAATCCCGAAGACCGATCTGCCATCTCCAGTACTACTAACTTGCGAATTTCATAACTTTTGTTTGGCTCAACCAAACACATTGTTCTAATACTCTATGGAAACTACAGGAAACCAACTATCTTAATAAAATTATCTCAAATATTTCTATTGTGCAACAAATGTTGTAAATAGTCAAGTAAAACTCTTCTGTCCACAACAGAGAGGCAGATTACAGCCTGAGATTCTAAAATTCATAACTTTTGATCTAGAAATACAAAAATTATGAAATTTAACTTTCTGGAATAACAATGAAAATACCTACAACTCTCAAGGAGACCAACTGATCCAATTTGGTCTTCTACCATATCAAATTTACAGATCTATGTTCGCTGCACAAGTCCTGAGACTGATTTAGCACTCTGTCTTGCGAAATTCATAACTAATTAACCGTTTATCCAAAAATTATGAATTAGAACTTTATGGAAATATAACAAAAATTCCCATCTATCTCCAGGAGACACTAATCCCTGAATATGCTCGGATCTAACCCAAAACCGCGCGTCAATAGGAAGACAGATTCAATCGATCTACTACAGAAATCTCAGAACATCTAATGAATACGAATCGCATACGAATTATCTACCAAAACTAATTGGGATCACGAATTTACCCACAAGAACGACGCGAGATGCCGCTGAAACCTGAAGCCCTCGCGAAGATCACCCCACCTTCTTCTTCTTCCTCTCTCTCTTCTTCCCTCTCCTTCCTCTTCCTTATGGCGGCAACAATGGAGAAGCACCGAGAGGAGGGCATGCTACTGATAGCGCCCGTGCTGCAGTGGCGGTGGCGCTACAGTTCCTATGCTACAGTGCTTGGGTGCTAGGGTTTAGTCCCCCCCCCACATGGGCCCAAAGAGCTATGGGCCAAAGGCCCGAGTTCTAAAACTCCTCCAAAATTCTGAATTTTCCCTTTCTAATTATATTTAATTCTAATACTAGTCACTTATATGTTTTATATTTGAATGGGATATTACACCTGATCATTATCCAGTAAATATTTTGATGCTAGGTGTCACTTAAGTACTTAACCATGCGCTGTTCTGCATTTCCTCTATTTTCAAGTTGGGTAATAAAGTCAAACTGTCATTGAAACTCACAAGCATTACAAAGTCGGACAACCAGGGATATGTATTAGTGTATGAATAGAAGTTGCTGGAGGTTAGTGGAAAGTCTGTTGCTGCTTTCTATTTTAACTTTTCAGAGTATTTCTTGATGTTTCATTGTCTATATTTGCTACATGTACACCAGATGCATAATTTGGAATTGTATGTTCAGAGTGCTGTTGGATTCATGATTTCTTTCATATGATCATTTTAAACGAGATACCAAAGTAAGCTATTCTACCCCCTTCGGCATTTTGAATGTGGTTGTGCAAAAAACCAAGTATTTATTTGAAAATGTATTTCTTTTGTACAGTTTGCTGCACTTTGAATGGTTCTACTATTCTATTCTATGCATATCTTGTGCTGGACAGTAGAATGTTCTAACACTTGCTGTGTAAGTATGCCTTTTTTTCCCTATGTCAAAGTTGACCATTAACTTTCAGTTTATAACTTATAGCAACCAGCATCCCATGGACTATTTGATTAAAATATGTGCATGGTAGTTTTTTAATATTGCATATTCTATGTACCTGTAGACAATGAGTTCCACAAATGGTGAGCCAATAGAAGCAGAAACCGAACGTCCAAACCTGCGTTGTTAGGTATATACAAATTTATTTATTCATTCACCCTTCTTGATTTATATAGATGGCACTGCACATGGTAATCACAATGGCTGAGGACTGAGGTTGTTAGGAGTTTAGGAGATGTACTCGTTGTTTTGTTGCAAGTCTAGACTAGTTGAGGGAACCTGTCCTAACAAATGCCATTTGAATATATTAATAATGGTAATGAAGAGGAGTTGATGTCCGCGTTATAAGTTTTGGTGATCTTTGGGCACTATAGTTTTACATGATTATGGCAATATATGGTAGGTTGTGTTTAATACCTGTTATCTTGTTTACTATCTTGATTAGCATAGGAAGCAATTCTTGAGTGAATTGTCCCTTTCCTTAGTGCTCACCTAGACTTTTTTGCTAATGTTTTGTGGGATTTGGCTTCACAACTTAATGGATAATACACTATTTAAGCCTTCTTGCAGTATCAGACTATTAATACATCAACATGCCATGACAATAAAGTGATAAACGAGTGGGTGCTCATATAAGTTACTTAAGAACTGTAGAGTGGCTGGCATCAACTTCTTCCCCTTGGGGGGATGCCATCAATAGAAGAAACCATCAAGCTCTGTTTTTTTTTACTATGGTTGCTACGTTTGGACTTGGAATCACGCATTCTCTATTTTCATGACATTTATGTGTAGGGTGTTTTGTTGCTGCTGCTGCTGCTTTTTTGTTGTTGAGGATGATTGTTTGTTTAGTTATGTGGTTAAGTATGCATCATATGCCTGTAAAAGTGAAATCACTAAACTTTTGGAATGACTCTTACCTTGAATAGCTCTGTATACATCATTTGTTTAGTCTTTGGGAAAAAAATTATCTTTGTCGAAAATCCTAATTTAAATCTTTTGTTGCGACCACCAACTTTGTTTAAGATGCTTCTCAAGTACCGCCCTAGGACAAGGTGCCAAGAAGGAGAGGCTTTTGAAAAGGGCCCAGCCGAGGTGAAGGGCAAACCGTTGAGGCAAAGGAACCAATTGTTGTGAAGTATGGCCTTAACCATGTGACTTACCTCATTGAGCGGTACTAAACACTTTTTCACTTTGTTTCACCCAATTAGTCATTAAACAAGAGTTAGCTTTCAAGGCAACAAGCAACAATGTTACGATAATTGAATGTTTTCTCAGAGAGCAAGGCCCGGTGGTTGTCATCACCCATGATGTTGATCCAATTGAGTTTGGTTGTGTGGCTTCCACTGCAGAAGATGGAGGTCCTTCTTGCATTGTGAAAGGAAAAGCTCGCCTAGGATCGGTATATTTCCTGATGGCCCCTTGTTTTACTTGTTGAATTTATAAAGGCTAGTAGGATCGGTATATTCTTTCATGGTGGGGGGCACACATATTGAAAGAAAAATAAAGTATTTGGCTGCCAAGAATCCTTCCATTGTTTTTTCTCTTTTAGAACTAAAATCTTAGTAAACTATACTAGCTAGGTTGCTAGATTGTGTACTATGGCTAGCTAGGTGTCTAGCTTCTCTATGGTTACATGGATAATTCCTTTCTTCTTCTTTTAGAGGCAAATTAATTCTTAGATACTTTATCTCTAACAAAAAGAAATGCCATCCGCTGCAGGCTAAAACAAAAACAAGTGTCTGTTCATTGTCCTCAACACATGAATCAGGGTAACTCAAAGCCAAATTTTTTTTTTGTTCATTGTCCTAAAAAAAACCATTGGTTATTCATCTTAACATGGAATAAATTACCTTAGGCCTTAGATACTCATGAACCTAGAATGTGGCAACTAGACCAGAATCCATATTAACATCCCAAAGCTGTAACAACAAATAAAAATGGTAATAATGGAAAAGCACCCAAAACAGAAATATTTGCAATGCTATTGTTAATGCAAACAAATAACGCTTACATGACTACATGAAATAGTACAAATGCTTTTATTCTCACACCTATACCTATACGAAGTAAAATGTCATCTAGTCAGCACAGCTAATAGTTTGTAGAATTGGAAGTTATACCAGTGAGATCCTCCATGTTTGTAGGTTTAACACCAATAATATTAAAACTTTGATTGCTTATTTCCAAATTCCAAAGATTTATCCACAAATCATCTGCTGATATGAAAGTCTCACCATCACTGTGGAGAAAAGAACAGGAAACAATATGAGTTTGTGAGACTTTCACTGCCCTAATTTGAGTAGAACTAGTTGAAGCGCATTAAGGCATATGTGACATTGCTGAGATTATCAACCACAGAGAGCCTAAAGTATATTCAAAATTTTATTTCGGTACTTCAGAGGACAAACCATTTTGACATATTTTGGGATGGAGATTTAGCATTACATGCAGTAGCTAGGAAGTTAGGTGGCTTGGTTGGTTATAGATATATTAAATGCATAGTTATCATGTGTAAGGTGAAAGCAAATAAGCTTCTTTTCTTTAGAAAGCACTCAATTTAGAACTAAAATAGCCATGCTCACATTCAATAGCTATGCAGTTTAAACATTAGCTATGATATAACTAACTGTAAAACAACGAGTAATGTAACCTGTTATTTGAAATGGAGTTTATATGCAAGTCATGTGCATGAGTATAGACTCTTCGGCAACTTGCAGCAAGACTTGTTTCTTGGCTTGTAACCTGTTGTACAGTAAAGATTGGGTAGATGCAACAAAATGTGAGTGATTGATGCTTTGCAAAAGATGTTCACCAACTTAATTAGCAAGTATATAATTAATTAATCCTTGAAATAGTGTGTATTTGGTAGCATGCATGGATCTCAATGCAAAATGCACATTTTGCATATGCTACCTGAGAGGCTGGCACTTCTTATTGCTTTCTGGTTAAAAATAACACAGATGAAAGAGCACATATATTACATTGAATTCCACTTTACTAATATATGGTTTCTGGTTATTGACTTCTTCAATTTCTTTTCAGGTACAAAACATAAGGGCTGTTGAAGTAAGTGTTTGCTGATGGAGTGATCGTCCTTATTTTACAAATGGCGATAGTATGATGATTTGATTGTTGACTTCTTTTGCGTAGATGTTTTGTACATACCAAGGATAGACTAGTTGGTAGAAGGGGCTGGAGAATTTACATGTGCCAAGGATATACTAGTATTATCGACTTTTTTTGTGTGGATGTTTTGTACATGCCAAGGAGACCGTGGCTATATTAGAATGCTCAGAATTCTGAAATTGCATGTGTATGGTGTACTGCACATGTACTGTTGTGCTTATCAGAAATTTCATATTTCAGGTTTATGTATTTTGCATCATCTGAATTTCATCTATGTGTTGCAGCTATATTTGATTGTTGATATGACATTTTCTAAGTGATACGATTGAGAAAATTGTATGTTTTCTAAATTCTGATTGAATGGTGCAAACTATTGGAAAAATATTAAATTCACTATTCTAGGTGGTATAATTAATTTTGTTAGTATTTTACATGTACATTCCTATGTGTCTAATCTGCCGGGAATCATCCCAATGAGGGCAGTTAACTACCGAGGAAAAGAGACAATCGAGTCCAAGTGAAATAGACTGGCTCCACAAATTAAGCCTACACCTCGAATCCACTCAGGGTTGCTTTTCCTCCACTTCGGAGATGGCGAGCATCAAGCCACTCACAACCGTCCGGGTCTTCTCATAGCCTTCTTTGAGAAGATCACCTGCGAAACTCCTCCAAGCCGTCTACGTGTCGACAAATACTAAGAGTAACAAGTTGGAGACGCTCACTTGAACGAATCAAGTGTCTAAGCTCAATGGATACTCAATCCAACACCTAATGCAACACATGCACTAGGATTTTGCCCTCTAAGTGCAACACATGCACAAAGAGAAAGAGAAGGTTTGCTCTTAGCTCAAGAGAGACGAAAATAACACCAGCACTCTCCCACAACCGGCCACAAGGGGTATTTATACACCTACACAAGAAAACTAGCCGTTAGGGAAGAATCTATAGAAAAACAAGGAAACCTGGTCCGACCTCCAACAAAAGGTTGATTAGTCCGTCCTTGCTCCAACGGCTATAATGACTAGCCATTAGACCCTCAACTGGGCTGACCGCCCACACAATGGCTGGTCAGACCGCTTGTAATATCTCAAAGTTCTGTTATCAAAAATGAAATTAATAAAGTTATTATTTTATTGGTTTTTCTAAAATTTAAAAGAGTTTTATTGTTGTTTCCTAGATTTTAAAGTCAAAAAGAAAATTTAATTAATTTCCTTGGATTTTAAAAGGTTTTTTCCTATTTTCTAGAAATTAAAAATAATTTATGTGTAAAAATAAAACCAAATATAAATGTTAATTAATTTTATTAAGTTCAAAATAATTAAGAGAATTTATTTGAATTTTTCCAGAATTTTGAATTCTATTTGGTATTTTATAAAAGCTTATTTGAATTCTTGCTTTTTCTAAAAATTAGAAATCATTTAAAATTCTCCAAATCCTCTTCGGGTCGAAACCCATTTTCCCGGTCCGTTTCCTCTTCTTTTCGGTCCGGCCCCTTCCTATTTTTCTTTCCCTTTCTTTACTGCTTTCGTCAAGACTTAGGCCCATGCGCCCAGATTCTCCAGTCGCCGACCGCCTTGCCTCTCCCTCTCTTCTCTCACTGCCAATGATGCCCGCGTGTCGTGGTCATCTTCTTCCTCCCTTTCTTCAAACTCCAGCCGCCACCATTGCCACCCGTGAAGCTCTTCAAAGCCGCCCGTTTCTCTCGTTTTTCTAGCGCATTCAAGGAAAATAATGCGCCCACTCACCACCGCCTTCATTCTAGCCGTTACTCCCTCCTTTACTCGCCTTAACGCCACACTAGCGTCGTCGCCCACGCTGGCGAGAAACCACCGCGCACGATCTCCGTCCTCTAGCCTCCCCTTGCCCTATAAAAGGGAGCACGAGGTGCACATTCTCTCACACGCCCTTTCCCCCTCGAGCTCCGCCCCTCTCTCCTTCTCTCCCCGCCACAATCGAGCTTCTTCGCCACTAGCCACCGAGCGCCTCTGCCGCTGTTCATGGATCTCCGCCGCCTTCGTCTACACCTTTGATATTGTGGCTTCGCGTTCTACGTCGTGCTCTCTCCATCTTTGCTGGAGCATCGCCGGAGCCATAGTTATAAAACCCGGACCGGTCATCGATCTGGTCGAGGTCTTGGATCACTGACCCGATGGTCAGACTGGCAGGTCAACGGTAGATCCACATGTTTTAAAATTATACATGCACACACACACCACAAAAAATGGGGAAAAATCAATGATACAAAAAAAACAATGATAATTAAATAATCTGAATTCTAAACAACAAATGGAGTCAGTCAAAGAGGGACATCATAGACTCACACAATAACAAGATTAGTCAAACATTTGATGTTCTAGTCTATTTTTTCTTCTTTGAATGAATATGTTTTAATATGCTTAAATTCCTCTCACATCTAGATGCACTACATGCTTGGCTTAATACATGAATTGTCAACTTACATCTTACTATATATGTATTAGATCTAACTATATATTACTCTGATTAGAAACTAGAATGGTAAAAATCTAATGCTTACATCTTAACAAAGACTAGAGAGTAGAGAACCAAATCAAGCAAGTAGGAAAATACATCATATCTTGCTGATGGAGGCAAAGCTAAGCAAAGAACGGAGCTGTCGACCGAAGTGACAGAATGAGAAAGGTGTGAAATATTTATGTGTAGCCACCAATTTCAAAAGGGGATTCATACTAAAACCTAGAAGCAACTAAAGTATGAACATGCCCTTCAGCCTTGTCTTGAAGAACTCTTTCATTTGAGGGGTTTCTTGAAAATTGGCCTCATGAGCAAAACCCGGTTGGGTCGACCAGGTCGATGAAAACCCGGCCGGGTCGACTGGGTTTTTCTGGGTCAATTGTATCTCTAGTCTTGTGAGTGTGCTTGGCCCGGCAAAGCTTCTTGGTTCGAGTTTTTTCGGTTCAACCGTTGGTACGGTTCGGGTTTTATAACTATGTCCAGAGCGCCTTTGCCACCGCGAGCCCGACCGCGCCGCCGCCTTCGTCCTTGTCGCCAGCCACCACGTCACTTCCAAGCAACGACACTGTGCGCATAACTCTCCCCGTCTCTTCCTCTCTCCGTTGCTACCCATTGTCCCCATCAGCACCGCATGGCTGCATGTGTGGCCGCTTGCATGGCAAGCCACACTATTCCATGCACCTGGTCCACCTGTCAGAGACACGAATCTATTTCCTTTAGAAAAATAATTCATTCAAAAATCAAATTCACTCGTTGATGTCATGCTGACGCAATAAGTGTATTTTCCTTTTGAAAAATAATTCCAAAAAATCAGAAAATCCCATTTCTACCATTTCATGTGAAATTGAATCTTCCGAGGACTCGTTCCCTTTCGTTCGAGCTCCGATTCTAGTTATTCAAATTTATAAATTCATCTAAAATCCTAATATGGATAAATATAATATAATTATTTAATTTGGAGTTTAGTTGAATTTAATTTTAGTTTTATTAGAATTTGACTTGTTTTCACGTATAGATTTCGACGACTCCAGAGAGCCAGATTTCTGCGCTGTTTCAGAACAATAATTAATTGAGCAATGCAAGTTCCATCTGTTGATCATATTTGAATCCCAGTAATTTAAATTCTATTTTAAATTATTATTGCATGCTTATTTATATTCAATTCAATTTAAATTTATATTTTAAAATTATAGTTATTCCTAATACCATTGTATGACCAGTTTTGACATTGAATCAAACATACTTGTCACCTTAGATGAAACCTAGTTGATGCAATAAGTATGAACTAGAAACTTTGAGGAAAATATACACATAGTCATGCTTAGACAAAAATGTTCAATTTGGGAATTTTAGTTTTAAAAAATGAGTCTATGGCATTGGTATGCCATGAAAATTTTGCAAATGATTTTGAAAAGAAAAATAAAATAAAAATTGGTTTAGACTTGGGTAAAATTGATGTTAGGCTGGTGATGCACGGGATTGATTCATTTCATTGATCGAGGCCAGACTTTATTGGAAGTCGTCCAAGTTAGTTAAGAACCGGTCTACGAGCTGCGGCTTGTAAAGCCCCTCTGTACTACCACAAGTCTGGTATGGGACATACCTGACTAAATAATTTGCAACATTCCTCTACTAGTTGTGCCATTTGGATGTGTAGGTGTCGGGTAGACATAAATTCCCACTTGGCGCAAGAGAGAGACTTCCGGTGGGCTGGTGGCCCAATAGAGGTGAAACCTTAGCGGGCATAACTGCTTTGGGATGGAGCATTGTAAAGGCCTTGTGATAATCACTTAGTTGCACATCTACGAAAGTGTGTCAAACAGACATTATAAGTTGATTATCTCTTATAGGTAAAGTTGTATAACCTCTGCAGAGTGTAAAATTATTCGAATAGACGTGTCTGCGGTCATGGACATGCCGAACAAAGTTTGACACAAATGATATTGGATAGTTTATCCAATTGGGAAATTGGGCAGTTAGCCATGTGATAGGAAGGTATCATTCACCAGAAATGTATGGAGGTTATGCTACTATAAACTTGAGAATTTAGAAATCAAAAAATGGATTTTAGATATAGAATAACTGCTTTGGAACTAAGTACAAATATTTAAAATAAAAACATCGCTTTATGCAAGTTCAGCCATATAAGCCTTCCTATGATATATCCCTGCATACATTATAATATGTTATTGGGTGCAACATGCAGAGTGCATTTTTGTACTCACCATTACTTAATAAAATGTTGTTTAGAGGAGGACTTCGCAGTTGCTGAGGATCTCGATGACTAGGCCGCTACCCTAGTCGATTGCCTGTGGCAGATTTGCTGGGCTCTACTACTTCTTCTTCGTCTTCCGTTGTGTTCTTTATTGTTGGTTTGTAAGCCATTCTTATAATAAGCTCTGATAATTATTAATAAAATTGTGCGAGATGTGGATGTTACCATATTTGTTTACGGTGTACACTAGCTATTGTTCCAGGGATTAGTGTAGAATACACAGCGAATCTGGTGGTGTTACTCCCGGGTTTGATACCGCCCCACAGAGGAGCCAAACCAGGAGGAGAATCACCCCTCTATGGAAAAAACTAACTGGGGAGAATGGCCATGGGGCCGGTCAGACCGGCCAACACATGGCGGTCAAACCGTCAGGAGGGTTGGACCGTCACTCAGCTCGGTCAAACCCCTCAAGGGCCGGTCAGACCGCCCAAAGGGCTGTAGTCAAACCACCAGTTGACTTAGAAAAATAGATTTTGCATTTCACTTCAACTCAATTTGCAAAACACATTTGTTAATTGATGTGCGATGCAAACAAGGGATGAAAGCAAGATTCTCAACAACTTGCAAAACACATTTGCTGACTTTTAGAACCATGTTAAAAGGATTTGGTACATGGACCCAAACCGTTTGCAAAACACATTCGCAAACTAAATTCACATGCCACAAAGATTGTGCATAAGCCTTAACTATTTGCAAATCACATTCGGAAATACCGACAACATGCTACAGAGAGCTAGAGCAAGCACAAAGAGCTATCAACATATGACACACTCAAGCTACTAGTCAAGACCCCTTATAATAGTACGGCAACCTACACTAGCAATTCTATCTCCATGCCAAACACCGAGACCGGTAAAATAACTAAGAAACAAATCATTAGCCTACGTTAGATATACCTTTGCCATGTGCATTCTGTTGGGCCTCTAGGATAATGATCCACATCTTTTCTCCAAGACTAGGTTCTTGACTTTAACATCAACACATGATGCCACACACTTGATTTGATGACCTTGAACACATTGAGCCATCAATTGTCTTTATCATCATGTGACTTAACCTATTTCATCAACTCATGAAAATATTAGTCCACATGAAGATTATCATTAATTATCAAAATACTCCATTAATACATATTGGCGGGTGTAGATTCTTCAGGAGGCGGAGGCGGATGGGGAGACGATAGGCCGAGGTGGTGGCGGAGGTAGAGGGGGAGACGGTAGGCCAAGGTGGGCGGTAGTAGGCCGAGGCAGAGACGGGAGGCCGAGGTAGGAAGAAGAAAAGGAGAATGAGAAGATAGGAGTCGAGGTATATATATATATATATATATATATATATATATATATATATATATATATATATATATATATATATATATATATATATATATATATATATATATATATATATATATATATATATATTGTGTATTTGATGATCATCTTGTTGTGCCTTGCCACATGTTAAAACCACCGCCACGTCGACTTTAAACCGGAGTGGAATGGACTCAAGGGGGGTAAAGTGAACGGTTTTGAGAGTTGTGGGTGTCAGGTGTCTGGTTTTGTAGTTCAGGGTTGTTTTATGAACTTTTGGAAGAGTTTAGTGGTGTAAAATGGATTTTTTTCCCTTATGTTTATGATGTCATTCTAAGCATCCCTGATCTTATATCACTATGTGGGACACTTATGATTTATGAATTAGCACATGTATTGATTGATAATCATATTTCACATATCATGGATATGAGATATCAAATCAATAATTTGGACATATGTTGGAGAACATAGTGTTGGGTTGACCTACCTTGAGACACTACGAGAATTATTATGCTCGTAAGTGTCATTAGTTGGTCTCATACATAGCGTATGTGAGATCCTTAGATCTGAGGTCATCATGGTTTCCTATATGTGTAATAGTTTACTTAGGGGTAGCCAAGCACTACTCCATAAATGGATAGTCATAAAGGTAGCTTTCGGGTTTAGTATGAAATATGTGGAGGAATGTGAGCGATCAAGATGAAATTTGCCCTCCTATTTAACGTGAGATATCTCTAGGGGCCTCGATGTGATTGGATTAAAGAAGTGCATGGCCATACCGAATATGGTTGATGAGTCAACTACAATTAAGTAATCACTACAAGATCGATTGATGGATCGAGCTATCATAGGATGTCACTCATCTCGCCTTAAGTCCAATATGGTATCGTGAGATAAAAGGATCCGCATATGAGCTTTATAAAGGTTCATTCGATATGATCTTTATGTGTATTCGGGAGTTGTTATGCCCTGCTAGGAACTGCTATCGACTTATGGATCATAAAGGAGTTTCCGGGTCACGGCCGATTACGCATTAACCTACAGGGTCACACATTTAATGGGTTGGAACAAACTAGTTCGGATTGGATCCGTTAGAGGCTTAAATCGGATTATAATCTGTACATGGTTAAGAGTCCTAATGGGTTTCTAACGTAGGGATCCATTAGGGGTTCTTTATAATGGAAGGCGTGGGGGTTTTTTTGGAAGGAATGTTGCATCACCCACTAAAACTCTAGCCGCCACCTCTCTGAAGACCCTGCCATGCGCGCCGGTGCTAGCACACCAGCGCATGGCATTCCACCCCTAGACGTGCAGATACTGTAGAGGTGTTGCTGTGTTGATCGAAGATGATCCACGATGTATGTAGGGAACGCGAGAGGCTGCTGGAGGAGATGATCGGTGGCCAAGGACGCTGGACGATCGACTACTTGCACTACATCAATGCGCGCGACGTTGGATCGGTCTGCTCCAACTCTTCTTCCGCTGCATCGCGATCTAGTAGTAATGATATATGATCTCTTACTCACATGACTTTCTAGTTTGCACGATAGAATTTTTTAATTGCATGCAGGGGCAGAGCTAGACTTGGGTCACGCTCCGGGCTGGGCTAGCTCCTTTCTTGACTGAGCCTATTGTCTTATGTTTTTTTTTGGCAATTTCTTTATGGGCCTTAGGTCCTAGGACCAGTGCTGAAGTTAAGGTTGCCCTAGGTTAGATCCCCCCCCCCCCCCCCCTCATTGCGCGCTAGTATATTCTACCGGTATCCAAACATATGGATCATGCAGATGTCTACACGTACGTGATGCATGCACTCATGTATTAATTCCTTTGGGTTAAACGTTGCTCTCAGAGAGAGAGAGAAGGATGAACATACATATATTCTGGGTTTGACATATCTCGGTTGCTCGATCGTTTACGATAGCATTTGGTGAGGTTTGAGCGCTGACATGATACCCACCGCACCAACGAGCTCAGCATTCAACATGTTGAGACAGTCCAATAAAACGGGTGCTACTTCTTGTCTTAGCTGTCTATCTTATATCACTGAGCAGTTCAATCGCTGCAATCAACACTATGACACAATCTATTGTTCTTCACACACAAGGGTAAAAAGGTTTGGTACACCTACAACACAACTTTCATTTAACGTTTTTTTTTCAACTGCAAGTGTGCAAGTCCTCAATTTTCAGGTGAGTGCTGTAGCTGGTCATTGTTAGCGCCTACAGCATCCAAACTAAATTATGGTTTGCAAAACCAAAAATATCAAATGGAACAAGAAGTATTTAGAAGGCAGCAACATCAGGACACATGCCAAATTGCCTAGCAATAGCATGACATGAACATATCACAACACTTGTAGTACAAAAGCAGTATTAAGGCAAATGCAAGGTTTTAAGGCACAACACAAATACAATCGAACATCAACTGCCCTTACTTTGGGGCATCATGATGCATTACAGTAACCCCCATCTTTCGGGGTTCACATCTGGGTATACTCTACTATAATACATAAATAGCAAAACATAGACATCTCCAAGATTATGGACGGCACAACACAGACAGGCTCACATCTTAGAGGCCTTCCAAGTACCAGGTCCTTCCAGGGAAAAATGCAACCAACAACAGCTTGCGCTTAATGAAACGAGAGAACATTGCGAACCACCTTCCACAACATACAAGGATGATATTTACTAAAACCTCAAAGCAACCACCTCTGCAACAACTCAGATGCCTTCCTTCTCGCACAGGTCTAGCAGTGACAAGGTCTGCAAATTTAAGATGAAAGTGTTCAGTTCACATGGCATATAACCTCATTTGGAGATGATGCATTGCAAATAAAAAAAGAGGTCCAAATGGCAAATCTATAACAAATTTGGCATGTCTACGAGTGCAGCTAGCATGTGCAGGGAAAAAAGGAATAGCATGCTTGTCCCAAGAAACATCAGCACAAAATGTCCACTGTTTTATGTGTAACCCCTGAGACAGTCAATGGATATGGAAAGGTATGAAAGTATGAAACTGCAGTGGAGACACCAGGAAAGCCACAATGATGAAGAGATAGAACTATGCTGAGACCCGGTCATGAACCTTATAACCACTAAAACTTGATCGATCGTTTTAGACTTAGAAGGTTAGAAGTAAAACTAAACCTGAACAACAACAAATTCAATTATAATAGTCAACAACGTAAACTGACAAGTGTTAATACAGTTTCTTTGTAGATGGGAGCTGCCATTGCATGATTCAATACTATATCACATAATAGCAAAGACAAACCATGTGCACAGCAGATGGAATAATACAGTTACCTCTGCTATGGATAGCTCAAGACGAAACTTTGGACCATCGTAATGGTGCAACACTGGCCTAAAAGCATCCTCTTCCAAAGGCTTGCAAAGCTTTCTAATGCGGATCCTCACCTGATAGGATGAAGATGTCAGAACATGAAACAAAAAGCAAATGATAAAAAGACATGTGCCAACTGCAGTCATTACCTGTGCTGGGAATCTAGATTCACCTTTACACTTCTTATCTTCCCATGCGGTGGGATCAATATTAGATCCTCCAAAACTAGCAGCCTGACACAAGGTAAATTTAGTTAGAACACCAAAAGACAATAAGCACCATAAGTCAATAACCTGCTAGATTTCGATTGAGGCGCAGTGTGCAGACTGCATTTCAAAAAGAACTTCAAGAACAAAATACAAATATGGTAATTAAAATGAGTCATTTATGTGTTATTTCCTATTAAGATGTGGATTTAACGAGATAATAAAAACGGCCAACAACAAAGATTTTAAGTGAGGTACTGTAACTCAATGAAGCCTACCTACTTACAACTGTAAGACTGTAATTTTAAAATGGGCCAACAAAATACTATAGAAGCCAAAGAAAGAAGGCAGGAGAACACCGGCTAAAAGCCCCATAATAAAACAATGGTGCATACATACCGTCAAAAGAAATAAATTAATTGACATATAAAGTGTAAAATGTTCACCAAATGCCAAGCTAAATATGATTGTCGGGCGACACAAAAAGGACAACAAAAGTATCACAGGGGGCATAAACATAAGGAGAATGTTGGCTAAGAATAGCCCAGAACAAAAAAGAATAAAAGTTGGTCGCCAACCATGTTCTATCATAGCTTGCAATCTGAACCCCCTGGATTGCAAGTTCAACTATGTAAAAAACAGTTGAATAGCAACTAATAGAAGCATTGCAACTTAGCAGGAAAATCCAAGAAATACAAAAAGAAACATACAGTACCACATGCTAATAAGTTAGCCCATGTAAAGAAAGATGCATGAATCTTTCATCAAAATGTCTTGACATCAGATACTCCCATCACAAGGGTCACAAATATTATTAGGCTGCGTAAACACTCTAAAAGTTTCATTAAGAGGCAAACCACTTCATGATCATTGGGAAACAACAATTGCAAGCAAGAAGAAGCACTAGAGCAGCATAAAATTAAGAACCTGGCTAGTTGCTAAAAATAGCCTAGTACAGAACAATGATGCATGAATGCTTCGTCAACTTTGCGCAAAAGCATGCAGAATGAATAGGAGAATGATGAAATTAACTCCAGACCGGAACAGGTATAATAAATTAATAATACATACAGAACTAGTACGGTGGGAACAAAAATACTAACTATAGTCTATAGTGGCCCATTTAAAGAGTGATGCAGTGATGCATGAACGCAGAGTGGCCCATCTAAAATAGTGAGACGCGTGAATGATATTTCCTATTCATGCTAATAGTGGCCCATTCATGCTTCTTGGTTGCATAGGCTGAAGTATCTGGACCATCAGAATGATATTTCCTATTTTAATGTTTTGCAAAGTAACAAATCATATAATACTGAATGAAATATGGTTCCAAGCATGTACATATGTAGGCACAGGAAAAAAAATGAGGGAAACACCAGCTAAAATAGTCTGTCTAAAAAGGAACAATGCATGATCTAAAATGGAACAATTCATGAAAGCCCGTATTTATTTATTTCCTGCATATGGATATCTAAGTTGCATAAATTTATATCTAGTGATAAAAGCATTTACATATGAAAAGTGAACAGCTGTTTTAAGAAATTTGTAGCGAGACTTTGCAGTTATCAGAAAATCGGGTAATCACACACCTCAAATACCCCATGAAGTTGATGGGTCGTGTAGTTATAAAGGAAAAGAGGTAGACCAGGTGTAATTGCTCGGACTGAATCACGATATCTTGCTGGCAATCCTGCAGAACAACAACAAATCCGGAGATATCATATCAAAAGGCAAATAAAAAAAATCAAAATGATATGTCAAGTGATTTCTAAGGAGATATGGTAACACATACCAAAAAGCTGCCTCTTGAGATCCTCCTGCATGGTATCATTGTTGCAGACAAAGATGTATCCACCAAGAACTTCATTCCTTGGTAACATCTCACTTGTTGGCAATGTCTTGAAGCGCTTGTCAACAGCAGAGTTGTTGTTACTGTTCCCATTGTTGTTGCTTCCACTGTTGTTGTTACCACCATTGTTTTTGCCATTTACCTCTTTCCCATTTGGACTATTCGAATATTTGTTGACCCCAACATTAATCTTGAACGCATTGACATTCCCATTGCTTCCCTTAGGGTATATCGGATTCATGTTATAGGCCATGTTGCGGAAAGGGCTCTTCATGGCAGCCTCATTCATCTTGAGATCATTCATCTTAAGATCTAAGTTCATGAGGCTAAGATTGAGGTGGTCTATCTTGTTCTCATCTTGGTGGTAGGATAGCTTATCCCATTGCTTCACATCAGGGATGGTGTTCATCCGCACATAGTCAAGGTCATTCATCCTCTCAGCCTTTGACTTGGTGATCTCAGCCAGCTTCGATGTCATGAGAGACCACTGACGGTCCTCCGCAACCTTTGATTGCCCACGGAATTCATCACCAAGATGCCACAGGTTGTCCATAGCTCAGTCCAATATCTCCACCTTTTGCAAGAAAGGATTAACGTACATAAAGTCACCAGCAGATACCACTACAAAATCCTGCTTTTCAAAACTATATGAATCATAGAACGTAAACTATTGTGGCATCAAGAGAACAGACCTTTCATCCAAAGCGGCATTCTAAATAATTTCGTTGAATTTATTGCTAAACACACACATAGCAATTTAAATCCCAACTTTTACTATTTAACTTTAGTATGAACATATAGTCAAGGGCGGACTTAGTTCATAAGGGTAATATACACCAAAATGCAAGGGCGGATGCACCCGCACCTTGGGATCGTGGATAATCGTATCAATGGGATGGGGTCAACTGAGATCGATCCATCTTGAATAGGAAAGAAAGACCTAGTTGGTTTGGATTGTTCTCATCAAAGAAAAGACCAGAGCAAAACGAGCAGCAATCCAACTATCCAAGCAAGCTAGGGCTTCCTTACTAGCGGCGGGGTGGAGGGAGCTGTGGGGAATGGAGGGATAGAGGGAGCTGTGGGGAACGGAGGGATAGAGGGCGGCGGCGCAGAGAAGTGGAGGGAGAAGCTGCGGTGGTCTCCGGTGTTGGTGGGAAGCGGATCTGCGGAGGCGCCGGAGGGGATGCAGATGGGCGGCGGAAGCGAGTGGAGATGGTTGGATTCGATTGTTCACAGCACAGAAAAAACCAGAGCAACCAATGAACAAGAATCGAAGCAAAGCCAAGTCTTTCTTACCAACAAAATGTATCAATCTGCGTCCGGATGGTTCTTCACTCCGCGCCGGCCAGTCCAGTAGAGGAGGCAGGAGAAATCAAGAATACTGGATTTTGGGGGCGAATGCTGCTGCTGCGACGGAGAGGAGAGGAGAGGAGAGGAAGGGGGAGGAGACTCGGCTGGCTCCCACTTTCTCCGTTCCACCTGTCAGTGAGAGAGGAGGAGCGACGTGAGGTGTCCCCCTTTATTTATAGACAGTGGCAAGGAGAAGAGGTCCCGGAGTGTGGGTGATTTACCTGCCGTGCCACTGGTGGTGGGGCCGGCTGGGGAATCATTTGTCTGCTCTGGCTGGTGGTCGGCTTGGATGGGTTGTTTTTTGCGGAGTTTTTGCTAAAACGGTAGTTTTTGAAACGAGTAGCAGAATGAATCGACAAAAAAAAAAAGACATCTCTGTTGTTTGAAAATATTGCGGCAGCCTACGTGATGCGATCTAAGATCACGGTAGTACACGTGTCGCTATTCAAGATCACAGCAGAACATGTGTCACGATCTCAGATCGTGGCTATACACGTGTCGAGCTCCCGGCCAAAATCAACCAAAACTCTGTTGTTTACCTTTTTTGTTATTTCATTCGATCTAGGTCAAAGCTGAACAGATGTCAAGCTCCTAGCCAAAATCAGCCAAAACTCTACTATTTACCTTTTTTTGTTATTTCGTTCATGGAGAGGCTAGTTTTACTATTTCGTTCCAAAAAATGTGCTAAATCGGCCAAAGCTGTTTGCGTTTCGGCTGATTGCGTTGAGCAGATGCCATTATGTGTCTTACCTATGGAACTTGCTAGGAAAAATAGAAATCTGAATGTTGTACGTGCTCGATTACATCATGTTTTAGGTATGTTTGATGTCTCTACATTGCAAAAGGATGCCTATGTATCAAAGGGTTTCGTGATTGAACGTTATCTATCCGATGTTGTTTTATTGCAGTTTGTATAGTACTTATATCGCGAGGTGGGGAAATAAGTTCTAGATGGATGATAAGAGACACGGAGAACACAATGAATCATATTTATGGTCAAGATTAGAAAATCTCTAATGTGTAGCAAGAATGTAATTAGCCTCTTTTGTTTTGGCTCCTTTGTCATATCTAAGGCATTGTTTGGTTAGGCCAAATTCCTTATACATATATGTAGATTTACTAGGATTTTAGTTCAAATTTTTAGTCCATCCATGTAAATTCGATCGGGAATGGACTTTCCAAACAAGCCTTAAATGAGCCGTGCAAACATAATTTGGCTAGTATTGTAAAAAACGGTAACCGGTGTCCATTCGGCCGCCCATCTAGTAGGATTACACAGCCAAACCGGCAATTATAAGGTAACTGAGTAAACCCATTTTTAGAACAATGATTTAGGCTATAATGACTTGATGGCATCATACTGCTAGAGTGCTAGTAGTACTCTTCCCGTGCGTACGTACTCGTAAATTCTTAGCTGGAGTGCCAAGCAAAAGCAAGGAACGCTTTGACAGACCAATGGATCGTTAATCAAACATGTTTGTCATACGGTCTATAATAACCGTTGGTTTCTCTTTAAGCAGAGTGTTAAGTACTCCAAGTAAAGGAGTATACCCCTGGCCTATCCTAACCTTAAAGCAAGGTTGCTGTAGCATGTATAAATGCTCATTGACAAATGAACTAGGAAACCTAAAAGAAAGCTGTGTAGTCAGAAACGCCAATGGAGCCGATGCCCTTTGGTTAGATGGCTGCAGGAAGCTCAATCAAGTTGGTGAGACATGCAGGCACGCAGGATTAGAAGTCAGAACTAGTGGATTCGGAAAGAAACACATGAAGGCGAGTCCATTCATGTATATCCATCCATCTACCTACAGCTAGAGCTAGATTTCCCTTGCTTTCCGATGACGTCGCATGTTGCTTAGTGTGTGCCTTGGTTGCATTGCATCAATATACCATGGACACTGTGCTGTGTGATGCCACATTCAACATTAAGATGCATAGTAAACTAAAGAGTAAATTTCACTTAAGTTCTCTAAACTTGTGCGGGTGTCTCGCTCAACAACTTGAACTTGTATTTTACTTTGTCTGCCCCTAAGAGTCATTTGTGCCCTTAGGTGACGGAATCAGATGACATGGCTCCCACGTGGTTGAGTTGGCGATGGAGGTGGCTAAGTTGGAACTCGCTAGTAGCCACTGCGACACAACTCACCGATGCTGACGAAGCGCCGGCAAGGGCCAAGGCGGCAACGAAAACGAGATGAGGGAGGCTTGGGGGTGGATAGAGGGTGGTGGTGTCGCGGGCAGAGGAGCTAGCAGGCGAGCTCCCAATTGGAGCCGACAATGGGAATTGCAGGCTCGAGGTGGGTGGCTAACTAGCAGGTGGAGAGGGTCAATTGACCACAATGTAGGATAAAGGGGGAGGGAAGGAGCATGCCTGATAAAGGAACAACTAATTGGTGTGCTTACAACGGTGCCTAAGGGCGGCGACCGGTCACTAGGGTTGGGAAGAAGAGTTTTTGGCCAATTTGGCACTGTTTGTGCATGGAATAGCAAAAGTAGCCCCCTCTCCAAAAGTATTGCAACAATATCACCGCGAAGCCGCGTAGACGCGCCATGTAGCCAAGTTTGTGCCCTAGGGGCCCCCGAACACGTTGTTCCTGCACCAGGGGTACGGACCAGGCAAGTTCGGACCCTAGGGGCATGACACTGCCCAAGTCCGCCCCCAAGGGCACGGTAACCCCCAGGGCCATCGCCATTTCATGTGAAGTTCGTCGTCCGTCATCATTTCATGTGAAGTTAGAGAATACAATTTGAAAAATGAAATTGATAAAATTTCAGAATAAAATTTGAGAGACTTCAGAATGTAATTTGCGAATTACATGACATGCAGGGTTTGGTTACGTGCATTAGAAACGACAACATGCACAAATCAAAAAAATCGGAAAACACCTACGATACACGTGCAACTTTTTTGGAATCGAAAAAAAGGAGGAGCGAAATTAGTCTTGATAGCCCATCAGTCCCTTCCCTTGTCTCTCGATTTGCTTGCATGGCAGCCAATCTCAAGGCGATACATTACGTGAGACGGATCAAAAATTGAATGATGTTAGCACAATCACAAGGCGAAATGAATAATCAAGATATAAATTGAACATCACTTACCTCTTCGATCCGGAGTGTGCTAGAGTGACGGGGAGTGTTAGGACAGCCACCGGTCTCACTAGCAGGAGTCTTTCCCTTATCGGCCGGTGCATCTTCAATAGGGTCAGGTGTGTAAGGTTTCCATTGTTCGAAGGTCTTGGCTCGCTTTGCGTAGTTCAACTTATACTTCTACTCTATGAACGCCCTATCATATATGTCCAGGCTGTCGATGAAAGCAACTAGGCCCCTAAAAATTATTTTAGTAATTAATGATAATATGTGAATATGGGACTAACGTGTTTATTGAGTATTTACAAGGTTAAGTCCCATTTGCGAGTTTGATGACGTAAAGATGCATGCTAAAGGATTCAATGAAGATCTACATGGCTCAAGACAAGGTACAAGTAGTCTAGGAACCTTTTTATATTTTACCGGTCTTAGGAGAAATGGTTGGAAGACCGGATTATAGGTTAAATGTCGTACTATTAAGAGGGATCGTGACTAGTAGCTTGATAGCATGGTTTTGTGCAATACGGATCAATTTAGGATCATACATGCATTTGAATTTGAATTTATTAAGCTCTAAGTGTTTTTGTCAGAAATCGGTAGTACCAGAGTTATACTGGTGATTGTACCACTTGAAGCGGTATGACCGCGCTTTACTTGGCGGTATTACCGAGTTTTGATCGTTTCTGCCAACTGAGCGCTAATGCGGTACGATCGGCTCTTGGAGCGGTACTACCGCATTGCGGTCGTTCCGATTTCTAGTTGGCGGTTCAATAAAAACAGGAGGTGTGTATTCTGGTTCGGTGCCTCTCGTTGTCAATCGGTAGTACCGCACCTTAGAAACGGTAGTACCGCTGAGCAGTCGTACCGATTCTTATGTGGCGGTACAATTTTTCCAGAGGACACCACTTTTCAGCGAAGTTGAAAACCCTATGATCGAATGTACCGCCCCTCTATGCGGTATAACCGCATCAAGCGGTAGTACCGCAATTTAGTTGGCGGTCGTACCGCGCTGGGATTTTCAACGGCTATGTCAGAGTATTTAATGCCACTGTTTTAGCCGTTACTGTGCTCTGACATGGGTGCGGTCGTACCACAACTTAGTTGGCGGTCATACCGTATTTCGCTGAAAGTTGGGGATTGCCTCCCTAACGGTCACATTTGTTGGTGGGGGTTATAAATACCCCTCCACCTGCTCAGGGACAGTATGCTAGAGTTCATTTATCATCTATAGAGCCTTGAGCATCCTCTCAATACTCAAAACACTCTTGTGCATTCATTGTGAGGTGTTGAGTTCATTCAAGTGCACTCACTCATCCTAGTTGATCCTCTTGCACTTGAGTACCGTCAAGCGAAGGCCAACGATTTGTTACTCTTGGAGTTTTGCTAAACTCCTATACGGCTTGGCGGTGATCGCACGGTGACCTCTTCAAGAAGCTTGTGAAGAGACCCGGTGCCAAGATTGTGATTGGCTTGGTGTTCACCATCTCCGGAGCGGAGCAAGAACGACCAATAGTGATCGAGGGAAGGCTTAATTCATGGAGCCGGCTTGAGTTGTCAAGCTTTCTCAACGTGGACTAGTGAAGACCGACAAGTCTTCGATACTATGGGAAAAATATCATTGTCTCATTGTGGTTATTTATAGTCTTGACCATTTTCACATTTACATTTCTAGCTTATTTCTTGTGTTGAATTGCTTAGCTAGAATTGTATCTTGTTTAGACTAAGTTATTAATTGGCTTAAATTGTTAAATTATTAAAAGTTTAAAACCTCCTATTCACCCCCTCTAGTCGGTTATCCTTGATCCTACAAGTGGTATCAGAGCTTGGTCTCTCATTGATTTAGACTTAACTGTCTAAGAGAGAAAAGGATGGCTAGTGAGGGAATTGCTATAGGAAAGGCCCCTTTATTTGATGGCTCTAATTATGCTTATTAGAAAATTAGAATGTCAATTTATTTAAAGGCCATGAGTCCAAGCATTTGAAAAATCGTAAATGAGAGTTACATCATTCCCCTTAATCCACTAGCTCCCACGGATCAAGAGGCACGTAATGCTCATTTAGATGCCCAAGCTATGAACGCTCTCTTTGGCGCTTTGAACGCGGATGAGTTCAATAGAGTGAGCAATTTGGAAACCACTCATGATATTTGGACCACCCTCTCGGAAATCTATGAGGGAACATCCACGGTCAAAAAAGCCAAATTGCATAGGCTTCGGATTAAATATGAGACATTCGTAATGTTGCCTTATGAAAACATCAATGAGATGTATTCAAGACTCAACAACATTGTGAATGAGCTCAAAGACCTTGGCACTAACCTTCTTGATGTTGATATTGTGCGCAAGATGCTTAGGGCCCTTCCGGACAAGTATGAAACGTTGGTGACGCTATTTCTCAACTCTCCCGAGTTACCAAGAATGACGCCAACGGGACTTTTGGGCAATCTCATCACCAATGAGTTGTTCAAGAAGGACAAGGAAGGGCAATTCTCAAGTGGCAACAACCGTTATAGCAACATTCAGTGTTATAATTGTGAAGAGAAGGGGCACATTGCTTCCCATTGCCCCGAAAAGAAGGATGACAAGGGCAAGTCATTTAAGAAGAAGGAGTATAGTGGCAAGAAGAAGCTTTTCAAGAAGCTTCATAAAGATGGCAAGCATGAAGCCTACATTGGAGAGTGGGATTCCAATAATGAGTCAAGCGACTCCGACTCCGATGAGGATGAGTCTCCCAAGAAGAAGGGAATCGTTGGCATCGCCATCAAGGAAGCTCTGTCACTATTCTCTACTCCTACTTGCCTCATGGCAAAAGGAGATAAGGTAAAATCCATTAATAACAATGAACCAACTTATGATGAATTAATGTATATGCTTGAAGACTTAAATTAATATCTTAGAAAAGAAAAGTCAAAATATAAGGTCTTAAATAGAGAGCATAATTCTCTAAAAGATTCTTATGAGGAGCTAAAGGAAACTCATGACTTGCTTATCCAAGAAAATTCAAGCAAGTCTTACTCTAGTGTAGGAATTACATGTGATATTATTGATGATATGTCTAGTATAGAAATTGCTAAAACTAGTGCATCTATTTCATGTAATGATCCTATTGCTTTGCCATGTTGCTCTAGTATTAATGCCAATCATGATCATGCTAAGCATAATAATGCAAAGCTTGTTGTTGAGAACAATGAGTTAAAGGAACAAGTGACCAAGCTAAGCAAAAGCTTGGAAAGGTGCTTCAAAGGTAAAACCACTCTTGATAAGCTTTTGAGTGAGCAAAGATGCTCATTCAACAAAAAAGGACTTGGGTATGTGCCCAAGAAAGGTAAGAAACTGGTAAACAAGCCCACAAGGTTTGTGAAGAAAAATAGTAAGTATTGCCATAAATACCGAGAAATAGGACATTTGTAACAAGCTTGTCCTATGAGTAAGACTCCATCCCTTGGTGTATATGATTCTTACTATATGCTTAGAAAGACTAAGGATAGTAAAGTAATTGCTAGATTTGTTGGCACTTCAATTTTAGGAGCTAAAACGAATGCTATTTGGGTGCCTAAATCCTTGGTTACTAACCTCGAAGGACCCAAACAAATTTGGGTACCTAAAAGAACTTGATTCTTGTTTTGTAGGTGAACTATAAAACCGGCGGAAAACATTGGGTGCTTGATAGTGGATGCACTCAACACATGACCGGTGATAGAAAGATGGTCACCATATTCAAGAATGGAAAAGGAGTAGACAAGATCACATTTGATGATAATAGCAAAGAAAATGTAATAGGATTAGGTAAAATTGCTTTCTCAAACGACCTTTCCATTTCCATTGTTTCTTTAGTAGAATTATTAAATTTCAATTTGCTATCCGTTGCTCAAATATGTGATCTTGGACTAATTTGCTTATTCTCTAGTGAAGGTGTTACAATCTCAAAGGCAAAAAATAGTTCTTTAGTTTTCAAAGGGTTTAGATTTGGAAATCTTTATTTAGTGCATTTTAGTTCAAATGAATCTTGTTTAAAAACTTGTTTAATTGTAAAAACCTCTTTAGGTTGGCTTTGGCATAGAATGCTAGCTCATGTTGGGATGATTCAACTCAAAAAGCTTTTCAAACATGATTTAGTTGTTAGCTTGAAAGATGTGAAGTTTAAGAAAAATAGACGTTGTAGTGCTTGTCAAGCCGGTAAACAAGTCGCTAATTCTCATCCTTCCAAGAGTATCATGTTAACTTCTAGACCATTGGAACTCTTACATATGGATTTGTTTGGGCCAACAACCTATAAGAGTATCGAGGGTAATAGCTATTGTCTAGTCATTGTGGATTATTACTCTAGATATATATGAGTATTCTTCCTAGATGACAAAGGTGAAACCTCTGGAATTTTCAAAAGTTTTGCAAAAAGGGCTCAAAATGAATTTGATTTTAAAATAAAGAAAATCCATAGTGATAATGGTTTCGAGTTCAAGAATACTAAAGTTGAAGACTTTTGTGATAAACTTGGAATAAAGCACGAACTTTCCACAACCTACACTCCGGAGCAAATGGAGTAGTAGAAAGAAAAAATCGTACATTAATTGAAATGGCTAGGACAATGCTTGATGAGTATAATACTTCCGATAGCTTTTGGGCGGAAGCAATTAACACCGCTTGTCATGCCATAAATCGGCTTTATTTGCATCGTCTTTTGAAAAAGACTTCCTATGAGCTTCTTGTAGGAAGAAAACCAAATATCTCTTATTTTCAAGTATTTGGTTGCAAATGTTATATTTTGAAGAAAGGTGTTCGTCTTTCAAAATTTGTAAGTCGTTGTGATGTTGGATTCTTACTTGGTTATTCTTCAAATAGCAAAGCCTATCGTGTCTTTAACCAAAACTCCGGTTTAGTTGAAGAAAGACACGATGTGCAATTTGATGAAACTAATGGCTCTCAAGAATTTGGATGATGTAGATGATGAAGCCTTAAGAAAAGCAATGGAGTATATGCAAATAGGCGACATGAAGCCCAAAGATAATCCATCATCTTCCACTCAAGTTGAGCCTCCTACCTCTTCCACAAGTCAAGTATAAATTAATGAAGAGGATAACAAGGAAGATGATCAACCATCCAACCTACCACCAAGAATTCACAATGCAATTGCAAAGGATCACCCAACAGACCAAATATTGGGTGACGTAAGTAAGGGTGTCTAAACTCGCTCTTGTGTTACTTCTTTTTGTGAACATTACTCTTTTGTCTCCTCTATTGAGCTAAAGCATGTAGAAGAAGCACTTGATGATCCGGATTGGGTGAATGCTATGCATGAAGAACTCAATAACTTTACCTGGAATGAAGTTTGGACATTGGTAAATCGACCCAAGGAACATAATGTGATTGGTACGAAATGGGTCTTTAGGAACAAGCAAGATGAGAACGGTATGGTTGTAAGAAACAAGTCAAGATTGGTCGCTCAAGGCTATTCACAAGTCGAAGGTTTGGATTTTGGTGAAACCTTTGCTCCTGTAGCTAGGCTTGAGTCAATTCAGATATTACTTGCTTCTGCATCATGCTTTGATATTAAATTATTTCAAATAGATGTTAAAAGTGCATTCTTAAATGATAAAATATCCGAACTTGTCTTTGTTGAACAACCTCCCAGTTTTGAAGATCCTAAAAATCCAAACATGTCTATAAACTCTCCAAGACGCTCTATGGTCTCAAACAAGCTCCTAGGACATGGTTTGAACGCCTTAGAGATTTTCTAGTCTCAAAAGGATTCAAAATCGGAAAAATTGATTCAACTCTATTTACTAAAGTCTTAAATGATGATTTCTTTGTTTGTCAAATTTATGTTGATGTTATCATTTTCGGGTCTACTAATCAAGATTTTTGCGAATAGTTGGGTGATATGATGTCTAGAGAATTTGGAATGTCCATGATTGAAAAATTGAGCTATTTTCTTGGATTTCAAATCAAACAACTCAAATATAGAACCTTCGTGAGCCAAACCAAGTATACAAAGGATTTGATCAAGAAGTTTGGCATAGAGGATGCAAAACCCATCAAGACTCCCATGGCAACCAATGGTCATCTTGGCTTAAATGAGGTAGGTAAATCGGTAGATTTAAAACTTTATAGGTCTATGATTGGTAACTTGTTTTATCTTACCGCATCTAGGCCCGATATCATGTTTAGTATTTGCATGTGTGCATGTTTTCAAGCAACTCCAAAAGAATGTCATTTAATGGCCGTTAAAAGAATACTAAGATATTTAAAGCATTCCTCTAGTATTGGCCTATGGTTCCCCAAAGGTGCTAAATTTAATTTAATTGGATATTCGAATTCCGATTATGCGGGTTGCAAAGTGGATAGAAAAAGTACCTCGGGTAGTTGTTAATTCTTAGAAAAATCTCTAGTATCATGGTCATCCAAGAAACAAAACTCCGTAGCATTATCCACTTGAAGTTAGAATATATTTCATCTGGAAGTTGTTGTGCTCAATTGCTATGGATGAGGCAAACATTGATGGATTATGGAATTAAATTTGAGAAAATGCCTCTTTTGTGTGACAATGATAGTGCGGTGAAAATAGCTAATAACCCTGTTCAACACTCAAGAACCAAGCATATAGATATTCGCCACCATTTCTTGAGAGATCATGTGAGCAAAAGAGATATTGAAATTAGCCACATAAGAACCGAAGACCAATTAGCGGATATTTTCACCAAGCCATTAGATGAAAACCGCTTTTGCAAATTGAGGAATGAGTTAAATGTCATAGACTATTCAAATGTTGGCTGAACTCTTGCCTCATGTATTGTGCTTCATTTGGTGTTATTTGAGATCTTTTATCAAAGTATTTTCAAAACTTTTATTAAAGATAACTATGATCATAAAAATTATGTTCTTATATAGACATTAGTCTATTCTATGCATAATGATCCCTAATGATATTTATTTGAGTGCAAAACTAAGAATCATTTGCAAATATTCTCAACTTCAAAGAAAATCCAGAGTTGTTCCCTAAAGCTCCAGGATAATCGGAACAACCGACGTTATAAGCGCGGTATGACCGCAGTGCGAAACGACCGGCGTTTGTAAGATCGAGGTGGCCGACTAGAGGGGGGTGAATAGGCGTTTTAAAACTTCTTTGGCTAAAACCAATTTCTAATGCGGAAGCTAATACAAATACGGTTTTGCATAATTAAAGCCTAAATCAACTAGGTTCAACTAAGTGCACCAATAATATGAGACTATATAATTGATAGCAATCATACACATACAATTAAGCAATTTAAATACAAGTAATGTAAATTGCACAATGTAAAGCACAAGTAATCAAACCACAATGACACGTCGATGTTTTCCGTGGTGATCGGAGACTTGCTTGGTCTCCCTAATCACGTTGAGAAACCCAAACCAATTGGGCGGCTCACGAATTAAGCCTTCATCCAAGGTATCAACACCTCGCTTCACTAGGGTTGCTCTTGCTCCATTCTGGAGATGGCGAGCACCACACCACTCACAAACCGCCCGGGTCTTCTCACAATCTTCTTTGAGAAGCTCACCGGCGCAATGACGCCACCACGCCGTCTAGGTGTCGGCAAACACCAAGAGTAACAAGTCTCTAACTTTCACTTGAACCAATCAAGTGTAAAAACTCTATGGATTCGAAATCCACAACCTAAGGCAACACATGCACTTAGGGTTTTGCTCTCAATCACTCACTAAGTGCAACACATGCACACTAGAGTAGAGAGGGCAGCTCTTGCTCAAAGGAATGAGTGAAGCACTTGCAACACATGCCAAGTCCTTCACAATCTAACCAGCAACCTTCCACACACGGCCAAGGTGGGTATATATAGCCCACACAACTAAACTAGCCGTTGGAAGCAAAGTCCCAGAAAAAACGGGACAATCGGTATTACCGCCGTTCAACGGCGATCTTGCCAAGAAGTGCGAGAACGACTATAAAACTAGCCGTTGCAAAGAGATCCGGAACAGCCGCCAACACATACGCGGTCGTTCCTTTCACCGGTAGTTCCGCCCAACATATTGCGGTACTACCGCTTAGCCAAAGAGAGCAACACATGCTCAAAATCGGCTAAGGACCAGATTACACTGGTACTGGAATTTACGTACCGTCAACATATGAATGGTAGTTCCGCGAGCCGGTCGTACTGCTCACAAAGAGCCGGTACTACTGCGCTACTCCAAAGCGAACCAAGACCAAATTGCAACGCTACTGGAATTTCCATACCACACGGAAAACGCCGAACCTACCGACGTGCGGTAGTACCGCGCACACAGCGCCGGTATTACCGCTCCACTCGCACGCAGACCAACACATGATCTTGACACGTGGACAGCTGGGATCAAAAGGGCCGTTCGGACCACGGGTTTTAACCGTTGGATTCAAGAGCCGTTCAGACGGTCCGAATGCTCACGCTAATCTGGACTGTTAGATCAAGATCTAACGCCTCATGCGCGGTGCTCTGAACAACCTTCGGTAGTACCGCCACACACGACCGGTACTACCGCTTCACGGTAGTTCCGCAATATCAACGCCGGAACTACCACACCACCTCAGAGCAACACATGCTCAACAGGTGCGGTAGTTCCGCCAAGGAACCATCGGTCATACCATAAGGCTGTAGTTCATGAAACACATGCGGTACTACCGATTTTCAACAGAAAGCAAAGTTTGCATTCGTTTCAACTCAATTTTGCAAAACATATTTGTCAAATTGATACGTGATGCAAACACAAGACAAAGACATGATTCTCAACAAGTTGCAAAACATATTTGCCAACTTTTTAGAATCAATACCACAAGGAATAAGGTACATGGACTTAAACAATTTGCAAAACACATTCGCAAACTAAGTCACATGCTACAAGGACTAAACATGAGCCACAACTATTTGTAAAACACATTCACAAATATTAGCAACATGTTAAACAAAGATAAGGTACATGGACTATAACTATTTGCAAAACACATTTGCAAACTAGTCACATGCTACAACAAATAAGCACTTAGCTTAAACTATTTGCAAAACACATTCGCAAATAGCAACATCCCTTAAAGAGCATAGAGCAACTAAGCTGAGCTATCAACACTTGATTGACTCAAGCTACTAGATAAAAACCCCTCTTAATAGTACGGCGACCTATACTAGCAATCCGGTCTCTCAACCAAACACCAAGACCGGTAAAATACTAGGAACACATTCTTAGCCCTAGCTAGCCATACCTTTGCCTTTAGCAACTTCTTGAAGCTTGATGATGCACATCCTTGCTTCAACTCCGGGTTCTTGACTTGATGCTCATCAACGTATGATGACATCCTTTGCTTGCCTTTCATCAACACATGATGAAGCTTCTTTTGATTTGATCAACACATGATCTTATCTTCTTCATGAATATCATCGACACACGATGATTTCCTTTATCTTTGAACTTGATGCACATCAACACATGATGCATCCTTTACACCAAGCTCTTGACTTGATGACCATCAACACATGATATCATCCCAAATCATCAACCACATGGAACATAACCTATTTCATCCAACTCCTAGAAAATGTTAGTTCCAACAATATGATTATCATTAATTACCACACCATACCATTAGCTCATAATGGTTTGGGACAAGATATCGCAATCTTTCCCTCTTTGGCAATTGATGATAATCACTTAAATAGCAAATAATTGAATAGAGATTGGTATGAGTATATAAGCACTACACAAGTTGTATATACTCATATGAATATATATAACTACACAAGTTATATATACTCAAAGGATATATGAGCACACATGTCTCATATACACACATGAATATATTAACTGCACGAGTTATATATATTCAAGGATATGTGAGTACACAAGAACTACACAAGTTATGCTATACTCACATACAAGTATATTTAGACTACACAAGTGTTATATACTCACAAGAATATGTTAACTACACAAGTTAAATGTATTCGAGGATATGTGAATTATAATGTCGAAATGCATACCTTTTTGATTTTCACATTTATATCCAAATGAGACTAGACATGATATAATAAATAGAAGAGTTAGTCTCACAATTAGGTTTATCATTAATCACCAAAACTCCATTAACACATAATGGCGGGTCTAGATTCTTCAGCGTTATAATTGCGGTACTACCGCTTGTGCGGTACTACCGGCGGTTTGTTCACGGTTCAACCGCACCGGTTTTTGAGAGGGCAGTAATTTCTTGTGGTTACTATTCACTCGTGCCCTTTACCCCTCGCGACGGTTCAACCGCATCCTTACCGTTCCACTTCTCTCTCAGGCGTTCTCTCTCTAAACCCGAAGGACCTCCAAAATCCTCTCTCAAATCCATTCAGATCTTCAGCGTTTCTTCATATTCTTGTTGATCCTTGCATCTCTAGGGTTCACCTCCTCCAATCCATAAGGTAAAACCTCGTTTGATTCAAGTTTTACCGAAGTTTGGAACCCTAGGTGTCATTTTAGGGTTAATTGAAAATGTAGATGATTTCTGTGTTTCTAGTTGGGCAAAAGTACCAAATTGATGTCTAGTGATGTTTGCGCATCCAAATCATGGATTCACCTCATGAGAAACATCGAAAAATTCATTCTTTTGCTTAACCTAGAACTCAGTCAGGAGAATCGGTTCAACCGGTTCTTGAGTGTGGTTCGATCATGATGCGATCATCTTGGCCATATAACGGCGATCTGACCGATCATCTGACGTAAAAAAGAAATTCATTTCCTTTTCACTTAATTCTATTTTGATTGTTCAATTGAACTCCTTGTAACCTATTCTATTTGTATGAAGATGCCTAGGACAAGAATCGCGATTCGAAAGTCGCATGGACCACCAAGAGGAGGGCAATCTTCATCTCAACCTCAACGAACTCGACTTCCTGCAGCTCCAACTCAAAGCACAAGATCAGTTCGACAAAAAGTCATGCATGGCAAGGTTAAGGGCAAAAGACCAGCAGAAGAGGACCCTAAATCTGAAACAGAGAAAAGCTTACCAGCAGCTGAGGCAGATTCTGATTCTGAAACTGAGTCAGAGATAGAGTTGGAAGCTCAGTCAGATGATTTGGGAGCGCCTGCAGAGCCTCCAATTGACTTGAGACTCCTTACTCCTGACGAGTATGCAATCAAGCGCCATGTAAATCAATATCTTTTCAAATCTGACTCAGTCAATCCAAGATTTCATACAGTTTTTCAAGAACAAGTATATGAGCAGCTATATGGAAGTCATAGAAACTTTGCAAATCATAAATGGATTAAGTGACCTCATATAAACTCCTTGGATAAGTACAGTGGTGTATACCAGCTCTTTCATCGAGTGGGTCTTCATGATCTTGTGTCTCTTAAGCAAAATTATGATGATGAGATTATCAGGCAGCTTTATGCCACAGTTCATGTTGAGGCAGATCTTTCCAGGATGAAATGGGTCACAGTTACTAGATATGTGGAAAGTACCAAGGAGGACTTTGAGCGTATGTTAAGGACACCATCTGGTACTTGGGATAAGCTCTTTGACAGCCCTGCTTTACTGTCTCATGTTTGGACTGATTTTTATGACCCTTCAGTCAGGTATACCCCAGAAAAAATTACTGGACTTAAGCCCACACCAAGCATGATTAATAGGATTATTAATCATACATTTTATCCCAAGAGTGGGAATTTTGATGCAGTCAGAGGATATGCCTGGAATGTCATTGATAATATTATAAAGGGAAAGAAATTTGATGTTGTGGATGTCATTCTCAGGGGCATAGTTTCTTCAAAGAATGATAGGATTAAGAGGATTTACTATGCACCTTACATCATGGCTTTAATTCGGCAGAAGATTGAGTATCAAGGGGGTTTGGGAACAGCTCATAAGGCTTACAAGCCTCGAGACAGCCCTCCTGCTTGCCATGATGATTCTATTGTTGCTGGTACTTCTACTGGCGCTGCTGCCCAGGAGAGTGCTCCTGCTGAAGGTATTCTTGCACAAATTCTTTAGAATCAGCAGGTGATCATTAGCACCTTGGCAGAAATGAAGATAGCCCAGATAGAGTTTCAAAATGAGACACACAACAAGCTAGCTGACTTGGAGCTGACTCAGAATGATTTCTTTGATGAGACTCATAACAGGATAGCTTCCATGGCAGAAAGCATTAACGAGATGGAGCAGATTTTGAGGACTCCTCAGCACTACTCTCGTCGTCCTCCTCCACCTTCTAGGGCCTCTAATTCTTTAGTTGTTCCTCCTTTGGCCCCAGATCTAGTGCCTCAGGCCCCAGTGCCTCTAGCACCTGATTTAGCGCTTCCAGCTCCGGTTTCAGCTCCAGCCTCTCCTGCTCCTCAGAATCCGCTCCTCAGGATTCAGCTTCTCAGGACTCAGCTCTTCCAGTTCCTGTTCCAGCCCTTCCAGTCCCTCAGGCTCAGGTCTCTTCCTCTCTTCCTTCTCAGGACCCAGTAGTCTGAGATATTTTTGGTACCTTGATGCCAAAGGGGGAGAAGCGAGAAGAAGAAAATTTAAGGGATACGAGAAGAGAAAGATTTAGGGGGAGCAAGTCTTTTATGCTATTATCTTATATGGACTTTTATGTTTTGTATTGTGTTGAACTTATGTGCTTGTAATAGTTTAAGACTTATGCTTATATGCTTGTAATAGTTTAAAACCCTGTTGCTTATCTTGTTGAACTTGTTGGATAATGATTATGCTTATAATATTATCTTTAAATGCAATCTAAATTATAGTCATATCTTAATACTGCATTTCTCTCAAGTTCAAACATGATAAAGAAACTCCGCCAAAAATTTCAAAATCTCTACATGTGCTCGCAAAGATTCTCTATCCTTTTTACGCACATGTTTAGGGGGAGCTTTCTTTAAGTTGGATTTAACAAGAAAATAATTCTCAAAACTCTTTCGAGCTCATTGCAAGAATTATTTCGTTGATTAAGTCATCAAAAGAATATACACTCCTAGTATATTCAAAATAATCTTTCTTACATATTAGTTGTGTTGTCATCAATTACCAAAAAGGGGGAGATTGAGAGCATCTAGGCCCCTAAAAATTGTTTTGGTAATTAATAATAATACGTGAATACGGGATTAACGTGTTTATTGAGTATTTACAAGGTCAAGTCCTATTGGTGAGTTTGATGACGTAAAGATGCATGCTAAAGGATTCAATGAGGATCTATATGGCTCAAGACATGGTACAAGTAGTCTAGGATCCTTTTTATATTTTACCGGTCTTAGGAGAAATGGTTGGAAGATCGGATTATAGGTTAAATGCCGTACTATTAAGAGGGATCATGAGTAGTAGCTTGATAGCATGGTTTTGTGCAATATGGATCAATTTAGGATCATGCATGCATTTGAATTTGAATTTATTAAGCTCTAAGTGTTTTTGTCAGAAATTGGTAGTACCGGAGTTATACTAGCGATTGTACCGCTTGAAGCGGTACGACCGCGCTTTACTTGGCGATATTACCGGGTTTTGATCGTTTCTGCCAACTGAGCGCTAATGCGGTACGACTGGCTCTTGGAGCGGTACTACCGCATTACGGTCGTTCCAATTTCTAGTTGGCGGTTCAATAAAAACAGGAGGTGTGTATTTTGATTCGGTGCCTCTCGTTGTCAATCGGTAGTACCGCGCCTTAGAAACGGTAGTACCGCTGAGTGGTCGTACGATTCTTATGTGGCGGTACAATTTTTCCAGAGGACACCACTTTTCAACGAAGTTGAAAACCCTACGATCGGTTGTCTAGCCCTCTATCTTGGTATGACCGCATCAAGCGATAATCTGCAATTTAGTTAGCGATCGTCATCGCGGGATTTTCAAAGGCTATGTCGGAGTATTTAATGCCTTTGTTCTAGCCGCATTCTTGTGCTCGACATGGGTGCGGTCGTACCGCAACTTAGTTGGCGGTCATACCGCATTTCGCTGAAAGTTGGGGATTGCCTCCCCAACGGTCATATTTGATGGTGAGGGTTATAAATACCCCTCCACCTGCTCAAGGACAGTGTGCTAGAGTTCATTTATCATCTATAGAGCCTTGAGCATCCTCTCAACACTCAAAACACTCTTGTGCATTCATTGTGAGGTGTTGAGTTCATTCAAGTGCATTCACTCATCCTAGTTGATCCTCTTGCACTTGAGTGCCGTCAGCGAAGGCCAACGATTTGTTACTCTTGGAGTTTCTTTGAACTCCTAGGCGGCTTAGCGGTGATCGCCACAGTGACCTCTTCAAGAAGCTTGTGAAGAGGCCCGGTGCCAAGATTGTGATTGGCTTGGTGTTTGCCATCTCCGGAGCGGAGCAAGAACAACCAATAGTGATCGAGGGAAGGCTTAATTTGTGGAGCCGGCTTGAGTTGTCAAGCTTCCTCAACGTGGACTAGTGAAGACCAGCAAGTCTTTGATACCACGGGAAAAACATCATTGTCTCATTGTGGTTATTTCTAGTCTTTACCATTGCCGCATTTACATTTCTAGCTTATTTCTTGTGTTGAATTGCTTAGCTAGAATTGTATCTTGTTTAGACTAAGTTATTAATTGGCTTAAATTATTAAATTATTCAAAAGTTTAAAAACCTCCTATTCACCCCCTCTAGTCGGTTATCCTTGATCCTACAGTCAATACATTAGAAGAAGTTGCAACGCATCTCGGGCTGTCATTATGCACGGGTGAAGTTAGGGATATGTGGAATGCAACGTAAGGTGTGAAAAATGATGTGTGCGTAAGATTCGGTTTTGAGGATGTTCCCATGTGTGTAGTAAGTCTGGGCGGCGCTCGCCGGGTATATGGACTGAATGATCTTCGTCGGTTCTTCGCACATACATTACGGGCGTGGAAACTCTGGTGGTACCGATGTATCCTTTATAAAACAATCCAAGTACAGTTTAGCCATCTCGGTAAGCCATGCACTTGCGCTTCCACAACATCTTTGTATAGAAGTCTGACGATGAGTCCGACATCTCCAAGGCTGACTTAATGTTTTGCTCTAGCTAATAGAACAAGGGTGAGTCAGTTCGGAACAAATAGAATGGCAAAATACATGCCCGTTAAGAAAAAATGACGTACACAAGGGGAAAATATGATAACACTACCCATTTACATAAAATGGCGGTCCCCTAACATGCAAACAATATAATTAATTACGACATAAAATAATGCCTAGACGAGCTCGGTCTGTTGGGGCAATCCTTCATGGAGTGGCCAAAGGTCTTGCATATCCAGTACTTCCTCGCGCGGCTCAGGCCCCCACACTGGTTGTTATCATGTCGTTTCGAAAACGCCACATCTGTCGTCCCTTCCCAATTGCCTTCAAGGCTATGTTTGGGCCTTATTTCATCCTATCTGACCAAAGATCCCTATAGTTCATGTCCACGTCATATGAGTAAAACTCAGCACTCTATGTTCTAAAAAGATGGTGCATGTCATAGTACTAGGAGATATACGACGTAGATATCTGCTTAACTTGCTCATACGCTTTGTACACATGTGAGCATGGCTTGTGCAGGAGCTTCGACTTATTATAGGTGCATATAACCACATCACTGAGTGTGCAAGCATATTTACTTTCCCCCTAGCATGACTGTTGACATATTTTGCCTCAACTGGATCTCGTACTTCCTCCTCAGGCCATGAATCACCCGATATCACGCATACGAGCTTCCTGCATCTTCTGGTCCATATACCTCTGCATGTTCTCGGACCACCGCTTCCCTTCTTCTAGTTGTTGCCTCGCTGTGGTGGCTCTGTTGATGAAGTAACCAACTGTGCGAGTCCAGGTCTCCTCAACTATCGCGGTGACAAGAAGGCACCGCACATGGTTCAGCATGCTATTGTACACCTCGGACATGTTGGTCGTCATAATGTCGCACCTCGCACCGTCGGTGTTGTATAACTAAGACCATTTCTCCAACTCAGGAGCGTAGAGATTAATCCACTGGGTAAAACTTATGGGGCTCCTGGATTTTTTGCTTACGGCCTACTATCCCTCTTGTGCCTCTGGAGGGGACTCTCTTGTATGCCCCGTAGTCCGATGTTCGAGGTCTCTCCAGATGGACTCAAATTTCTGCCTTTGGTTTTGCATGCACAATGCCTTGAACGTCTTTATTGGTTCCTGATTGTGAAACTACGTGAAGAAGTTCAATACAAGATGCATCATACACCACCGAGTTTCCATGCCGTTCCACTGGTATGGGGGCACCCGGTACACACGGCTGGTGGACAAGGCGTACCATGCTATAGCTTTTTGCATGACCGCCTTGTTAGGGAAGTATTGTCCAACTAACAGGGTGTCAAAATGAAACCCCAACTGGGACACTTCTTCTTGTGGCAGTACAGGCAATTGCACTATGATATCATCAAGTCTGGATGGCACGTAAGGCTCCTCCAATGACACAATTCCGTCAGTCGGACCATCACCCTGGGGTGCGTCCTCCTCGCTGCTATCAGAGCCTAGGCCGGTGTCCTCATCAGACTCCAACCCAAGGGGCTGGTCTGGTATAAACTCGTGGTAGTCAATGCAGGCTGACCACCATTGCCCTGCCCTCTTATTTTGCATAAAATTATGCTCAAGTGTTCTATCATAATCTTCCTCCAGAACAACACATTCCATGCTCAAAACATATTCCGTGCTACCATCTTCACGCACCACCTGCGGTTGCTCGCTTCCTGAGGCACTAGCACAACAAGGTTTGCTGGTGCCCTGTGCACGAAATTCACGTACACCACGGTCTTCCCGTATATCGCCGCCTTAGGTTGGGAAGCAATATGCATGTACTGGCTCCATGCAACGGTGTCATTCACCTTGAGTAGCTCCCATACGCTCTGCCCTCACCTATTCATGCAGGTGATCCCCTCGATGACAAGTTTCTTCATCGCTGCCGCCATGTCGAACTCCCTCCGGATGCAGCTCCTAAGCTCGTGAATATTTATCGCATCGAGCCCCTCCGCTCAGACAACCTTGTACTGGCATCTTGACTAGTCCAACCCATTGGGTCCACCTCGTACGGGACTGTCGCCATAAAACACTAACAAGTCTTGCATGTTCGGCACTACCTAAAGCCACAACAACCTAATTTGATGTTATTTAATTAGGTATATTTCATTAATTAATTAATTATGAATAATTAATTAATAGTATTTAATTAAGCCTAATTAATTAGGATTGTTCCATTACAATTATTTAATTAGGTATATTTTAATTACATCTAACTAACTACGACTAATTAATTACGGTTAATTAATTAGGACAAATAAATTGCGACTAAATTATTATGGCTAATTAACTAGCACTAAATAATTAGGACTAATTAATTAGTAGTATTTCATTAAGCAATTAATTATGGTTTATTCATTATGACTATTTTAATTAATACTAATTAACTACAACTTTTAATCAAGCCTAATTAATTATGACTAATTAATAGTATTTAATTAAGCCTAATTAATTACAAATAATTTATTAATAGTATTTAATGAAGCCTATTTAATTAGGACTATTTCATTACTATTATTTAATAAAAGCACATCGCTGGGTTTTATAGCCACGTGAAGGCCGACCGCAAAGCGATGAGACGAATCCGATTCCCTCCCACTCTCAAAGTGCCGAGTTTTACGCGCATGCAACCCGTCGGATTTTTTGCGCATGCGGGGGACAACAAGAATCCAGGGACAACCAAAAGCACGTATTTTAGTTTTAAAAAATCACGTAGGGGAAGGGATGCGTCTGTGCCCCTAGGGGGCGGATGTGCCAAAATCATGCCCCTAGGGCACGAACGACGTGTTCCGGGCCTATAGGGCACGGACTTGGCTACGTGGTGTGTCCGTGTGGCTCTGCAGTGATATTTCTACAATTCTTTCGGAGAGATGGCTACTTTTGCTATTCCATACACGAACAGTGCCAAATCGGCCAAAAACTCGGGGGAGAAGGACGTGGTGCTGGAGATCCGGCGGCACAGAGGCCAAATGTCTATCGCTAGTGAAGAGGAGGCGTGGCTTGGGCACTGACGCACCATATTATCGAGGATCCATCCACCATGGCTTGCTCACAATGTCCTTCAGTCGGATGGCACTATCGCCCCTGGCCACGGCCAAAATCTGAGGAAGGGAAAGTCGATGGCATCAAGCTGCTCATCGTCTAACATGGGAAGAATTGGATAGCGACGAGGCCTAATTATTGGGTGTTGTGAAAGTTGGTGAGCTCAAATAGCAGTAGTAGTATGTAGCTAGTGGCGGCCCAGAAATAGAGCAAGGGAGTGCTAGCAGTGGAAGTGATGAGTATCTGGAGCCCTGGAGGACTGGAGTGAGAGAGAATGACATGCGACGGAGGGTGGACTGGACCAGTGCTACAACATCGATCCTAAGTCCACCCCTGTACGTAGCAGTGCATCGTCCCCAACTTCACTCGTCATCGGCACCATCGTAGCTACTATCAAAGTCCGTGCTCCATATGACTTGTTATTTGCCGTGAGTCGCGCTATCACTAATGACAAGTAGGGGATGGAGAGGTCTCGGACGCCGGAGCTGAGGAAGATCGGCGACATTTTTGTGGGAGAAGCTGCGATGTGTTTTGTGCGATGGGCAGTGACGTCAGCGGATCAGCCACAAAAAAACAGTTGCTAACAACGAAAATGATTTGTGGTGCAAACGAAAACAAGTTTAGGGGGTCGACAAAGTGAGATGCAGGTTCAGAGTGCTATGTGAGACAACTGCATAAGTTTAGAGAGCTCCAATGCAATTTACTATAAACTAAACTACTCTAAGTCCTCCTTTCTTATTTTTTATTTTTTACTTAACGTCGTAGAATCCGTATCGTCAAACTTTCGCCAATAGATTTAATTAAAACTATCTCAACCTAGATTGGCTATATAAAATTTATATCATTAGTTTTGTACTATTATAATTTTATTAGTATATCTTATTTAAAAGTTATAAAAAGTAACGACGAAAATCGCACTATCTAAAACGTAGAGTAAAAAAGAACAGAGGGGTAAGTAGATTTGAACGAATTTTTTGTGGATACGACATTTTTTCATTCCGTATTTGCGGATCTGACCACGCCGCGGTAGATTTGCAAAAATAGCAATATTGGCACATGGTGGCCGTGCATACGCTTGAGAGCCGCCGCGTGGCGCCGCCAAGACGCCACCGTCTTGCCTGCCGCCTCGCCATACCGCGTGTCCCGCTGCGCCCGCGCCGCCATGTTAGCCCATAGACACGGTGGCCATCGCGCTAACTTGGTTAGCGTATGGCCACTCTGCGCCAACTATTTAGGTAGGTGATTAGTACTTAGGTTAGTTAGGGTAGAAATTTGGAGGAATTTTAAAATATACCAAATTAGTTCAAAAAATTATGAATTTATTTTCGGAGACTCATGACACCGTTTACTTGTTTGTGTAAATTTATCAAAATTTTATTCGTTCAGAATTTTTATCGCTATTTCGTATAAGTGTCCTACTCGTACGAATCAATAAATGTAGAAAATAAGCTCGAAAAATTATGAATTTTATTTTGAAGGCTCCTCATGTAGTGGACTTAATTGTGTAATATATTGGCAATTTTATATGTGTTCTGGTATTGTCTCAAAAATTCAGGATTTAGGTCACGAAAATTTCGATTTTTGGTTTCGGAAAATAGGGTTTCATGATTTCATGTGACTTAGAATGTAAAAAAAACTGCATTGCAACTCCATTGGAGATGTCGATATACAATATGGTATTTGGAGTACTGCGTAACAACTAAAATTAGCATACAAATATAGTCAAACAAAATCGCATAACACGCGATACTATATAGCTCGCTCGTTTAAGCCACTACTCTCTACTTTCTTTGTATTTGCGTCCATGTCTTGTGTCTTGTTTTCGTCGAGCATGACCCGTGGATTCGTCCACCGGTTAGGGAAGCAGCGTGTCGATTCGGAGAATGCGAGACCGTTGAGCGAAGGTGGACGATGGTGACTCTCGGCGAGTCTTGTAGGCGTACATGTCGTCGTGATGAGCCATCTTGGGCACAGGGGACAGCTCCGAGGAATTCATCCATGACGGAGGCTATAAAACCACTTTAGGGGTACGATGCCCGCAACTCTGGCTGCACAGATGAGCTCAGGCCTTGGACGTACGGGGTTCCCACGTATCCGGAGGAGCTCTGGCCTTGAACGTACGGTGGGGCAGTGAACCCAGAAGAGCTCTGCCCTTGAACGTACGGTGGGGTAGCGAACCTAGAGGAGCTCTGCCCTACGTACGCTAGAAACCCTAGCTGCCATTGTCCGTACCCTGGCGTCATGTACTTCTCCCTAGCAGGAGCTGGGAGACCCGTATCCTCGACATTAGTTGACGTGAACTGGTCGTGTGCCTGTGCGTCCAACACCGCCCCAGTCGCCGTGTGCCCGCAGATATTGTTCCCCGACATTCATGGCTTAATTAGCGTCGATCACCGTGGCGACCGATTCACGTCAGCGATAGCGAGATACGGGCCTCCTGGTCTGCCGAGCAATACCGGCGCTAGGGTACGGACAATGACGCCGAGTTTCTAGCATACGCAGGCGAGCTCCTCGAGTTTCTTTGCCCACCGTCGTTCAAGGGCGAGCTCTTACGGGTTCGTTGCCCACCAAATGCGTTCAAGGCGAGTTCTTCGATACGCGCAGGAGCCCGTCGTCAAGGCTGAGCTCATTCGCGCAGCCGGAGTTGCAAGCATCGTACCACCAGAGTGGTTTTATAGCCTCCGTCGTGGATGAATTCCTCGAAGTGTCCTCCAGGTCAGCATGGCTCATCACGACGACATGTACGCCTACCAGACTCTGCTCGAGAGTCAGCCTACTGGTCCACCTCTGCCTCAACGGTCTCCGTACCCCCTCCGAACCGATACGCGTTCTCCGGACGGGTGGACGTAATCCACGGGTCATGCTCGGTGCAAAACAAGGCCGCGCACGTGGACGCAGCCGCAGCAGGCAGAGAGTAGTGGCTCAAACGAGTGAGCCATATAGTATTGCGTGTTATGCGATTTTGTTTGACTATATTTGTATGTGAATTTTAGTTGTTACGTGTGTACTCCAGCGCTATATTATATATCGACATCTCCAATGGAGTTGCAATGCAGTTTTTTTTACATTCCAAGTCACATGAAATCACGAAACCCTAATTTCCGAAACCTAAAATCGAAATTTTTGTGATCTAAATCCTAATTTTTTGAGACAATACCATAACACATAAAATTGCCAAAATATTACACAATTAAGTCCACTGCATGAGGAGTCTTCAAAATAAAATTCATAATTTGTCGAGCTTATTTTCCATATTTATTGATTCGTACGAGCAGGACACTTATACGAAATAGCGATAAAAATTCTGAACGAATAAAATTTTGAAAAATTTACACAAACAAGTACATGGCGTCATGAGACTCCAAAAAAAATCATAATTTTTTGAACTCATTTGGTATATTTTAAAATTTCTTCAAATTTCTGCCCTAACTAATCTAACTAACCTAACTAACCTAAGCACTAATCACCTACCTAAATAGTTGGTAGGCTATGCGCCAATGGTGCATGATGGCCACCGTGGCGCCATGGATCGACGTGGCGGGGCGAGCGGGGGACGCGGCAATGAGGTGAGGCGCGTGGGCGACCGCATGGCGTCGCCCGGCGTGGCACCTCTCCGCGTTGGCGCACGGCCAACGTCGCCAATTCTGTGGCCGTACGCCAACATTTCTAATTCTGTGGTGGCCGTACGCCAATGTCGCCAATTCTGTGGCCCTACACCAACATTTCTAATTCTGTAAATACGTCCGCGTCGCGGTTAAATTTGGAAATACGAAATGAGAAAACGCCGTGTCGACAAAAAAATCGATTTGAACGAGTAAAAATACCGAGTATTAAGGCAGAGCTTACGGGGATCATCGCCTCATCGAAGAAGTCAGTTTCTCTCACCGTGTATAATTATGCGTGGCGTGTGCTTGGTCTTGCGTGCGTCGTGTTTGGGAGGCAGAGATGCAGCAACTGGGCAAGTCGCATGGAACAACGTGAAGTGTCAAGGGGGCGGCAAAAGGCCGCACGGCCGCGCACGTATTCGATTTTGCCAGGAAGTAGTGACAGATAAGCACGCATGAAACTGTTCCCTTGTGTCATGGAAGTACTAGCCAGTATTTGTAATTTTGAATTTTGAGTCAAGCCGGCCTCTTGCTAACCTTGGAAGATTCTTGACTTAGCTCAACAAACAAAATCAATGAAATGTCTGCATAATACACAGATCTGCAAAGGCCATGCGTGCATGATGATAAGCTAGCACCGGTACCATCAGCTGCAAGTTGCAACCCATCTCACCAAAACTGAAGCCTCCAACTTTCTATGTTCCTTTTCTCTAAAGATTTGATGGAAGCAGTACTAGTTGTATTGGCTGAGCCGCTGAGGCCATTAATCAAATAGGGTTCACATGGAGTGACCATGTGCCCAGCTTCAATGGATGCCCTCACATGAGCAAACCGGCCCCAATTAATTGTACCATTGACCATTACTGATTCGAAAGGCATTTATGGCTGGTGGCATGAACATGTGAAAAGTATAATTTGTTGCCATAAAGAGGGTCGGGAATTGCTATTCAATAGGCATTGCAAGGACAGGAGTAAACAAAGAGAATCCGATGCAGCCTCCTGAAGGTAGGATGTGATCTCCATCATTGTACTATTGTCTGCTCGTATGAAAAATTAAATTACTTTACCTTTGGTTGAAACCTTCTTAAGCTGATCAATCTTGTCATTTGAATTGAAACTTTGAAAGGTGTAGAAGATATTAATCCCTTCTAAGACCAGTTTGGAACAGGGATTTTTCACTGTTCCTGCGGGAAATAAACTAATATGTGTGAAATTCTTGTGTTTCCAAACATATCCTAACTATCGAAGAAGCATCTTACACACACGCACAAAAAAATTCAAAATCTTTAGTGAGCTGAATGCCAAGTCTGAGAATTTACAGCCTACAAGGGCGAATAGAAAAACAGCTGTTCACATCGGCTGATCGGCAAAGGCGAATTCTTAGAGAGAGACAGGAAAACATAAATCGACCTGCCATAATGCCTACCACAATGTTGCGATGCCACCTGTGTTTGGTGTTCCAGTTTTGATGACAGCTGTGGTGAGATGTCGTTCTTTGCACAGCTGCTACATAGTTTCCTGTCTTTTTCGTTGACAGTGGATTTTTTTTTTAAAAAAGGAAAACACAACAGCAAAAAAAAAAGATAAAAAAAACCTAACGCTCATTGGCCGGCCACGAACCGGCTCGGGAGGTCGTCCTGCTGATTGTTTCGGCAGGGCGGGCGTTTGTGCTTTAGGCCCGTCCAACGTGTTAGCCCGGCCGTCCGCTGCTACTGGGGGGCTCGGAGAAATGCGTTTTTTCTCACCGCGCGCGGGATCAGCCCGATCTTACCTGTATTTTCGGCAGTGCAGCCCGGTGCGCGTTTTCTCCGGCCCATTACGGCTTGTGGACCGACCCGGCCGCCTCTCTCGGCCTCGCCGCGTCCCGGCGGGAGAAGAGCTCGGCGTCCTCTGCTACCTGCCCGCTCGCCGCCCGGGCCGAGGCACTTCTCTCCCTACTACGGGTTTGATAGCGAGCGAGCGAGCGAGGTGGTCCCGTTCTCGTTGTTGGGCTGTGGAAGAGCTCCGGCTTTCCCTGTCTTTTTTCTAGCGCCGCCGCTCGTTCTTGTTCGCCAGCGCCGCGGTGGTGGTACTCATCAGTTGGTTCTCTGTAATTGTATTCTTGCTGCTTCGCTGCCCGAGCAGGTGCGCTCAGATTCGTCACGCTGTATGCTGGTGTGGGTTCGGTACATTTTACTTACAGAAGCACTAGAAGAAAGGCAATAGTTGTGGAAGATTTGGGAGTGGGTTGTTTTGATACGTTTTCTATGGATTGTCCCTTGAACTAAGTTTTAAGGATATGTATAAGTCAGCAACTTAGTCATTGAAAAGGAAGGTATCAGGCAGGAATTCGCATGCCCTGCTCCTAGATATAGTACTACTATCTTGCTGATTCATACCTTGATACCTTGATGGGTTGGCTTCTGGACATTCTGACTCGACTGACGTTGAGATGCCTGCACTTCTGGAGTTGGATCGGCATTCGGCAACTGGTTTGTGAAGCTTCTCACTGACATCTAGTCTTGTGACTGAAATTCGATAAATTTCAAGATGGCTATGATGCGTTATCATTGAAAAATTCCCGGATGGGGTTTCCAATGACCCATTTGAGTTTTTTTTTACAAGAAAGGTGATAACTATTTTTTAACTACTCAATGCAACTGCAGTATTATTAATAAACCCTCAAGTTTCCTCGGCTATAAACTTGAACTACCCTCGGCTCTATCAAACTGTTCGGCTGTTGAAATTCATGTTTCTCTGTCGCCGAACACTTCAATGAACTGCAAGGCTTGTACTTGGCATGCCTGTCCATGATAGACACCCTGTAAGGTTTCAAACAATCTTAATTTTTGTAGATTGAAATAAGCTGCCAATTTACTTGAATTATGTGTTTTCTGCCTTCACTACACTTTTGGTCACACACAAATTCGTAACAAACTATTGATCCTAACTCCTAAGATTTATCTGTAGCCTCTTGATGCTAGTGGAACACATTCGAATTCATTTCTATGGGTGCTCGAGAATCTTGTTCCAGATCCTGTAAAGAGAGCTACATGGCCCATACCTTGTGGAGACAAAGTGCACTCATGATTCGTATCTACTATCACTTATATTTAAGCTCTGATTTCTTCCTTGTCTGTACGTAGTTCTAGCTGCTTCATTCTTTCCATGCAAAGGTTTAAGATTTGTTGTCACTGAAGATCCACTTTAGGCGTAAAATTTGTTGGGGCTAAACAATGCAATTAACAAAATTCATCACCTCTACTTGTAATGAATCAATGAGGATAGCTTCAACTAACAAATAGCAGCGGAATTAACAACAAGAACATGCACTAAGTGACACAGTGATTTACGTGAAAAGCCTCCTCGATGTGAAGAATAAAAACCATAGAGCTTGCACAACCCACTCCCAAATCTTCCACTATAATCGACAATAGGTACAACGAGTCTTCCCTAGAATATCTAGAGGTACATCACATAAGCAACATCCTCAAGATATAATCTTGATACCATCATCAACAACCATACACAATTAACAAGAGGTACACTAACAACCAAGCAGAGAAGACATAGTTTCTGTCCCCTTCGGTTATCGGCTCATCTCACAAACCACAGCTAAGTATTTCAGGAGATTTGGTAGGAATGTAGTTCCATGAGTTCTCTACAAACTATAAAGATTTCAGCCCAAGCCTTTATCGTTTCACCAAGCAAACAGATCATCTACCAAAACTGTATTATGCTAAAACTGCAGTAGTCCAAGCTAACAAAACCTCTCTCAAATTAGGTGCTCCTCTCAACCAATCCTCAATCCAACCATACAAATCGAAGAGCATCAAGTCAAGAACACAGTGACCAAGTTTAAGCTCGATCGGATGACGTTTGATGCTCTGATCGACGTCTTGATGAAAACTACGCAGGATCACCCGAGATGGAACAGAGCTCCTCCTCTTCTTTTTCCCTGTCGTCTCTTATTTTGTTATGTGCATATATGCTTCTCACCTCCTAAGCCCCTCCCCCCTTTCCATTAGCAGCTCAAGGAAAGGGCTAGGGTTTTTCTTCCCCTTACTAAGGAGGAGGCATCTCAACCGTTGGTTAAGAGAGCAATCAACGGTTCACAAGCTTCCAAGTTTATGAGCTGATTTTGAGCTTCTTCTCCATGTGGAGGGAGTATAGCCCAACAAACTCCCCCTCCCGACATCATGGAGGGTCTCACCACCTTGCTTCAACCATGCTAGCAAACTGCTGGTATGCCTTGAGCTTCTCCCTCGTCACTACCTTGGTCAACATATCAGCACCATTATCGTTGGTGTGGACTTTCTCAAGCTGCATTTGCTTAGAATTCAACACATCTCGGATCCAATGGTAATAAACATCAATATGCTTCAACCTTGAGTGGAAACTTGGATTCTTACTCAAGTGGATAGCACTTTGGTTACCACAAAACAGAACATACTTATCTTGATCAAAGCCAAGCTCACCAACCAACCTTTTCAGCCACAATAGCTCCTTGCTAGCAATCAAGATATCATCAACATAGAGCAACAAGATGATAAAATCATCAGCCGAGAATCTCTAAAAGAATACACAATGGTCTGTGCTACACCTCTTGTAGCCTTGCTCCCCCATAACAGATTCAAACTTCATGTACCATTGTCTTGGTGCTTGTTTCAGGCTATAAAGACTTTTCTTTAGCTTGCACACATAGTCTTCTTTGCCCTTCTTAACAAACCCTTTAGGCTGCTCTGTATATATCTCTTCCTCCAAGTCTCGATGAAGAAAGGCTGTCTTCACATCCATTTGTTCAACCTCCAAGTTGTGACTAGCTGCAATGCCAAGAACCACCCGAATGGATGTCATCTTCACCACCGGAGAGAAGATCTCATCAAAGTCAATTTCTTTCCTCTGGCCAAACCCTTTCACAACTAGCCTCGCCTTGTTTCTTGGATACGACGTGTGCTCTTCTTGCTTGATTCTGTAGACTCACATGTTCTTCAATGCCTTCTTGCCTTTTGGTAACTTTACTAGCTTATATGTATGATTCTTATGCAAGGAATCCATATCCTCTTGCATAGCTTTCATCCATTCCTTCTTGTGATCATATTCAATTGCTTCTGCAAAGCACTCAGGTTCTAAACCATCAGACAACAACACAACATAATCATCTAAGGAATACCTGCTAGAAGGTCTACAATCTCTGGTGGATCGTTTGAGTGGAACTTCTGGTATTGGTGGTTGTTGATCATGATCATCAAATTCAGCATCAAACTCGTGCTGCTGGGGAGCATTCTCACCCCCTGTTCCATGCACATCGTCTTGTGCATCATCTGCAACATCGTCTTTAGCTTGTTGTGGAGCTGGAGCTGTAAGAACTAGGTCTAAATCAACCATGTCTTGTTGTTGAGGAACTTGCACCTTTGCCTTCATGATATCCTCAATTGTCTGGTCTTCAACAAACACAACATCACGGCTTTTGATAATTTTCTTTGCTATAGGATCAAACAGCTTGTAGCTGAACTCATCCAAACCATAGCCAAGGAGTATGCACTGTCGTGTCTTTGCATCAAGTTTGGACCTTTCATCTTGAGGAATATGAATAAATGCCTTGCACTCAAACACTTTCAGGTGATCATAGGAAACATCCTTATTGTACCACACCCTTTTAGGAACATTTCCCTATGAAGGATAACATGGTGAGAGATTAATAAGATAAACTGCAGTCATCAAAGCCTCACCCCCAATAAGACTTTGGTAGCCTTGCATGTGACAATAAGCATCAAACTCTCTCCACCAATGTCCTATTCATCCCCTCAGCAACGCCATTCAATTGTGGTGTCTTTGGAGATGTGAATTGATGCCTAATCCTTGTTCTTTGCAATATGCATCAAATGGCCCAATGTATTATCCTCCATTGTCAGTCCGAATGCACTTTATCTTCTTCTTTGTTTCACTCTCAACTGAGGCTTGAAATTGCTTGAATGTACTCAACACTTCATTTTTGGACTTCAATGGATAGGCCTAAAATTTTCTGGAAGAATTATCAATGAAAGTGACAAAGTAATTAGCACAACCAATTGATATTACCGACATCTTGCACACATCGGAATGCACTAAATCCAGCAACTCGGGCTTCTTGTGAGGAGACTAACTTTTGAAAGCAACCCGGTGCTGCTTCCTCGCTAGACAATCTGTACAACTCTTCAATTGCACACTTAAAATCCCTGACAGGTGATTCTTCTTCATTTGCATAGCCATGCCTTTTTCACCCATGTGCCTAAGCCTCTTGTGCCATAGAACACAAGGATCATCTTGCTCTAATGTATTGATAGAAACACAAGAGAGTTTAGCATGAATATAATACAAGAGAGAAACCATTTTATCTCTTGAAAATACCATGCTGCCCTTGGTGAGCTTGTGCTGTCCATTTTCAAATATGCTGGAATACTTCTTATTATTAAGCAATCCCACTAAAATTATGTTGAGCCGTAATTCTTCAACATGTCTCACATACTTGAGAATTAGTAGTGTACTATTAGCTGTCTCCAAATGCACATCTCCCTTTCCAATGATTTGAGCACGATCATTGTTTCCCATCTTCATAATGTCAAAATCACCAGCAACATATCTCTACTACTTAAAAGGAGTTAGTGGTCGTCCGTCCTCCAACTCTCTTCGGCGTCCGTCCGATCAACCATAAACCGATGGCTTGGATCTTCCACGTGGCCAGCAACTGCTGCACCCACAACCACATCCCACCCCGCCCCTCCCTTTCCACTCTCTCTCCCTCACGATCCCAGCCGCACCGTCCGTGCTCCCTCTGTCGCACCGCCCTCCCTCCCTCTCGTCTCTCTCACCGTCGTCGGATCCGGCCTTTCCCCAGGCGTCTCGCCCCAGTGGTCGCCACCATGCTGCCCTCGCTCACCACCGCAACATCCTCGACCGCCGCCGACCATCCCTCACTCCTCGCCCGCATCTGTCGCCCCTCGCCCATCTCCCCCGAGCCGCCCTCGAACCTTCGCGCCATTCCCCGTCCTCCCCCACCGAGCCTCCCTCACCCCTCGCCCATGCCTTCCTTGGCTCCAACCAGTTTGGTGGTTAAAATTAGGGATTTGTCGGCCTCCTACTTCTCCGGCATGGCCCTCATGCCGTCGTAGCGCCCGACTACGCCGCCTCTGCTGCGCCTTCCCCCTCCAAGGTTCGTGACCCTCATAGTAACCCTACCCCCATCTCCCCCGCCCCAACCCTAACTCTCTTGATCCGGTTCAATTTGCGCAATTCCAATTGGATTCCATTCTTTTTCCATCCACTTTCGCATTCTCATATCCATTTCTTGGAAATCTATATGTTTCTTGGAACAAAATTTGATTAAATTTGATTTCTTTTCATGTCCGTTTCTTTGGAAATCTCAAGCATTTCTTGTGAGTATTCGATCCTTCTGCCCCCACAAACATGGCATCCTTGACGTGAATTTACCATCAAAATTTGATTCTTCTTACATGCGATGTTTCCTAACGAGATCTGCGCCTAGAGCCGCAAGAATCCGGCCTGAATTGTTATAATTTCTCAAATCTCAAGTTTTTTTTCTCAAAAAATTCGTTTACAATTTTTTTTGTGTAGTCTGGGTGAGCACGCCATGATGGCAAACGGGAGGCTCTAGAAGCAGGCATTACTACGCCCATGAGCCCGTTCGGTGGAAACGATCTGCGTTGTGAGCTCGGCCCGATCGTGCATCGAGAACGCGCACCAACACGGCCACCGCGATCTGCGATTTTGAGTTGGACATGTGAACTTGAGCGATTGCGGTGTTGTGGTATCAAATAACAATTGTTATCTCATTTGTGTCGATAGTGTAGCATTGATGCTTTGTTGGAGAAGACAGTTAAGCACATGCTTTTCTTGCAAAGTGTGACAAAGCATGCATACAAGCTCAAGGATTCTACTAAATTGTGGCTTATTTGATGCAGTAGAGTGGTACAATTTATGTAATTCTCCCTGGTTGGAAAAATCTCCTTATATTGTTGTGGCTTCAAACAGATACATGGTGGTGAGAATGGTCCCCTATGGAAAGACTACTTTGAAGGTGGTGCAACCTGGACCTTTGATGTTGGCTCTCAGTGTATGACATGTCCAATCATTGTTGAGGATCTTGACCGACCACGTCAGATGCTTGTGGAGGTAATGATTTATGATTCTATCGTTGCTTGTCTTTGTAATCTTATTTTCAGCATGTAATTGTGGTTCAGATGTGTTGACATGGGTGTCTCTGCAGATGCTTTGCGAGGATAGAGGCATCTTCTTGGAGATAGTTGACTTCATCAAAGGACTTGGATTGACCATCCTGAGGGGTGTAATGGAAGCACGTAAAAGTAAAATCTGGGCACACTTTACTGTTGAGGTAATATAACTAAATGTCATTTCCATCATTAAAGCTTTGAAATGATGCTGATGATCCTTTGGCATTGCAAGCTAAATGGATTTATATCGCTTTCACATCTCCGATGTATGTAGTATTGACTATAGTTCTTAAACATCTGAGTAGGCTTACACATATTTAGACGAGGCACACAATATCGGAGCTATTGGAAAGACTGGGAGAGGTGTATGTATGCTACTAGGTGTGGATCCAGCTGATGTTGACATTATGATGGGTGCATTTACAAAATCATTTGGATCATGCGGATGATACATTGCAGCATCAAAAGTACGAAGAAGATTCACTTACCAATTCTTGACTGAACATATATAGTGTTGATAAATCTGACCCACAGATCATTCAATGTTTTTCAGGAGATTATTCATCATCTCAAGCACACATGCCCAGCCCATATCTATGCAACATCCGTGTCACCTCCAGCAGTCCAGCGCTAACTACTATTTTATTCATTGCTAGATTCCTTCAAAGATTAACCTATTAGCACCGTAACCAATAATTCCACCTCTTAGAGAGATTTAGTTTGGTCCTTCCCGTTTCTTATGTGGGAAGCATCCTATGGCATCTAATTGATTACTAGATGGCAGCATGTTCTAGACTCATAATGATTTGCTTATAGTTTGGTAGTAGTAACTCTTTTTGCACTTTACAGGAGTTTCTTGTCCGATATCTCTGGACAATGATGATGAGTTGGATGACACTGGGTACAGGAAGCTGTTGATCAAGTTGCCAAGCAATACAGCAAAGTCTGGACCTGTGATTCAACCTGGCACTAGCTCCTCTTCTGATAAAGTGATCGGTGCAACAAGTATAGATTAGAAGGACTATTCAAAGTCATCAGGGCCTCAGACAACCTTTTCTGCACATAAAACGGTGGTAAGAAAAAAAAAAGTAGCTGAAGAGATTAAAAAGAAAATACTTATGCAGATTGTAGCGTTAAATGCTTGTTGTATATTACCAACTAAGAGCCAATAATTGATTATCTATGCTTTTATTAGGCACAACCAACTTTGAACAACCACTGCGTGCTGTTTTGCCTTGTGAAAATTCTACTCACTGGATGAATCTTGATGTTTTTCTTGAAAAGCACGTCTTTAGGTATTTTAACCCGATGAGTTTCGATTTGATTCGATATAAATATAGAACCGATCAATCAAAGTATGAGCTCGAATGATAGTTGATACTTTTGAGCTTACTTAGGCAACTCGATAGTTGGCGACATTATGCTAGCTACATCTGTAGTGTGTTGTATATTTTTTATGTATCGGGTTGCATTATACATTTTTGATGGCTGTGGATTTTGCATACATTATTTTGGGATAAGATGGTAATTTTACCCTTTTGTAGCACAATTATGTTTTCGGTTGCCTGTCCCCATGCGAGGTACTTATTGTATCGCTACGAGTAAAATTCATATTCAAGAATTTTGTGTTAGGTCATTAGTGCATATATTTTATCATGATTTTCAGTTCATGCCATTATTTTCTTGTGTCTAAAGAGGAATGTGCCACATCTTTGCTCATCTATTGGTATCAGGGAATATTCAGCTTGAACAATTTACAAGTGCAATCTTAATACTTGCTCTTACTATTTTTTAGAGAAGCGCTCAATTATATTGAACTATCAAGCCGATATTTACAACTAATATGTTTGTAATGCCACCACAAGCAGTCTTGAGCATCATTCTTGAAATATAGCCACAATGCATTTCAAGCGGTAGGAAGCTATGGCATTGTTGCCTCCAATTGCAAATCGGCTGATGCAAATGCAGATCCTGCTTGATGATGCGTAGCTAATTTATATGATATGTATGTATATTGTCCTATTGTGAGATCAATGCAATTAGAATTCTTGTTATGTATGCTTCTCGCATGCAACATGTAATTATGGACTTTCTAAAACTGTATAAATTGGCTGGCAAAAGCATATTCAAATGTCAACGTCATATGAGCATTGTCCATTGGATTTTTGCTGTTTTGCTCTACCTTGTTTTCTTTTGAAGAATGCATCTGTTGAAGTGTTAAGTTAGAAGTGGTAGTTGACGAGAATGCATATGTTTTCTCATAAAATCTTTGTATTTATAGGTGCTATGTTATTCAAATGTGCTCTATACCTACCAAAACTAATTATAATGCTCAGGAATTTCATGTGTGTTAAGCACATTGCTCAGAAATCATTGATGCAAAATATGAGTTTTCGTTGTAACGCACGAGCACATAACTAGTAATTTGTGAAGAGTCATCTATGAGATGTAGCATGTATGGTAGAACCACTAGGTATCCAATTCATGTCATCATCACCCACAAGGTTGATGGTTGCATCATCAGAAACAACAGTGATTCTTTCTTCAACAGTGGAACCAATCTTGCCATCATCATTTTTAGCAATGACTACCATCATATCCTCAACCGCTGAAGTAATGTGACCAACATCACTGTCACTATCTTGTTTCCGTGCCTTCTTTTTTTTTCTTCTTGTTCTCCTGCTTGAGCTTCCGACAGAACCTTCTAATGTGTCCTTTCTCATGGCAGTGATAGCACTCAACATCTGAAAATTTTCCTCTTGACTTGCTTCTATTTTCAGCTGAATTCTTTGGACCTCGGTTATTGCTTCTCCCCCGTGACTCGGTGAATAACACCTCGGGTTGTGAGGAGGAACTCTCCATTTCAGTAAGTCTTCTTGACTCTTCATTTATCACTTTGGTATTCACAAGGTTCCAAGAGACAACACCATTTTAGAGCTAAATTGCACAAAGTGACTTTGAGAGTTTTCCAAGTATCCAGCAAAGAGCCAAGTAGTAGCAAAGCCCTGACCTCATCGTCAAATGAGATGCCCATAGAAGATAGCTGATTTATAATGCCTTGAAATGCATTCACATGATTAGCCACAGAAGTGTCATCTCAGTACCTCAAATTCATCAATTGCTTGATCAAGAACATCTTATTGGTGCTTTCCTTCCTAGCATACAATTCTTCCAATTTATGCCATAAGGAGCATGCATGTGTCTCATCACTGATATGGTTCAACACATTGCCAATGACCCATAGTCGAATGAACCCACAAGCTTGACGGTGAAGTACCTTCCACTCATCATCAGTTTTGTCATCCGGCCTTTCGATGGCAAATACTGGCTTGTAGTACTCTTTCACATAGAGCAAATCCTCCATCTTACCCTTCCAAGCTTGGTAATTTGTACCATTCATAGATATCATCCTGCTGGTATTCACCTCCATCTTTCACTGCAAGACAATCACCAAAGCAAACACAGGCTCTCATACCACTTGTTCGGGCTAAACAATGCAATTAACAAAAGTTCAGCATCTCTATTTGTAGTGAACCAATGATGATAGCTTCAACCAACAAATAAGCAATGAAATTAACAACAAGAATATGCACTAAGTGACATAGCGATTTACATGAAAAACCTTCTCGATGTGAGGAGTAAAAACCACGAGGCTTGCATAACCCACTCCCAAATCTTCCACTATAATCGACAATGGGTACAAGGATTCTTCTTTAGAACATCTAGAGGTACATCATAGAAGCAACAACATCATCAAGATATAATCTTGATATTATCATCAACAACCATACACAATTAACAAGAGGTACACTAACAACCAAGTAGAGAAGACACAATTTCTGTCCCCTTCGGTTATCAGCTCATATCTTACAAATCACAATGAAGTATTTTAGGAGATTTGGTAGGAATGTAATTCCACGAGTTCTCTACAAACTGTACATATTTCAGCCCAAGCCTTGATCGTTTCACCACTCAAACATATCATCTACCAAAACTGCATTGTGCTAAAACTGCAGTAGTCCAAGCTGACAAAACCCCTCTTAAATCAGGTGCTCCTCTAAACCAATCCTCAATCCAACCGTACAAATCGAAGATCATCACGTCAAGAACACAGTGACCAAGTTTGAGCTCGATCGGATGATGTTTGATGCTCCGATCGATGTCTTGATGGAAACAACGCAGGATCACCCGAGATGGAACAGAGCTCATCTTCTTCTTTTTCCCTCGTCTCTTGTTTTGTTGTGTGCGTATATACTTCTCACCTCCTGAGCCCCTCTCCCGTTTCCAGCAGCAGCTCAAGGAAAGGGCTAGGGTTTTCTTCCCTTCACTAAGGAGGAGGCATCTTAACCGTTGGTCAAGAGAGCAATCAACGGATCACAAGCTTCCAAGTTTATGGGCTGATTTTGGGCTTCTTCTCCATGTGGAGGGAGTCCAGCCCAACAAAAATATCATCAATACACAAACACTATTTCTATAGAATGGGGGAAATTTTTTTGTTGCCCCATGAGGCATTATTCAGTATAGTGTGATACTATGATTGCAGTGGTTGGTAACTTGGTATATACAGACTCAATACATCATTTTATCTCGTTTCATCAAATGGAATTCTTTTGATATCAAGCTTGATTCTGATTATCTCCATGCAACTCAAAATGTTAGCTTCATGCGGTCTTTGTGCCCTGGTAGCTGTGCTAGCCTGTTAGCCTCTGCCCGAGTCTTTCTGCATGCTAATGTATATGCGCATACACGTGTTGTACTGTAACCGCTTATAGCTCTCTCTCTCTCTCTCTCTTGTGGATGTACTCCTATTAATTCCAATGGAATACAAGCTCACAAGGTTGCGGTTCAATTAACATTATGGTATCAGAGCCTGTTTTCCTCTAAGTACATCCTGCTCCTACCTCCTCTCCCTGAATCGCCATAGGAGACAACTCTGGTGATGACAAGTTATCACGAAAGTCACTACCACCCTCCACTGAGAATATCACCTCTCTACCTCTTCCTGCCCATGCTTCAGTCAGCATCAAAGCGTTCATCCCATTCAACCTAGATCTCCAGGCCTCCAATTATACCAAGTGGCGCGAGCTCTTCCTCGTTACACTTGGTAACTTCGGCCTCACCGAGCACATCGATCCAGCAACATCTACTAAAGCGGCGACCGACCTAGCATGGTGCCGCGACGACTGCTCCATGCTCAAGTGGCTGTACAACTCCATCACGTTGGAGATCTTCGACATCGTCATCAAGCCCGACTCTTGTGCTGCCGTCGTCTGGGCCAACATTGAAGGCCTTTTCCGCGACAAGAAGACTCGTGCTGTGTACCTGAACGCACAGTTCCACGGCCTTCTCCAGGGTGACAACAACATCACTACTTACTGCCATCACCTTAAGTCACTCGCCGACGCATTCCAAGATGTCGGGGATCCTGTTCCCGATAAGACACTTGTTCTGAACATGCTTCACGGCCTCAATGAGGACTTCGGTTATGCATCCACCCTGATCACCATGCAGGTGCGATTTCCTTCCTTCATGCAGGCACGTTCGATGCTTCTTCTCGAGGAGCTCAAGAAGCAACTCGGTGTGTGCACTTTTACCACTGCCTTTCTCACTGCGCCACCACCCAACAACACCACCTCTGGCCATGGTGGCAAGAGCAAGGGCGACAAAGGAAAAGGCAAAGGCGGCAAGAACTCCGGTGGCAGCTCACTTCCTCCGGTGCCAGCGTACGGCTCCCAACAGTGGGGAGGTGCACCGATCTTCAACCCATGGACCGAGATCGTCCATGCCTAGCCCACCGCTTGGAACATGCCGTGGAGTGCCCCGTCTGGTGCACATGCTCCATTTGGTGCACAAGCTGGTGCTGGATTTCTGGGTCCACGACCTCCTGCTTCCCACACCATGATGATGATGGGGTAACCTCAGCTGCCGCTAGCTCATTTTCCATACATGCAGTCGCCAGCTCCTGGTGGCTCTCAGTCGGCGCGTCTGCACCTTGTCGACCAACTAACATGGAACCAGAACACCCTCATGTCGCGCTCAACACCATGCCCATGCAAACTCCGTCCAGCGGTGAGTGGTTCATGGATTCCCTGGCGTCCTCTCATATGACTTCCGATCCCGGTAAAATCTCCTCCTTCCATTCTTCAAACTCTTTTCCGTCTATCCTTGTTGGCAATGGTCATCACATTCCTGTTACTCATTCTAATTCTGCACCTTTACATCAAAGTCTTCCGCTGCATCTCTGCAATATTCTAATTGCACCTCATATTGTCAAAGATCTTATCTCTGTTCGCAAGTTCACCACTGACAATCTTTGTTCTGTGGAATTTGACCCATTTGGTCTCTCCGTGAAGGATATTCGAACTCAGAAAGAGATCGTCAGGTGCAATAGTTATGGGGATTTATATCATCTCTACTTCGATCGTTCATCTCCGCAGGGCCTCATCGTGGCTGTTGCTTCCACTGATTTATGGCATCGGCGCTTGGGATACCCATGCTCCAACTCGATGGCAGCTCTTCAGCGTTCTTCTTTCATATCATGTAATAAACTCCCTAGTACCTCTTGTGAGGCCTGTCAACTAGGGAAACATGTCCGTTTACCCTTTTCCTTGTCGTCATCACGTACTGGTTCTCCTTTTGAAATAATACATTGTGATTTGTGGACTTCTCCACTTCGTGATCATTGATGACTATGCACATTTCATGTGGATTTTTCCACTTTGTCTCAAGTCCGATGTCTTTCCACACTTCACATGATTCTACTCCTACATTTCTACACATTTCCCATCTCCTCTTAAATTTGTCTAGTGTGATAACGGTAGGGAATTCGATAACACTCCTCTTTGCTCCTTTCTTTCTTCTCATAGAGTACTCTTTCATTTTTCCTACCCACATACCTCGCCACAAAATGTCAAGGCTGAATGGGAACTTCGTACTATCAACGACGTGCAACAAACACTTCTGTTCCAGGCCCATATTCCTCCTACGTACTGGGTCGAAGCTCTTCATGCCGCTACATACCTGCTGAACTGGCGCCCTATGCGTGTGCTAGAACTCCGAACCCCGTATGAATCTCTCCACTATAAACCTCCCTCCTATGACCACCTTCGCGTCTTCGGATGCCTTTGCTATCCTAACTTATCATCCACTACGCTGCATAAGCTAGCTCCTCGGTCAACAACATGTGTTTTTCTTGGATACCCGAATGAACACAAGGGTTACCATTGCCTCGACCTGTCTACGCGGCGCATCATCTTGTCTCGTCATGTCATCTTCAATGAGACAAACAATTTTTTCGCAAATCCCACTCCAACTCAACCATCTAAGTATGAGTTCTTGGATGATATTTATGATCCACGTGTTCCAGTGGATTCGGCGTCTCCTATTCACACCATGGCCATCACGCCTTCTTCATCCGCCACCTCCTCTACTACTTCCACTCCGGTGCCACCCAACCCTCCTATTCAGGCTCCACAATCTCCACCCACCACCCCGCCACACGCCGCACCTACTTCCTCTTCTATCGCGCCACTCGCACCCACAAAGTCTCGCATGCACACCATGACCACTCGTGCCCTTGTTGGTGTGTTCCAACCAAAAAGAATCCTGAACCTCTCAGCTTCTACTCTTGACTCTATCTCACCTCTTCCTACGTCCTATCACTGGGCCTTAGCTGACCCTCACTAGCACCAAGCCATGCTTAAGGAGTACACGACCCTTCTGTAAAATGAGACCGACGCTCCTTCCTCGACCGACCAATGCCAATGTGGTCTCCAGCAAGAAGGTTTTTCGCCATAAGCTCAACCCCGACGACTCCCTCGCTCGTTATAAGGCACAGTTGGTTGTTCATGGGTTCTTACAGTGACCGAGCGTCGACTACGATGAAACCTTTAGCCCCATCGTCATTCCTGTGATGATCTGGACCGTGCTCACTCTTGCTTCCTCTCAGTCATAGCCGATCCATCTGTTGGATGTAAAAAAATACCTTTCTTCACGGTCACTTGGACACTCTCGTCTTATGCCAGCAGCTGCTCGGCTTCGAAGACCCGTCCAAGCCAAACCACGTATGCCGTCTACACAAATCCTTGTATAGGCTAAAACAAGCACCACGTGCATGGTTTCATCGCATCACTTCCTATCTTCTCACCCTTGGTTTTTTTTTTCAGTCCTGGTCTGACAATTCCCTTTTTGTGTTTCATTGTGGCAATGATATAGTGTATCTTCTCTTATACGTTGATGATATCGTTCTCACGGCTTCCACACACACTCTTCTTTCTCGTCTCATTCAGAGCCTTAGCGCTGAGTTCTCCATGTCAGACTTGGGCGACCTCCACTATTTTCTTGGCATCGCAGTGCAATGCACGGCTCGTGGTCTGCACCTTTCTCAATGGCAGTACACGCTCGATCTGCTCGTTAAGGCAGGTACACATGACTTCAAGACGCCGATTGATGCCATGGCCAAAGTTTCTACCACGGAAGGGATCCTCATCGCTGATCCTACGGTGTATCGTAGTCTCACCGGTGGTCTTCAATACTTGACTATCACGCGGCCTGATATTGCGCACGCAGTGCAACAAGTGTGCTTGCAAATGCACTCCCCGCGCGAACCACATCTCGCCATTGTCAAAAGGATCCTACGCTACTTGCACGACACTCTCGACCTCAGCCTTCAGCTTCGACACACAGCATCGACGGATATCGTGGCATACTCCGATGCCAACTGGGCTGGCTGCCTCGATACTCACCGCTCAACTTTCGGATACTGCGTGTTTCTTAGTGATTCGTTGGTCGGCTGGTCCTCGAAATGCCAAAACACAGTCTCACGGTCAAGTGCGGAAGCTGAGTGACGGGCGGTTGCCAACGCCGTTGCGGAGACATGCTGGCTTCGCCAACTTCTTGACGAGCTACAACGACCGGTGGCCAAAGCAACAATCATCTACCGCGACAACGTTTCGGCTGTGTACTTCTCCACCAACCCCGTGCAGCATCGGCGAACAAAACGTATCGAGTTGTACATTCATTTTGTACGGGAGAAGACGTTCGTGTTCTATACATCCCTTCGTCCTCGCAGCTAGCGGACATCTTCACGAAAGGCTTGCCATCGGTGCTGTTCGACGAGTTCTGCTCCAGTTTGAGCATTCTGCAACGACACGCTCATACTGCGGGGGGTGTTAGGCAGTTAGCTTCATGCGATCTTTGTGCCCTGGCAGCTGCGCTAGCCTATTAGCCTCTGCTCGAGTCTTTCTGCTTGCTAATGTATATGCGCATACACACGTTGTCCTGTAACCGCTTAGAGCATATACAATGGTATAGATAGCTGTTGTCTATAGCAACTCTTCATGTCACCTGTAGACAGCACATACAATAGTACAGACAGCTGCTGTCTTTTTAGTTGTCTTTATAGAATACACAATCTTTTAATGCTTTACTTGTTTCTTATGCTATAGTTAGCTACATGATTGTAGACAATATCTTTCTCTCTCTTCATTCTCTTTCATCCACGTTAACAAAAATCCTATGTGGTAATGACTATAGACGGTTGACATAAGCCCATTGTATATACTCTTACAGCTCTCTCTCTCTCTCTCTTGGATGTACTATTAATTTCAATGGAATACAAGCTCACGAGGTTGCGTTTCAATTAACTTTAGTAACCATTAAATGCCCATAACTGTCATTTACCGTCAACCACCGGCCTCAATTTTTGCTCGAGGATCTCTCTTTGCTACTGAAAAAAATGTTTATGCCTAATGGCTAATCAAAGCACATAAGTCAAGTCTAATTCAATAACATGATATGTTGTTGCCTCCTTCCTATATGTGTTGTACATTACAAAAGACAGAGCAATAAAAGTTCTGTGGCTCCTCCATCTGGTACGTACCCGGTACCACTACACACCTGCCTGGCTTGATTCATCATCTGGTCGTTTCAGAAGCCATTTCACTTACCTTCTTCTCTTTTTTGCTGCAATTGCTCTTTACCTCCTTCAATTTCTTTTTGGCTAGTTTCTCTATCTAAATTGGGAGTTGATATGTGTAGAGGGTCTGTGATGTCTTCTGGAGGATCATAGTTTGGATCAGCAAGAAATGTAAGGGCTGTCACCACATCACTGATCAGCGGGCGACTGCTTGCTTCTTCTTGTAAACACATTGAAGAGATTGCGAGTGCCTGGTATAGGCCTTTCAGGGGGAACTTCTTGTCAAGCATTGGATCAGCCATCTTCACAAACTTCTTCTTATCCTTGAAGAGTGGTTCCGCCTGCAGATATAGTGGATCAGTTCATCAGCATCTTAATTCCAAACTGTATGGGCGATCTTTGTATCTGAAGTCTGAACTTTTTACTTGGTTACAACCAGATTATGATTCTTAAGTGAAAAATCTCAAGGCTACATATTTGCTTGAAGCTTGGTCAACGAGATGTAAAGCTCACCCAATGAACAAGAATCTGCTCACGAGTCGGCTTCGTGGTGTCGATTGCTCGCCTCCCAGTGATGAGCTCCAACAGGACGACACCGAAGCTGTAGATGTCTGACATCTTTGTTAGCTTGCCAGTCATGGCATACTCGGGAGCACAGTAGCCGTATGTGCCCATCACCCTTGTGCTGACATGACTTTTGTCGCCGACCGGACCAAGCTTCGCCAGGCCGAAATCCGACAACTTTGCGTTGAAGCCCCCATCCAGGAGAATGTTTGATGCCTTGAGATCACGGTAGATTACCGGCGGATTGGCTACCTCGTGCAAGTACTCAATGCCTCTGGCAGCACCAACTGCAATCTTGATCCGTGTATGCCAGGACAGCGGCTGAGAATTCGGAGTGACGTCTGCACGATTCAATGAACAAACAGGTACCATTACAAGCTTGCATTCTCAATCTCTTATATCTAATTATTTATTTGATAAATATGATCGAAGATTGAACATTATGAGTTTGTATTACCTAGGAGATGATCTTGCAATGAACCGAGTGCCATGTACTCATACACTAAAATCCTCTGGTCGCAATCGGTGCAGTACCCGAGCAAGGTGACGAGGTTCGGGTGATGCAGGAGGCTAAGCATCAGCACCTCGACGAGGAACTCACGGTTTCCCTGCAACCCGTCCTTGTCGAGCTGCTTAACTGCTATGACCTAGACATGGACACCATTCACATCAGAAATATGTTACGCATCATTATATCTTCAGGAGTGAACTTGATGAAACACAGAATAGGAGGCTGGGAGAAGGAATGCTTTTTACTTCCATGGTGTCTGGAATGTAACCTTTGTAGACCCTTCCAAAGCCACCTTCTCCCAGCAGGTTCTCTGGGCTGAAAGAATTGGTTGCATCGGCCAATTGACGGAATGTAAACACCCTGCTAGGTATGTTATGGTTGCCGATCCGTAGAATCTCCCCTGCTGCAGCCCTGTGCTTGGGACTATCTGCATGTAGCAATTTTGCTCAGTCAGAAATGTTGTTGTGTTTGTGCAATAGTAGCATACTGGTCTCACTTAACCCGTTTTTATTGTACAAACATAAATTGCTAGTTCATACAACAAATTTCAGGGTGAAAGTAGGTCCAAACAGAAGGTAACAGGTAGACAAACTTTCGTGAACACCGCTAAAATTTGTTGTTGGTGTCTTTGAACAAAACTTTTTAACCATGAAAATTTTCCAGTTCAATACATGAATACTTATATGGACATTGTGCAAGTATTAATATTAAAATGAATAGTTGAATTTTGCTAAAAAGATGGTAGGCAGCTTCTTAGACCATGCACAACGTACGGTGCTAGCTAGCTAGCGTTTTGGCCTTTCAGTTCCGGTGCTAGCCATGGTAGCAAGCGAAGCTAACCAGTGCTAGCACAAATATTCCTAGCACCGGTGCTAGTTCAAAAAAGAAAGTTACGGACTCACTTGTAGGTGACATGAGAGATAGAGAGAGAAGTGTTGTGGAAGAAGTGTGATATTTTGTTTAGTTGTGGTCCTGTCTTAGAGAGAGAAGAAGATTTTTTAAAATAATTATTATTTTATTCCGAAATATAATAATATACCTGTTTTTTTTTGCGGAAATAATCTTCTGTCGCTTCACCGTTGGGCAACTTGTGCTAGTCGCCCAATGATTAAGTGTCAAGTGTACAAGTTGTCCATCGGTTGAGTGACTAGGGACTTATAGCCTAACGGTTGAGCGATAGGTCCCTAATTGCTCAACCGTTGAACTAGGGGCTTATGTGCAAAATTGGCATTTCCTACCTCCCTCTTGTAGTTATTAATTAAAATAATATTGTTTTTTTTAAAAAATCCCTTTCCGGAGATCATAGCACAACCTGCTTTTCTTTTAATTGTTTTGTGAGTTCATGGTCTTGTGGTTCTAAACTTCTAGTCACAGGCACAATCGCATCTTGCTTTGAGCATTTTTCATATTTATTCTAAAATGCACCATTATAAGATTTTAGACACCACTTTCTAAGTAACAAGTCATTTATAGTTTCTTGGTGTTGTTCTAAGTTTTCAGAAATTTGCGTGCAATTCTCGTACAGTTTATCTATCTAGTTCATCTTATGCTTATTGTTATCCAGTTTGGTCTAGTACATCTTCTGCCCTTCGATTCGATTCCGTTGATTGCTGCTTCGTGTTATACCAGCTAAACGATGTGATGGCATAGCATGCAGATTGTTGCTGTACCAGTGGTAGCCATGCTTTGTTAAACGACATCTCATTCTTCGCAAGAAGGATAGTTTCCATGTTGAAGAATCAGGCGCGGAGAGAAAAGTTCGACCGGATACACTTCTGCATCGTTGAATTGTCACTGCCCTTGTGAGTGCTACTGACCTTCAATCTCTAGTCCAATCAATAGCATCACCTTTTAAATTACCAGTAGATTTTTAAAATTGCAAGTAGCAAGGTAAATTATATTACAATGCAAAAGGAAGGTAGGCATATAAGTATATAACAATGCAGGAGGGAGGTAGGAAATACTGATTTTGCACATAAACCCTTAGTCGCTCAACGGTTGAGCAACTAGCGTTGGGCTATAAGTCCTTAGTCGCTTAGCCACTGGACGATATTGGGTGACTAATACAAATCGTCCAACGGTGGAGCAACAGAGGATTATTTCTGTAAAATAAAAAAACAGGTATATTAATGTATTTTAAAATAAAATAATAATTAAATTTGAGAGAAGAAGGTGTTCCACGCTATACCTAAAAAATAAATCTAGCACTTGTATGATGTGCCGGTGGTGGTTTCGGCACCACCCCACATCGTACATGGCCTTGTACACTCCACTCGTGCATGCAGATGTAAAGTCAGAAAAAGGAAGGCATGATATTGATATTACTTGAGAGCGAGATGTCTTTGACGAGGCTTGCCAACACGTTCTTTTCGTTCTTCCCCTTCTTCCTCCAAATCTTCTTCTTTGGCCACTTGTTCTTGTCCGGTTCAGGGCTCGTCGCCGCGTTCTTCCTCTTCTTCTTCGTTTCCGACGTCAATGGCTCCTCCGCCTCCCGCGCCGCTCTGCCACAAACGCCGCGCACCCACTTCCTCTTCTTCTTCTTCGTCTCCGAGGTCGACGTCTCTTGCACCGCTTCCCTTGTCGTCCTGCCGCAAACACCGCGGATCCACGAGCAGCAGCACACACAGCTCAGGAGGTTCTTGCAGCTGCATTTCCTGGCACAAACACCACGCACCCACGAGCAGCAGCATGTGCAGATCAGGAGCCGCTTACAGCTGCATCTGTTGGCCGAGCTCAGCAACCCCATCGAATCGCCGGATCGACGCGAGAGTGGACGAGCACCCTCGTGCCGACCCGCGCGCACGATCGCAGCGTAATGATTTTCGCTCGCAACGAGAAGAACAGCATGCAAGAGGCTGGAAAGGGATTGTTCTCTCGTTTCCTTTTCTGAAATTGGTTTCTTCCCGCGCCTCTCTCTGTGGTTGGGAATGAGGCAGGTTCTTTTTTCCTTGGATGAAAGGTCTCGAGCCAAGAAACTATTTTTAATCTGTTCGTTTTTCCTTTTAATTGATGTTAGTTTTTAGCTGTACTGGTCTTACCATACCCTAATTTTTCGCATGATAAATAGGAGTCTGTTTGCACTCACTAGCTGACGATGAGCTTAATTAGGATGTAAATCACGCATGGCACACATGTTCTATGCGTCAATTGGAAAGAAGTATCGTAGCTAGCGCTAGCTATTTATTTTTCAACAGAACTATACATTGTGCACATGACGCGGCGACGCGGGGCACCACCACCATAGGAGGCGTGGGTGGCGGAGGTGATGATCGTTAGGTGGTGGTGGTCGACAGATCCGGTGGCAGCTACCTCTGGAGACGGGGAAGAAGGGTGAGGCAGGGGAGATAGAGGCCCATGACGACGGCAGTGGGAGAGCAGGAGGCGAGCAGCAGGGGAGGAGAGGAGGTGGTCTGTGACAATGGTGGCGGAGGAGGAGGCATGGGAGGGCCTCGCCATCGGGGCGGGGTTGTGGAGTTGGGAGGAGGACGGGAGCCGGATTTTGTAGGAGCTCAGGGGAGTTCAACAATAAAAAAACAAATTATTTTGTGGGATAATATAACATCCTAAAAATTCAAACTTGGTATAAATGTACTGAGAATAAATATGAAAATATTTTGAGCATGTTTCTGAAATTTTTCTTAAATCAATTATTGCATTTGCATACAAACAGTGACCTTAAAATAATTTGCGAGAAACATTAATATCATATAAAATTCTAGAAAAATGACACAAACACCTACACTGTCAGGAACCTCCAACAAAAATTTCATAATTTTTGGAGCTCATTTTCAATAATAATTTTTTTTGTCAAACTGCCAGCCTATTCAGAAATTTCAAACTCAAATCCTTTTCCCACTCGCCTCTTGGGCCAAATCTAACATGGCCCAACCCTTTCGCGCGCCGCCAAGGCTCAGCCGAGCTCGCCTCGCTCCTCGTCTCTCTCTCTCTCTCTCTCTCTCTCTCTCTCTCTCAGTCCGCACATCAGAGGTCTTCTTCCACCTGGCGCTCGCGCCCGCACTAGCTCCACCGTTCGCCCCTGGTTTGCGACCACTGCTCATCGATTTGCGCTCGCCTACTCCCGTCGCCTCAACACTGTGCCGCACGTCACTCTGTCGCCCTAACCCCCGTCCTGTCGCCAGGCTGCCATCGTTACCCCCATTTTCTTGTTGCGCCCGCCACTATCTCGTCACCATCTCGCGCTCTTCTCCTCAGTACATAAGCAATCCAACCGCATCGTCTTCTTCCTTAGCTCACCACCGTTACATTTTCGCGCAAACCCGAGCTTGTCACTCCTTTGTTCCGCAGGAACATAGGTGTCATTCTCGACTCCGGTGAACAAGCTCAGCATCGCCATTGCCTCTAGTGAGCTCCTTTCTCCATGACGCGCGCGTCATAACCTGTCTTACACCTAACGTATGCTGTTCCTTTGCTCAATGTAGCCTTTGGAGCCCTGAGATGCCATCGCGCCATCGTCGTCTTTTACTACTACAGAAAAGGTCTTCACAGATGGTTCAAAAACGTCATCACAGACAGCTTCGTGAGCCGTCTGAGTTTATGGCTCAGTAATAACATGAGGTCATCACAGACGATTTTCGAACCGTCTGTGATGCATACTATCACAGACGGTTATTAACTTAGAACCGTCTGTGATAGCTGATGTATCACAAACGGTTTGTATATGAAATCGTCTGTGATAGCTGATGTATCATAGACGGTTTGTAGATAAAACCGTCTGTGACAGCTGATGTATCACAGAAGATTTTTAGATGAAACCGTCTGTGACAGCTGATATATTACAGACAGTTTTTAGATGAAATCGTCTGTGACAGTTAATGTATCACAGACGGTTTTCCTAAGGATCCGTCTGTGATATTCTTTTGTATTGCTAAATCTATTTTCATTTATTGGCTAGCCTCAGAAAATACTATCCATGCCATCTGAAACAAGCAGAAACACAACAAGTACATGTATACATCCAATTCACATTCATTTCAGAAGCAAGCACATCCATTTCACAAATAAATTAACTCAAATGAACTAAAATTAACCATTCATGAACAAATACACACATGTACACTCAGTTCAATCTTATCCCAATCAAGTTCAATCTATATTGTGGAACAACCCTTCAGGGTTTATGACATCACACAACAAGAAGGACGCAAACTGTCCTCGAATTCTTGTGAGATCGGCCTGTTCCAACACAGTTTCAGCGATGATCGCAACCTGTCGCTAAGAAGATTAAAGTTGTGCATATATAAATTGATAAGTATGAAATAATTAATAAAAGATTGACAAACATGAGGATCATTGGTCATCATGGAACCGAGGAGTAGTTGCATGTTGTGGCAAATATAGTATCCACAGATGTTGCCCGACAGCTGCTGGTGGCACTGCAAAAATAGAATTGGTTAGTTCGAGAGGCATTACTATGAAGTGTTATATATGATTAATGTGTACCATTGAATACTGGGAATTTTAGATTGTGTCATCGGTCCCTCCCTTGCATATCCCTCCTTTTGCAAAGTACGTCTTGAACGACCTACGTGATTCCAAAAACTTAGCCTTAGCCATTAAAAGGAAGGAAAGACTACAATATAGTTATCTATGAAGGAAATGTGTTTACCTGTTGATTAAATGTCAAACAACTGTGAAGTCATGTTTAGCACTTTTTAGGGAATCAAGGTATATTACCTTATTCCTTTTTGGTATAATTACCAATAAAATCCAGTGGAACCTACACAGGTATGTCGTCATGGTCATTAAACCTAAGTTTGTGTTGCTTATAAAGTACAAATCAACAAGTATAGCCACTAGTGCAGCACTTACTTCTAGTTGTAGGGCAAAAGTATGAAATCCTTGTTACAGTTAGCCAGCAATGACTCCATCATGTAATCCTCGACGAAGGATGCATTCTCCACGATGCTTTGCATGGAGACCAAGTGTGGGTCGAGGAAACCTACTGCTGATTCACTTGCTTCGGCTTCAAAAATCGTGTGTGTGTGTATACACACACACACAAAAGTAAGGAGTAATATATAACATTTATCGATATTACACGAACGTAGACTATGATTGTAGGGGTGCAAACGGAGCGGATACGGACGGATATCGCTCATCCCGTATCATTTTCCATATTTTTTCTCGGATTCGGAATCGGACACGGACGGTGCGGATACTGAATCTGAATCTGATAGTCTCGGTCACGAATCTGAGCGAATACATGCGAACCGAATACGGATTGTCTCGGTCACGAATACTTATTCGGATATTGCGAAAATAGAAACCATATATATCGCACAAATAAAGATCAATCAACCATACTACATATCCAAAATGCAACTAGATTAGTAATTTAACAAGCAAATTTAAATACATCACCACGATAACAAAGGGTGGTTAACTAGTTAAGCAAGTTATCATGCATATATCATAATAAATTGGTGCAAATAGAGCATGGAACACAGGAGATGAATATGAAGATAATTTTATAAGAGAACTTCAATTATTCTTCCAATTAATTTACACAAAATTATATAACCTTGATGCGAATTCATAGTTACGGACCTACGGTACAAAATGGTAAAAATATGTATGAATTTTGATAGATGTGCGCCTAAAATTTGCAAATATAACTAAAAGCGCCTAAAAATTCATGGGCAATAGCATGTCACTTCTACCCACAAATAATTTGGAGGTTCTAAATAAAATTACCTCAAAACCGTGTGCAAGAGCATAGCAACAAACTAGCCTTCTGAGTTGATGCAACTTAAACACAAACTTGCAGTTGACTCATGGAAAATCTGCTGACTTCAAGGAGCATGCCATTAGGATTTGGGACACCAAGAGACAGGAAAGGGCACTTCCTAATCATACAAGACCGTGATCTTTAGTTGATGTAGCGTGCTATTAATATATAAATTTATCTACACAATGAGCACAGGCATTAACATCTAACATGGTATTAATATATAAATTCATATGAGATGGAAAAGTAGAGTGAACACGAGCGACAGTTGCAACTTGAAAGTAACAGGAGCTCGACAAGCCGTTCATTTGGAGGAACCAAGAAATCGCCATGCCAAAGACCATGAAAGAAGATGACTCCATTGTGAGGGCCCCCGTCCAATGAATATGATACCGGCATGTTTTAGGATAGGCGGAATGGCGAGGCTCCCCACTATTGATCGCCCAGTCAAGAATTTTGTGAAGCTCGCCCAAGCTGCGAGGGCGAGAACCACAGAATACATGCACATCAATTCACTTTACTGATATAAGAAAAAGAATTTAAGGGATGCAAGCAGCCCAGTGTGAAACAAGGTAGGCTTTTGTAAGTGGTGTCTCTCACACAAATAACAAGCAACATATGTGAGTGTGAAAGTGAACATTCATGCGTATAGTACTTAACCAGCAAACTGTTCCACAGTAGAGGGCCTTTTCCACAGCAGAGGGCCTTGAATCATGTATACTATGAAAGTTAGTTGATCACAAAGATTCCACAGTAAACCATATCCATCAACCATCATTTAAAATCTCTAAATATAATTTGAGAACCTTTGTCAATAAACATATATAAGCCGAGAGCTGTTACAAGTAGGCATGCAGATTATTTAAAATCTCTAAATATAATTTAATTGAGGAATTGCGGATTATGAACTTAAAAGCTGAAGGAGGCATGTGCAAAGAGTGAGGTAGAAAAGGCACTTCTCTCGAGAAAAGGTTCAAGAGGTGGAGAAGCTATCAGGAATATTCACTCTTAGAGAACTCACTTTCGGATGCAAATCTTTGAAATGGATGCACTAAGGGAGAAGATAAAAGTATTAGAGGCTTCAAAAAACTCTCTGAAGGATGTAGTTTCCTCTCATGTTTTTGAAAAGGTTGTTCTTGCATCAGAGTTAGAAACCCTTGGTAAAAGTTTTGCTGACATTTCAGAGAAGAATTCTATCTTGTATAACTCATTATCTAATATGAAAGCTGAGTTGAAGCATTGAGAACAAAGCTTAAAGATTCGAAGAAACACGCCATTGAGGAGGTGAAGAGTGAGTACCCTTCCTCCGAGCTACCAAGGGAAGAGACCTTGGAATCAATAAGCTCGAGATGTCAATGACATCTGTGAGAGCTTATACTGTTCACTAGGCAATGTGTATGCTCTCGGTAGCCTCTGACAAAAGCTAGTTTCAACGATTAACTTCATAGATGGTCATAATTCACAAACTTGGTGTGACCATGTATGGTTTGGTTGCATGACATGAACATGTACAAGTAAAGATTACATGAAAATGACCTTTGCATAGTAAAAACTGCACAGAAATGTGAACATAAACTGCAATTGATAGCCTTTTAAGAAACATCGAACATTTTGATGATAAGGGTTCTCAAATGCTAAAGACAGAATACTTGTAAGATTTTCATTTCACAAAAAAAGCGGATAGTAAAATATGAGTAATATATATGTTAGACACCAATTTCGAATATGTTTCTTAATCAGGCCTTGTTGTGGCAATCAAGATCTTCTAGCTTTGGCTGTTGAAGATTTCAGTACCTCTCAATCTATTTAATCAGGCCCTAATACTATTATTAGTACTGTAGTGGCACATGCCAAAGATTTGATTTGGTGACCCACGGTGATAGGACTTATGGTAGCACTCAACCATATCCTAAGACCCTAACTACTACAAATAATTCCATAAGTCGATGACAAAGTGAAAATTATTTGATGAAATGCATTTATACACGTTAAAGTATCAGTCAAAATGAAGACCAGAAGAGGATTGCCATCAATAACTCCATCACGCAATGTTGTGTTATGGTATGCAGAATAAAACCCACTATGCACCTACAAGAAGATAGAACACCAAAATTAATAGTGTTTGCAAGAAATTGGCATTTACATCATAAATACTTTAACCATGCTCACCTTTGCTTCAGCATGCCTGGGTAGTTGAGCTTGAGATCAAGTTGTTTCCAAAACAAGTCCTCTATCCAATTCTGAATGCTAAGAAGATGGAGTAACAACATTATTTACATAAAAATAACAAAAAATAAACTATGTCAAATTCTGAATGCGGAGAATGTTGAGAGGATTTCATGTATAAATTTGAAAAACCTCACATCTTAGCACCTATCTAATTTGGCAGACATCGAATAACAAAATTTTCTATAGAATAAAAACTTCAAGAGCAGCTTTTAAAAGTAATCACTAATAAGAAGAGATATACAAGTGCAGCTTGGCAATCCTTTAAGTGTGGGGTGCCAATAGAAAAAAAATAGAAATTATGCTTGGTATCAGTGCAGCTTGAGCTCACTGCAAACCTCGGGTTAGCCCTTCATCAAAATCTCTTACAGTTCTTGCATTGGCTGCCTTCGGTATATCACATTCACCTTCCAGCCCTTCAAAAAGGCGTGCATGCCTAAAATTTGATGAAGTCCCTAAAAATCAGCTGTTAGAATTCGTAGGAGTGTGAATATCATTTAGATTTGCGAAAGGTGAACAGAAAGTCTACTTCTTAAATATAGTCTTCAGAGCCCTAGCAAGTGCTCTATCATAGACGTTGTTGAACCCTTTGTGGAAATCTTCATCTGCAATTACCAAATCAAACGGATTGCACAAGGACAATGCTCGAGAAAGAGGGCATTTGTCAGTTTCCTGGAAAGAAAAAAAAATAGAGGCAAGTTATGGACTGAGAGAGGAAATAGAGCTTTGGGATCAATTTTATATAGGGATAAGAGGGAGCTGGTGCAAAGGTTAACCACTTCGATTAACAAATCACTTGTTGCACTAAAAAAAGTGGCACATAGCCTCATATGTAGGTTAACTAATCATCATTTGCCACAAAAGAACATATGTGAAGCATAGAACTTATGTTGAACTGGATCCTAATGAATATGACACAAGAAAAAAATTTGTAATAAGAGAAGTGTCATCCTCACGAGTCTGAATCCTCGCCAAAGTATTAGGTCACAAGCATCATTATGGTGACAAAACCTAACAAATATAGTATACCAGTAGATTTTAAGAATGCACAACACATTGACATTCATCAAACTCGTAAATTGAGAGGATTTAAAATGTATTATGCTCTCACCTTTACAAATATAGTATACCATAGCATAATACACGACGGAGGATGGCGGGCTTCTTTGTGGCGGCCACCACTGAGAGAGGGCAGTGGCAATGCGGCGGCGACGGAGGAGGGGCTGGCAGCGGCGGAGGGCGCAGTGGGGGAGGCAGAGATGAGGAGGGAGGGGAGGGAGGGGGAGGGCTGGCATGAGGGAGGAGGAGGCACGGCGACGAGGGGGAGGGGGCGGAGGCGGCGGCCAGGCGACGGCGGGGAGGGAGGCGACGGCGGTGGCGGTGGCGGAAGGCGACGGCGCGGACTCCCGTGGTGGGCCGAGGAGGACTGGATCGAGGGAAGGCGGGTGGGGTGAGGAGGAGAGGACGGGACATGGCGCAAGGCGGTGAGCCTATTGCGATTTGGAGCTCGTGTGGTGTGTGAGTGTGTGTGAGTGAGAGAGAGAGATAGTCTGAGGGGTGAGTGAATGCTCTTGCCAAATTGTGCCAATTACTCAATTAGTTTCGGGACGGGGCGGGACATGGAGCAGCATGGGTGGGGACGGCGGAGGCGCCAAAAAAAGCCGGATAGTATTCCGGATAGTATTGGTTATATCCGATTTTAATACGGATAGTTCGAAAAAATCGGATATCTAATTATCCGAATCCGAATTTGTATCCGGTGAAAAATACCCGAATCCGAATCCGAATCCGAAAAAACCTCCGGATATCCGGAAAAAACAACCGAATTTTGCCCACATTTATTCGGTCGGTCGGTCGGTCGGAAACTATCCGCTCCGTTTGCACCCCTATATGATTGTACACACTTATGGTGTCCAGCATCGCATGAGTGAGGCATCGAGGGCGCCGAGGATGAAGAGATCGAACAGGTCCTCAAAGGTCACCGTGAAGATACAGTCTTGAACCTTGTGGTGAAGATGATCCGACCCAAACTTGGCGGTGACACCCGAGCGTAGTTGTTCATCTGTCTTGTTGGCATGTTCCATGTACAATACATACAATCTAGTGCAAGCAATTCCTAGGTCTTCGAGGCGCTCTACCTTCTCGACCAACGGCTCGCCTTGCATGAATTTTTGGGCCAACGACAAGAAGGGGATATCATCGGGAGTCTTCGATTTGCCCTTGTCGCCATGCTTTTTAGAGGTCGACTTCATGGGGTGCAGGTAACTCTGGTGCAAGTAGCTCCGGTGCAGGTAACTCTGGCGCAGGTAGCTCCCATGAACCTGGCACCATTGCAGGACTTTCCTGTGAAGTTGACACCGGTGCAGATAGCTCTAGGCAGATGCCTCTCTTGGACTACTGGATGAATGTTCCAATGGCTTGCCCTAGAGTCACAACCTCGTCAGTTGGGGGCTTGTGCAGCAGGACGATATCGAAATTGGCATTAACACCATCCACAATCACTTTTGTGAAACCCAGCGCTGGATTTACACCATGCACCAAGGCCCCGACACTAGATGGATACACCAGGCCCTAAGCAGCGTCTAGGGCAACAGAGGCATATCTCACTTGGAGCTTGCACTTCGTAGCCACCTACATAACGATAAAAAATTAGCTACTCCAACAGGCCGAGTCAATGATCGAGCATTCTAGAGATAATAATTATTACCAAGATGTCATCGACAGGAAATATATCGTCACTTTCTGCAATAGGGTTGGACGCGTAGCTACTCCGACAGTTGGGGGGCTGGCTACCACAGTAGCGGCGAGGGCTTCCAATTGATTTCCCCTAAGCCTTTCCTCAAGGCTCTCCATCTGCCGTCGCGTCTTAGCTCGTGCGATATCTCGTATCTCCTCTATGAGGGATTCACAAATCTCCTCTTGTAGCCGTGCATCGCGCTCGACTTTGGCTCTCTTCCTACTTTGGTACACTTCGGAGTCCTCTGAGAATCCCTGTTTTCAAGGAACATAAAGACCAAGGCCTCTCGTGCGACCCGAGTGCTCCTTGTTTCCCAGGGCCGTGGAGAGTATATCTCTCTCCCTGACTTCCTGGAAGGAGCCTTGGGAAGATTCTGCACTCAACGCTTCCTACAAGAGTCTGACATGTTATTTCACTTCCTATGAAGTTAAAGAGTAATTAAAAGCTAGGTAGTTCGATATCTTACCAAGCGCTGCAACGCTTCCTCGTCCGCGGGGTTCAAAAAGGAGATGGCCTCCAAAGACACGATAGATGCTCTCGCTCTTATCTAGTTTTGGGCGTGCTCATCAAGGATCCTGGTAAATGGCGGGGAGGCCTCCGAACGGTTTGCCTGCTCGTTCTAGTCTCTCCATTGTGGGATTTTACCCGCATACCCAGTGATGCCAAGTCTATGGGGGATGCGTGTTTTTTTCTAGAGGGTCTTGTGCATTACTTTCATTCCTAAAATCATCTGTCGTCTTCTTCGCTACAAAGTCTTGCTAGTACTCTTCCACGAACAGATAGTTCTGGAAGGGCATGGGATCCTTCTCCACGTATTGCTTGAGAAGCGTGCTCTTGAAGTTCTTCCACGCTTTGCGCGCCGCTAGCAACACGTGTCGTCGCACGGAGGCCTGGTGTTGTTCCGGGATCTCGAAATATTGGAAAATTTCCGTCGCCAGCGTATTTTTCTGAACTTTGGTCAAGTCTTTCCACGAATCGTAGGTGATTTTGACCCGTTCGCGTGCAACTATTATGATAGTTCTCCGAAATACGGACACAGCTCGGGGAGGATTGAGAGGGGTCCCAGACGCGTTGACACCTGTGATGGTAAATCGGCCCTCGGGCCTTTTCGATATTCCTCTTTCCTTGCGCTTGGATTTTCTAGAGGACGGTGCATCAGACGCATGAGGCGACGATGACGGAGAATGAGCAGACGACATCTTCACAAAAAATAGAAGTTCTGACACGCATGAACATATTATCATAAGATTCTCTATGTGTATGGGTATACACACCAATTAATAAATAATTGGGATATGTAGGGAAAAAAATTAGGATACTTTCTTATTAAGTATATAGCTTCCTCAAAATTTGCAAAGTTATACAATTACTTATTATACTTGATTGCCATCTGCTTCGTGAGTACCAATTAAATAACGTAATTGATATATAAACATGTAAATCCTCCAAGTAATTTAAAAGGAATAATATGCTCAACACAAACATCATGTGAACAAATGAAATTACCATAAAGTTAAGATTTGACATTTTGATATTGCTCTCAGATGTAGAGTTGCACAAGATTTAATCTTGGCCTTCTTGCTAATTTAGTCTATACTCTTCATTAATTGAATTTGACAACATTAATTCAAACTTTGAGCTCTAAAATAGTGCTTTACTTATATGCCGACATGATCTTTAAACAAAAGACAACAGATACTACTTTCGGTAAAAGGGAGATCAAAGCAAAATGATCACCAAAACAGCACTCCAATCAGCCAACAAAACTTGATCTACTAACAGTATAAAAGATCACAATTTAACAAGTTCAGCAATAAGCCTAATTGACTGAGTGAATAACATGTATTATTAATTGCTAAGGATCACAGAACCTAGAGTAAGTATTCCAATTAGAGCTCAAGTTCAAACCCGATTATCAAAACAATTTCAGTACAAGACTATTATCATCACATAGCATTCATCTCAAGCCCACTACATCACATTGCAATATATTCCAATAGTAGTATCAAAACAAATACAATATGAATCACTGACTAGAACATATAAAATTCAAAGCGGTAATTAAATTGAAATGTTGTGATACTCACGAAGCAGATGGCAATCAAAGCCACTAAGCAATGTGTGAGGGGGAAGGAGTGTCGGGGTCGGCAACTCAGCATCTGTTACCTTTGGGTGTCGAGAAGAAGGACAAGCAGGGAGCACCGGAGCAGCGCCAAAAGGGAGGCGCGCTGGGCTTGGGGGACGAGGAGACGACGCGTGCTTGGGGGAGGGAAGGAGACGAGCTCGGGGAGGAGGGGCGCCAGGTTCGGGGCGGCAGTGGCTCGTGCTTGGGGAGGAGGCGAGTCGGGCTCGAGGAGGAGGCGACGTCGAGGAGGACGAGGCGACATCATCTGGCGGCATATCGTTGACTCTGTATAATCTGCTCTTCACCGTGATTGGTCCAACGTGTATATGCCTTTTTGAAAACCATTCAAATCAAGTGTGCTTCGATCTACGCTCGGTTCTTAAACATTTTCAGATTCTCGCAGTCAATGCGTGGACAATACATATATTCCACCCCCTTAATATTCAACATATCCTCCTCGGCAGCTCTTGTAAAAACAGACACGCCATTAATGTACTCTTCATTGACACAGTTCTCAGCGTACATCTAGTTTCGGTCCAACTACGATACGCATATAACAATTTAGTGTTAAGTATTGAATTAATTATTTAGCATACTATATATATATATATATATATATATATATATATATATATATATATATGATCAAAAGTAGTAATATGTAGCAAGAATTAATTAAATTGAATTAAGTAGAAATAGAATATGAATATGCTAAACCATGCTATATGTAAATAATCTTTTCTCTCTACATCAAGCTAGATCTAAACCATCTTCAATTCTCTCTTACCGAGCTAGATCTAGAATATAATACAATTAGCTAGGAACAAATTACTAACCATAGATAGTCGAACAAATAGATCTACAATTACTAGTGAACTAATAGAGAGAAGGTGTTTGGATTAGGACAGTGAGCTAATAAGAAAAATTCCTTTAAAAGAATGCAAGAATATATCGGTGTTTGGGTTAGGACAGTGAGCTAAAACGTACCATGCTAGATGTAAATAATCCCAAATTCGCGGTCTTCTTTCACCAAATCGCCTCAAAGCACCACCTCCTCAAAGCAGCAACTAGTTCAAAGAACATATCTAGAATTTAAGATAGATCTACGAGGGTCGGGTGTGCAATAAGTGAATTCGGTTCATATGTTGAAAACTGTCTGTGATATTAAATATCACAAATAGTTTTTAACATGAACCGTCTGTGATATTACCTCTTCACAGATGGTTCTTAGCATAGCCAGTAACACAGACGGTTGCTGTAGGACCAGAAAGGCGACTAGAAGGGGGGTTTGAATAGGAGCTCCAACTATTTTTGCGATCCCCAAAGTGCAGCAACGAAACATAGAAACTCTGCTGAAGAAATACCAAAATCGGTACTACCGCCGTTATGAGCGCGGTACTACCGTAGTTCATTGTGCGGTATGACCGATTTTCCTGGAGTTCTTGCCGACAGCAGAAAATCAAAACCAAAACTTGCACAACTTTTTATTCAACCAACCAAAACCTATGAGATTTGAAACATATCTTCTCTAAGTGGTCAGGAACCTATTCCAATCATCTATTGAGTAGATCCACGTCAAATTTCTGACCTTTTTCTAATTAAGTGAAAATCATTTCAAAACCGAGTCAAAAACTCAAATCTGATCCTAGGCTTGCTCCTGGCCTCTCTTTCCTTCTCTCCTATGCCCTGACACAAACTAGGTTTTTTCTCAATGAAGTACTTCTTCTTTGGAAATTTGGCGGCACCCTCTCTATTTATACTAGAGGCTAGCATCTAGGGAATATTCCATTAGGGCACCCGTTAAGCCCTAACACACAACGAGTTAACACGCACGCATCTCAAAGCGTCGTCTTCATCTTCGATTGACCTAAACCACTTCTCCATGCGTCGACCCTCGCCGTGGTTTAGCCAAAGGTCACCAAGGCGGTATTTGATGAAATTACCAAAATACCCCTTCTGGATCCTTCTCCAAGAACCGAGTTCAACTCGAAGCAAGCAAACGCTTGTTTCGCCACGTGTAGGTTGATCAACGGCTCTCATCATGTCGGTAAGTCTCTCCGTCCGGCCCCTTAAAACCGCCAAGGCACTTGCACCGACGCGCCGCTTGATCCAACCAACAGATCGAATCGCCTGATTCGATCATCCTTATCCATTCGCGCCACGCTTGAGTCACTCGACCTCCCGAGCATCCATGATCGTTACGGACCTCACTCTCCAAGCTTAGTCCCGATCCTCCTCGTCGTTGACACGCAAGCCACCGCGACAATAGACCAAGAAATCGTCCCGGGAACAAGTTCTTCACAACTTGACCCACGTTAGCTCAAAACATGCAATATGCAACACATATGCATAGATAAACAAGGATATGACCTATCCCAAAATCAATTCTCCAAGGGATTCAACATTTACAGCAAATGCGGTACTACCGCCATGTAATACCCGGTACTACCGCATCACGGTAGTACCGCTCTCAACATTGTGGTCGTACCGCTATCAGGGAAAACCCAAAACTCCTCGAAATCATGCTCTCTGGAATTACCATACCGCAATATAAAAAACGGTGTTACCGCGATCCGGTACTACCGCCATACATACTACGGTACTACCGCTATTAGCTTGCAGTACTACCGCTTCACGAAATCGCTCAAAAACCTTAGAACCAGCCCTTCTGCCATGTGGACGCTCCAGATTGAATTTTCCATTTGGACTGCGTGTCTTGGCTGTCAAATCTGGGCACTGTTCAGCGGTCCGTACGTTCATCTGATTGTGGACCGTCCGATTTCAATCAAACGTCTCACAAGGAATCCTACGGTCAAAGTGACTTCCGGTAGTTCCGCTCCACTCTTGCGGTCATTCCGCACTGCGGTAATACTGCGGTTTATACGCCGGTACTACCGAAAAACCTGACACTTTGCTGAAACTTTCTAAAAACAGGAAATCCTACAAACCTTCAACCAAATTACCAATTGTAACATGTGGAGGGATGTGACTAGTCAAATATGGGATTTGCCCCTCCTAACATAACATGAGAGATATCTCTGGGCCCCTCGATGTGGTCGGATAAAGAAAGTGCATAGCCATGCCACTAGTGGTCGAAGAGTCGACCACATGAAGTTATCCGTCACTTGATCGAGAAAGTATTGAACAGTCCATGGGTGACAATATCTCACCTGGATTTCAACCAGATATTGTGAGGCAAAGGGAGAATACATGAGAATGTCATTCAGTTCCATCAGATACGGACTAGTCGTATGTAGATATGAGCTGGTCGTAGACTGATCGAACATAATCGCTAACTAGTCGTAAGGAATTACGAACTGGTCGAGACTAAATATGAACTGGTCCTATAGAGATACGAGTTGGTCGTAAGTGATCAGTACTTACTAGTAGATCATATTGCATTATGGTTCGTCTGATATATTTTATGTTTGTTCAGGAATCGTTATGCCCTGCTAGGAACCGCTAACGACTCGTGGTCGAAAAGGGTTTCCAAGTCACAACTGATTACGCATGAACCTAATGGGTCACACACTTAACAGGTTGGAATGAACATGTTCGGATATAATCTATCATGGGTTCTATATAAGGAGATACATTAGGCTGTTGGGAGGTACACGAGACGACGTGAGTTGCTCTCCGAAACCCTAGCCGCCATCTTCTCGAGAGAGCCCTACTGTGCGAGTTGGTGCTAGCACACCAGCGTGCAGTGTTCCATCCCTGGATATGTGGATACCGTAGAGACGCTGATGTGGTTTCTCCTGTGCTTAAGTACGATCCACGACTTCGCCAGGAACATAATTGGTTGCTAGAGGAATGATCGACTACGCCCACTTCATCGACGCGCTCTACGTTGGATCAGGCTACTCCAACTCTTCTTCTGCTGTACTACGCGTCTGGTGGTAACGATCTATGATCTCTTACTTGCATGACATCCTGGTTTACGTGGTTGATTTTTGAATTGCCAGCTAGTGTAGCCTACCCGTATCCCTTCATTCATCTATTCAACTAGCGCAAGGGTCAGCATCGAAAATTTCTCATCTTCGCAAATTTGGGTGCAAGGTTGATGTACCTATACCTCCACCACAACGTACTGCAATGGGCCCTCTCCGAAAGTCCGGGATATACATTGGTTATGAGACAGCATCCATAATCAGGTATTTAGACCCTATGACGGGAGATTTGCATACTGTCCGATTCACTGATAGTATATTTAATGAGGATAGTTTCCCATCATTACGGGGGAGGAAATCAACCCCATGATGAAAAATATTGGGAAATTATGTGGCAAGCCACAGGAATCCATGCGCATGACTCGCACACTAGTGAAGCAAATAGAGAAGTCCAGAAAATAATTGATTTACAAGCATTAGCGAATCAATTGCCTGACCAATTTAGTTATTTGAAGAGCGTGACCAAGTCGCGTGTGCGCATAATGCACATAGATGAAATACGAAGAGGGTTGAAATACCTAAAGAAAGTTGAAGGTCCGGTCCCTCGAATCCCAAGTAGTTGGGGACGTCTGGTGAAAAAGGATAAGAATGACGAGACACCGCCAATCACCGAAGTTCCCCGAAATTAGAAGGGGAGCCAGTTGAGACCTAGCACCAGTATGGAACCTCTAGGAAAAGGCATACCGGATTTGAACATCCCTATGGAAGGAGAAACCAGCACGGATGTGTGCGCACACATCGGAGCTGAAAAACTAAAGGGACTTGCCCCCGTAATTGGAAGTAGAGGTTAGCAAGTAAAAGCATTAGAAGAATCACCCCATGAAGAAATAGCTATAAACTATGTGACCACAGGAGAATCTATGAATAGGGCAACAGTTAATGTCGATATTTATTTTGCGAAGAAAATTACCACAATCATCGATCTTGATCCAGAGTCTGCATCGCTCACTGAATGTAAAAAAAAAAGATCAGATTGAGAAGATTGGAAAAAGACAATAGAAACTGAATTATTATCCCTGAATAAAATAGTGTTGTTTGGGCATGTAAGCCGCATGCCTCCCCATGTGCTCCCCGTAGGGCATAAGTGACATTTGTTCGAAAGAGAAATAAAAATAATGAAGTTGTAAGATATAAAGCAAGGATCGTTGCACAAGGTTTCACTCAACATCCAGGAGTTGATTATGAAGAAACCTATTCTCTGGTCATGGGCAGAGTTACCTTTAGATATTTAATCTCAATGGTAGAAATGAAATTGATGGATGTGGTAACTGCATATCTTTATGGAAATTTGGATTCGAACATTTACCTAAAGGTATCCCTGTCCCAAACCAAGACAGAGCAAATAGAAATCTGTACAGTGTGAAACTCAGAAAATCACTGTATGGACTTAAGCAATTAGGCAAGATGTGGTATAATCTCTTTAGCGACTTTCTATGCAAGAAAGTCTTCACGAACAATGAGGATTGTCCCTGTGTATTTATACGACGATCCCAGAATGGATTTTGTATAATATGAGTGTATGTAGATGATCTAAATATCATCGGAACCTTGGAAGATATTAAGGAAGCAAACTCTTACTTAGAGTCGGAGTTTGAAATGAAAGATTAGGGTAAAACCAAATATTTCCTAGGCTTGCAGCTTGAGCACGTCCTTGAAGAGATATTAGTGTATCAGTCAACCTACACTCAAAAGGTGTTAGAAAGGTTTGCCTTTGAAAAGGCATACCCTTCGGAAGTATCGATAGTCGAGAGATCTTTACAGCAAGACAAGGATTCGTACAGACCTAAAGAAGAGAGGGGGGGGGAGTCCTAGGACCAGAATTCCCGTACTTAAGTACAATAGGGGCACTCATGTACTTAGCAAACTATTCTAGACCGGACATTGTATTTGTCATAAACCTATTAGCAAGGTATAGTATAGAACCTACCAGAACGCATTGGCAGGGGATAAATAATATCTTCTGATATCTCCAAAGAAGCAAAGACCTTGGTTTGTTCTACAGAAAGAACCAAGACCTGACTATGACTGGCTATGCAGATACTTGGTACCTGTCGGACCCGCATACAGCCAAGTCACAAACATGCAATATATTCTTGTGTGGTGGAACTGCAATTTCATAGAAATCGTCTAAGCAAAGTCTTACATCGACTTTGATGAACCACTCGGAAATCATAGCACTGTACGAGGCCTCACGAGAATATATGTGCTTGGCTTCAGCGGATGATTCACCATATCTAGCAGTCATGTGGATTGAATACCGCGCAAACTCCCACTATTATCTATGAAGATAATGCAGCTTGTGTTGCATAAGTGCAGATGGGTTATGTGAAGAGTCAACTCACAAAGCATATCAGCCCCAAGTTCTTCTATGCTCATGAATTGCAAAAGATGGGTGAAATTAAAGTACTACATACAAAGTCATGCGAAAATCTATCAGATTTATTCACTAAATCACTTCCGGCATCTAGCTTTGAAAGGTGCATGCGTGGAATTGGAATGATAAGACTTAGAGAAGTGCAGGACTCCGGGGGAGAATCTTCATGAACTCATTATTGAAACTTGATCACTGTCGGGACCCAAAATATGCAATTCTGGACCCTCTGTGTATAATGCACTAGTCCAGGATCACACTAGTGCACACAGTGTCAACACAGGTGAATATCGATCCACACAAGCGATTAATAACATAAACGAGTAATTTGATAACAAATAAGGGTTTTGACCTTATGGTCGGGTTTACATTTATTAAGCCACGCAGGGCTAGTAAAGAAATAAAATAGCAGCGGAATGAAGAAACTTCAGCGGAATCCCATCAATTCACCACAGGCAACTGATTGGGATCAAGACCCTACGATCAAGCACCTTCGATGAACTCCTCCTCAAAAGCAGGCGAAGACTCCTCCTCTTCTATTGCATGTTTTACAACAAGCATGAGTACACACCGTACTATAAGTCATACCACAGAAATGCAATTATAGATGCATGCTTATTCCAAAGGAATGGTTTATGTGGTTATTTTGCGAAATCTGACATTTGCAATTTAAATACAAGTAATAGATTGAAAACATAATTCAAAACAAATAGACAATAATAATTTGTGATTTATTTCACAAAGACACATAGCCTAAACAAGTTATTCACATAGCCATATGACTTAAGTCACTGACTTCCTTCCCAAGGTTTTCATGAAAATCTACCCTCGTGTGAAATCCCGAGCATGTCCATGACCATGACGCTTGACTATTGAATAGATTGTTTAACACTCTGCAGAGTTTGTACACTTTACCCACAAGATACAACTAGTGTAGCTAGCACTAATCGTAACAAAACGTTTCAGAAACTTCATCTTAACATTGACACTCCCAGTGTGCTTACAAACCGCCAGACAACCCCACACAGGAAGTCAGTCCGACACACACCGTTGGACAAGGACATGGCGAACCACCCTGTGATGTGACTACTTGGTAGCACACCTCCACCCATGCACACAGCCTAACCTACTACCTGAGTAATCAATGTCAAGACTCCATAACTTACTAAGTTAGGCCCGTCCCATACCAGGCATGTGGTTGTACGAGAGGCTCAGTTCAATGGCGCACAAAGTTAAGTCCTTAATTGATCAAGGCAAGACTTCCAAATAAACTACAAATCCCTATGCACACAGGTTACTAAGCCCACGCACATAGCTCCACCAAAATCTCACACAGTCCACTTGCCTCCGTCTAAATCCTTTCCCACCCTGTTGGTTAAGTGCAATATATGCCATCAACGAGTAATAGCACATAGAGCACACAGTTTTTATCACATAGTTCCATAGTCACTTAGTCATGTTTATATTTTCAACTTACATGAGATGATGACTCGTAGCATGGCTAAGCAAACTAATCGCATCTAACCAACCCACGTTGGTAATACAATAGCACCAACTAAATAAACCAAACTAGGGTGACAAAAGATTATGGCATACAATTAGACAAGGAGGTTATAACAAATTGGATATTAACTAATCCCAAAAGCATTGAAATAAATAATTAAAGTAAATGAAATACTTTGAATCAATATAACTTTTGAAAACTGGGTATAACTTGCCTTGGAAAATATCTAAGTACTGATCTTGCTCTTGAGGTACTCCTTCTTCAAATCTTCCCGAAGTATCGACGTCTACTCGCAAACGAAACAAACAAACAAACAAAATAAATAAAAACAGAGGCAAAAAACTCCAAAAATTAAATAAAAATCTTAGATAGATAGATCTTGAATTTAGATGAATTTAGAAATTTGAATGGACTGAATCGGAGTTCGGATGCAAAAGATATGGGCTTGGGAAGTTTGAATCTAAAAGAAAACCCTAAAACTGATTATTCGAATTTCCGAATTATTTCTTAAAAGAAAAATCGGATTATTAGCATATGATGATGCGTCAGCGCTCATAATTAAAGAATTAAAGAAAATCGACATGTGGGACCCACACGTCGGTGAGATAATTCACGGTGAACCAAGTTCACCGAACCGATCCGATCTCGCTCGGTGGCATGGCGCACAGCAAGATGGCGTTGACACTGCGCCTATGTGGTCGACACGCATGTGCCACGGAAGCAAGGTCGTTGAGGTGGCGGTGGCGTGGGGCGGCGAGGCGGTGGCGCCGACGGAGGCGAGGGTTCGACAAGCGGCGGCGACTCACCGGCGGCGGATGCTCTTGGGAGGTAGAGGTGAGACGGGAAGTCAGGGTGGGCTCACGGGTGCTCGAGGGCGATTGTGGCGGCGGCGAGGTAAAGCGGCGGCGGGGCTTGGGCTTAGCGGGTGGCGCTAGAGGCTTCTCCGGCGAAACGAAGAGTGACCGGGGTTCCTCCTGCTGCCAGCGATGCCGACGGTGCGGATGTCGAGGCTCGGTGACCGGGTGCTGCAGAATCGTTCGTCGAGGCAGCGGCTCCAAAACCCTAAAACTCCAAATTCCAGCGGCGCTAGGGCTTGAGAGGGGCGGTGGTTTGAGGGTTTGAGGTGCAGGGCGACGGCGATCCCGGGGCGCCCTTTATAGGGTCCGGGGAGGCACGGATATGGAAACGCCCAAATTGTATCCGAGATGAACACGAAAACAAATCTAGGAAATCTTGGAGATAAGAAGCGAATTGAGATAAGATTTCAACAGAAATGATTGTGGGAGAGATAGAGACACGATTTTGACACGGTTTCTAGAAGAAAAGCAGTTGGAAACTCCATTGTAAATGCGAGCTTTGAGGAGCTTCAATGGCGGCATGACAGGAGCTCGGAGAAGCGAGTCGGAGGCAGCGACTCGGCGGGCCCGCTGCCGAGGGACCTGAGGCGGATCTTGTATGGTGTTGATCAATCGTTCCACGTTGATCCACTACTACTAGAAATGCTATATGGACGCCGATCACGAGCGGTTCATCGAAACCGCTCAGATAAACACTAATCTCGAGCGGTTTTGTTACCCACCGTCTGTGTTATTCTCGCGCTTAAAACCGCTGCAGGAAGATGTCACATCACGCGGTTCATGTTTGGAACCGTCAGTGATACTTCACGACGGTTCCAAATATGAACCGTCTGTGATATTACTAATATCACGAGCGGTTTGTTTTAGAACCGTCGTGATACTTCACGAGCGGTTCCAAACATGAACCGCTCGTGATATTGCCCAATATCACGCAGGCGGTTTTGTTAAAACCGTCCGTGATAATTAACTCACCACGACGTATATATATAGCTCCGCCTCCTGGCCAAAACAGATATAGTCTTCTTGATCTCCATATCTCTAGGCGCCACGATAGGTCCATCGCCGTTCGCGTGCGGCTTGAGTACATCGCCTCACCTCACCGAGCCGGCTGGTCCATTTCAGCTTGTATATTGTCGCCGAGGAGCTTGCCGCCGTCGCCTCTGTTCACCGATCGACGACCAGTAGCGCGCTTTGACCTTCCCGACTTTCATTGACACCTTCCTCGTGATCGAGGTGAGATCTTTCAAGCATAAGCATCCTTTAATTTGAGTAGTTTCAGCGTTACGCCAAATCGCTAGTTTCAGCGCCCATGGGACATCGTCTGGTCGGTTCGCCTCAAAGCGAGACCTTAGGGCCGAGAGCCACGACTATATAGCAATGCGATGTCACCCCTAAGCCCAGTTTGAGCTTCAAATTAATTAATCCTACTGTTTTTAATCATTTAGTTAATAACTAACGAGTCTATGACATGTGGGATCGCCATAGATTTTATAAATAAAATCATGAAATAAAAATGAGTCAGCGACAAGTAGGGCCCACATGTAAGTTAATAAAATCGAAAAAATGTAAAAATGAAAAAAATCATAATTAAGCCTCAGAAAATACGCTTTCGAAAGTCATCACCCTTTTATTTATTTTCAGGGTTTTCAATACGAACCGTGTGATGGACCGAAATTTGGATGTACACCGAGAACCGTGTGAGTGAAGAGTACATTAATGGCGTATCTGCTTTTACAAGAGCCGCCGAGGAGGATATGTTGAATAAGGGGCGGAATATATGTCTTGTCCATGCATTGATTGCGAGAATCAAGATGTTTAACAACCGAGCGCAGATCGAAGCACACTTGATTGAAGGGGTTTCAAAAGGGTTATACATGTTGGACGATCCACGGTGAAGAGCATATTATACAGAAGTCAACGATATGCATATTATACAGAAGTCAACGATATCTTGCCGAATGTCGATTGTGGTTCCGATTCGGATAGGCCGCACGATGACAATCTAGATCGAGATGCTTATGATGCGAAGGAACCGTGATGAGAGGAGTATGTTCAATTCGGGCGTGATGGAGGACTCAGAGAAACCTTTGTTCCCTGCTGCAAGTCGGAATACACAAGGTTGTCATCCGTGCTTAAACTGCTGAAATTGAAGGCAAGCAGCGGTTGGTCCGACAAGAGTTTCACGAGTTATTAGGTCTCTTAGCGGACATGCTTCCGGAGGGAAATGAGTTGCCCAAAACCACCTACAAAGCCAAAAGGTTCTTTGTCCATTGGGAATGGAAGTAGAAAGAATACATGCATGTCCGAACGATCAGTATCCTCTACCGTAACGAGTATACAAACATGCATGTATGTCCGTGTGCAACGCATCCCGATACAAGCGTAAAGCAATCGATGACGGCGAGGAATCGAGGTGAAGAAAGGACCTCCTGCTAAGGTGGCGTGGTATCTTCTGTAATTCCCGTTTGAGCGGTTTTGCGAACCCAAAGAATGCAAAAGCTAACAGATTGGCACTCGAGAGGAGCGAAGAATGACGGAAAGTTAAGACACCTGCCGATTCCGCCCGGTGGAGAAACATCGATAGGAGGTTTGCGAGACTTGGTGCGGAACCGAGGAATATAAGGTTTGGATTGAGTACAGATGGAATGAATCCTTCGGTAATATGAGCAAATGACATAGCACTTGGCCCGTGGCGCTCTGTATCTACAACCTTCCTCCTTGGTTGTGTATGAAGCGGAAGTATATTTTGTTGTCGATACTTATCCAAGGGCGAAGCAACACAGGAATGATATTGATGTGTACCTAGCACCATTGATGGAAGATCTAAAAATCTTGTGGATTGAAGGGTGCAAGTATGGGATGCGTACAAGCGAGAGAACTTCACTTTCGTTCCTTGTTGTTCGCACCATAAATGATTATCCTGCCCTTGCTAATCTGTCGGGCGAGTACAAAAGGGCCAAAGCACGTACTCCTTTGCTTAGATGATACCCAGTGTGTGGTTTGAATCACTCGCGCAAAACCGTGTACATGCGTCATCGTAGGTTCCTTGAGGGCTCACCCATACCGCAGGATGAAGAAACAATTGACGGAGAGAAGGAGGACAATTCGGCTCCAAGGCATTTAAGCGGAAAAGAGGTCTATGATATGGTTAAGGATTTAGATGTTGTGCTTGGAAAGGGATGTAAATCGAGGACAAGTAAGAAGAACATGTGGAAGAAGAGATCAATATTTTGGGACTTACCTTATTGGGAGCACCTAGAAGTTCGCCCTTTGCATCGGCGTCATGCATGTAGAAAAGAATGTATGTGATGACTTGATTGGTCTCTTCTTGAACATTCGTGACAAAACAAAAGATGGTGTCAGCGCGGCTTGACTTGGTTGATATGGACATCGGACTGAGTTAGCACCAACAAGGACCGATAAAGGACGAACGTACCTTCCCCGCTTGTTACACTCTGTCCAAGGCCGAGAGAACCGAATCGTGCGGTGCTTGCATGGCGTGAAAGTTCCGTCCGGTTACTCCGCCAACATGAAGAAACTTGTTTCGATAAAAGATTTGAAGTTAATTGGCATGAAGTCTCATGATTGTCATGTGTTGATGACACAAATGCTCCTGTTGCAATTAGAAGTATTTTGCCGATCAAGGTCAGAGACAATCATGAGGTACGTGTTATTTTTTAACACAATTGCTCGAGAAGGTCATCGATCTCGAAGGACTAGATGCTCTGCGGGGCGAGGTGGTGACGACACTATGTGATCTTGAGATGTATTTCCCTCGTCGTTTTTCGATATCATGGTCCATCTCATTGTTCATATTGTGAGGAGATAAAGATGTGCGGGCCGTGTTCCTCGTAGCATGTACCCGTTCGAGAGGTTCATGGGAATTCTCAAGTCATATGTACGAAATCGATCTCGGCAGAGGGCAACATCGTCGAAGGTTATGCAAGCGAAGAGGTCATTGAGTTCTCGCCGATTACATGGCTCAGTCGAACCGATGGGTGTGCCTCGATCTCGCCATGAGGGGAGGCTCGAGGGTATCGGGACCATCGGAAGGAAAGCAATCACTCCAAATATGGATGCGTATGCTCAAGCCCATTTCACTGTCTTGCAACACATGGTGAAGTGTCCCGTATATCGACCAAAGACAAGGGCGTGCTTGACAATGAGAATCCGCTGCGGCGGATGTTTGGATCACGAGACAACACAATGCACGGTTCAACCAATGGTTGAAGGAGCGACTTGCTAGGAGCTCGTCAAGTGATATCTTGACATGGTTGGCAAAAGGGCCAACATTTACGCTTGTAACATGGCGAGGATCGACATAAATGGGTACACATTCTATCTGTGAGCTCGGGATATAAAAAGCACTAACGAGCAGCGGTGTCGCATAGATGCATTGATGACCGATGGGGTGAGGAGCTCCTACTATGGGCAAATAGAGGAGATATGGGAGCTCGACACGTGCTTTTCAAGATCCCCTATTTGGTGCCGTTGGGTCCATCTCCCACGGTGAAGGTCGACAAGTCTGGCGTCACTACCGTGGACCTCGAACGTGTCGGATACAAAGACGAACCGTTCGTACTGGCTAACCAAGTTGTTCAAGTCTTCTATGTTACCGATCCGGCAAATAAGAAGCGCCACGTAGTTCTTCATGGAAAAAGGAGGATTGTCGGAGTTGAGAATGTAGTGGGCGAGGAAGAATACAATCAATTTGACGAGTTGCCTCCTTTCGAAAACGGCATAAGGGTCGAGGAAGAAGAACATGACGAAACTAGCTACATACGCGTCGATCATCATGAAGGGCTAATTTTTAAAGATTAATTGAACAATGTGTGTATATATGTACTATATACATTCTGATGATCATGGTTAATTTTAGTTCATTTGAGTTAATTAATTGAGATTTGTCTTGTGAAATGGATGTGATTGTTTCTCAAATGAATGTGAATTGGATATACATTGTTGTCTTTTCTGCTTGTTTCAGAGGGCATGGCTAGCATTTCTGAGGCTAGCCAATAAGCGTAACGATCTAGATATTAACCAATACAAAATAATATCACGACGGTTTGAACTACTGCATCGTCTCACATGTGTATCACGAGGCGGTTGTTTATTAACACCGCTCGTGATACATCATATATCTGAGCGGTTCTAACTTAGAACCGCTCGTGTTATATTCATATCACGCAGCGGTTCTAAATTAGAACCGCTCGTGATAATCATATATCACTGCGGTTGTTTATTAAAACCGCTCGTGATTCATCAATATCACAGACGGTTGTTTATTAAAACCGCTCGTGATATATCACATATCATGAGCGGTTCTAAGTTAGAACCGGCCGTGATGATAGGTATCCTGAGCGGTTCTAATTTAGAACCGTCGTGATGTCCATCCCTATTTACATTAGGACTCTAGCTAGGGTTTGCGCTACCGCCACTCTCAAACGATTAAGTTTCTCAACTCCTCTCGCTCCTCCTCCCCGAGCCTGTCGCCCACGCCCTCGGCGCCGCCTCCTCGAGTCCCGGCCATCTCCTCCCCGATCCGTCGACGCCTCCTCCTCCGGCCCGGCGCCTCCCCGAGCCCGCCGAGCCTCCTCCTCTAGACCGCCGAGCCCGCCGCCTCCTCCTCCCCGAGCCTGGCGCCTCCCCTTCGACGCCGCCGCTTCTCAGATTGCTCCTGCTCGTCCTTCTCGACGCCCTAAAGGTAACCAATGCCGAAGTTACCGATCGACCCCATGCCCCTTTCCCTAACTATTTCTATCAATAATCTGTCATGGTCCTTCGTGATAATTGTACTTGTTTTAGGAATTTGTATTTGCTCTAGTCATTATTCATATGGTATTTGTTTTGATATCTCCATCGAATACATTGCAATGTGGTGTGTTGGGCTTGAGATGAATGCTCTGTGATGATAATAGTCTTGTATCTTGAAATTGTTTTGATAATCGGGTTTGTACTTGAGCTCTAATTGGAATGCTTACTCTACATCCGATAGCAATATCAAAATGTTAAATCTTAGCTTTATCTTCGATTTCATTTGTTCACATGATGTTCTATTTCTTGTGAAGATGTCTTCCGCTCATTCTCGAGTCATTACCATGTGTCTCGATGATGCACCATCCTCTCGAACAATATCCAACCGCGGTAGAAGAAGAGGAATATCGAAAAGGCCCACAGCCGATTTACCATCACGGAGGTCGATCACCGGGACCCCTATCAATCTCGCCGAGCAATGCCCGATTCCGGAGAATGGTCGGAATAGTTGCACGGAACGGGTCAAGATCACCTACGATTTGTGGAAGGTGGTGCCCGGACCATTGAAAATCGCCAGGCCGACGGAAATTCTTGCATCGCTCGAGATCCCAGAGAACTCCTCGACTCGTCGGCGACGACAGCGCTGCTACAAGCGCGCAAAGCGTGGAAGAACTTCAAGAGCACGCTTGTCAAGAACTACGTGGAGAAGGATCTCCGCCGCCTTCCACAAGTATCTATTATTGGAAGAGTCTGGCCGAAGTTTGTGGCGAAGAAGACGACAGATGAATTTAAGAGTGAAAGTGCGGCGACACGGCCCTCCAGCAAAAACAAGCACCCCCACGCACTCGGCACGGCTGGGTATGCGGGTAAAGCCCCGATATGGAGGATCAGAACAAAGAAAGCGGTTTGAATCTCTCCTGCTATTTTCGAGATCACCGATGTGCGCCCGACGGTGGTTATTTGCGAGGTTAGCTATTCGCCCACGGGAAGTGTACTTTCCAAACCCCAAGACCAGAAGTGTCCCAACGCTCGTAAGATATCGAACTACCTAGTTTGTAATTACTCCATAACTTCATAGGAAGTGAAATGACATGTCGGGCTATATTGCGATAACGCCGAGTGCACAATCTTCCCAAGGCTCATTCCAGCAGATAGGGAGAAGATATACTCTCTGCGCCCTAGGAAACAAAGTGAGCATCCGGGTCGCACGAGAGGCGCTGGTGTTTTTGTCACATGGGAACAATGGTTCCAAGCGGACAGAGGATCGTACCGGAGTAGGAGGAGAGCCAAAGCCGAGCACGATGCAAAGCTACGAGAGGATCTTCGTGCATCCTCGAGATGAGCTCATTGAAAAAATCGAGCGAGGTCGGTGAAAAGTCACCAATCCTTTGAGGAAAGGATTCGTATGCTCGAGCAAAAGCAAAGAAGAGACTTTTGAGGAAAGGATTAGGGATTGCAAATGCCAAGTCGGTTGGAAGCCCCCGCCTACTATACCGCTAGCTAGCCCCCCAAACATCCGAGTAGTCAGCGTCCAACCCTAACCCTACCACAATAGGTGATGACAGATTTTCCGTCGATGACATCCGTAATAATTATTATCTCTCGAATGCTCAATCCATTCATAAGCTTTGTTGGAGTAGCTAATTTTGTACCGCTATGTACGAGGTGGCTACGGCGCAAGCTCCAAGTGAGATATGTCTCTGTTGCCCTAGATCTTTGCTTAGCTGTGTATCCATCCAAGATGTCGGAGCTTTGGTGCACGGTGCAAATCTAGCTCCGTGTTTCGCAAAAGTGAATGTGGACGGTGTTTGTGCCAATTTCGAGGCCGCCCCGCTGAAAATTCCCCAAACGATGAGGTCATGACTCTAGGGCAAGCCGTTGGAACATTCATCCAAATGGCCCAAGGAGGACATCTCGCCGAGCTACTCGCTCGGTGTCAACTTCACAGGAATGTCTCAGAACGCATCAAGTCCACGGACTTGATCGCACCGGCTACTCGCGACCGACATGGCAAGGGCCCGCCGCATCACATGCATCTACACTCGTGCTCAATCGACTCTTGTGAAGTCGACCTATACAAAGCGAGGGCAAGGGCAAGGGCAAATCAAGACGATCGAGTCTTCTCTCGATATCCCTTCTGCCGTTGGTCGGAAATACAAGCCAAAGTAGCCGCTGCTCGAGAAGTTAGACGGCCCTACCCTAGGATTTGGATTGCACGGAATTGCATGCATGGTACATGGAGCAATCCAACAAGCGGCTGATCAACGATGCTCGGGTGTCACCGCCAAGTTCAAGGAGCATCATTTTAACCACGTGTATCAAGACGCTATCTTCACGGTGACCTTCGACGACTTGTTCTGTCTCTTCAACCTCGACGAGCTCGACGCCTCAATCATACGATCGTCGACATCGTAAGTGTGTACAATCACGGTCAATGTTCGTAATATCGATAAATGTTATATATAACTCCTAGCTTTTGTATAATAGATACATGATCTGTGAAGCCGAAAGAAGGAAATCACCGGTAGGTTTCTCGACCCACACGTTGTCTCCGAAAAAGCATCACGGCGAATGCAACATTCGCCGAGAATTACGTTATAGATTTTTTCATGGCTCACCGCAACAAGGAATTCATACTTTTGCCCTACAACCGTAAGTAAGTAGTGTTGCACTCTGGCTATACTTAATGTTGATTTGTACTTTATAAGCAACACTAACTTAGGTTTAATGACCATGCCGACATACCATGTAGGTTCCATTGGATTCTAATTGTAATTATACCAAAACGGAAATACGTAATATACCTAGATTCCCTACAGAGGGCCACCACAACTTCACAACTATCAGGAGTTTAATCATCGTAAACACATTTCTCCATAGAAACTCTATTGTAGTCTTTCCTTCCTTTGCAATGGCTAAGGCTAACTTCTTGGAGTCACATAGGGTGTTCGACGTGTTACATGCTAGAGGATGGAATATCAAGGAAGGACGCCGCAACATGATCAAACATTCCGGTGACTTGCTAGCTAGTACACATTAATCCTATATAACACTTCGTAGCAATGCCTCTTGAACTAACCAATTCTATTTTTGCAAGGTACCAGCAATGCCGGCATAACGTCTGTGGATACTATGTTTGCCACAACATGCAACTACTCGTCGGCCCGCGATCACCAATGATCCTCGTGTTTGTCAATCTTTCAACAATTATTTCATATATACTTACCAATTTATATAAGCCCGAATTTAACCTTCATATCGACAAAGTTGCAAACATCGCGAAAGCTCGTTGGAACAGAGCGAGCTCATAAAAATTCGATCACACCTTGCGGCATTCCTGAATGCATGTGTCATAAATCCAAATGGGAGTTTCCACAAGGTAGCAGATTGAACTTGATTGAGATAGATTGAACATAATGGTACATGTGTGTAAATTAATGTACATTAATGGTTAATTTTAGTTAATTGATTTGTGAATTGGATGTGTGCTTGTTTCGAAATGAATGCAATTTTGATGTGCTTCGAAATGAATGAGAATTGGATGTGCTTGTTTCAGAGGGCATGGCTAGCATTTCTGAGGCTAGCCAATAAGCGTAAATAGATTAAGCAATGCAAAGACTACCACGACGGTGCTCAGATGAAACCGTCAGTGATGATCGACTACTACAGACGATGCAGTAGATGAAACCGTCGTGATGATGATCGACACCGCGAACGATTCAGATATGAAACCGCTCGTGATAGTGGACTATCACGAGCGGTTTCATATACGCATCGCCTCGTGGTAGTCTCTACTATCACGCACGGTTTTATCTACGGACCGTCTGTGGTAGTCGAATATCACGCACGGTTTTATCTACGTATCGCTCGTGGTAGTCGCATCATCACGCACGGTTTTATCTATGGACCGTCTGTGGTAATAATCATCGCGACGGTTTTATCTACGCATCGCTCGTGGTAGTCGATCATCGCGAGCGGTTTATCTCTACGCATCGCTCGGTAATCGATTATCACGCGGTTGCATCTACGCACTGCATCGCTGCGATAGTATGTATTACGCAGCGCTTCGAGAACCGCCTGTGATGACCATTAGCATTATCGACCTGATAAACTCGGGCGGCGCCACGGAACCGCCTCGTGATGGCGTTGAACCGCTCAGTAAAGGCCTTTTTCGTAGTAGTGATCCAACGGCGGGGAAAGAACGGGCCGCTTGGGCCACGCCGCGGAAAGGGAACTGGTCAAGAGATTCGCCCGAATCGCAAGCATCGAGATTTTAATTACTTTTTTTTTTAAGAAAATACCGTAAATCCAAATAAGCAATAGAAAATAGCAAATGAACTTGAAAAATTCCGTAAAAATCAAAAATATATCCAAGCCCAAAGAATCCAAATAAAATAGTTTTGACCATTGTTGATGTTGACTTTAATCATATTAAATTATTTTGATGTACAAAGTACATATTTAAGCTTTTGAATTAAATTCAAATAAAAGCAAATGGTGAATTTTCTCCCAACTATTTAAAAGATTTTTTTTGAAGCTCAGAAAATTGGGATGTTACAATCACGAAGATCGAGTACCCAAAGAATAAATCCTAGAGATTAAATGAAATTAGGTGGATTGTACTATTTTTCCCTTGATGTGTTTTTCTAAAATTTCTCGACTAAGGTTTTTGATGAGGCAATTCGTGCAACGCAGCAGAACATGTATCATGTACTCTTTCTCCAAAAATATTCCCACTGGGTTTTTATGGAGTTTTAACGAGGCATGAAAATGTCAGATGAGTCCCTACTACAGAATCGACATCACGCAGACGGTTCGAATCGTTATCACGCATTTCGCTTCCAACCGCCTATGTTTGTTGGTCTGTGATAACAGATATTATCACGCACGGTACAAAACCGCTCGTGATACGAAATATCACTGCACGGTTTTATTAAAAACCGCTCAGGAAGTCAATATCACGCATTTATTTCAACCGAAAACCGCTCGTGATTCGAGAATATCACGACGGCTTCTAAAGAAAACCGTCTATGATAGGAGAATATCACGCACGGTTCTAAATAAAACCGCTCAGGATTTACGAATATCACGAGCGCTTTTGTGTAGAACCGTCGTGATATTTTCTATCACGCATTTCGGCTTGATCAAAACCGCTCTGTGATATTTTGCCTTCACAGCACGGTTTTAACAAAAACCGCTGCGTGATAGCTCGCACCCCGCCCACAATTTGTTGTTTTCCGCTAGCCTCAGAATTGCTAGCCATGCCCTCTGAAAACAAGCATTCACGTAAACAGATTCAAGCATTCACAAAAACAGATTCAAGCGACCATGACAACTCAAAGTGATCATTACTCAAAATAAATTACAAAAGATCGCATTTGTTCAAGTATTGTCGCTATAGTTACAACTAGATTACAATTGTTTGCGTTGAGAGGTTTTAGTGGGGTGATGCTCGGGTTGGCGACGAGTGAAACTCTCCGTTGTCGTTAATGATTTGTGTTGATAAAGGCGCAGAGCTTCCTCGAATGTCCTTGATCTCTTCCGCAACGAGTGAATCACATTGTAAATTCAAAGCCTGCCGCTAGCAAGAGTAAAGTGGTAAGATATATATATATATATATATATTTAAATTTATAATTAGGAAATAATTATTTCGAGATTGACAAACCTCGTGATCCTTCTTCCTAGTCAGAAGGATTAGTCGCGATATGATAGCGGGCGTAGATTGCACATAACTCATCATCTTTTTGTCATGGCACCGCAAAAATAGAATTACATATATAGGTATAGTCGATTCGAGACGCGTTATTATGAAGTATGATATAGGATTATCGTGTTGTAGCGCTGCATCGAAAATCCATCCCGTGTGTTAGTTAGGCGCTCTTTCCATTGTATATTCCTTTGTTGGCAACATAATTGATGAACGACCTACATGATTCAAAAGGTTATCCTCGCCATTTCAAACGAATGAAGACTACAATAGAGTTATGTAAGGAGGAAATGAGCATACCTCTCGAGTATTCCTCTTAGAGTGTCAAGTCGTGCTTGTTGCGGTTTAGGGAATCAAGGTATATCACATGGTTCCTCTTGGGTATAATAACTAAAAGGATCCAAATGGTACCTACTCATGTATGTCGCTATAGTTATTAAACCTAAGTTCGTGGTGCACAGATAAAGTACAAATGAAATTTGTATAGCAAGTAGTGACACTTACCCCGGTTGTAGGGCACCACTATGTACTTCATGTTCGTCTTGACGAAGCAATGACCTCGTTATGTATTTCTCGACGAAGGATGAGTCTTGTTGGATGGTTTGCAATGATACCACATGTGGGTCGAGGAAACCCTTGGTTCTTTCCATTCCCGGACATTTTTCAGCATGTATCTATACATAAGCAATGAGTTGTGATATTTATTGGTATTACATGAATGTAGAACTTGATTGTACGCACTTACAGTGTCCAACATCGTAGAAGCGAGATGTCGAGGCCAACGAGGTTGAATAGTTCAAATAAGTCATTGAAGCCCACGACGAAGTACCTCGTCCCGTTGAAGAAATGCTTGTCCTCGTATCTGACGGTGATTCCAGTATCGCACCCCTTCTTTTGGGTCTTCGCCAAGTACCAGGCATGCAAAGCCTGACAAGCATATCCAGCGTGCATTACTACTGCGTCGGAGCACAATGGTTTTCCGATGATGTAGTTCCCGGGTATCGCGGACTTCCCGGACTTGGGAGGCGCCTTAACGTTTGTGGATTTCGATTTGGCCTTAGCGATTGGCAGCGTCTTCTTGTGAGACGACTCGAATGGATACGACGGCACGCTTTTGTCGTTCCTTGGCGTCTTCTCCACGGAATCGAAGAGGTGGCCTTATGAGGCTAAACATGAGGTGGAGTCATCGAGGGTCCCATTGGAGAGGAATGGTCGTGTGTCAGATCGCAAGCCTTCGCTGGGTCGTAGGCGATGTCCTTCTTGGGCCATCGGATAAAAGAGAGGACGGCATCCCTAGTGTTGTGATCTCTTCGTTCGGGCAAATCTTCACGGACGGCTCGAAATTGACATGTACCATATCCACTGGACCTGGCGTAACTGCGGCGCCACCGGGCACCGCGGTCGTGACCGTCTCCTTCCTCGTATGGATACACCATCCTCGCAGCCTCAATACAAAGGGACCCATCCATCCTCACTTGGAGCTTCTGGTATGCCGGCTCCTACAAAACGACACGCAATTAGCTAAGGCGCCCTATAGGTCTATCTTTGGTGCATTCCATAGATGTACGCTACCTTGATGTCGCTCTATCGGAATCGGACGTCGTCATGTTCACAATTATATGCGCGACGCGACGCTACTCCGACGCCGAGGAGGATCGCCTCCCGATTAGCTGGGCGGCTTATGCATCACGGCTCATGAGTATATCCATTTGACTCGCAATCCGCCATCTCTACTTGAAATTGGTTAGTAATCATCTGTACTAACCGGGTTGTCGTGTTTCGCCTTGGATCTCTTCCTAGTCTTATACGCAGAGTCGTCCGCGAATCCATGACTCCAAGGCACGTTAACCCTAAGGCCTCACGTGCGACCCGGTGCTCCTTGTTTCCCAAGGCCGTAGATAGTATATCATTCTCCCCGCTCGCATGGAAGGAGCCTTGGGAAGCTTGGGCGATCAAGTCACGCCGCAAGAGGTCATCATGTTATTATAGGCACTATGAAGTTATGGACTTATTAACAACTTAGTAGTTCGACATATTACCACACGCTGGGACACTTCCGTCTCGCCGGGTTTGTGAAGGAGATGCTGCCAAGACGAGACTTGTGCCCTCGCTTAACCGGCTTAGGGAACGCGGGTCTGTGACATCGAAACGGGTTCTCCTTCTCCGCCGCCCATTCTCAGATTTACCCGCTGCATCAGCGGTGCCGAGTCTGTAGGGGTGAGTGTTTCAGGTCCGAGAGCTTTGTGCGCCGCACTTTGCTCCTTAAATTCGCCGTTTTCATAGCCACAAAGGTGTCCCATGCTTCCCGCGTCAAGAATTTGTATCGCGCTGAAGGGCGTTTGACCCGTGTTCACGTGCCGTGACAAGAATGCTCTTGAAGGCCCTCCACGATTTACCCATCGTGAGCATCGCCGTCCGTCGACGCGGTGCCACATGTGCTCGAATAGTGAACTTCTATGAAAGTTACATCCACAGTAGCTTTTCGCTTCTTTTTCGTCAGTCCTTCCACGTTGGTGTGGTGATGAGGACCCGTTCCCTTGCAAGTATCCCTCGATGGTCCGGAATCCGCCACGATCTCTTGGGACTCAGAGGGACCCCAAAGTCATCGACCTCCGGATGACCCATCCTACCAGAGGCATTTTCGATTGTCCTCGCCATCTCGCCGTGTCATTATCGCCGACGGTGACGGCGACCTCGCTTGCGCCTCTTCCATCTCGGCGTCGGTGTCGGCTGACCTCGTCGACGCCTCTTCCATCTGATTGGCATAAGACGGTGCCTCGCCATCTCGCACTTGCTATCTATATAAGTTACATATGCAATAAAATGGATTGCAAGTGTCCCAAATTAACATATACATTTAAACTTAATAATATGCTCAACATGTGCAATATTAGCAAATAATCATAAATAATTCCAAAGATAAATATGAAACAATTAATCTCGTGAAGAAGTACAGAGGTTGACTATAGAGATCAAGATGGCAAATAAAAAGTTGAATGAGCTCATACAGAGTACTAACATTCCTTAATCCACTAGCTTCTCTAGGAAGCCTACTATCGAGGCCGACACTGCTTTCGAGTAAGCCATTTGTTTCATGCCGTGGAGGATTGGCATGAAACAAAGGTACACTCAAGTGTGTCAGATCGACGAAGGAAATGCTAAGCAAAGGTTTAATCTGTAGGGCTCGCCGCCTCCCGCTCCTATTATGTGCTCTCGAAGGAGAGTAGCTAAAGAACAAGTATTTGCCATCTCAATCCTATTGTCTATACTCTTCATCGACCTCGACACTTTGGAGTGTACCATATGCTTCTTGCCCGGAGGATTGGCAAGAAGTAAAGGTACACTCAAGTGTGTCAGATCGACGAAGGAAATGCTAAGCAAAGGTTTAATCTCAGAGGGCTGCCGCCTCCTGCTCCTATTATGTGCTCTCGTAGGAGAGTAACTAAAGAACAAGTCTTTGCCATCTCAATCCTATTGTCTATACTCTTTATCGACCTCGACACACTTGAGTGTACCATATGCTTCTTGCCTTGGAGGATTGGCAAGAAGTAAAGGTACACTCAAGTGTGTCAGATCGACGAAGGAAATGCTAAGCAAAGGTTTAATCTGTAGGGCTCGCCTCCCTTCTCCTATTCTAACACTCCTAACACTCCTTAATCAACGAAGCAAAGGTTTAATGCTTCATGTACAGAAGACTAGCCTTTAATGAAGACATAGAAACAAAATAGAATCAAGTAAAACTTTCTTTCTGGATTGATGATATTATGTGCTCTCAGAAGGAGAGTAGCTAAAGAACAAGTCTTTGCCATCTCAATCCTATTGTCTATACTCTTCATTAAATGAATATGATAATATAAATTCAAACTATGAGCTCTAAACAATACTTTGCTTAACTGTCAAACGATCTCAACTGTTAACGAAAACAGATTAAACTTCCAGTCAAACAGAGGTTGACTACAGAGATCAAGATGGCAAATGAAAAGTTGAATGAGCTCATACAGACAACTAGAAGAATCACAAACTAGTCAATAGAACTGATCAATTTGCAATAGAACTATGAGCTCAACCGAAAGTAACCAATTAACATTACATCATATTGACAATAGCAAGTAATACAATAGAGCTCAAGTATGAACTAACAATCACATTCAATCTCAGTATAAGACAGAGTTCATCACAGAGCATGTCAACAAAGCCCACTGATCTTGTGATCTTTGCATAGATAGAAACTAGTGATACAAATCTTTTGCCCGAGCCTATCTTTGTTCGAAGCCTACTTATCGACCACGACACTTTCGAGTGTACCATTTGCTTTTTGCCTTGGAGGATTGGCAAGAAGCAAAGGTACACTCAAGTGTGTCAGGATCGACGAAGAAAATGCTAAGCAAAGGTTTAATACTTCATGTACAGAAGACTAGCCTTTAATGAAGACATAGAAACAAAATAGAATCAAGTAAAACTTTCTTTCTGGATTGATGATATTATGTGCTCTCAGAAGGAGAGTAGCTAAAGAACAAATCTTTGCCATCTCAATCCTATTGTCTATACTCTTCATTAAATGAATATGATAATATAAATTCAAACTATGAGCTCTAAACAATACTTTGCTTAAACTGTCAAATGATCTCAATCTAACTAAAACAGATTAAACTTCCAGACAAACAGAGGTTGACTATAGAGATCAAGATGGCAAATGAAAAGTTGAATGAGCTCATACAGACTACTAGAAGAATCACAAACTAGTCATTAGATTACCAACGAAAACTGAATACTCTCAATGTAATCAACATGAAGAATCGGAATAACTAGCTTTCAACCGAAAGTAACCAATTAACAAGACATCATATTGACAAGAGTAAGTAATACAATAGAGCTCAATTATGAACTAACTATCACATTCAATCTCAAGATAAGACAGAGTTCATCACAGAGCATATCAACAAAGCCCATCGATCAATTTGCAAATGTAACGATGAGCTCAACCGAAAGTAACCAATTAACAAAAAGAGATCATATTGACAAGAGTAAGTAATACAATAGAGCTCAAGTATGAACTAACTATCACATTCAATCTCAAAGATAAGATGAGTTCATCACAGAGCATGTCAACAAAGCCCATCGATCAACAAAGCCGAATCGCCACAGAGGAGCAATACTCACAGAGAGGATGCCGCACAAGAACTCACGGTGCAAGTTTGTAACATCCCGATTTTTGAATCCGGATGTTAATATTTAATTTGGTGATCTATTAGATATTTGACTAGGTTTTAAAATTTTTCCGGTGTTTAATCAAAATGTTGCTTTGAAAATCAAATTTAGTTAATTAAAAGGTTGCATTTTATAAAACCGAATTGTTTGAAAGACTATGTCATATATATATATATATATATATATATATATATATATATATATATATATAATTAAAATTAATTGTATTGATCTCTTATTTTCACATGCATTTCAAAAATCATACTATGATGCATGCATTAGTATCGTTGTTTTATTTTTTCGACGATCGATTGCAGTCAACGTGTTCCATATCTTCCGGTCATCTCCTTTTTCCTTCCTCGCTAACTCCTTTCGCTTCTTTCCTTCTAATCTCATCCAAAAACTCAAAACCGAGATGTCATACCGTCGCGATTGTTATCGCACGACCAACCCATTTCCGCAATTCGATTTGCAGATCATGGTAGTTTGAGCGAATTCGCAAAAGAGAAAAGAAATAGCAGATAAAACAATCTGCGTGTTTATTCTTTTCCTAACTTCTCTCGCAATCACAACCAAAATCAAGAATCCGACAATGCATGTTATACCGCTGCGATCGTTGCCTCGAGAGCTTTCCAATTTGGTGGTTAGTTCGCACATGCAAGGTCGTTGGAGCGAGCCGGAGAAAAGAGGAAGAACTGTCTCGCTTTTCTTCTTCCGAGAAAACAGGAACTTCAAGATTTTAGAGAGCATCATACTATGAATAAATTCCTGAAAATTTTACCTAAGCACCAACATTATGTCAGGAACCTTCCATAAAAATTTTGTGATTTTTAGAGCTAGACAACTATGTCTAAAAATTACCGAACTGCCTGCTGCTATTTGTTTTTCCCCAAACCGAACACTATTCACCCGAAATTTTTATTCCAGCCGAACAACCCCACCCCACTGCTTCTACTCATAAACAACTACTCGGCTATGTACTTCTAGTAGCTGCTAGTTGCACACATTTATACATGAAAGCATGCTGTTTTTCATAGACAGAGAGAGACTGGCAGCAGGGTGCTAGTAGTATATACTTATATGCATGAGCTAGCTAGTTAGCTGTGGGCACGCCCTGCCAGTTCATTTTTTTTTCCCATCCGAGCTCACTTTCTCCCTCTGCCAATTCTCTTTCTTTTGCTGCACCATCCCACCCCACTGCCCAAGTCACTCATTTCCACTCACAGCCTCCTCACGCCAGCTTCTTCCCCAAACCGAACAGCATCATTCTCCATTCTTTCTCACTCAAGACCTCAAGCTCTCACCTTCTCTCCTCTCAATCTTCTCCAAGAACCACAAATCTCTCATTGCATGCTATGCCATTGTGTTCATCTCCTCATGAGCATCTCATCCATGCTATTAGATTTTTCATGCATGAACTTTTGTGTGGATTAGAGAAGAGGGAGGGGAGTGGCACACTGTTTCGGCCAGCACACATGCAACGGGCATCCATGCAGTCCCGGTGGTAGTAGCGGCAAGCATGGCAGCAGCAGCAGCTCACTTGGTGGCGCAGCTGGGCGCATGGCAGCCGCAGCAGCTCCTTGGCTTGCCGGCAGCTCCAGCTAGCGGTAGCCAAGGCTGGGCGTAGGCGCAGGAGCAGCCCCGGCGCGGCGTCGTGGCCCAGCACAGGAGCGGTGGCGCAGCCTTGGCGAGGCCCGTGCGCACATGTAGTGGCTTAGCGAGGTGGCCGAGCGCACGACAGCCAACAACGACGCGGCACGGGGCTGCAGCCCGGGTGGCCCGCACCTCATGTGGCATGGCGTGCAGCGGTGCGACGCTGAGGTGGGGTGGCCAAGCCCAGGGCGCCTAGGCGAGGGAGTGGCGGCCCGAGCAAGATGAGGTGCTGTCCAGCAGCACGACGCGGCCGGGCTCGACGACAACCGAAGGCCGGCGGAGCGACGAAGATGGCAGCGAGGTGGCTGCCAAGTAGCGGAGCAGCGGCGCTGTCCAGCAAGCGCGGCCCAACACGCGGCGAGGGACGCGGACGCGGACACGGACGAGCCCGGCGACGACTACGGTGGACGTGGATGCGGAGCCGAGAAGGCATCGCCCGGCGATTTATACGCACGCTTAGCGCTAGGTAAAACCTTCAGATATTTTTGTTACATCGATATTAGTCGTGCATGTTGTATATTAGTCATGTGCATGTCATCTATATATGCATGTTTAATTGTAAAAATGTTTTGGTAAATTAAGACCGTATAATTCCCGTTAGGTCGTATTTGAAGAGAGGCATGATTATGTTTTCATATATTGGTGGATGGGAATAATTAGATTGTTGTGGCGGAATATGTGTATTGTTGATCGGTAGATACTAGATTAAATATATGAGTTGATTATTTGATCGGATGATATTTAATGAGATATGGATGTTGATTCGGATGATTTATTTAATCATGAGTAAATTGATGGGATGTCTTAAGTAATAGCTATGTAAGTCATTTATGCTAGATTTGGGTGATAGTAGAATGAATGATTTGATTTCGGATAACTAATTGGATTGCCATGCAATTAATAGATAAATCCTTTTGTGCCGAGTTGGTGAATTTGTACCCTCTATTGGATTAGTAGATAAATGATTAATAGTCGATCGGTAAGGCGTGATATGTGATTGGATTGGTAGTTGTCATACACAACTAGTCCGTGAGATGGATGTAAGTTGAATTATTAGTGAGCTACTAAATGTTGGATGTGATATTAAATTGTAAAGCTCATTAGGTATCGGTAAGTCAAATAAATTTCGATCGGTGGAAATTTTGGTGTATACGAATGTAAATTGCCGAAGAAATACTAGTAGAGCTAGATAGTTAGTATTAGCTTAAATGATATATCAGAAAATGATTGATGGGTTTAGTCATGGTAATATGCTTATCACTTGGTGGATTTCATATAACTACTACATGGATTGTGTAGATGGAAGTTTATGAGTTCGGGAATTATTTGTTGGATTGACTACCTTGATTATGCCTTAGTGAAGGTTAGTATGGGATTTAGATCAAGATATGAGAATATGATCAGCGAGTGTTATGCATGTGATGGGATTCAACACCAAGAATTTGTTAAGTCAATGATATTGAGAATATTAGATTTGCCGGTAGATGTTTTACTTTAGGAATTAAATGGAAAAATGAAAGGAAATACTTAGGCCTCATTTGTCATGATAGAGGCTAGGTTAGCATCTACGCAAAATGTATTAAACGATTTGGAAAAATCCGGAATACAATTATTTATGCACTGCATATTCATTTAATTTCAAAAATTTATAACTAGTGCAAATCAACTCTAAATCAAGTGAAACCAAGTTTGATAATTTTATTTTTAAATGTATTTTAATTTGAAATATCTTTGAAATATGTCTCTGCCTCAGAGAATATGGTTTTTGGAGAGTGATCCAAAGTTGTTTTACTTTTGAACTAGAAAATGCTTTTAACTTTAAAAATTCATAACTAATTCATAAAACTCCAAATGAGATGAACCAAGTTATTTTGGTCTTATATTAATATTCCCTATCCATCCATATAATCCTCATCCTCACCACTGCTCTGCAAATTTTGGCCAAATAATTAAATTAAGTGAAGAGTAACCGAATTGAATTAAATTGGAATTTCCTGAAAACTGATTTTCAAACCTTCATAACTCTCACATACTAAGTCCAAATGGAATAATTATTTCACCTAAATTCATCTAAAATCATAATCTAGCCACTGTAGAAAATTCATGCATTTTTGAGCAATTTGATTTTTTCGGCTTTTCTCGATGTTTATTCGATATCGTCTTTCTATAGATTCCGAATTGCCGGAAGTAAGCGAGTACGTAACCGAGAGTGAACAACTGAACTACCAGCAAGGCAAGCTTCATTTGAACTTTCTTTTGCATCATATTTGATCCCAGTTTTGTTAAGTTAGTGCAATGGTAATTGCTTGCATGCTATTTTTGATAATGTCGCTATTTTTGTGATGAATAGTTAGATACATCCTATTACCTTGTCATTGTGGTTATCCATGAATTATTCCAGTACTGAAATGCTTAAGATAGGATTGTGTGAAGTATATTATGTTCGGGTTTGCTTAGCCATGCAAGTCTAGAATCTAGATGATTGTCGGAATAACCCGACAATTATGGGATACACACAACTTTCAATTTATACTTTTGTTTCAGATCTTCGATCTGTTTTATGAGTTAAATTTTTTTCATTTAAATGAGCTTTTGGTCTGGACAAGTGATTGGTTATGGAGGGTGCCTTCGTGCACACTTTGGGTTGTGGCTTGTCTTGTCTCGGACAATTAAGGACCGAACTTTGGTAACATCTTTGATTCAAGTAAAACTCGTGCTATCACACGCGGTGTATGGGCACCGCTTGGTTAAGTAAGGGGTTGGTATTGTTGAGTTGATGACTGGTGGTGTGAGGGCGATATGTGTTCCATCGCATATATGTTCCATAAGGGTACCGATTGCAATTTTTATTGTGAGAGGCGAGCCCTATTTAAGCTTTATTAATTGGGTCGGTACTTCGCACAACTTATGCGCCGCTTAGATGTAGGAGGCTAGCCTACACTTAAACGGGATTACGCCGCTTGGGCGATTCAACTCAATGATATCAACTTGCTGAAAATACTAAGTCTTGGTTTATCTTACCGCATACCATAGGAAGTATGCTATATTCGGAGGCATCCGGAGGCTTACGGGCTAATCAAGTCGTGTGGGTAAAGTAGTACACCCCGCAGGTATAAATCTATTCAATAGCCGTGTCCACGGTTATGGACAACACTTGAGTTACATGGTTGCTATTGTTAGACTTGGAATTAAAATTGTGGTTATAACTTGGTATTCGTCATGAATGGGATGTTCATACTTGTTGTTGTATCAAAGTGGACAGCCACTTTGTTATTTGTATGATTTATTTGTTATTCAATTTACTACTTATTCACATGCTTTACTTCTACTTCAAATCTGATTTTGAAATGGCACTTGAAAAACTAGTATGTGTAGGTTATAAATTGTTGCGCCTCTTTTGCAAAACTAAGCCAATATGAGCCATCCTTTGGAACAACCTCTAGCATAACTAATTTTTATTTGTGTAAGACTTATGAGTACCTTTGTACTCAACCCGTTGCTGCAATTTCAGGTGAGGAAGACTTTGAGCTCGTTAGTGTCGATTTAGGCGACATTGACGAGTAGTGCTATCATTTAACTCCCAATCGGTTGCCGATGGGTTATGGGGCATACCATGCTGGATATTTCGGTTTATTTACTTGCTTCCGCTGTTACTTTATGATCTTATTTGAATTTGGCGGTCACCACTTGTAATAGTTGTAGACTTAAACTATTATGTTGTATGTCTCTTGGACTATTGTGTATGAATGTTGTATGGATATGATCAATGCTATATGTGAGTTTGGGGCATGTTGGTCGCTGATCTTGGGAGCCAACATGACCTCACGCGCTGTTTGTGGCTTCCCATTTAACTCACTAAGTGTAGTGCTTGGCTTATTGGAGAACCGACAATCATGTAGTGCTCGCAGAGGAGCAGGCGCATGATCGCCGGGGCTCTAGTTTTAGTTAAGCCTCTCGCCGATGGAGTTAAGTTGGAATCCATTTACCGAGGCTCAGAGTTATGTCCATAAGACCATGCTTAGTCTCGGTCTTACGGAGATAACCCGGGGTCCTCACAAAGGAGGAGGCCGACACGGGAGGAGGACGGCGCGGGAGAAGGCCTGCAAAGGGAGGAGGCCCACACGGGAGGAGGACGGCGGCGCCGAGGTCGGAGGCGGCGACGCTGGGCTTACGGCCAGGAGGTGAACGGGGCGCCATGGTCGGGGCGGCGGCACCGAGGTCGGCGGCGCCGAGGTCGGGGACGCCGAGGGGGGGGCGGCACCGAGGTCGGCGCCGAGGTCGGGACGCCAAGGGGGGGCGGCGGCACCGAGGTTGAAGGCGCCGAGGTCGAGGGCGCCGAGGTTGGGGACGGCGCACCGAGGTCGGGCGGCGCGCGCCGAGGTCGTAGTCGGCGGTGAACTACTGGCGCAGCCCTAAACCCTAGAGGAGGCGAACGAAGCGCGAGAGCCTAAGGGGCGGAGAGGAAGTGACAAGTGAGAGCAAAACCCTAGCGTTTCGCCTTTAAAAAGTATATCACGCGGTTTCTAACGAGACCGCTCAGGAGTGATATATCACGACGGTTCTATAAACGAACCGCTGCGTGATATGGACGTATCACGACGGTTTTAACTACAACCGCTCGTGATATGGATTTATCACGCACGGTTTTAAATAGAACCGCTCAGGATTTTTTTCACAGACGGTTGTACAACGGAACCGTCTGTGATAACTCTCTTCATTTTCCCGCGTGTCTCTTCATCTTCATTTTCCTGCATGCTCTAGCTTCGTCTCACGATCACACGGCGCGGCTTCATCTCTTCATTTTCCAACGCCGCTCTGCCTCCCCAAATATCTCTTCGTCTCCCGTTCCGGCTTTAGAACTTTTTCTATATATAGATGTGTCCCCTTCTACAATGTATTTCACACAACCTCCTTGATCCCCTTTCTCCACAAAAACAGAAATTAATGGCTGCCTCCTCTTCAGACACGCATTTGACGCAAGACTCTCTCACAGACGTTGAATCGTCTTCTTGGAAGAACACTATTTCAACAATGTCTTCACTCCTCTCTCGAGAATTTGCTTGAGCGGGTGACGCCACCTTCCGCCGCCTTGACATTCTCCTCCGCCGTGTCTTCCGGTGATCTCCCACTTTCGGCGAAGTTTACCGTGTCGCCGACGTGGTCCTCCAAAACGGTTGCACATCTCCAGAGGCTTGTCGTCACTTGACCGCTTAATTGAGGCAAAGATGCGATCGAGTTAACGTGTCGAGACCCTCAAGCAAGAGAAGAGAGCCTATGGGCTCAATTCTTCTTGGTTCAACAATCCGAGGGTCTTTGGGACACACTTTCGAACGAATGGCGTCGTGGTGGACATATTTCGAGCCGCTCGATCATGAACCGTCCGCCCCGACGCCGCCACGAAGTATTGAAGACGGAGATAGCACCTACCTCCGCCACTAGATAGGTTTCTAGTTTTTTAATCTTTTGTTAAGCGACTGGCCATGTTGTTTGGCTATATATATGAAAATTCCAAAATGAAAAAAAAAAGTTTGGAGGTGAAGTTACTATATATCTATTTGCCCATCCAGCATGAAGTGTGTAGGTATGTTGATCTCGGAGCCGCCGGCGGGGCCGGCCGGGTTGCTCCACCGCGGCAAGGGCAGAGAGGCGTCGCCCATCGCGCAAAGGCGGCAAGGGGACACGAGACGCAGGCGAGTGGGAGGATATCACGACGGTTCTTAATTAGAACCGCTCAGTGATAACAAAATATCACTGAGCGGTTCTAAATAAGAACCGCTCAGGATACTACACGCACGGTTGTAACGTAAAACCGCTCGTGATTAGATTATCACAGACGGTTTGTGAATAGAACCGCTCAGGATAGATGACTATAGATGCATTTGCGGTTCTAAAAAATACCGTCTGTGATAGTTGTTCCGCGCCAGCCGCAGGTTCGGACTGACCCTGTGATGGGGCGTCTACTATAGCCTGTTTTGTAGTAGTGAGTGCCCAAGGGGGAGTGTTGGGAAACCTGGGCCTTGACCGGCCGACCTTGTCCTATGGTGAGCTCCTCATCCGCTTTTGTCTATAAATAGGGGGTACCAATCATTATGTATGACTGATCACAAGAGAGGAATAAAGAGAGAAGAAGTCCCCCATATCTCCGTGTCAATTTACTTTTCTGTACTTGTGTGTGCAATTCTACTTTCATCTACGAGGTGATCGATCGGATTGGACTCACCAGCGACGGTTCCTCAACAATATTTAGCCTATGGTTATCAGCGGAGAATTTAGAACGCAAGAATCGGTACTAAGAAGCTACAGGTACGAGATAGCAACCTACAACTGCAACTCAGCTCACTCATCAGTTCATTTCTGTTATAAAATTTGAGCTTTTCTTTTTTAAGAGAATGCCAGCATTTTATTGATCACCAAAATCGTTACAAAGAGTCTCTCGGATGCACTCTGGTACACCATTATGAATAAAAGAGCTAACAGGGTGATCACAAAATCTAGCTAGAGTATGTGCTGTCTCATTCACCACCCAATTAACATGATGAAAAACAACCAAGGAAAAACCCTCTGCCATGGATTTGATATCAGAGATAACCGCACTAACAGAGGACCGATCCCGCATCAACGAATTCAACCATTGCACCACATATAAGCAGTCAGAAGTAATGATGACATCTTGATATCCTTCGACATGGGCAAGAGCTATTGTACTGCGAAATGTCATTGCTTCTGCTAACTAGTGATCCCTTCTTGAGCTGCCCATGTGGCTGTGATGCTTCTGTGTGCTGGTTTCTCCCACCTAATATATATGCGGCCACATTTCTGGTGCATTTTCGAGTTGTTAGGGTCGGTATGATTGATTCGAGCGTGACAACGCCAATTCACGTCATAAACAGAGTTGTCCAAGCAAATAATTGGCGAGCTGGCTCGTCTTGGAACCCTGTCGCACATGTATCGATCGGCTGCTTGCATTGCGTGCACTCTTGGTGCTTGCTCTTTTTCAATTCAGATTTCGGATGTAAAGTCGAGCTGGAACAACGTTATCCTCTGATTGTACACTCCTACGTGATTGCAAATCCATTTATTTTCAGTTTTGAAAAAAGCAGGCTTCGTACCGGGAATGACCGCACTGACGGGCTCATGGCATCGGTTTGTGTGCAATGAAGGGCTTCTACTTCTTCGAGTTAATTAATACTACATGAGCAGAGGCTGTACTTTGATTCTGTTCTTGAAATCCCGGGATTGCTACAAGCAAACAGACAATCAAGCGGTACCGGTTAGGGTTTGTTTGGATATATTGTGATCCGATTTAATTTTTTGGATTAATTTAGAATTTGAACTAAAATCTCTTTCAATCCGAAGGGATTGGTTCTAATCCATCTCTATCCAAACAAGCCCTTAAAGAGAATGACTTAGAATTTGAAATAAAATATCTTTCAATCCGAAGGGATTGGTTCTAATTCATCTCTATCCAGACAAGCCCTTAAAGAGAATGGAAGGGGTATTAATTGCGCTTTATTTCTGCTCCTTTTTCTGTTCTACGCGCTTTTTAATAAATTTAATTTTCTCCAGGAATGATTTTTTGAGCTATCGAACGGCTTCTTACATCAACATCACGATTCGTGCAACGGCGAGGCTCCTTCTCGGTGAATCCAAAAGGCTGCACTTTATTTATGTTCTGCGCACTATTTTTTGGATAGTCCCAGGTAAGAGCATCTATAATAGTCCACGTCAGCTGTTACTAAGGGGTTGTCATATCAGCATTTAGGTGATGTGGAAAAGAGAAGGTGAGGAGAGAATGTGATGTTATTTCTAGATGAAGAAAACTAGCAAATTGTTAATACCAAGACACAAGAAACAACCAAATACTCTATTGGAGACTTACTTGTTACCTAAAAACGTGTTTTGTGGGTCCAACTGTCTTAAATCAAAATATACATCAGATCATTTGTGCAGCCCGACTTCATTATTGATATGATAAATGAGCTAAAACATGTAGGCCACAAAGTTGTACTTCATTATTGATCATCAAGAATCATACACACCTGTAGCAATTAAAGTCTTAGACACAAGCTCAAGAAACAATCCATTAGAAGACTTTTTTTTTTATTAAATTGAGTACTCTCTCTCCTTAGTAACAATTTAAGAAACATACTGTAGATGCTCCGAGTTTCTTCAATTTGCTTCAAGAAAACACGTTACTGGACCTACTGTACTGGTTACAGCGAAGGGAAGGCACCGCGCTTTGTTTGTGTACCTCTTGTCTGCACAATTCGGAGTTTTACAAGCAAGCACAGGAGCATTTCGATCAACCTCTCAGACACAGATGATAAAGCGCATGTGCTAACTACTAGTAGGTGGCCTTGACTCTTGCCCGGCGCCTTTGTTGATTATAACTCGGCAATAGATCAGTTCCGTAACTAATTAGTACGTCCATGTACTTCAGTCTGCAGGCTGGCTACATTATACTGCGTGGCCAATGTACCTGCTACAGGAAAGATTCCGCAAAGTGCAAACAATGAACAATTCATTGAGCCATGCAAGCTGCTCCGGAAGCCAGCCTACCACATGCAGGTGGAGGGGCAGTCCGGCGCTATAAATCGTGCCCGATTCTTGAGCGCCAATGCAGCAGCAGAGTCTTCTTCCTAATCAACTAGCCTAGCCAAGGAGAAGCAAGCTTCTTGGAGTGGCTGGGTAGCTCTAGCTTCTGAAGATGGCGTCAAGGGCTCTCCTAGTGCTGCTGCTCTCGGCGGTCGCGGTGGCGTCCGCGCGGGCGCAGCTCGACGAGAAGTTCTACGGCCAGACGTGCCCCAGCGTGGAGGGCATTGTCCGGAAGGAGATGGTGCGCGCGCTTTCCGCCGCGCCGAGCCTCGCCGGGCCGCTCCTCAGGATGCACTTCCACGACTGCTTCGTCAGGGTAAGCTAGTGCAGGTTGCAGTGAGTGACTAGCTACCACCGTACGTGTTGCTTGCCTGCTTAACGTTTTGCGTGCGCATGAACGAATGAATGAAGGGGTGCGACGGCTCGGTTCTCCTGGACTCCACCGCGAACAACACGGCGGAGAAGGATGCGCAGCCGAACCAGACGCTGCGAGGCTTCGGCTTCATCGAGACGGTGAAGGCCGCGGTGGAGAAGGCCTGCCCCGATACTGTCTCCTGCGCCGACGTGCTCGCTCTCATGGCCCGGGACGCAGTGTGGCTGGTGAGTACTACGCAAACAGCTAGGCACCCAGCTAATTCACAGTACGCGTAGAAGCAAAATTCTCAAGACTACTCGTTGTTTCTCAGAGCAAGGGGCCATTCTGGGCAGTCCCTCTCGGCCGGCGAGACGGCAGGGTGTCCATCTCCAACGAGACCGACCAGCTGCCGCCGCCCACCGCCAACTTCACCGAGCTGACCCAACTCTTCGCCGCCAAGAACCTTGACATCAAGGACCTCGTCGTCCTCTCAGGTAATTGCAATTCACAAAGCTTCAGTTCAGTAATGGATATACGTGCGTGCCCGACTCTGACACACTGTTCGATCGATCCTATGTATGATCAGCTGGGCACACGATTGGGACGTCGCACTGCTTCTCCTTCTCCGACCGACTCTACAACTTCACCGGCATGGACAACATCCACGACATCGACCCGACGCTGGACATGCAGTACATGGCGCGGCTGCGGACCAAGTGCACGAGCCTCGACGACAACACGACGCTCGTGGAGATGGACCCCGGGAGCTTCAAGACGTTCGACCTGGGCTACTACAGGAACGTGCTCGCGCGGAGGGGCCTCTTCCACTCCGATGGAGCCCTGCTCACCGACGGCTTCACCCGCGCCTATGTCCAGCGCCACGCCGCCGGGGCGTACAAGGAGGAGTTCTTCGCCGACTTCGCCGCGTCCATGGTCAAGATGGGCAACGTCGACGTTCTCACCGGCAGCCAGGGCGAGATCAGGAAGAAGTGCTCCGTGAATAATTAATTAAGCGAGGTGGTTATGGGTTGATGACGAGGCTTTTGATTTGTGACCCTCTTTCCACGTAGATTATTGTAAGGTTGTTATTGTTTCCTCTTTTTTTTTCTCCTGTTTTTTTACTTTATTAATTTATTATTTTGTTACAGCCATGTAAAATTTTCTCCAAGAATTAGTGATCGTGTAATAATCTTTGTTTTGCCCCCCGAAATTGTTATGAATAGCGCTTGTATTAATCATGAGACCAATGTATCAACATATATACAAGTACATGTATGACATATAAGCAGATAATCCATTATATAACAGGGGAAATACACATGTAATAATACATCTAACACCCCCTCCCCCCAAAAAAAACTTATGATGGATCAACAACATGAAGTTTGGAGAGATAGAAGCTGTGCTGGGCTCTGGTCTGTGCCTTTGTTAAGAAGTCTGTCAACTGAAGCTCTGAAGTCACATACTGAAAAGCAACAATCTGATACTGCACTTGTGTCCGCATGTAGGAAGCATCAACACCAATATGCTTTGTAAGTTCATACTTCACCGGATCTTTAGCAATGCTAATAGCATATGTACTGTCAGACAAAAAAGAGGTGAGTGCTAAAACAGAAACACCGAAATCCTCAAATAACCATTGTAGACAAGTAACATCTGCAGTTAACAAAGTCATAGCTCGCAACTCAGCCTCAGCACTCGAACAAAAAATTGTTGCCTGCTTCTTAGTCTTCCTAGCAATGAGAGAACCACCAAAAAAACACAATATGCAAAGAAAGACCAACGATCAGAGTGATAACTAGCCTGTGGCATCGAATATGCTTGAGTCAGAAGAAGTGGAGCGAGGGAAAAACAGACGACGAGTGATGGTTCCACGAAGATATTGTAGAACACGAAGAAGATGACTATAGTGGAGCTGAGTGGGAGCAAAAACAAACTAACTCAAGATATGTACTAGGTATGAAATATCAGGACGAGTGACACCTAGATAAATAAGACTCCCAACAAGGTGACAATAGCGAGTAGGATCAATAAGAGACTCACCATTAGCGGGCCGAATATAAATATTAAGCTCTATGGGAGTCTCAGCGGTGTGCTGATCAGTAAGAGAAGCATGATCAAGAAGATCCTGGATATACTTTTCTTATGACAGATAAAAGCCCTTAAGCGTATAAATAACCTCAACCCCAAGAAATTAGCGAAGAGAATCCAGATTAGACATGAGAAACTGCTCATTAAGATGCTCCTTGACAAAAGTGATGTACTGAGAATCATCTCCAGTAATGATCATATCATCAACATATAAAAGGAGAAGTGTCCGACCACGAGGTGAAGTGTGAATAAAAAGAGCAGAATCTTGAGCATTGGCAGAGAAACCAGCTGCAGTGACAACAGAAGAGAAATGATCAAACTAGGCACAAGGAGATTGCTTGAGGCCGTAAAGAGATCGGCGAAGGCGACAAACCATACCCTCAGGAATAGAATACCCCAGTGGTGGCTGCATATAAACCTTCTCACACAGCTCAACATGAGAAAGATATTCTTGACATCAAGCTGAGAGATGGACCATGCCCGTACAGACAACATAGCAAGAAGAGTGCAAATAGTGGTCATGTGAGCCACAGGAGCAAAAGTCTCATCATAATTACGACCATGCTCCTACTGAAAACCACGTGCCACGAGATGAGCCTTATAGCGCTCAAGAGAACCATCAGAGTGGATCTTAACCTTGTAGACCCACTTGCACGTGACAAAGAGTAACACGCGCAGAAAGAGGGACAAGATCCCACGTGCCAGTACGCACAAGAACAGCAATCTCCTCTACCATTGCATGCTGCCACTCCTAATGAACAACAGCATCATGATAAGAAGTCGGTTCGGCAAGAACTGCTAAACAAAAGCACGCAGGAGACTGAATAGACTGGCGATCACAAAGAGCATATCGAGAAGAAGAGGGCGAAGAAGATGACCCATCAGAAGAAGATGACGTATCAGAATAGTCCTCAACTCGCGGACAACAAGTGTAGTAAAGAGGATAAGAAGGAACAAGGCCAGGAGAAGCCTCTTGAGAGGATGTCGGTGGCGAAGGAAACGGTGAAGGGGGCACCAGAGAGGCCAAAGGCTGTGATGGAGGTGTGGTGACTTTAGGGGTGGTAAGAAAAATCAAGGAAGAAAGTGACTCGATAAGAGATGTTGGAGTGATGGAAGGAGAAAGACGAGAGTAGAAAGGACGAAACTCATCAAAAGTGACGTCCCAAGAAACTCGCATCCATCGGCCAATAGGATCCCAACAACAATATCCCTTATGCTCAGCACTATAGCCCAAAAAATGCACTCCACAGATTGAGCGGTCAGCTTGGTGCGCTCACGAGGTGCAAGAAGAACATAGCACACACACCAAAAGAGGCGAAAACTAGAATAATAAGGAGTCTTGCCATAGAGACGCTCAACTAGGATCCCACCCTGAAGAGCAGAAGAAGGCTGAATATTAATCAGGAAAGTGGAAGTAGAAACAACCTCGGCCTAGAATTGTGGTGGGACAGCAGAAGCAAGTATAAGAGCACGGGCTATCTTAAGAAGAAGACGATCCTTCTGTTCAGCCACACTGTTCTGGGCATGAGCACCAGGGCAAGAAAACTAAGAGAGAGCGCCATACTCAGCAAGAAAACCACAAAGGACTCCTGACAAGTATTCCCCAGCAGAATCAACATGAAAAACACGAATAGAAGAGTCAAACTGAGTTGGATCGTGGTGTCAAAATTCTTATAGATGGATAGAACATCACTACGAGATGACATAAAGTACATCCATGTGTGTTAAGAAAAGTCATCAATAAAAATTATATAATATCAATGACCTCCTTTCGAAACGAAAGGAGCTGGACCCCATATATCAAAATGAACAAGATCAACAAGACGTTGTGATACTGACTCACTGGAATGATAGGGGAGTTGAAGCGGTTTACCAAGCTTATAACCCTGACAATTTAGAGAAGCATCACTAGACACAGACCCTAAAAGACCACGACGAAGTAAAGAAGATAGACACGACCCGTAAAGATGTCCCAAACGATGATGCCACTGAGCAAAAGACACAGTGGAGGATGCAACAGAAGCGGAGGCGGTGGTGGAGACGACAAGACTGGCAAGAGCAAGCGGAAGGAAAATGAACCTAGTCAAGCTCCTAGAGACGCCGTGAGTCACGGCGGCGAGAGCCAGTACCAACCAGAGTCCTCATGCATCGATCTTGAATAGAACAAGAATCAGAATCGAGAATAACACGACAACCATGATCGGTGAGCTGACCAACATATATGAGTTGCATGGTTAGTTTAGGAATATAAGAAACAACAAGAACATGAAAAGAGGAGTTAGAAAGAGTGTCTCATCCTATAATAGAGAGAGGTACCATCTGCGGTTTGAATAGTGATAGGAGCAGCTAAAAGACCAATGGAAGTGAGACTGGTATAATCAGATATCATATGAAAGGAAGCACCAGAGTCAAGAATTCAAGGTGATATACCTGAGAAAGAAGGAGTAGAAGGTGGTCTCTTACTAAAAGATTATGCAGCAGAACCAGATGGTGTAAAAGCAGCCATGCAACGCAGCAGTGTGAGAAACTATTGAGAATCAGAAGCACCAGAGCTCCCCTAAGAGGAGGAACCCCCAGTGCCCTTTGAAGGATGGCCACTACGACGTAAATCCTTTTTCTTGTAGCAGAACTGCTCAACATATCCATCCTTGTTGCAATAGGTGCAGTGTAGGCCCCTACCAACAGCAGCTGTCACTGGTGAAGTAGTAGCCAGTGTAGAAGCTGGAGGAGCTGCCAGAATCAAAGGAAATGATGGTGATGGCAGCAGACCCGCAACACGAAGCCGAATCTCCTCAGCACAAATAGATGCAAGGGCCTCTAATAGAGTCACCCTAGGGTGGCATGCCATCAACTAACACGAGTCAGCTCATACTCAACCCAAGACGAAGTTCCTGGTGAGACTGCTGACGCTGACAGCACTAACAAGTGTAGCAAATATCTAGCCCCAAAGAGTGAATCTAACATCATATTGCAGACAACTATGCATAGAACTCGTCCACAGTGACATCTCTCTGCTGCAACGACTGCTCCTGACGCACAACAACAAGATACAAGGAATCACCAGACAACTCGTAGTGGTTACGCAGATGCGTCCACATCAACTGTGATGAAGCTAAGCCAACCACATCCCTGGTGAGATGCACTTCCATGCTAGCAATCATAATAGCAAAGGCACGGGTATCCTCATCAATCCATGTCTTGTAGGTATCATACTGAGTCTGAAAAATCTCCATGATATCCTCAAAAACAATAGATGCCTCCTTACGAGTGTCTTCGAAAGCATTCTTTAGGAACACAGCTCAGTAGGTGGAGTAGGGCAAGAAGGACAAGGCAACTCGCCGGTAAGAAACTCCCAAAGGCGTTGATCACGTATGTGGAGGCGCATGTGCTGAAACCAGTCATGATAATAGAGACCATCGAAGATCACCGGGCAACGAGGAACGAAAACAATGCCTGAAGATAACGACATTTTTTCTTTCATTTTTTATTTTTAAAAATACTAAGTACTACTTAAAGAAACCTTATCGGTTTCTGCGAAAGTCACACCAGTGAGAAAGGCGTCACAGCTGGATGGAGCGTGACCGGCGGACGGGCATCATCGGCCAAGAGGCGGGCGACGTGGTCCCCCCCCCCCCGGGACGGTGGCCGGATGCGACGAAGATCCGGTGGAAAATCCAGATCCAGTACGGTCATCCCCTGTACCGGCCGATGACGAACGCTGCCGGGGACGACGACGGGCGACCAGACGGGTTGGCGGTAGGACGCCGCCGAGGGCGAACCGGAGTAGAGCAGCGGCGACTGGAGAGGCGGCAGCGACAGGCGGTAGTCAACCGGGAGAGTCGACGACGAGCGCGGTGGAGAAGAACACCCAGGCTACGGCGGTGGGAGAAAGGAACCAGCGGCGGCTTGAAAAACCTAGGTACGCCCATGTTATGAATAGCGCTCATATTAATCATGAGGCTAATGAGCCAATATATTTGTTAAGTACATGTATGGTATATACATAGATAACCCTTTATATAACAAGAGAAATACATAGATAATAATACATCTAACAGAAATATGTGCCAGTTGGTGCCATTGCCCATTGCCATGCATACTAAAATGAAATGATTCACAAATACAGTTGTTACGCACAGCAGCACATCACACGCGCTGAATATTATGCGACATGTTCATCGTCCTGTTGACGACTATAATTGAAGGAACATCTAGTCACGAATGGACTCATCATTCATGCATGCGGCCATGACGTGTGTTTCAGAGCATTTGATGTGTTTCTTGGTGTCAGCAACAGTCCAAGCCTCTCTGGCACTTAGCATTTCTTAACCGGCGTGTAGCTCTTCGGAATGTTTGTACAGAAGGGAAGCATTTCTTTTAAGTAGCTTCTCACATGTCGTGCGCCATAATAATGTAATAGTAATAGCTTATTGTTGTTTGTTGATGGCACCTCACCAAATCAAAAAGCTCTCTCAATGGTACGAATACTTTCGTGTACTAATTTACAGTAAAAGATCCTGAGTGATCTACATTGTCTGACCAAACTTAAGTATGCAGTTAGTAGGCAAAATTTAGTATGTGTCGTCGATACAAGATCAGACAGAAACCTGTGGCAGCCCTAATCGGACGCGTCGACTGCCAAGGCTGCGAATGGGAGGTCGACGAGATTCCTCGGGGTTTAACTTGCTCCGAAGGTAGTTCTGTCCATCACGTCAAGCAAGCTCCATCACCTATGCGGGTGTCGACACAACCTCGCTGTGTGGCTACCCCGGATGGTCCGAGGTGGGCTTGCCGATATGTCACGCCTCGGCGGTCCTCGGACCCTTCCAGAGTTGATCCGGGTGTCATGTCTTCACGATGTTACCGTCGGCTCAAGGTAGCGTGGGACCATATACGGGGGCGCTTTTTTGTATTCAGCTAGTATGAAGTTTTGGTATGCGACGCGTTTCAAGAAAGTGCCCAAGGACGGGCCGTCCTGGAGTGGGCTGTGGGCTCTTTACTCTTCACACCATTTGGCACTAAACCTGAAAATTGAGTTCAGGAGCCTAGCCCATTATTAGCCTTGCTCGTCCTAAATTTGGGGTTATGAAGGCTTTAACGTTTGAGGCCTGTTTGGGCTTCATTTAGAACGTGGAATTTTAGTATGAAATGTACTGTTTCCTACGATAGGTAGATAGTGAAATTCCTACGTTCCAGACAAGCTGGAGGAGCTCAGTGTGCAGCCCATGTATGTGTATGACTGTGAGACGAATTGGGATTAATCCGACCTTGCTAATTGAGGTTGATACTCACCAACATATGAAGCCTAATTGTTGTGTGTGCTACTGTGCATTGTCTATCCCATCCCATGCGGGGTTAGGCCCGAGCCGATTTGGACCCGAAGGTGTTACAGTCGGACTGTGCTCGGCTTAGCCGAAATTAAAATAGGACAGGTGGCCCCAGCCCGGCCTCTAAATTTCAAGGCCCTTTTGCAACCGGAGAAACCTGATTTGAGCATGGGTGGCCCAAGAAACGAGCTATCAGCCCAACTTTAGCCTGGGTTAAATAAAGCATTTCTAGCTCACGCCTAATCTTAGCTACAGGACCTTAACGCGTGCCAGTAATTTCCCCGCAAAAGAGCGATTTTTTATTAATTAATCTTTTTTAATTTTATTTTAAAGTTAGTCTCTAGCGCACTTTATTTCCAATTCTGATCCCTTTGGTCACACTACCACCTGTGGCATGACAAAACAATACTTTTACGTTAACCCGTATCTAGGACAAACTCTTGTCACGCCATCCTCGTGACGTGACAGTGTTGTTTGACCATGCCACGACTAATGGCGTGAAAAAGTGCTATTTAGCGGACTTATCCTATAGCGTGACAGCTTTATTTTGTTACATCACAGATGGTGGTGGCATGACTAAAGAGATTAAAATTGAAAATAAAGTGCTCGGGTTAACTTTAAAATAAAATTTTTAAAATGTTTAAATAATAATAAAAAAAAAGTTCCAAAAAGCATACACACAACGCCAGGACGACCCGTACGAAACATCCAAATGTTACGTCAGCCAATAACAACACGAACACGCGTCCGTGAAGCCGGAACTGCTGGACGGATCGTACCTGACGAACGCCTCAGCCGCATTCGATTCGAGCCGACGCGCACACCAACCAACCCAACCCCTTCCAGTCCGGAGTAAGCAGTAGCTTCGAGACGGAGTCAGCCACACTCCATCCACCGTTTCGTCACGCACCATCTGAAAGCGCAGGGCAACCAAACGCTCTGACTTTTGCCGTGAGCTCGCGATCTTGTACTGCCGCGCTGCGGCTGCCTCCCCCCATAACGGCAGTACAATTCGCATATCCGCGGCCATTTCCCATCTCTGCTGCTCTGTACTCCATCGTCTCCTGTCGGCCTCGGCTGCCTCCCGTTTCTTGATGTCCAGGGAGCCGCGGCAGCTGCTTCTCCTGACCCTGGTGAGCGTCCTCGCGGGGTCGCCGGAGGCCGCGCTGCAGGTCGGCTTCTACAATGCGACGTGCCCGATCGCGGAGGACGTCGTCCTCGCCGAGATGAAGCTCATCCTCCAGGACGAGCCCACGCTCGCGCCGTCTCTGCTCCGGATGCACTACCACGACTGCTTCGTTCAGGTGATTCTCGAGCAAGCTGCCCAGCATGTAGAATTTGAGATGATCTTTCAGTTGGCTAAGGCTCATGCGTGTCTGAAGATTCTGATTCTGATGCGTACGGACTGCTGCCCGTGTGATTATGCATGTGAAGGGCTGCGACGGATCCATCATGCTCAAGTCGAAGAGAGGGAAGGCGGAGAGGGACGCGACGCCGAACCGGAGCATGCGAGGGTACGACGCGATCGAGAGGATCAAGGGCAGGTTGGAGAGCATCTGCCCGCTCACCGTCTCATGCGCGGACATCATAGCCATCGCGGCAAGGGATGCTGTTTACTTGGTAAATTACTATGAAAAGTTGATGAGTTCTCGAGCCGTTCTCGTGTGCTTTGCTTACTCTCGGCGGTGATGCGTGTTCGCTTCTAGAGCGACGGGCCGTGGTACGACGTGGAGACCGGGAGGAGAGACGGCAACGCCACCGTGGCCAAGTACGCCGAGAACGACCTGCCGCCGCCGGACTCCAACATCGTCGACGTGAAGACCTTCTTCAGCGTTAAGTCCCTCAACTCCAAGGACATCGCCGTCCTCTTCGGTAACTTCGCGCTCACTCCTAGCTCCTTTCCGCTACCATCCCCTTGCTTTTCGCGTGGACGACAGCAACAGCTTAACAAACCGCTACTAATGGCTGCCGCGCCGTGCCTTGCCTTCGTCAGGGTGCCACAGCATCGGGACCTCGCACTGCGCGGCGTTCCAGAAGCGGCTCTACAACTTCACCGGCAAGATGGACCAGGACCCGTCGCTCGACGCCGGTTACGCGGCGCAGCTCAAGAAGCTCTGCCCGCCCCACGGCGGCGGCGGCGGCGCGACCAAGGTGCTCATGGACCCCAGCAGCGGCTACACGTTCGACCTGAGCTACTACCGGCACGTGCTCGCCACGAGGGGCCTGTTCCAGTCTGACGGCAGCCTCCTCGACGACCCCGTGACGAGGGGCTACGTCGAGAAGGTGGCCAACGCGTCGTCTCCGGACGACTACTTCAAAGACTTCGCGGCGGCGATGGTCAAGATGGGGCGCACCGACGTGCTCCCCGACCATCTCGGGGAGGTCAGGCAGACTTGTGGCATTTTTGTCGACTAGCTAGGTTCAGAATTGCATGCACATATACACCGGTTATTAATTCGTAGTTTTGTATGGTTCTCTGTTTACATGTATTCTTTGATCTTTTTGTTCAGATTAAGGAAAGGGGCAAACAAAGTTGCAAGTAATTTATATGTTTTTGCTCAGAAGAGGATGATCGACTGTAACAATGTATGAATTTAGAATTCTGTATATGGCCGTCATTGACGAACGACAAACCGTGCACGCATGGAGCTAGTTGTTCATTCTTCATAGCACATGATAGTTTGACGAACCATTTGTTTGGCCAACCACGATTTGGTCACCAAATCTGACCAGACCGCATAAAAAATTAGTAACAAAGATTGCGTCAGCCTTCATGCAAGTTGTGTGAGTGAATAACCATGAGATGCGAGTTGAAGTCTAAATCACGTGCGTGCTTACTGCTTCGAACTGAAGTCATGTATCTCAGATTCACAGTAACAGAAAGCAGAATACAGAAGAGTTGCCCCAAGTCTGCAAGGAAGGAGGATATAAAAATATAAAATACAAAAGCTTTGGAAAGAGGCACATTTCATAATGCAGTGAACTTGTCCTTTGAACAAACTTTAATTTCAGAAATTACATCTATTGTAAAAAAAATTAAAAAAACTATAAGCTAAAACTAAATACCTTTTCTGAGACTTGAAGGCACGCTGAACAGAAGACTTGAACCATCGACGCGCATACATGGTTATTTCTTACCCCATATATAAATTCCGGATGCTATTACTACACCGCTTAATACTCCAATGGATGCCAAAATTTTTATCTTTGAAGCACCTTGCTTAGTAGCTGGTAATTCCAGTAAACTTTCTACCTGCAAGAAGTTTGGAAAAAAGGGGTGAAATTTGAGTAATCAAAGGGCGCATATAAAATATAAATCTGTATTAATATCTTTTATCTGATAATTAAGAGAAGATTAACCTAGACAAGCAATCTAAAATTAGCAATGAACTTCCTATTCTTAAAAAATATAATCTATTTGAAATACTTTTTAAAAAAAAACAAATATAACCTCAATTGGCTGTTGCCAATTTTTCTTTATTCCAGAAACATGCCCTTTTCCCACAACTGCCACCACTGAAGAATGTTCCCTCGCCACCTTCAATAATTTGGAAGACATATACCTGCAAACAAATTTTCAATAATTAAAGCTAAAAAGCATTATTGTACCATTGGGAATGACAACACAAAATGCTTTACAAAAAGTAAATTCATTTTAAAGGAACTCACATATCACGTTCGTGTAGAAGTGTCTCCATCAAACTAGGAAATGCCTTACTCATCTCTTGAATAACAAGTGTTAGCATGTCAACATCCTCCATGTCCTTCAACTGAATAGGCAAGCATTGTCATTGCTATGTGAATGCAGTAAAGTAACGATTTCTTGTATATTTCATCCAAAGTACAATAGTATATTAACTCTGACAATAGGAGTATCTGATCCTCAAAACATTAACAAACCCAAGAGTCCAAGACAATAGAACTGTTCATTGTAAGAAATGTAATATTGTATCACCTAAGAAGACAGCGTACCATTTTATTAAGTTCCTCCGGGCTTGGCAAAAATATGGACTGGAAAACAATGTAGTACAAAAATTTTGCTCTGTGCCACAATGACATTCTCCCCCAAGTTCTCCTCAAAGTGATCTTCAAAACAAATAAAGAATAATGACAGAATGGCATCAGTGCTAATGAAAAATACTATTGACCAAACTGCTATTTATTCTGAAGAAAATTCTTGAGGAGACCAAGATTCCAAAAGCATAAAGACCAATATGATATGCTGAAGGAAAATAACATGATGTCAACAAGTAGCAGCAATCAATAGCAACAATAACTAACATAAGATGAACCACAAAAATGCTTCATCTTTTATTCCTACAAGCAATTCCTACCCTAGGAGACAAGGTCATGGTAACTAGATGCATCTTAACTTTTGGGTCAAATACCGGCAGAACTAACCTCATTAGTTTATGGCACATCACAAAAGAAGATTAAGATTAAGACATAAGCCAGCAGTGGCAGCTATGTCTTAATCAATCCAAGCAGCCAGATGTGATAATCATTTTGAGAATATGTATATTTTTTTTACAGACATCAAAAGATGTATCAGTATGATCACATTGATCTCAACTGCCAACCATGGTTATCAAGTCGTCGACTAGTCGACGACTAGTCGTCGACTAGTCGACAAGTCGCTTGAGAAGGACCGACTAGAGGTAGCGACTCGACTTGCGCCGGCAAGTCGGGCGACTAGTCGACTAGTCGTCGACTTGCCCGTCGACTAGTCGACCAGGCGGAGGCAAGTCGCCCGACTTGGGAGGAGGGATGTGGGGCCTGGCTGTCAGAGGTGGTGTCCAAGAGATAGAGTGGGGGAGTGAGTTAGGGAGGGCAGACCAAGTCGTCAGCTCGTTGCAAAGCTCCAGTCCAGAGCGAACACGTGACTCCAGTCCAGAGCTCCAAATCTAGTGGTCCGGCCTCGGAGGCAGCTCTCGCGCCACGCCTTCCGTCCTGCCCCCGAGGCAGATCCAGTCGTCGCCCTTCCTCCTCGCCCCTCGGCGGCAGACCAAGTCGTCGCAGACTCGCAGCCTCGCCGTCTTCGCCCCTCAAAGCATCGGCCCGCCACCTCGGGCGGCTGCTCCGCCCCCTCGGCCGTCGTTCGCCGGCTCCGTCACCCAGATATGCTTCTCTCCTCTGTTCCTCTTTCTCTGTTTCTCTTGATCTCTTCTCTGCTCCGTGGAGCCGAGGGAGGGCTAAGGGAGGAGGAGGATCTAGAGGACTGGAGGTTCTGGAGGCTGGAAGACTCGAGGTTCTCGAGTCTGACTCCTCCTTGTTCGTGGAGGTTCGAGTGCAGGTGGACTCGAGTCTAGACTCGGAGGTTCAACGAGGGAGGGAGGGATAATGGGAATGGGATTGCATGGGAAGGGAGGCGATATGCACTATGCACTCATATGAACAGTATCTATCGACTAGTCGACGACTAGTCGGCCGACTAGTCGGCAAGTCGGTCACTGGGAGAGTAGTGTCGACTTGCCGACTTAATAACCTTGCTGCCAACTCTCAAAATTAATGACATGTGAAAAAGTTAATGGCATGTGAAAATCAGCATATATGACTGCTTCTGAAAAATTAAAATAAATTGTCCGCATTTGTTTGCATTAGATTCACAAAAACAGCCACAATAAAAGCTGATCATATTTATAAATACATGAACCTTAAATTTGCAGAGTCAGTCAACTACCTCTCAACATAGATCCTTTCATGTAATCCGTTTTTTCCAGTACACTTATATATAGAAACAAACAAAACTCCCACTAGGTTGCAAACCTGGACAGGTCGATCTCCAAGAATAACTTTGCCGCCATAACTCATCGCTTCCTCAAATGCCACTCGAAACTCAGCTCCAGGTAACACATCAAGCTGGCTAGCAACCTTGGGTGCCAAAAACAACATCCACATATCACATAACATGAAAAATACTTAAATAGTACTAACTGCACAACAAGCATCACCGCATACCTTTGCAAGAAACCAGCTGTAGAGAATCCCAAAAGTGTTCATCTTCTTCTTCTTCCACATGTCAATCATTTCGTTCATTGTAGGAACCTATGGTCAAAACATGTTGAATGATGAACTAGAAGAAATGTCAATACTATAGAATAGAACATGTCAAACTGGAGATAACATCTTGACCAATCAATATGATCTTATTTCGATGATACAATATAGTACAATACTAAAGGCTAAATGCATACTTACAAGAAGTATGCGCGAAAACATATACTAAGAGAATCACCATTCATGCATAAACAAGCACAAATACCCAACCCTACAACAATTCAGAATCTAGCCAGGACATATCATAAATATGATTTATCTAACAGTCTTTGGCATGAGAAGTATTCATGTGAATATACAACGCTACATCCATAATTTGAAGCACATTTTGTCAATTAACTTAAGTAGGTCTACTTCTGAACAAGTTCCACTTGGGCAAATCAAACTTCACTTTAATCCAGCTTTGTATTAGAGATATCCATTGGAGATTTTTCAATTGAGCATAATTTTGTGAAATATTATTACACTAAGTGATTTTACTTCACCATTTGTGGGAATAATAGATAAAGATCACAGCACAACAGACTCAGCAATCTGATGGTGTTTCCCGGTGATTCATACACTAGCTTCAATGTAATGATCATTACAGGAAAAACATCTCTTTCCTCTAGTATCTAATACATGTTGAATGTTCATACCTGAAGGTTTTGTGGTGTCAGAATGGCAACTCTGCTAGCACAGAGCTCCAAGAAAACAACCTACATTGGCAAAAGTGAAGAAAATAAATTAGTCGAAAATCTCCTAGATCAATCAACAAAAGAGAAAAACACTTCAAAGAAGGCTGCCAACCAGCCAAATGATCCTCCAAGGCACCAACTGGTGAAATTATTGATGATGTGTAAATAGAGAAAGAACCTGAGGTTTCAGGTAGTCGATAACGGCTTTCACTTGATCACATGACTCCTACAATGAAATGAACAGTCAAATAATCAATCCAAAGTATAGTTGTCCTGATGTTGTCCTTTTGGCACATTCAAATTGAAACCACTAGGTGCTACGGTATTTAAGATTAGTAACGCCCTTGATGTAACTTGCACCAGAACTAGTACTACGCCCAAACATATATGCGAATTGCCAGGGAAAAAGGCAGATTTTGCCGGTAAACTTGGTACCCATGCAGATATACATGTTCCCTGCGTTTTGCAGTTCTATTTTTTGTACTTGGAATCTAAATCTTAGATCGATCGAACTCTCTTTGCTTCCTAAGTAAAATTATCAGAAAATTGGAACTGATGCGAACATACAGTGGTCTTTAAATCCGATGCAATGCCCACAGCGAGAACTGGAACAAAAGGATGCGTATAAGAATCCTGTCTTTTGACACGACCCAATTGGAACACCTGCAACTGACGCTCGAAATCAAGGCTAGATTACCATATCGGGGTCACGAGGTCAGGCCAGCTCACCTGCGACACATGGGCGGTGCCGACGACGTAGACGCGGCAGGTCCCGCTTAACCCCGCCGCCACCGCCTCGGCCGACGTGTCGCACTCGAGGCACACCACCCCCTTGGCGAGCTCCTCGGGCAGCTCCCTCCTCTCCTCGCCCCCCGCCGTCATCCCGGGCCCCGCGTCCTCGCCCCCCGCTTCCGCGTCGGCGAATTCCGAGGTATCCTCGTAGCCGTTGGTCTCGGCGTCGGCGGCGGAGGCGGGCATGGCCGGATCCATCAACAGGCAGAGGGGGGCGAGGCGGGAGGACGCGAAGCCTCGGGTCGGGGTCGGGGCTAGGGTCTGGGCCAGGGAGGCGGAGAGCGGCGGGCGGAGGCTGAGGCGGCGGTGGAAGCGAGGCGGGTTCGGGATGAGGAGGAGGAGGCGGTGGATTGGCGAGTCGGGGAGGAGGCGAGGTGCGCGAATCATGCGGCGATGGGCTTCAATTTGGGGCGGAGAGCTCGTCGTGCGGTCGGCCGAGCGGAAACTGGCTGGACCTATGGGGTGGGAGTCTGGGACGTGGGCCCCGTGCAGGGAACGGCTGGGATCTCTTTCACTGACATCGGAAGCGGGATCTCATGCGTCCGGTCCACCTTGACACGACCGGTTACGTTCCCAGGTCGTGATTACACCGACGTGGCCAACACGAATTCCCGTCGCTTTTGTCCAGAAATAGCCGTAGTCGTTGCCTCGCTGACAACTAGATCAATTGATAAGAATAATAGCGTGAACAGATGAATACCAATAGGGAGAGACAATGAACACAAGTGTATAGAGAAAACTCGTATCTATTTTATTTATCTATACATTATTTGTACATAGGAGGTCCTCATAGCCCACAGGGGCGGTTTAGTATTTTACCCATACAAAGGTTTCGTAACATTCCCCTCTTGGGTAATAGACAACGATATGCAGATGTCTCATCAACAACTCCTTCCAAAAACCCATTCAGAAAAAAGGTATGGAGAAAATGGTACATTACATTCATAAGTTGCATTACACTTGTTTGCAACGCTAAAAACTTTCTTGTAAGAAAACTTCAGAAAAACTCATCAAGGAAAAGAATACAACATTTAATCTTCGGGATCCAATCCTCAATATTTTGGATAAATCCTTGGGATTTGATCAGGGGTATGATATAGGAATTTACTCCCCCTGAACTCTGCAATTCTTCACATTGTCTCGTTCCAATGTCATGAATGCATCTTTGGAAACTAGATGTAGGCAAAGACTTCGTGAATAATTTAACTGGATTTTCACAAGACTTTATTTGTAGGATCTTTACCTTACTATTCTTCTGGGTCCATGAGGATAGAAAACATTTAGAAGCATTATGCTTTGTGATGTTGCTCTTCACATAACCTGTTTGTATTTGTGTAATACAAGCAGCATTATCTTCATAGATAATTTAGGGGGTACTAACGGTATTAACGCCACAATACTTCTGGATGTGGTTAATCACACGTTTGAGTGAAACATATTCAGGTGAGGTTTCATATAGTGTTATAATCTCTGAGTGATTGGTAGAAGTAGCTACAAAGGTTTGCTTATATGACCGCCAAGAGATGGCTGCACCACCACAAAGTAATATAAATCCATTATGGGATTTTGAACTATAGAGATTTGATAGATAGTCAATATATCTTTAGGATTTTGTGATGATCATCATAATGTATGCATGATTTTTGCATTTTCGATCAATTGGATCTAAACTGTTAAGTGGTAAAACCTTCAAGGTGAATTTAATCAGTAATCATCATATCAATAACTTTTAGGCTCGACTAAGATTTTTTCAAAATCTTAAGTATGATGATCAGTGTTTAGCATATGTTCCCTCTGAAGACAACTTCCGTTGAAGCCTTGTTGCTCCAATACCTTTCATACATTTTTCAAAAATGAACATAGGCAAGAATATTGTGATCAAATCTACTGGACTATCACGCTGCGGAGTCTTTCATACAAATATCATATTACTCATCTAGAGGTGTAGGATAAACACTATTCGGGAGTAATATGTTTAATTTATCAAATACCACTATTTAATTATGCAACACAAGTAGATTATCCTTGTAGAGGATATGGGGTAATACTAGTTGCAAAGTTATATGGCTTCCGGGTACGATTTATCAAAACCTTTCAGGGTCTTAATATTCTGTAATTATCTCTGGGTGGTTAAAGTTACAACGAATAGTCTGTTCTACATAACTCTAAAGTATAGTTGTATCACTCTAGAGTAAAATATAACTAGTCTTAATTTTGGCATTTAGGGGATTAATTGCCAATACCTCCAATGTATGTTGTACCTTCATGGTACTAGAAGAAACCACCATTCCACTAACTTCTGGTGGAAGATGCATTTTATAAGTGTTTGTGTGACGCACTTCTGGTCTTTAGGTTCTTCATTTCATTCTTTCGGGTCTTGATGGGTCCTTGTCCACTTCTAGGGATCATATTCATTGGTGTGATTAAAAGCTCGACTAGTAAGATAATTTTCCTTCAGGGAAATGCTCTCTCTTCCGAGAGATGTTCTTACTACAGGTAAGGGACTATTGGGTATGAGTTTTATATATATCGCGATTTTATTTCCTTTCTTACTAGGAATTTTGAGTCCTTCGAGGATCTCATCAAGGATTTTAAGAACTTATTGACTACATATTTTATTTATTTGTTCATACCATTTGTCAGAATTATTATGCAACGAAACATTATATCATTCATAATAGGAGAATAACGGTCTCTACGGGGACCTTTGAACTATAGCTTTCACAACTTCATTATATTCATAATGACCCATCAAGTCTGAACTACCTGGTTTCAAGACTTTTATTTAGCAATTATGGTTCAACCTCATATACTTTCATTATGTGGTCCGATATGAATGCTTCAAACGCTCAGCTATGAACTTTGGTTCTGGATTCGTGTTCTCGTAAGAGAAACTTTACCAATTATAGAGGCAAAGTGATTGTCGACAGCTTTTATCCCATATCCTCAAAATTGAGTGTATCTTAGTGTTAACTAGATCTTTGTTGATGAGGACATCCCTTCCACTGATACAACCATCCCTACTGCTTCTGACGTGCAAGGACCAATTACTAGAGTACGTGCTCGCCAACTAAATTATCAAGTAACTTCGTTTCTCGAAGTGCATCCATATTCTATGAACTCTATGATACTGCCTAAAGCAAATGATATTATTTTACTCAGGAATCAAGGATCGGGAGGCAAGCTAAAGGATCCACAACCACTTCCAGGACCACTGGGAGGTCTTCTAGGACCACCCGGGAGGTCTTCCAGGACCACCCAGAGGTCTACCAGGTAGTCCCCGAGGAGGTCTTCAGGACCTCCCTCTAGGACCTCCCTAGGACCTCCCTCTAGGACCTCCTCAGGACCTCCCTCCAAGACCTTCCCAGGACCTTCTTAGGACCTCCCTCCAAGACCTCCCCAAGACCTCCTCGGGACCTCCCCAGGACTAGTCCTACGACCAGGTCTTCGACCAGTTCTACGATACTCGATACTCAATATAAGTATTACTGGTCGTAGATAAGTTATAGTATATATATTTTAGATGGAGTCGGTTGTAATCTTTCCATAACTGTATGAGGAAAGAGTATTTGTACGATACGTGAGTTAGAGATAGAATCGGCATTAAGCCGTGTGTGAGGCAGTCGCCACCCCGCTCTCCCTCCTTTATATAGTGGCCACCACCCTTAGGGTTGGTGGGTTTTGTTAGATTGATTTCAGCTTACGCTAGAAACACCATCGTTTGCTTGTACGGCTAGTGCGACCAGATGTTGTCTTCAGAACCCCAAATTATTCAATACATCCATCTTTGTTCCTCAATTCCTATTCAGCAAGTTCGTTGCTTCATCTATTTTTCTTGCTTGATTCTTGATTGCATGCAGGAAAAGACCTTTGTGGTTAGGTCGATCTCGCTACCGGCAAGGTCGATAACGAACGTGAAGTTGGTTCAGCGATTGCCGGTGCAACGGTCGTCACACGGTTGTAGCCTGGATCGTGAGAGTTAACTTCTACAAATCAAGTTGTATCATCATCATCGAAAGATCGGGACAACGTCCCCATTATTTGTCATTTCTCAAATAAAAGATTCTTGGTCGTTCCGTATTCCCAGCATTGAAATATGTGCACATCAAATTGCTGGGGCTTTCATCTTCATGATAAACCTCTTCATGAGGTATTTCACCTTCAAGGTGAGTTCTCTTCAGTAGAGTTAAAGGGGTGATTAATGATTGTTTTGACTAGTGTCATTAGATTTTAGACCCGCAAGCATCCCCACAAATTTTAGATCAAGAGCTAATAAGTCAATTTTGTAGAGGTGGATATATTATTCAACCCGAGGTATCCCACTCTTAGCTACTGTGGTGATAACATGTGGGAAATGTTTAATTCCCCCAACACACACTTATTTCAATAAGGGGTTTGATAATTATATGCAGTTAGCTAGACTTTTATCAGTGCAATGGCAAGAAAACTGCATGATCCTAATATTCTGTAGGATGTTTCAACTTCTTGTTGGTTATTAATCTACGACGAAGGTCCCATACAGGGGTCCGAGAGTTAGCAGACTTATTCTATAGACTAGCTTCTTTATTATTTGCCTAAGTTTTGATCCAATTACTCATACCATATTTTAAATAATTTAGATCATTAAACTTCAAGTTTATAATTACACAACATATTTTATTATGGTGATAAGCATTGTGTTCTAACAGCATAAAACTACAGGATGCTCTTCAGGAATATAAATATACTGCTGGTACATAAATATTTGACCATAGTTAATCTGCGCGGAAATACTAGATTTTCTTCTCGACATCAAATCTAGTTGGATCACCCAAATAGTATAACTATTCGACGGGGGTATGGGGTATTTATTGTTCAACAGGAACACCAAATTTAATTAAGTGTGATAAACTGTATGCCTTATTTTAATTTGTAATGCTAGAATCATCATGGCCAAATTTAGATCATTTAGGATCAACAAAGTCTCTAATAAGTCATCTTTCTTTCGGGAGCTATATTTGCTTCAAGTAAGTGATATGGCTTCTGGTGGTGATGTAGTTGAAGACTACACTAACCAATTTATGCATGTGCCATTTCCGATGACTATGGCATGCTTCAGTGCATAGCCTAACGTGGCATATGTGCGAGTGCGTCAAGCGGCCCTTGATTTGTCGTGTGCATTCCCGCTTACTGGCGGTTACCATACTACTGAAGACACAAATCAATTGCCTTTCGTGGGCAGCAATTATTGTGGTTGCCAAAAGCATGGGTATCGGCAATGGAATAAATGATATTTTCCATATCGACTGGATAAGGATAATAATCATGCAATTCACTTTAGTTATCTCCCTAAATAAACTAGATTAATTCATTGCTTCAGGCTAATTTGCTTCTGGCTTTGACCTAGGATATGTCACTGTGCCTAGCATGACTCTTGTTTTGAATAATTTTCTATGCCTCTTAACTTCCAATATCCCATACATGCCCACTTTCCTCCCCCTTTTCATGCCAACTGTAAAAACCCAAGTGATAGCGTGTGCGTTAGGCATTTGCTTGAAATCAACTTGGAGTTAAAGATTTCCAATCATACTTCAACAGGAGTATAATTTTATTAACGTGAAACTAATATATACTTTGCAACATTGTGCTTACAAAGTTCTTCAATTAAGAAAACAATGCGGGTGTGGGATAAATTTATATAGACTCCAAGTCTTAGGGCTTAAGTTATTTTATACTTATTTGAGGAATATAGTGTTTTCTAGCCAAAGTGGTCCATCAGCGATCAACATATGACTATGCTTGTTCTGGTACCACTTAGAAAAAAAATTCCAATTTTGCCATCCGAGCATCCGTGCACTACAAGGTAGTGAATTGAGGCTTATTAAATACCAAGAGCATATGTTCAATATTTTGTTAGCAAGGCATGGCAAAATACTTTCAATTTTCAGACATACGGTTTACAAATTTATTCCTTGCAAGATCAGTTTACTACAGGCGAGGTATGTTACTGGCAATATGTTCTATTAAGCAAATTTAATCAACTATTTAGCAGGAGATAGGACTTTAATAGAAAAACTTATACCATTATATTATTCATGGCATCTATGAAGTAACAATCTAATGCATAAGGTTTCAGCCTAAAGCAAAAGATAAGAGATACTCTTCATGAGTAGGGCCAGACTCGACAGGAGCTCAATCTATACTACTAATGTAACTCGTGCAAGAAAACAACATCTTTACAAAGTTAAGAGATAACTAGGAGATTGCTACAGGTCTCCATAGAGCATAATATGGGCCTATCATTGCTGTCATCCAGGACAAATGAATATCCCACCTAGTGATGTCAAACATATCCCATATAATTTATGTAGTTTTCTATATGTTTACAATTGTTAAAACATTTTAAATACATGAAATGAGCGAAAAATAGTAAATATTAATTTTATCTATTTAGTAGATAATTTTGTATATTTCTCATAATTTTCCTAATATTTTTGGGATTTTTTGATAATTTTAAGGTTTGGAAGCAATTTTAGAATTACCAAACCCATTAAACAATTTCCCAAACACACAATATTAGGGGAAAATCAATAAAACTATAATGCTTCCAAGGTGTACTAGGTCTAAGGTTTCACAAATTTATGGAAAACTCATATACCATAGAAATTCAGTTTGTATGGTTAGTTTAAGGTTATTGTATAAAAATGAATAATATTAAAGCAAATAACCATAATCTGAGGGTCTAGATTATAAAATAACCATAGAACATATTAATCTATCGCAAAAGTCAGATTCTCGCATGGTTATTCTACAAGAATATATAAAAATCCGAAATTCTCCATAAATTTCCCAAAATCTAGGGTTTTTTTTTTGCAAAATGCACTTATCCGCAAAAAAATTCCTCGTAATTTTTAGAACTCCGAGAGTCCATTTGCAAATTTTTGGGATTTTCCTTTTTTTCCTTTTCCCCATTTTTTCCTTTCTTTTCATGTTTTTAATTGGGTCAGGCCCATTTATCTTTTTAGGCCCATTACGACCCAAACCTTTACCTACACATTGGGCTCTAGGGTTTCCCCTTGCCCGTGTGCTAGTGGCGACGACGACTACCGCAGAGAGCGGCGCGTGGAGCAAGGCTGTGCAGAGGTGGCTTTGGGTCATGGCGAGGAGGCGTCTTGACTCGAGGCAGAGGAGCCAGTGGTGGGCGGCCTTCGGCCAATGAGCGCAGCAGAGACGCAATGGCGGCGGGGCCACAATCCGGCATGGCCGACGCGTGGCTAGATGACTTTGGGCCAACGATGTGCAGAGCAACATGGCAGCGCGGCCTCAGGTGGCGCACAACAGCGCGTGACGGGTGTGAGGCCTGTGGCGTTGGCGGCATCGGGCCGACAGAGATCGTGATTTATGGAATCTAAGGTCTAGCAAATAATTTACGGAATTCTATCACTGAAAACAGATTGGATCGGATCATGCAATCAAATCACAAATCAATATGTGATTAGAGCCGAGAAAACAAGATTGATCTAATCATCGATGTATAGAATGACATACCCAGTCTGAAGAGATTCGTGTTGATTATGTGTTGAGAAATAGCGGTGGTCGTCACATTGCTGCTTATAGATCAATTCATAAGAATAATCACATGAACACCAAGAGAGAGAGACATAATGAACACAAGTGTATAGAGGAGAACCCATATTTGTTTTATTCATTTGTCCATCATTTGTACATATGGGGGTCTTCATATTTATAGCCTATAGAGGTGGTTTAATCAATGCCCATTTGTAACAGCTTTATTCCTTCCTTCCTTGAGCTTGCAATTCGTAACAGCTTTATTCCTTCCTTCCTTGAGCTTGCCCACTTGCACAGTTGTATCAGTATTCAGGATTTTTTAAAATAATATTATTTTAAAAGATAATTACAAAAAATAAATAGCTACCCAAAAAAATTACAAAAATGGCTCCCTGTCGCCAGTTCAATTGGCGGCAATTACTGTCTTTGTCGGCTCCTGTCGCCCGATTCATGACTACTACCGTCGCCATTCAACTAGCGATAGGGAGCTGAAACCCTAAACTGGTTGGTCGGTTTGTGATTTTTGTAGATTTCCAACGGTACGAAATCTGTTAGACTTTCAATAACATTTTATCATCGTCGTATGTTGTTCTAGTGCGGTGAATTTCTGAAGAATTTTGCGAGGACGATTGAGGTATCAATGATTCGTAAGTAGGAAGGTAAGTGATATTGTGACGCGCTAGGGAATTCATACACGGTGAACTTTCGGAGAAATGACCTCTTGGATAACATTGCTCATGTGCATGCACTACATATTATGTAAGGAAACAAATGTGAATTTGTCATTACTATCAAAACTATGACAAATCACACCGATATTGCATAACATTCAGCAAAACGTTACAACACTTAGTTTATATCAAAACTACGACAAATCACACTGATATTACATAACATTTAGCAAAACGTCATAACACTTAGTTTTTTTTTTCAAATCAAAATGATAATTCAGAACATTGGTAATAACATATTACAACTGTCCGTGCTTTCTCGTGGCCGCGACCTCAACGTCTCACATGTGGACTGCCTCGAGTCGGGCGATCGGATGAGGTCCCCGCGGCAACGTCTGGAGTGCCGATGTCTCCTTTGTCTTGGGGATTTCTCATAGGACATTTTTTGAATGTGTGCCCAGACTCCCTACAAATAGAGCACTTCTTCGTACAGCTTCTGCTTCGCCCATATTGTTTCTGATGCACCGTACCTATAGTCGGCCAACCTTTTCCTTGAGCCTATCATTGTCTGCGGCCCAGATTTGTTGCTCCAAGGTCGGATGGTCAGTGAAATGGCCAACCACAGCGTAACCATACACCTCTCCACTCCAGGTTTGCATCACCACCTCCTTGGTGAAATAGTCAGAGAGGTACTAGTCAAAATGCTGCGCCACCGTCGAACATGCGGCCATGACATAGGAGCAGGGCCTATGCAGAAGAAGGGGCTTGTTACAAGTGCATATACAACTACCGCGATGTAGCGTGCACTCGTGGGTGACCCTTTTGCGGTTCATCACACGGCATCCTTTATCCCTACACATTATCTCGAAGCGAAGCTCCCTTGTGCCCATCTTGAATGCCCGGTGCATCTCACCCTTCTTGCTCTTCTCCTTCATGTACTTGGTGACCATGGCGAAGTAGAGTACTATGTCATTTGCCATGATGAGCGACTCGTTGTTGCTTCTGTCTACAAAGTAGTTTGTCGTACCGCGGAGAATTGCCTCCACAATACTAACCAAAAGGAGGCACCTTGCGCCACGCATGACCCGGGTGTACACCTTGGCTAGATTGGTTATCATGACACCATATCGAGCACCGCCCTTGTCATGTAGCAGCGGCCACTTATCCTTAGGCTCGTGCTCAATCCAGTCCGAGAAGCATTTCACCTGCGCCCCTGTCCTCCCGTCAATCTGGGAGCATCTGTGGGTAGCTGTGGCAATGCTTCGAGGTCCTGATTAGCGCTTGGAGTGGCCCTTTTTGCTGTTTCCCTTCTGTGCGTCTTGGTCCGCTCATCCAGAATCTTCTCGAGTGCTTCGAACTTCTGCTACTGGTTCTGATTGCACAATCTGTGGATATCATGGGGATATGCTCACGATCTTAATGTGATGATACAATTGGCAATAGCTCTTTGGGTTTGTCGAAACGATCGTTTTCGGTTTTGTTGAAATCCTGTTTTCAACAAGTGTCGAGGATCATCGGTAATACGGATGGTGTTTGGCGGTAGTACCATTGGCGGTATTACCGCAAGCAAAGCGTGTGGTTTTTCGAGCGAGTGTAATTTGTGTTTTGAATTTCTCGAGGAGCGGTAGTCTTAGTGCTATAGTTCTTGCGGTAGTACCAAGATGATTTGAACGACAGCGTGTGGCGGTATGGTTTTTCCGAACAAGTGTATTTTGGGATGTTTTGGATTTCCTTTAGTAGCAGTAGTACCGCCGTTGTTGGCTGCACGATCAAGATAGCGTAGAACCGCCCTAACACTGCAGCGGTAGTACCGATTTTGTCTTGAATCTCTTTTCAATTGGAGAATTGCTTTTGGGTTAGGTCAAGTTCATGGGTGTCATGGCATATGTGTTGCATGATGCATGTTTTGACTAACGTGGGTCAAGTTGTGAAGAACTTGTTCGGTTCAATTCTTTGTCTATTGATGTGCGAGTTGCTTGGAGGTCAATGACGGTCAGCGGCGAGGATGATCGGGACTAAGCTTGGAGAGCCGAGGTCGTAACGATCGAGGATGCGGGTGAGGTCAATAGAGTCAAGCTTTGCGCCAAGAGGGATAAAGGTGACCGAACAGGCGATTCGGTGCGACGGTTCGATCAAGCGGCGCTGGGGTCGGTGCAAGTGCCATGGTGGTTTCGGTGGGGCCGGATGGAGAGACTTGCCGACATGAAGAGAGCATTGGATCAACCCCACGTGGCGAAGCATGGGAGGTGCTTCACGAAGATGGGACTCGGTCTTGAAAAAGATCGAGAAGGGTATTTTGGTAATTTTACCAAATCGCCTTGGTGACCTAATGCCAACCGTGGCGCAAGTCGGTCGTCAAGAAGTGGATTAGGTCAAGAGAATTGAAGACGGCGCTTTAAAATGCGTGCGTGTGTGACCCGTTTGTTTTGGGCCTTAACGGAGCCCATTAGGGTTACTCTTCTAGAAGGTCTAAGCCTCCACTATAAATAGGGGTGTCTTTGGACGACCACGTCAACCCTTTCATTGCATTGTAAACTCTAGTTTTGCTTTTGTGCTTAGGAGTTGATAGTTGGAGGTTAGGGTTCTAGAGAGTTGGATTTGATTTCGTGCTCATGTATTGAGTCTTTGTCCTTCATTGATGGAGTGGCTGTAAACCAATACCATATCAAATCAATCCAAAGAAAGTTCTCTCAAAGATGAGTTCATTTGCTTTCTTTCTCTCTATTTGATGATTTTGAGTCTTTCTTTGATCTGTGAGTTTTTGGTTGGTTTCTTGCCGTGATCTAACTTGCTGGGACATGTGGGAACCCATCTAGGATCATCTTGATCATCAATCACCCACGAGCAAGTCTCTAGATCATAGTTTCGTTTTTGACTCGTTTTTGAACCACCTTCGTTCAATCTGAAAAAGATAGGAACTTTGGCTTGGATCTCTGCGATCCTTGATTGGAATAGGTTCCTAATATCCTGACGAGGATATAATAATCCTCATTTTACCTTTTATCTATAATTTTTATTATAGGTAAATATGACGTCATGTGAACCTTGAGTGTACCCATTAATGTTATGAAGGAAGAACCAAATGGATGGTCGTAAGTTCTTCTACGACCACCCCTATAGTCGTAAGTTATGCTACGATTATCCCATAGTCGTAAGTCCTGCTACGACTACCTCATAGTCGTAGATTCCTCTACGACTAGGTCAGCCACGACCACCTTATAATCAAATGAACCTGCAGACAAGTGGGTCTTATTGATTAAAGGATTCAAACGATCATCATCTGTTGTTATTCTACGAATAATGGCACGTAATACCCATTATCTACGGTATATAGTCATTGAGCGACGTGGAGGAATTAATACACGGTAATTACTACCAACAGATGAATTCAAGCATAGGAGGTGATGAGGCGCCGCTTTACCTGGAGTAACTGCCGCTCCTTCACGTACTATAAAAGGCGGCAACTAGAGATGAAGAGAGCCATCAGAGAGCCATCAGAGAGCGATCAAGGGGCAATCAGGAATACAAGCACTATTTGTAATAGTCTTAGTTTTTCCCCTGATTGTTCAGTATACACTCAATACCATACACACACAGGAGTAGGGTTGTTATTCTCTCCGGAGAAAGCCCGAACCTGTATAAAAATTCCGTGTCGATCTCTCGCATGATTCTATTCTAGGAGACCCCGAATCAAACAATCTTTACGTAAGTTCGGTTCTAAAACACCGGCGGTTGGCGCCGACCGTGGGGATCTTCGGTAATTTCTTGTCAAACATTCTCTCTGTTTTCCAAATCTCATGCACTCATGGCGGAGAATGGAGCGAGGAGAACTGGTTCGACTTGGCGGTCTGTGACGTCGACATGGATGCCGGATTGATTCTGAACCGAGTGATGACTCATCCTATGGCATTCGCCTCCGGGATCTTCCCAGATCCGAGGAGACAATGTCGCCGGTGGAGTTGAGGAGGATCCTTATCCCCACTGATGCGCCCAAGAGAGGAATCTACCCTCTCAAGGGGCAAGGGTCAATCTGACCAGGACCACACCCAGGTGGACTCACGACACGACGAGAGTTTTTCCTCGAAGTGTCCAAGTTCCCCTAAGGCGGTCCGACTTGGTGAGGCAAGCTCTAGAAGCCACAATTCTGGGACTTCACCGGCATCTGGTGATTCTCTCTCTCTGGATAACGCCAGAGAGAGCGGGATCAAGCATGCTTTTCCTGCAAATTCGACCATCTCTCCATGGTCACACTGCTAAGCGGAGACAGTTATAACCGGACTTCCCTACTTGGAGGATTACTCCAAGTCGCCAGATGGTGTCTCTCGACGACTCCTCAAGCGGAGAGGCCTCGGCGCAAGTGAGAATCATCAGCGGAGGTCTTCGTCCTTCCCTCGAGATCAAGATCACTCTTCTAGAGACCGAGATGGAGACCCTTCGAAGGTCACACATGCGCCCCTCGTGGCAATGGCGGGACACCACCTCTGGCGGACACGACCAACGCCTTCATGAGCGCCAGGAAATCCTCGACATTCTCGCTTCATTGAGGCAATCTCAAGAGTCTAACATGGAAAATCTTGAGGCAATTCGAAGGAAGAAGATTGAAGCTCAAAAGAATTTGCCTGGGCGTATTCAATATCAATCAGAGGAAGCTCGAGAGCTCCAGCACATCAATGATTTGCTCGAGAATCCAACTCAAGAGCTAGCCCGAACGCCAGGCTACGACCTCTTCGCTGAAGAGATCGCACAAAGGCTTCGAAGTATAATGAAAAAGCTGGAAGCTCCTCGTCGACATCATTCAAGTAGTCGTACCCATACGACTTCTTCGCTACCGATCAATCCAACATATCACCAGCGTAGAAATCGGCAAGAATGACAAGTCGTGTCGATCTCCTACTCGAAGAAATGTCTTCAAATGGTGATGATCAAAAAGCTCCTCGGAAGGTGATCGTTCACCACTCCGACATGGAAATCTGAGCAAGAGATAAACTACGAGTATTCCTCGTGGGACCGAGACCTATTACGTGTCGGGTCAACTTTATTCTCGGGTATCGTCGAGTACGACCACCGATGATATCAACCCTTCTTTTACGCAAAGGAGGCGTCAAGAAGTCATTCTTGGATGTCGAGCATTCTCGCCGATCTCGAAACATTATTTGCCACCTCGTTTTCGACCGGTGAACATGGAGAAGTTCGATGGTTCCCAAAATCCCATCAATTCCTTCAAATTTACACAACAGCTGTTCGAGCAGCAGGAGGAGGAGAGCATGTGATGGCAAATTACCTTCCAACTGTGCTCGAAGGATCTACTCGATCGTGGTTACTAAACCAACCACTCGAGTCGATCTATTCTTAGCAACATCTCTGCGATCTTCTCTTGGCAAATTTCCAAGGCACATACAATGCATACGAAAGGAGGGCGACTTGCACGGATGAGACAGAGCGACAACGAGACATTGCGCCCGATTCATCAAGCGCTTGATCCAGTTCGTAACTCAATTAGGAAGTTTCGATTCATCTGTCATCGGGGCTTTCAAGCCAGGAGTCCGTAGTAGAAGGATAACAGAGATATTATTTTAAATCCTCCTACTTACGTCGCGAACTCTTGAAATGGCCGATCGATATACTCTCGCCTCCGAGGCGGTCGAGTGGAACAACACAATCGATCGTGAAGACAATCCATCTCGAGAGCCGAAGTTGGTAAGAAGAAGGATAAGAAAGCAAAAAGTCCAAGAATAAGATGAAGGGTCAAAAACCAGCGGTTCAAGGAGGTATTGGTCGTGAATGATAAAGAGCCACGCACATCAAGCCACACTCAAGCAGAGGCAAAGGTAAGCATACGATCGGAAAAATGATAAGCCTAGGTGGTGTCCTTTCCATAAAAAGGAAGGGCATGACCTTCCAGAATCGCCGGTCTTCCAACGAAAGCTTGAAGACTACTACAGCGACAAGGACCACTTCCACCCTCGGCGGTAGGTCAAACAAGTGGTCATAAATCTTGATGACGAAGAGAAGATGCCATTCGGGATCCACAACACACCATTGAACACATCTACGGGATCATCGGCATATGAATCAAAGCGGCAACTCAAAGGTCTGCTGACGCGAGGTAAACTCCATAGATCCTCCTCTCGTCAATAAATTACGAAGTGGTGGAAGTCACCATTTCTTTCGAGAAGAGTGATCGCCGATCCTTCGACTCGACAGTCGATACTAATCGTGGTCGAACCCACCATCAACAATTGTCGGGTCAATCGAGTTTTGGTTGATGGTGGAAGCTCGTTAAATATTTTATTCTACGAGTGCCTGGATGACATGCAAGTACCGGGACCAAAGTAAGACCGATGCGATACTCTTTCCATGGGATTGTCTGGGATCTTTGGCCAAACCAATTGGTCAAGTTTCTCTTCCTTTAACATTTGGTTCACCAAGTAATTTCGAGACGAGAAAATCTCCTTTGATGTGGTCGATTTCGATCTGGCATATAACGCCATACTCGGACGACCAACTTTGGCAAAATTCTAATGGCTACTCATTATGGATATCAATGTATTAAGATGCCAGTCCCAAAGGAGTAATTACAATCCATTGTGACAAGAAGATGGCGCATACTGCGATCGTCGATCCCTTGAGATGGTAGGACAAATACCAACTCGAGAAGAAATCGACCTTCGACTAGCAAGTCGAAGCCTAAAAAGTCGCACCAAAGCCGAACGACAAAGTCAAAGAGGTTCCTCCGACGCAGGGAGCCCTCAAGATCGTTAGATCGAGGATACTTCCGACCCCAAATAGGAAGACGCCCTCATCACCTTCCTCCGAGCTAACGCAGATGTATTAGCGTGGCAAGCATCCGACATGCCGGAGTCCCTGGGGAGGTGATCGAGCGCGAGCTAGCCTTACGGCCGACAAAGTACCAGTAAAACAAAAATTACGGAGATTTGCCCCGATCGGCGGGATGCTATTAAATCGAATTGGATAAGCTACTTAAGCGGGCTTTATAAGAGGTCAACCATCGAATGGTTGGCTAACCTGTAATGGTTAGAAAGTCAAGCGGCAAATGGCGTATGTGCGAGACTTTACTGATCTTAATAAAGCTTGTCCAAAAGACGATTTTCCTTTACCTCAGTCGATCGGTTGGTTGACTCTCTGCGAGGTTGTGAAATGTTAAGTTTTTAGATGCATATGCGGATATCACCAGTTAATATGTGTCTAGGCGATGAAGAAAAGACCGCATTTATTACACCATTTGGTATATTTTGCTATGTCAAAATGCCATTTGGTCTAAAAATGCGGCGCTTCTTTTCAGCGCTTGATGCGAGCAACTTTTCATCTCAATTAGGCCGAAATCTAGAAGCCTATGTTGATGACTTAGTTGTCAAAAGCATCAAGAAACTTAATCATATTACCGACCTACAAGAAACATTCGACAATCTCGTAAAACATCGCTTAAAACTTAATCACGAGAAGTGTGTGTTTGGAATCTCTTGAAATTGCTTGGATTCCTAGTATCTATACGAGGAATTGAAGCGAATCCTAAAAGATAAAAGCCATTTTACAAATGCGCCCTCAACTACACGGAAAGAAGTCCGAAACTCACTTTGGGTGCATGGCGGCTCTAAGTCGTTTCATCGCACGATCGGGAGAAAAGGACTACCTTTCTTTAAACTTCTAAGGAGACACGAAAGTTTTGAGTGGTCGAATGAGGCAAACGCGCCTTTGAGGATGTCAAGAGGTACCTTACGAGTGCTCCTATTCGGTCTCTCCGAGGCGGAAGAAACGCTCTTGGTTTACCTAGGCGCCACGCCCACGAGCGGTCGGTAGCGATCTTGGTTGTAGAACGTGAAAATGTACAGCGACCGGTTTACTACGTAAGTGAAGTTTTACGGACCTAAGGGCGTTACCCTCGGGTCCAAAAGCTTGTATGCCCTCCTCATGTCTTGAGAAGCTGCGGCATTATTTTCGGCGCACAAACTAGTCTTGTTGTCCGAGTTTCCCTTGGGAGCGATCCTCCGAATAGGGAAGCAGCGGGGCGCATGGCAAAATGGTCGGTCGAACTTGGGGAGTTCGACATCCATTCGTGTCGAACGGCCGTTAAATCTCAGATCTTGGCGGACTTTGTCGCCGAATGGACAAATCTGAACTCATTCGGGATCCCGATCTGATTCCCGACCGATGGGCGATGTACTGACGGTCGCTTACTTTAAGTGGCTCGAAATTTGGGGTGGTCTGGTATCTCCTCTAGGAGAGACCTTAAAGTATGCCATACAATTAAACTTTCGGGCCACTAATAATGTGGCGAGAATCTGAAGGTTTGCTAGGTGGTATCTGAGCGTGGCGCTCTCGATTCGCCGACTACTCGTGAGAGGAGACTCTCAACTAGTCGTGAATCAAGTCGGTAAAAGTACCGGTGCTCTAACCCGACAATGTCTCGGTACTTATCGAATCGTAAGCTAGAAAAGCATTTTTTAGGTTTGAGGCACAATTCATCCCTCGAAAGGATAATTTCCTCATGAGACCGGCTTGCTCGAATAGCTTCTTCGGATCTGAAGTACCAAAAGGAGTCTTCTTGGAACAACTCGAAGCCTTCTCGGTCGAAGAGCCGAGACACCTCCTATTGAGACCTCTCTAGAATACGAGGATACATGGATGGCGCCCATCTATGATTATCTTGAAGGGTTACATGCCAAGGCGATCTCGAGGCGATCGCTTATCGAAAAGCCAAAATGTATACTTTGGTGAAGGAGTTCTCTATAAGCGAGGTACTCAAGGGGTGCTCATGCGATGCATTCATGAGCGAAGGATTAACACTCCTTCACGACATACATGGTGGCATTTGTGGAAATCATGCTTCCTCTGAGCGTTGGTCGGCAAGGCTTTTCGACAAGGTTTTCTTCGCCATGACCCTATACGATGCTAAAGAGTTGGTTAAAAAGTGTGTCGATGCGGTTTCATAGCGAGCAAATACACCAACCAGCTCAGGCATTACAAACAATACCTCTATCTTGGCCTTTTGCAACCTGGGGTCTTGATATCCTGGGACCGTTTCCTAAAGCTCCAGGAGGTTTCGAGTTCCTTTTTGTGGCTATTGATACGTTCACAAAATGGATTGAAGCCGAACCTGTGACTGGGATAACAACGGAAGCAGCAAAACGGTTTATGATGAGATGCGTAATTACTCGATTTGGAGTACCAAGTCGAATAATTACAGATAATGGTAAGCAATTTTGGCGCAAAATTTCGTGAATTTTATGACGAGTTGGGTACCAAGTTATGTTATGCTACATGGCCCATCCCCAGAGTAATGGGGCAGTCGAACGTGCAAACGGCCAAATAATGAGAGGAATTAAAACTCGAGTCTTCGACCAGCTCATCAAACGCTCGGGGGCTTGGGTACAAGAATTACCCTCTGTATTATGGGCAGTTCGTACAACTACCAGTCGGGCTACAGGAGAAACACCTTTCTTTTTAGTCTTCGGTGCTGAAGCTATGCTTCCTCCGGAACTAAAGATACGGTCAACACGAGTCGAAACATTCACGGACTCCAACCAAGAACAAATTCGACGCAGATGATATTAATCTACTTGAAGAAAGGAGAAACCAGCCCTAATTAGTTTGGCAATCTACCAACAAGCCTGCGAAGATACTACGATCGTAAGGTTCAACCTCATGACCTTCTTTGTAGGTGACTTAGTATTGAGGCTTTGCCAATCCAAGTCTAATCGGAACAAACTTTCTCCCAAGTGGGAAGGTCCTTACGTTGGTGAAGTTACTCGTCGAGGTCGTGACGATTGGCAATGGAAGACGGCGAGTTCTCTCGAATTCTTGGAACATCGACCCGATTCGCAAGTTCTATGTGTAACCGACTATTAGGACAATAAAGAATCGGGTTTTTCTATCTCTATTGTCTTACTTTTGAGTAGTGCTTTCATTATTTTTCGACTATGTTTTAAACACCGGTTTTCTTTACCTTTGGTCAAGGCGATAACATCACCTAGTCGAAGCCTCTCCTCTCTGCATGTGGTCCCGCCCACTAGAAGGAGTTTCCTAGTGTCGACTCGTTACTCGCTTTTATGGCCAACACAAAGAACTCGGGTTTTATTTAGTCGAAATATTTTTGAAGGCCAACTCTTTTCACCTTAGTTTATTTCTTGATTAATTTGAAAAATACTCTAAGAAGAGCGCACTTTCTCGATTTGCTTAACCATCTTGGGTGTACTCGTTTCATCTCAAGCTGGTGGGAGGAAGAGACACATCTAGTCGAAGCTCTCCTCTCTGCACGTGGTCACGCCTGCTGGAAGGAGCTTCTAGCTTTGTTCGATTTCCTACTCTTGCTACCGGGGCAGACTTATCGAGTCCACGAAGAAGGACGAGTAAATATTTTAAAGTCCTCTAGGCGTTTGCTTAACTCAAGTTGCCGTTCTCGATTTGATTAAACTAGTCGGAGATGTTAACATTACCTAGTCGAAGCCTCTCCTCTCTCGCACGTGGTCCCGCCCACTAGAAGGAACTTCCTAGTGTCAACTCGTTACCACCCTTTCGACGATTGCATGACAATTGAGACCCAAAACTACAAGTTAAACAAACCTCTCTTTTTGAAACCCTTTCTCTGAGACTATTTACTTAGTTTGTCTAAACAAACTCAAACAAATAGTCGGGGCTAGGATAATTTGATTTCAATTCTTAGTCTTTATTTCGTTAATTATCTTTTGAGTTACTAACTACTCGACAAGATGATTTGCGTAGAGACAAAACTATTTACTTAGTTTTCACAAACTAAGCAAATAGTCGGGGGCTAGGATAAAGTCATTACATTTGACTTCATTTCTTAGTCTTTAAATTAGTTAATTATCTTTTGAGTTACTAACTACTCGACAAGATGATTTGCGAGGAACAAGATGGATTACATCAACAAAAGATTGTTTTTCACAAGTTCATTCTGAGACTACTCTGAAGAGGAGAGCCCAATTGCATCTCCTCTGAAACTTTAAACCAGCGATTGCATCTCCTCCATCGAGACGTCTTCCTTACGCTTGAGCGGTTGAAGTCGGTTTCAGTGGTTGCACATTAAGGTTGGGGTCATGAGCTTTAAGTTTTGCTAATGCATAACTTCTGCAGATTTCGACCGCCTCCTTTATCGATTGACTTGGTTGGCCTTGAGTGGTCACCAGATCTTGCAAAATCCGACTTGATCCCCAATGGTACTTGTGTGAGCAGCTATTGTATCATCTTGAGAGTCTTTCCCTCACTATGTAGCTCACCAAGCACATTGTTCAGAGGCGTGATGTTTCCTTGAAGTTTAATCTTCATTGCTTCCATCTCTGTTGGGTACAAGTCGAAGCCTCATGAGCTTTTTGTTTTCGACCACTTGCTCTGAAGAAATAAGATTGGTCAAACAAAAATAAACTCCTAGAGGAAAAAAAAACAAAAATAATCACGGGTAAAAGAATTTCTTACCCACTAGTTGAGAATCAACTTCTTGACCTCTTCATTATGGGAAGCAACGGTCTCGGCATACTTTTTCTCCCATGATACAATATCCTCCACATTCTTCTTTGCAATAAGGGCGGTGCGATTATAAATCACGGCTTTATCGCGATTTCGATCTCAAGTTCTCTCAATTTAACGTCCATTGCTAGAAAGGAAGTGGAAGTGAGAAAAGGAAATAACTTCGTAAGGACTACGGGTAAAGAATTACTTACTTGATATTCGAGAGTTCTCGGCGTCTCAAGGTTTTGATCTTTATTTTTGGACATACGAGTAAGCTCGTGAATAAGCTGAAGTTTTCTCTAACTTCATTACGGAGCTTTTTCGTCTCGTCTTCTTTTTACGAAAAGAAGCAAGAGTTAGGTAAAGATCAAAGATATAAGCAGTCTTAAGTTCAGCACTTCTTCGTTTAATTTTTTCTGCGACTTCATGGTTGCGAGTTAGCTTCTTTAAGCTTTTTCCAGAGGTCTAATACCTCTTCCCTAAACTTTTTCGACTCCTCTTTTTCATAATCGAGCGAGTCGGCTAAGGTCTTGGCGTCACTGTTTAGCCTGCAAAGGATAATAGTGGACATGAGCATGGGTCAATCGATTGTAAGTTCTTCTACAACCATTGACCTAGTCGTAAGTTCTTCTACGACAAAGCCCTTTGGTCATAAGTCTTTTACGACCATTACCTAGTCGTGAGTTTTTCCATGACAAATTCCGTAAGCACTATATAAGTAGTCAAATCCAAGGTGACTATGAATAGTAGTGACTTACCACCTCTCTACTGTTTGCGAGTTCCTCTTTCTGTCATGACTCTAGAAGTTGTCGATGATATTCACCGACAACAACGACAATTTGCTCTATGGCTTTACGCAAGATGAAAAGACGATGAGAAACAAGAGAAGATTATACTGTATATATATAAGTACGATTAAGTACTTACATTCATAGTTGATCGAGCAAACATCGAGTAAACCGACTCCGGATCTTGAATTTTGTCTACCCTCGTGACTTGGTCCCACCAAACCTTCTCAAGGCGTTCATTATCAAAGGTATCCCTCTATTGGGAATATCGTTGGGATGGGGACTTCGATCGCGAGATCTGAAAGCGAAGACCCTACGATGGAAGCATGCCCAAAGAAGTCACAAGTTGAAATACTCTTCTTCTTGATTACGTAACCGGTTTCTCTTTGGGTCTGGGAGGAACGTCTGCAGCGATCTCCTTTAAAGACGATGGATGAGAACCGCCACCATCTTGACCAGAGGCCTGCGGTGCCTCTGTTCTATCCACGACCATCTCAGTGGTCGTAGCGACCGCCCTCGGTAGTCGCAGTTGTTGTTGGAGTTTTCACGACCATCTCAGTGGTCGCAGCTGCTACTGGAGTCTCCACGATCATCTCTGTGGTCACCACTGCTACTTCAGAGGTTGTAGCCGCTACCTTACTGGGTACAACAGGTACCTCATTGGTTGTTGTAACCACTTCAGGCGCCACGACTTCCTCTACCACCTGGGCCGAGGATGATCCCTCGACCACTTCCCTTGTTGTCTCTCCAGCAGTTGGAGAGGTAGCAATAGGCTTCTCAACGGAAGCATTCTCGGGTCAAGGAGTCGGGCTAAAACGAGAAAAGGAAAGCAATTCGAGGTTGTGAAAAGGAAAAAGGTAAATTCTGTTCTTACACTTTAGTATATTTCACATACCTCTGCACCTGGACCTAAGCAGAATTTGGGAGTCACTTTCCCAGCGGAAGATTTCTTCTTCTCTCGACCACTACGGTGAAGTTCGAGTTGAAGAATGGGCTTAGCCACGACCACGTCAGTCGTGGATCTTGAACGAGGACCATCTCTCGTCTCTCGACTTTCTGGATGGCCGAGATCGGTCTCGACCACTCCAAAACGACTTTGCCATCAGCCATAGGCTCTCTTGGAGCGGTATTATCCTTCACAAAAGACATAAAATCCTTCGGTTCTCCTTTTCCAAGTGCTTAACAAAACCGTGGAGTGGTAAAGCTGCGAAAGATTTTTGTCATAATAGAAGGGTACCTTGGCCTTGCGAGGTTTGCGCTTTAGAGGTTCGACTACTTTGACCTCCTCCACTTCACTATTTTAGCCTCGGCTTGATTGCGGCTATATGCGCCACAAGCTTTGCGAGAGGATGCGGTCGAAGGGCTAGAACTCAAGCTTGCCCTCCTTTGTCGTCACTCCTTAAAAGTCGGCGTCTCTTGGGCGAAGGAGCTGAGCCTTTGTCCTTTGTCAACCCTGCACCGATGGTTATCGATCTGACTTCTTCATCATCCCGAGCGATTTTCCATGCCTACTTTACGTAAAGCAAAATAGAAAGAGAAGAATTACTAGCGGTCGTAAGATTTTCTCGACCGATATCAAATCGTAAGTTTTTCTCGACCTTTCCTCGATCAGTAAGATTTCCTACGGTCACGACTAAGTTGTAAGTTTTTTCTACAACATTTCTCTAGTCGTAAGTTCTTTCTCGACTATAAAGTCTTAAAGATAAAATCAACTCTTGATTACCTTTAGGCGAACCATCCTTTCCTCTGCGGATCGACCACAAGGATTTTGGGAAGCGGAGACTTCTCACAAGCGAGTTTGACTCTAACGTCAATCTCTGCTTTGGTGAAAGATCTGTTCAAGCAGATAAAGGCATCTTTTAAACAACTGCGAGAAAGACCAAAGCGAGAGCTAAGTCGAAAATTCACTTACCCTCGTTGTAGTCCCTGGTTGGGTCTGTTAGCCAGTATCTCCACATAGGGATGCTCGTTTCTTCAAGGACTAATTAGGCGTGTGATGAAATCTTTCACCACATGCCATCCGTCGACCCTTCCTTCTTCAAGTCCTTGATAAGCTTGAACATAAGGGCAATCCGGTGATATCTTGAGTCGAATCCCATGAAGATTGCTTTTATTGACCTTTCCCACGAAAGAGGTTGTCTTCGAGGTGACTTTCGATAAAACCACCTCTTCCTCCATCCGACCCACGAAGCCGGGTGAAACTCTGAATATACTCCTCGACTTCCCATCGTGGAGTTTTAGACCACAACTTCCGGCAATCCCGGCTTGCGAGACATTCCATAGAAATATTGGAAAAGCTCAAGGTCGCGGAATTCCCAGTCGCCTCGCATAAATATCTGGCAGCTTCGGCATGGTGATAGAGTTAGGACCAAGGTTCACTAACTCCACCCCAAAATGCTCGAACACAACGGTGAAAGGGGTGGTGAGCGATCGAAGGCCACACTCACAATAAGCACGGAAGGCGGAATTTGCCCATTCTCCTGACGGCCAATCTTGCCCAAATCTGGGAAGCCATTTCACGAGAGTCTTCTCTGGAATCTTCCGGCAACAACTAGGGCTTGAATCTTTCGCGCATCCATCTCCGACTCTTCCCAATCGAAACTTTCTGGCCATCTCTCTCGGAAGCGAAATTTTGGGTCGAAAAAAGAGGGCACAATTGGAGTGGCATGAGAAGGCAAGAACGACTTCGGCGGAGAAGGCAAGAGCTTGAGGAACAAAGAGGAGCAATTTGGGGAAAAGTAAGATCTTAGGTTTTACCCTCGGTGAGTATATATAATCGCGTACCTTGAGCCGAGGCGTGACATTCAAGGGTCGCCACCGTCTCGGGAACCGCTTCATGAACGAGGCTAAGCGAGCGTCGTTTGAGATTCCCCAGTGTGTCCGATTCGAGAGATTCAGGTTTGCGTTTACATCTCAAGCGAAATTACTTCCTTGGTTAGATTTTTTCAACAAAGGAAATGATAATCGGAAAGTTCCTTCTTCCGATCACTATACTCGACCACCTTGTGATCGTAGAAATGCTTCGACCACTTGATAGTCGTAAGCAATTTTCTTGACCAAGCACATTTACGGTCAAAGTAGTATACAATCGAAGAATTTTTCCTTCGATTATTTTCTCGATCCTCTCATGATCGTAAGACCATCTAGAACCCTTTACCAAGTAAGTTGCTTTCACTTGAAGTGGGGGCTAGATGGCGAGATATAATAATCCTCATTTTACCTTTTATCTATAATTTTTATTATAGGTAAATATGGCGTCATGTGAACCTTGAGTGTACCCATTAATGTTATGAAGGAAGAACCAAATGGATGGTCGTAAGTTCTTCTCGACCACCCCTATAGTCGTAAGTTATGCTACGATTATCCCATAGTCGTAAGTCACCTTTCGACTACCTCATAATCGAGATTCCTCTCGACTAGGTCAGCCACGACCACCTTATAATCAAATGAACACTGCAGACAAGTGGGTCTTATTGATTAAAGGATTCAAACGATCATCATCTGTTGTTATTCTCTGAGAATAATGGCACGTAATACCCATTATCTACGGTATATAGTTTGTTGAGCGGCGTGGAGGAATTAATACACGGTAATTACTACCAAGCGCGAATTCATAGAGGTGATGAGGCGCTTTACTCGAGTGCTTGCCGCTCCTTCACGTACTATAAAAGGCGGCAACTAGAGATGAAGAGAGCCAGAGAGCCATCGAGAGCGATCAAGGGCAATCGAGGAATACAAGCACTATTTGTAATAGTCTTAGTTTTTCCCCGATTGTTCAATATACACTCAATACCATACACACACGGGGAGTAGGGTTGTTATTCTCTCCGGAGAAGGCAGAACACGTATAAAAATTCCCGTGTCGATCTCTCTGCATGATTCTATTCTAGGAGACCCCCCGAATCAAACAATCTTTACGTAAGTTCGGTTCTAAAACACCGACATATCCTTAGGAAGGTGTGTTCCAAATTTGGTGGAGTTTGGCCTTACGGTTTAAAAGTTTCGATGATTTTCGATTTCGTTTTCAGGCTGTTCTGTTCATCGTCAGGATAAAAGGTAGTACCTTTATTTTGCTCTTGTAGTACCGCTTGATGAGGTAGTATCGTACTTACAATGATGGTAGTACCGATTCACGAAATTCGGCACAACTTTTGGTTCTTTGTTCTGTGCTTTGGGGGTTTGATTAGGATTCAATACAAGGCTTCCGCTATACTTGTATATTGATCTTCATAGCTCTCATAGCTATTGGAGTGAAATTATTATTGGATCAATCTAATTGAAAAAGATTTTGAGCTCCTATTCACCCCCTCTAGTCGCCTTTTCGGTCCAACAAGTGGTATCGAGCAGGTTAGTTCAATCTTGATCTTAGCAGGTCCTTTGAACTTGGCGATGGATAAGTACTCAACCAAGCCACATGTCTTGATGGGCTCGACTATGCCTATTGGAAGAATCGCATGCGAGTCTTCCTTGAGAGCGAAGGACAAGCTATATGGGAGGTTGTTCGATCGCTTCGTTTTGCCGAAGTTACTACGGCTTCAGGCAGTGACCCTCTTGGCTAACAACAACAAGGCAAAGAACCTTCTATATCTTTGGGCTTGGTAGGCAAGAGTGCGATAGGATTTGCAATCTTGCGACCGCACATGAGATTTGGCACACCTCGAAACTTACCATGAGGATCGTCCCGGATCAAGCAAGTCGCGTCGAGAATGTCTACAAGCGAGAGTACAACAAATTTGAGATCGTCTGGTGAGAGCATCGATGGCGTCTTCTCGCTTTTAACAAGGTGATCAATCGGATGAAAAGTTGTTGACATTGAGTACTCTCAATGAGAATGCCACCCACCTCTTGGGTGCAATCAACACCAAGGAGTGGGAGATGAAGGCAACTGCCATAGAGGAGAACGTCGATCTCTCTAATCTCACTTTGGAGCTGCTTTATAGCAAGCTAAAAACTCATGAGATCAAGAGAGGCGGTAATCCTAAGAAGGATAACATGGCTTTGGTGGCTGATCCTCTCAAAGGGACTCCTGATGGTTCTTCTGAGTCTTCTTCTGGTTTTTCTCTTGCGTGTTTATCTGCTATTCAAGAAGAAGAGTTTGAGAGTCTTCCTGAGGCTGATTTAGCTCTTTTAGCCAAGAAAGTCACTGCAGGCATATAACAATGTCGAAACAAAAGAGAGGTGGCCCCTGTGACATGCTATGAGTGTGGAGAGCTATATCACATCCGCCAAGCCCCCAAAATTTGAAAGGTAAGGGCAACCACAAGATTGAGAAGCTTTGCTGGAAGAAGCCTCAAGGGGCAAGCCAAGTATGATCTTGCCAAGCTCATGAAGGTCGCTCAGGGTCCTTGCAGCTTTGGAGATCAATCCATGAGCGATGTGGACTCGGGAGGCGAGGAGGACAAGGAGGAGGAGATCCCTCAAGATAAGAAAGGGAAGGCCAAGGACTTCACCGGCATGTGCTTCATGGCCGACTACTAGATGCGATAACATGTATGAGCAACGATGAGGTACTTCCATCCTATGATGCTCTTTCTACTAGATGCGATAACATGTATGAGCAATTGCTTAGTCAAGATAAGGCTTTAGAGTTCACCATGGCTAGGAACAAGGATCTAGTGTCACAAGTCGAGAATTTGACATTAGAGATTGTGAATGCTAAGAGTCTAGATGTTGATGAATGTTCATCTGCCATGCTTTGCACTCGAACTATCTAAGCTACAATCTGCTCATGATATTGCTTTGCATCAACTTGAAAATGCTAGAACCGAGCTAATTGATGTTAAATCTGCTCCATGTGAAAAATGCTTAGAGTCTAGCAATTTGGATGCCTCGGCAATGTGAAATCTAGCTTTGCTCTTTACGCTTAGAACGTGAACATGAAGTTAAGGATATTCTAGAAGCAGTTAGAGCTAAATTTGCCAAGCTTAAGAATACAATTGATTCTACATCTTGTGCTTCTTGTGCTGCCTATAAGCTTGAAGTTGCTCATCTTAAGGAGAAACATGCTAGAGCCATTAAGGGCAAGACTTGTGAATCATGTGCTAATATTGGAAAAGAGAATGCATATCTCAAGGATACTTTAGAAAGATTCTCTAATGGTGAAAAACAGTTGAACATGATTCTAGATAAATCTAAAACTCCTTTTAAGAAGCAAGGTTTAGGATACAACTCTGCCAGACATGTCCAAGTCTAATGTCATTCGAGGTCTTGGAAAATGGCTTAGTTGAATTCAAAACCCAACACCAAAAACTGTCTTTAAATCTGCGGAGGTTTGTCCAACCTTCTTTTGAGGCAAAAGTGCTTCTCCAGTGGTACAAAATACCATTGCACCTATTGCAAGAAGAGTGGACATTTGGTTGAGTTACATTGGCGTAGGTTGAAGAACGCTAAGAAAAATATTGCTAGAATGTCATCTAATCAACCTAGAGCTTTTATGAGACATGGTCACATACATAAGAAGAACCCCACTCTAGGATTTGTTGCACATGCTCATCACCATGTTCCTAGACAAGATGCATCTCATGTTCGTTACCATTGCTCATAATAGAGCGCTAATAAAGTCAAGGATAGCACATCTGCTTTGCATACTACTCATGACGAGTGTCTCGAGATGGGTTCCCAAGTCGCTTCTAACTAACTTGATGTTGAGACACATCGCTCTTTGTTCCTTGATTTTCGGATTGGTGCGGAAGGGGAAGAACACATGGTTAAATCGACTCAGGGTGTTCACGCCACATGACCGGAGACTCAAGATGGTTCACCTCCTTCACGCGATCAGCGGTGATGACTTCATCACCTTTGGGGATGATACACAAAGGCGCATTGAAGGGCTGGAATGATTAGGGTGAGCGACAAGTTCATTCTCAAGGACGTCGCGCTTGTGTCTAAGCTAAGGTACAATCTCCTTTACGTCTCCTGACTTCTCGATGATGGCTATGAGACTCGTTTTAAGAAGAATGCCTGTCGTGTGCTTGATTCTTTTGGTGAGCTCGTCTTTGGGATTTCTAGAGTTGGTAGAATTTTTGGAGCTGATTTTTCTGAGTCTCTTGCTGGATCCCTTAAGTGCTTAATTGCTTCTTCTTCTGATATTTGGCTTTGGCACCGACGGTTGGGACACATTGGTTTTGATCATCTAACACGAGTTAGTGGCCTTGATCTCATGAGAGGTTTGCCTAAACTCAAAGCTGTCAAGGATGCTGTATGTGCGCCCTGTAGGCATGGCAAGCAAGTTGCCGCCTCACACCCGTCATTGACTATGGTCATGACTAACGAGACCGGGACGATTGCTTCATATGGATCTTGTTGGTCTGCTAGGGTTCGATCGATCGGTGGCAATTGGTACATTCTTGTCATAGTCGATGATTTTTGAGATACTCTTGGGTGTTCTTTCTTGCTTGAAGGATGAGGCTTTTGATCATTTTCATGACCTTGTTCTTCGTTTGGCTTCGAACTTCTGGTGCCTTGAGAAGCGATCCATGATGACAATGTACGGAGTTCAAAAATGCTTCTTTGCCTCTTTTTGTCTTTGGCGGTATTGAGCATCAGTTCTCTTCTCCACACGTCCCTCAACAAAATGGCGTTGTGGAAAGGAAGAACATGACTCTAGTTGAGATGGCTAGAACGATGCTGGATGAGTATAGCACACCGAGGAGGTTTTGGGCGAAGCTATTGCTCTGACTTGCCATATTTCAAACCGTGTCTTTTTGAGACCGTCTTTGGGCAAGACTTCATATGAGCTTCGTTTTGGCGAGAAAACCCTCTGTCTCTCACTTTCGAGTCTTTGGATCGAAGTGTTTTATTCTCAAGGCAGGAACCTAGATAAATTTGAATCAAGGACTTGTGATGGTTTATTTACGGGTTATCCTGCTCATTCGAGGGTTTTCGGGTTTTAATGTTGAAACTAACATTGTTAGGAGACATGCAATGTCACTTTTGATGAGACTAGCCACAGAGCTAGATCCGATGTTTGGTGACTTCTGGTGTGAGAGAGCATTTTTGTTGAAGAAGATGAGGATGAACTTGATTTTGCTCCTTCACCATTGCTTCGATGTTCTGTGCAAAATTGCCCAAGCTCGAGAACACCTTTCTGTTGCTTCACCTCCAATTGAGGCTCTGCTGCGACTTCTTCATCGGAAGATACTGCGGAGGTTGAGGAGATGCTATCTCCCAGGCGCTCCTTTGCACATTCGAAGCAACACCCTCCGGATCGGATGATTGGTAATCTCCATGAGCGAGTCACTCGCTCGGTATCATGATCAAGTCTTTTCTCTCACTCTGCATTTGTAGCTTCTTTTGAACCCAAAGATATATCACATGCTTTATCGATGCTAGTTGGGTCAATGCCATGCATGAGGAGTTAGAGAATTTTGAAAGAAATAAAGTTTGGAACCTTGTAGATCCTCCTAGTGGTCATAATGTTATAGGAACTCGTTGGGTGTTCAAAAATAAACAAAATGAGGATGGTTACGTGGTTAGAAACAAGGCTAGGATGGTAGCTCGGGGTTTTAGCGAGGTTGAGGGTTAGATTTTGATGAGACCTTCGCTCTGTTGCTAGATTAGAAGCCATTAGCATCTTGCTTGCATTCTTTGCATCTAAAGGTTTTAGGTTGCATCAAATGGATGTTAAGAGTGCCTTTCTGAATGGTTTTATAGAGGAGGAAGTGTATGTTAGACAACCCCCGGCTTTGAGGATCCCAAGCACCACGATCGTGTTTTAAGCTATCCAAAGCCTTGTATGGTCTTAAGCAAGCCCTAGAGTGCGGTATGATAGACTTAAGACCTTCTTGCTTAAGAATGATTTTGAAATGGGAAAAGTTGATAAGACTCTTTTCATTCTTAGGCATGGCAATGACTTCTGCTTGTTCAGGATATATGTTGATGATATTATCTTTGGTGGTTCCTCTAATGCTCTTGTTTCTAGTTTTTACGAGACCATGTCCGAGGAATTTGAGATGAGTATGATGGGAGAGCTCAACTACTTTACGGGGCTACAAATCAAGCGATGCAAGGAAGGATCTTCATCCATCAAGCGAAGTACACCAAGGATTTGCTCAAGCGTTTTGAGATGGGTGATTGCAAGCGATCGCCACTCCCATGGCGACATCGATTGTTTTGGATCGAGATGAGGAAGGAGAAGCCGTGGATCAGCGATACCGCATGACATGATCGGCTCCTTACAGACTGACGGCCTCAAGGCCGGACATCCACTTGTGATGCTGCCTCGTGCGAGGTTTCAGCGTCACCGAGGACTTCACATCGCCAAGCCGTTAAGCGCATTTTCGGTATTTACACTCTACCCTTGATTATGGCATTTGGTATTCTTGTTCTTCTTATTTGTCCATTCGGGGTTTTGATTCGATTTTGTGGGTGTAGGCTAGATAGGAAGAGCACATCGGCACATGTCATTTCTTAGGCACTTCTCTTGTCTCTTGGTCTTCTAGGAAGCGGTCTTACATTGCACAATCCTTCTTTGAAAATTTGAATATGTAGGCTTCTTTGCTAGTTCTTTGAGTCGATTTTGTGGATGGTCTCCACTCTTAAGGATTTTGGGTTAACTTTTGCTAGTGTTCCTCTCTTACGTGACAACACTTCGCTATTAACATTGCTAAAAACCCGATTGCAACATTCTAGGACCAAGCACATAGACATTTGCTATCACTTCCTTAGAGATCACGTTGAGAAGGGTGATATTGTCTTTGCATTTTGTGGAGTCAGAGGCTCGATTAGCGATATCCTCACCAAGCCTTTAGACCCAACAAGGTTTGCCACCTTGAGGAGTGAGTTAGGGTAATTTATCCCTATGGGTTGGTTTGAGGGAGTTGGATCTTTTCGATCTTTCCTTGTTCATTTGATCTTTTCTTGATTTTCTTTTGAACTTGTTGATCTTTTTGATCTTTTAGGCTTTTGAGCTTTTCTTGCATCTCATTGTATCATATTGCATTCATATGAAAAATCCAAAAGATGCATTGTAATATAAGCTTTTCCTTATCTTTTAAAATTGATGAAGCTTTGCTTATTACCCTTTGGAGCTTTAGTGTTTCAATTCTTGCTCAATGCCATGTCTAGTTCTTTGACTTGCTAGAATTATCATGCTTTCACATGTGTAGCTAAGTCTTTCTTTGTATGAGCTAGAACTTGAAAAACAACTTGAACTAAGAAACTAGCAATTTGTGAATTGTTTAGCGATTCTTAATTAGTGCTCCTTTTATGACATTGGCCTGTCAAAATTGCTTTGTTAGCTCTTGAATCTAGCTTTGATCATTACTTGAGCTTTTGTGTTCTTGAGAATCTAAATCTGCTCTTGTGGAAAATGAAAAATCAACTTCAAGATTGTCTTATGCTTAAATTGTGCCAAACTACTCTTACGAGGCGCATGTCAAAGACATGAACTTGGAGATAGTTTGATGATCGAACGATCTCATGGGGATTGCTTGTCAACCGACATGAACCTCAAGATTTGTCGCCTGGTAGAAGCTTAGGAAGAGTTTGTGGATGGCTCCTAGTCCGGGATCTTCTTCACTAAGATATACCTTTAATCAACTTTTGGTGAAACTTAGGATGAGTTTGTGGATGGCTCCTAGTCCGAGGATCTTGTCACTAAGTTAGACCATTAGTCAACTTCAATATTCATTGCAAATGAAAAACTGTTGAAAAATGGGCGTTTGAGAAAATTGAGCAAAATGATTCAATTCAAGACCTATTTGTCTCTTAATGTGGTCATTGTTAGCTTTTGATCTCACATTGACATTTTGACATGGCGATATCATTTTAGGATCCTGTTGATGAACTTGCTAGATTTGAAGCTTTGCTTAAAATGCTAAAATTCATTGCTTTATATTGAGCCTTCTTGCTTAGCTTTGTTATATATGTCTTATCATGATCTTGCTAGCTTCGTTAGGCTTGATATGTTGTTTGTGCAACTTTAGAAATGCTAACTTGTTCTTTTGGGTAATCTCCAAAGCTTCTTGTATTCAAAATTGAAAAATACAAAAAATTGAAGCCACTCCATTGCATTTCATGCATGCTCTATCTTATGCTTTTTCCTCATTCGCATTTGTTATCTCGGGCGAGAGGAAGGCGTGATTCCTTGATGACTCCATTGTCAAAGGGAGAAGATATTGTAAAAATGTTAAAAAGGGAGAAGTTGTTTGGGGAGAAGGTGTTTTGAAAAGGGGAGCTACTTGGAGAAAATTTGAAATTCGAGGATCATAGTGAGGGGAGTTTCTTATTTGCTTTCTTGTGATCTTATTACCTTTTACGAACTTGAAGTGCAATTCTTGGATCCTCACCATGATCAAAGGTCATATCGAACAATTGTTCTTTCATTTGGACCTTAAGTGAGATTTTGACCCGTTTCGGAAAATGAAGCTTTCTCGCCTTCTTTTCTGCCAGTATCTCACTTGTCGATTCTATTCGGAGCCAACTTGGTCATTCCCTTTGCTTGTTCTTGCATTTGGACCAAGTTGTGCCTTGAGCGAAAAACGCAGAAGTTTTTACTTTTCAAACCTCAAAATTGCATTTGTGGGAAATTGCCAATGTGTTCATCAAGGGGAGATTGTGGATATCATGGGGATATGCTCACGATCTTAATGTGATGATACAATTGGCAATAGCTCTTTGGGTTTGTCGAAGCGATCGTTTTCGGTTTTGTTGAAATCTGTTTTCAGCAAGTGTCGGGATCATCGGTAATACCGGCTGGCGGTATTACATAGCTCATGGTGTGGTTTTCGAGCGAGTGTAATTTGTGTTTTGAATTTCTCGAGGAGCGGTAGTACCGCGCTATAGTTCTTGATAGTACCGCGATGATGGAACGACGCGTGTGGCGGTATGGTTTTTCCGAACAAGTGTATTTTGGGAAGTTTTGGATTTCCTTTAGTAGCGGTAGTACTGCGCCGTTGTTGGAAGCGATACGACCGCATAGCGATAGAATCGGCCCTAACACTGCGGTAGTCCGATTTTGTCTTTGAATCTCTTTTCAATTGGAGAATTGCTTTTGGGTTAGGTCAAGTTCATGGGTGTCATGGTATATGTGTTGCATGATGCATGTTTTGACTAACGTGGGTCAAGTTGTGAAGAACTTGTTCCCGGATTCGAATTCTTTGTCTATTGATGTGCAGGTTGCTTGGAGGTCAATGACGGTCAACGGCGAGGATGATCGGGACTAAGCTTGGAAGCCGAGGTCGAAACGATCGGGATGCCGGATGAGGTCAATAGAGTCAAGCATTGCGCAAGAGGGACAAAGGTGACCGAACGGGTAGTTCGGTGCGATGGGTTCGATCAAGCGACGCGGGGGTCGGTGCAAGTGCCATGGTGGTTTCGGTGGTAGCCGGATGGGAGAGACTTGCCGAGCATGAAGAGAGCATTGGATCAACCTACGTGGCGAAGCATGGGAGGTGCTTCACGAAGATGGGACTCGGTCTTGAAAAAGATCGAGAAGGGTATTTTGGTAATTTTACCAAATCGCCTTAGTGACCTAATGCCAACGGTGGCGCAAGTCGGTCGTCAAGAAGTGGATTAGGTCAAGAGAATTGAAAACGGCGCTTTAAAATACGTGCGTGTGTGACCCGTTTGTTTTGGGCCTTAACGGAGCCCATTAGGGTTACTCTTCTAGAAGGTCTAAGCCTCCACTATAAATAGGGGTGTCTTTGGACACCACCTCAACCCTTTCATTGCATTGTAAACCCTAGTTTTGCTTTTGTGCTTAGGGAGTTGATAGTTGGAGGTTAGGGTTCTAGAGAGTTGGATTTGATTTCGTGCTCATGTATTGAGTCTTTGTCCTCCATTGATGGAGTGGCTGTAAACCAATACCATATCAAATCAATCCAAAGAAAGTTCTCTCAAAGATGAGTTCATTTGCTTTCTTTCTCTCTATTTGATGATTTTGAGTCTTTCCTTGATCTGCGAGTTTTTGGTTGGTTTCTTGCCGTGATCTAACTTCTTTGGGACATGTAGGAACCCATCTAGGATCATCTTGATCATCAATCACCCACGAGCAAGTCTCTAGATCATAGTTTCGTTTTTGACTCGTTTTTGAACCACCTTCGTTCAATCTGAAAAAGATAGGAACTTTGGCTTGGATCTCTGTGATCCTTGATTGGAATAGGTTCCTAATATCCTTAGGAAGGTGTGTTCCAAATTTGGTGGAGTTTGGCCTTATGGTTTAAAAGTTTCGATGATTTTCGATTTCGTTTTGTTTATTACGTTCATCGTCGGGGATAAAAGGTAGTACCTTTATTTTGCTGTGTAGTACCGCTGATGAGGTAATACTGCACTTACTATGATGGTAGTACCGATTCACGAAATTTCGGCACAACTTTTGGTTCTTTGTTCTGTGCTTTGGGGGTTTGATTAGGATTCAATACAAGGCTTCCGCTATACTTGTATATTGATCTTCATAGCTCTCATAGCTATTGGAGTGAAATTATTATTGGATCCAATCTAATTCGAAAAAGATTTTGAGCTCCTATTCACCCCCCCTCTAGTCGCCTTTTCGGTCCAACACAATCGCTTGAACAGGTCCATCAAGTCCTTGTTGCGGAACTGCTTGTAGAAGTTTGCACCCAAGTACCTCGTGCACCACCTGCTCTGCAGATCCGCCCACGGAAGTGGTATGCTCTCTCCATGTTGTAACTGAGTTATTGTACTCGATGAGGCTACTTATCTTAGATCTGTGTATGAGGCATACGTTTGGATGGCCCTATACAACAGAAATCCTCAAATTCTTCAAGAACCACAACCAGCTATCTGTGTTATCGCTTTCAACAAAAGAGAATGCCACGGGAAGAACTTGATTATTCCCGTCCATCACTGTTGCAGTCAGTATCTGACCCATGTACCTTCTAGTCAGGAATGAGCCATCGACGCATAAGATTAGATGGCAGTGCCGGAAAGCATTGATGCATGGACTAAAGGCGAAGAATGCTCGCTGTAGTACCTTCTTATTGGCCCACTTCCGATGTGTGGAATCTTGAATGTCGACATGAGTATCGGGATTCCAATCTTGTATGACTCAGGGTAGCCCGGGAAGGTTGTGGTAGGAGTCCTCGCACGTACCGAACCTTGATTCCAATGCCTTCTATTTTGCCCGCCACGCCTTGGCATAGTTGATTGTGTACTAAAATCTTGTCTCAATCACCCGAATGATGGACCATGGCTCAAAATCTAGATTATCTATGATCTCACCGTACATGAGGTTGGCGATGAAGCCTGATGACAGTTGACAGGTTCCTGTGGGACTGCACGGACTCAGCAATGACACATATGAGGGACGACTATAGAGCACTTCCAGTAGATGTCTCACTTAGGCTTAAATATGTGCACCCGCCAAGAGCATCTCTCTATGTCGCACTTCACGTCGTAGGATCTTAGGGTAGACTAGTCGACTCTGAATGTGCGCCGCACCGATAAAACCCAAAATTTGACTGCGTCCTGTACGGCCTTCTCGCATTTGAACATAGCTCCTTGCCTAACCTCGCTCTGGTCGTACTCCCACGACACACAGGAGCCTTCGTTGACGACGAGGTTGTCGAACTAGTATGTGTTCCACTCGGATGGAATCGCCTGCTGGTCCACATCATTCTCGTCGTCAGAACCTTCATCTTCTGACAATGCCATATAGTCCCGGTCTTCGAGATCCATCCTCTGCACTACGGCTTCCACCTCCTCACCCTCGTCAGCAAGACCACTAGCTTGCCTGACCGAAGGAGCTACTTTCGAAGAGTCTTCATCGACAGCATCATCAACTCCGGGTGCTTCAACCATTGTGTGCACCGCGCTGTGGCTGGAGTCTCCGACTTCTTTTTCGGCGTCAGCACCCCCTTCTTATTCAGCCGCAGATGGAGTAGTGTGATTGGCATATGCCTGGGCCAGAAGGACCAAATTCCACCCTCCCACCCCCACCACGCGTACATACGACTACCATGAATTTGTTCCTTTCACCTGCACTAGCTCCCAATATGTGGGTTGTGCTGCCCGGAGGCAAGGCAACTCAATGTCAGATCGTACACATCACGATCCACTTGGAATGTGCGGAACAACCACCGCATCACAGCGCCCCATGTATGCTGCTCTGGTCTTGCTAGGGGCACGGTCGCCGATCGGAAATAATGCAAATTAATCCCCTCGGGACCCTCCATAATAGTCCCCTGACCGTAGTAAATTTTAAAATTGGTGACATCGGACATATTCGACGCACTGCACTATAAAGAACGTTTCCATGATTAACCACATATCTAAAACTAGACTACCCACCGAAAAGTATTTTGTAAAACATACTACACTACGTAACCGTACATCTAAAACTATGTAATCCATTCGGTTAAAAAAAATTACCCGACAAGTAGGCAGCTGGACGGGTAGCGCTTCGCTGGCTTCTCTCCTCCCCTCTACTACTCTCTCTTCCCTCCTTCTCTCTTTTTTGAATAAAAGTGAGTCATGTACCGAATTTTAGGGTTTGAAGGGGTTTTTATAGGGTCACGCTTCCCTATCGCTATTTGGACTAGCGACTGCTACATGTCGCCATTTCAACTAGCGATAGCTACCTGTTGCCATTTCAACTAACAACAGGGAGATATCGCTAGTTGAACTGGCGACAGGACCCTAAACCCTAAACTGGTTGGTGTGTTCATGATTTTCGTAGATTATGAATGGTATAAATATGTTAGACTCGCAATAACAGTTTATGATCGTCGTATGTTGTTGTACTGCGGTGAATTTATGAAGAATTTTGTGAGGACGATTGAGGTATTAATGATTCATAAGTAGGAAGGTAAGTTATATTGCGATGCGCCAGAGAATTCACACATGGTGCACAATTTTGAACAAATGACGCAATGATAACAACACGACAGTTGATTCGACAAGAGGGGTTACATGGCACGTACGCTAACGAACCAAGGATGGCACACACATGCCTTTAGAAAATTAGAAATACATAGGATATATGGATGAAGAGGATCGACTACTGCGTGGACTGGGGCCATTTGCCCTTCCTTTTGAGCTCGGCGTTGTACTCCTCGCCGGCCGCCATTTCCCTCTTTTTCACATGCTCCCTCTCACGAGCCTCGCACTATCTATGCCTGCATGCCTCGAGATGGGTATGTCTCCTGCCAGATACGCTGGTTATGCTCTTCGGTACGACGCTCCTCCTCCCTCCTCTCGCGGTCTTTGTTGGCATCCCACTCCCTGCAGTCGAAAGTTCACTGATCGTGTGGGTGGATCTCTAAGTCGATCCACTTGCGGTAGCCACATAGCGGATCCGGGGACTACGAGTAGACGAGAAAGGTTATTCGTGCGGACTTTGAAAGAGAAATGGTAGGGGAATATACTGCTACATGTCCTTATTGGTTGCCGAGAGCAGCTCGTGTCCCAACGGCGGTTAGGATAGTCGCATGAGTAGTTCGCGTAAACCCAGTAACGCATGCCCAAGCTGAGCCGGTGCTTGGACTTGAAGAACTTGCATGTGTCACAGCACCAACAGAGGGACGGCGTCTCTCCCTCGGGCGGGTGTTAAGGCAAATGCTCGGTTGGGATGTTCTAGTAGGGGTTGCTGCTATGGGGGGGCAGCATCACTGCAGGGAGGTGGCCTCCTGGCACACTCCCTTTGTTCCTCCTGGGCCGCATACTCCCTTTGTAGTTTGTGAATCTCCTCCAAGAGCTTCTCCATCTGAGCGAGATTGTACTTATATGCCGAGCCGGCGCTGCGTATGTGGCTAAATTGTAATTCGGTTGTAGGAAAATCGCATTCGCGGGGCAGCGGCCCTGACTTGTTGGGTCACGTCACTGTGCAAAACTGACTCATTGGTCATGTCGCCACACAAAGCTCACTCGTTGGGTCACGTCACTGCGCAAACATGACTCGTTGGGTCACGTCGCTCCACAAAGCTAACTCGTCAGGTCATGTCGCTGCACAAAGCTGATTTGTGGGGTCACGTCGCTCATAAAGTCGACTCGTCGGGTCCGTCGCTGCAAAAAGTGACTTCGTCGAGATCACGTCGCTTCAACAAAAGTGGCTCGTCGGATCGCATCGCTACACAAAACTGGCTTGTTGGGTCACGTTGCTGCGCAAAGCTGACTCGTTGGGTCACGTCGTTGCACAAAGTTGACTCGTCGGGTGTGGGGTGTCCTGATGCAGAATCCCTCATGTGGTCGCGGTTTGCATGCAAAAAAGAGTTATCGAAACACGAGACTAGCATAATAATAGTTGTACAGCAATTAATATTTACATGACATGACTGATATTTGGAGGAACAAATATCTATTAGCCTTGCTCAGCGATGGTCCAAGTACATTAGAAGATCAAGCTGCCTCACTACCCGACCGACGCGAGTAGTTTGAGGTGGTGTCGCAAGGGGGGGTGGGTCCTACGTCGGTTGGGTTGGTCGGTAAGACCGTCTTGTGAAAGCCCCTACGAGAACGGGTGTTCTGTTGATCCAAGAAGAAGTCCCAAGAACTTGCCTCCTTGTGCAACAAGTAATCGTCCTCCTAAGACGGTAGTTGATCTATGAAGCATGACGTTACGCATGTAATCATGGTGAAAACCACGAAAAAGGACGTTACGCAAGCAAGCAATGTGGTCATACCTGGTGGCACGAGGGCGTGCCCCGATGACTCTGTGTACTCCAACCCCGCGTGCTAGTGAGGCTCAGGACCTGCAAAAGAAGATTGTCGTTAGTAACTAGTGGAGTTCGAAATAAAGAAGCATTACGTTACGCATGTAATCATGGCGATAACCACGAAAAAGGGCGTTACGCAAGCAAGCAAGGTGATCATACTTGGTGGCACGAAGGCGTGCCCTAGCGATTCCGCGTACTCCTGCCCCGCTTGCCGGTGGAGCACAAGACCCGCAAGAGATGATTGCCGTTAGTAACTAGTGCGGTTCGAAATAAAGAAGTGGAAGTGAATGCCTCATGCTCACCTCTGAAATGTCCAACGGTGCTCCCACCATTCATGCCCTGATGGGCGTGTGCAGCTGCAACACGCCAAGCTCAATCGGCGCCTCGCCCTCCGGATGGAGCATGGGACTGAGGCGACTACGGTGATGCACGTCAATCACCGGGTCAAGCAACTCGTAGTGGCCCGCGTTCGCCATACCTAAAAATTAAGTGCATGCGTTGTCAAAACTACGAAACATGTATAAAAACCAAATTTTCTACTTTAAAAATAATTTTCGGTGTTAACAGAATAATTACTATGCAAAAATGTAAACCAAATTTAAGCTACTCAGCAATTTAAACAAATTTGTAATACGGTCTTCCAATTTGGAGGATATTTTTAAATATTTTCCAAGTGCAAATATAAACAATAAACAAAGTTCTTTCTATTTTCCTAGTTTCCTAGTTTAAAATTAATTTTCAACATTAACATTATAATTACCATGCACAAATGGGAAGCTAAATAAAGCTGGAATTATTTTTTACATATTTGTACCTGCAAGATGACCGACCGAATATGATGCTCTGTCGATCTCTCTCCTTTGTGACGAACTAGCAGAGCTTCGCTACCTTTCTTCTTTCCCTCTCTTACTCTCTTCTATTTTTTTTGGATTTAAAATGATTTTTGGAGTAATTTCTCGGGGTTTTTATACATGGGATCTTGTCGCTAGTTGTTCAACTGGCGACAGGAAGACTGTTCACTTCTTGTCGAGCTGGACTAGCGACAGGGGGTTAACATGGTCTCTGCCGCCAGTTCAAATGGCGACAGGTGAACTGGCGACAGGGAGCCATTTTTATAAATTTTTGGGGTGGCTATTTATTGCTGTAATTATCTTTTAAAATAATAATATTTTTTTTAAAAAAATCCAGTATTCAGTGCATGTTCTATTCTATACTAAGCTTGAATGTCTTCTCCCAGCTTCGGGTCATGCATCCAAACTAGAAAACAACGGCTGAGATCCAAAATGGTCCAATCTATGGACATATGCACATGGTGCATCTTGGCTATCCAAAATGAGATTCATGGCTTAGATCGAAGCTCCCTCCCACCTGTAGCAAACTTTGCGAAAACACCACCGCCGATCGACACAACTTCTTGCTCGACTCCCCATTCCCCAGTCCTCCCATCCCCAATCTTCCTCTCGACGCTTCTTGGTCGCCCCTCCCGCCTCCTCTTCGGCCCGCCGCATCGACCTTGCGACTCCTCCCCTCGACACCATCCTCCATCCAGTCTTTGTCGCGCGCCGGATCTGACGGTGGTGATGCGCTCCGATCCTCGAGAAACCATGGAGCAAGACATCGCGTCTGCTTTCGATCGGCGGCGGTGGAGGAGGTCCGTCGCTGGCCCCGCAACTCCTTATCGCGGCATCTGTTTGACATCCTCGACCCCATCTCCAACACCATCGCCAACACCGTCTCCTACTCCCCCTCGCCGCGCCGGGCTCGGCGATGTCGGCAGCGAGGATGAGTCATATTTGTCGGCGAGGAGGCGATCTTCTCCAAGATAAATCACCGACACCGATCGCGACGACATCTTGACCTCCATTGCCACGGACGTGGCTGGAGGCGGCCAAAAACCTCGTCTGCAACTTCCGCTACCTCCGGCGATGGAGGCCTCGTCGATGTCGGCGATCTCAATCTTGACATAATGTGCAAGTTGAAGAATGGATCTATTTTGATACCAACACGACGCCAAAGGCGCTTAGATGAATCCCATTGGTGGTGGGGACCGGAGATGAGGAGATGGAAGGGCATAATTTATTGATATCACGGTGACTTGGTGACGAGTTAATGATTGCCATTTGCCATGTCATTACAGTCGATCCGTGCTCAAAAACGATGCAAAACCATGGATAATTCTGTAATAAATGGCTTAATGTATGCTATCATGTGCTTGAACATATGGTCGTGGAAAGAGTTTTTGTTAACTGTGTTGATTGGCAGGCTTTGGAAATGGTAATTGACTCTGTTGGCAAAATTGTACCCGTGTTCTTTCGTAAGACTTGAACATCAGCCTTGAATTAGTCTTGTGTTGCTGAAACATGGGACAATTTTGCACAAAAGTAGCTCTGCGTTGCATCATCAAGTCTGCAAATGTTGCCCTTTGCACCTGTCATATTGAGCAGCTCATCATAGTGGTGGTCAATGGTGACGACAAGAAGGGGAGGAAGAAGAAAGAGCTTTAGAAAAAGACGGAGAGGACAAATAAGCCAACATGGTTGAGAAAAAGGGTAAGAACAAGGGGGCATTTCCTTGTTTTCAATCCATGGTTTTGCATCGTCTTTGGAGCCTGGACTAACAGAATGACATGGCAAATGGCAATTGTTATCTGTTAGTCAAGCCGCTGCATATCAGTAAATTATGCCCTTCCATCTCCTCATCTTCGGTCCCAGTCACCAATGGGATTCATCTGAGCGGTCTTGGCGTCCGTGTTGGTATCAAAAATAGATCCAGACCTTCAACTTGCACATTATGTCAGCATTGAAATCGCTGGCACTAATGAGGCCTCCATCGTCGGGAGGTAGCGGAAGTGGCAGGTGAGGAAGGTGACGAGTTCCTCGATGCGCTCCCCGCCACGTCCGTGGCAGCAAAGCAGGAGGTCGAAGATGTCGTCGCGTCGGTGTCGGTGGCGATCTTGGAGAAGATCGCCTCCCTCGTTGGCACTCGTGACTCGTCCTCGTCGTCGACATCGTCGAACTGGCGGCGGCGGCGGTAGGAGACGGTGTTAGCGATGATGTTGGAGACGAAGTCGAGGAGCGAAGCGACGCCCGGCGCGGAGTTAATGGGGCGGCGACAGGTCCTCCTCCAAATCAACGATCGGCGCAGACATGTATGTCTTGCTCCATGGTTCCCTCAGTGACCGGAGCGGCATCACCACCGTCGTATCCGATGCGGCGATGGCGCTGGATAGAGGATAGTGCCAAGAGGAGGAGGCGCAAGGTCGACGCGGTGGGCCAAAGAGGATGCGGGCAGGGGCGACCGAGAAGCGTCAGGAAGAAGATTGGGGAATGGGAAGTCGAGCGAGAAGTTGTGTCGATCGACGGTGGCTAAGATGTACTATATGCATATGTCTATAGATTAGAACATGTGCATGTGATATGTCGCTTTCTTGGAAAGCGGAGCAAGGTTTTATATCCGTACTTGGAAAAAAACTTGCACGCCTTTGCTTCTGCCTTCTCGCCTCCGCAATGAAAATGAAGCCACTTGGCCAAGCTAGATGCCGACAGGCCATGTGTATCACTATCACTATCACCTACTACAGATACGTGTGGATGTCATCGCATCAGAGCTCGGACAGGTGGGCGGTCGCATGCCGTACGGCTGTCGCAACGACTACTTGCGCCCTGCGAGGTCACCTCACCTGTCCATGTCCAAGTCCGTCTAATAACCAAGAGCCGTGTGAATCGCAATTCGCATGTGAGCCACCTGAGTGCTCAGTCCTCTCCTTCATCACTCACACTACAGAGCCCAAAGCGAAAGTACCAATGTACAAAGATCATTAGTTTAGTCCTGTGATCCAACAGGACATAACAGCAATATCAACAGCCCGATCAAAATCATGAGTTTTATAGCGACCTTGTAAAAATAGCTTTAAAAACGAGATGAAAAAAATGACATACTAAAACGTGAAAACACGGCGAAAGAGAACAAGTGGTAAATGACCTACCGTTAACCCAATCCGTATTAAGTGCCGTGTGCAGATGATCTGTCGTGCTCTGGGTTGGTATTAGGTGGTCTCCTACGATTTGGATACGCGGCAGGTCGTCTGTCGCCAAATGACACACCACAACATATACTACTGCGCACTGGGTCCCTGCCGCGGTGTTTCTGCACAGTACAGATGTCATTTTTGCTATTCTATTTGTAAAAAGTTATTTTTGTTATTGCGCTTCAAAAACATACTAAATCGACTAAAAACTCGCCACTCACCAACCGACTACAAATCCCAGCAAGACGACGTACATGTTGAGGAACCGTCGCTGGCGAGTCCAGTCCGAACGATTACCTCGCAGACAAACTCAGAATCGTAAGAACGATGCAAGAACACAGGAACAGAATAATAGATTGAACACAGAGATATGAGGGGACTTCAGACTTCTCTTTATTGCTCTTCACAAAACGATCGATTACAATGAGAGGTCCCCTCTCCTTTATATAGGCTACTGGATGGATGAGGTGCCCACCTGGACCAGGACTTTTCTGTCCTGGGTCCGGTTTCTTAACACTCCCCATTGGGCACTCATCCGTTACGTTTATGTCTCATCAAAACTCTATAAAAACCCAGTGAGAAAATTGGAGAAAGAGTACATGACATGCGTTCCGCTGTGTTGCATGAATTGCCTCATCAAAAACCTTAGCTGAGAAACTTAGGAAAACTCGTCAAGGGAAAAAGAGTACACTCCACCTAATTTCATTTAATCTCCAGTATTTATTCTTTGGGTACTCGATCTTCATGATCAAGCTTTAATAAAAAGTTCGTGAAGGTTCTCCGCCCCGCCCCCCAATTACGCACTTCTCCAAGTCTCATCATTCCAATTCCACGTATGCATCTTTCAAAACTAGACGTTGGAAGTTAGTTAGTGAATAAATATGTAAGATTTTCACATGACTTAGTATGCAGTACTTTAATTTCGTCAACCTTTTGCAATTCATGAGCATAGAAGAACTTGTGGTTGATATGCTTTGTGAGAGAACTCTTCACATAACCCATCTGCACTTGTGCAACACAAGCTGCATTATCTTCATATATAATAGTGGGGGTTTGCATGGTATTCAATCTACATGACTACTGGATGTGGTAAATCATTCGTCGAAGCCAAGAACATTCTCGTGCAGCCTCGTACAACGCTATAATTTCTGAGTGGTTCGTCAAAGTCGATACAAAACTTTGCTTAGACGATTTCCATAAAATTGCAGTTCCACCACACAGGAATACATAGCATGTTTGCGACTTAGTCAGATCTTGGTCTCGACAGTACTTTCGGTATCTGCATAGCCAGTCATAGTTAGGTCTTGGTTCTTTCTGTAGAATAGTCCAAGATCTTTACTTTCAGCACTATACCTTGCTAGAAGGTTCTTCGCAAATCAAGATTGTCCAGGTCTAATCTGATTTGCTAAATACATTAATGCTCCAACTGCGCTCAAGTATAGGAATTCCGGTCCCAGGACTTCCTCCCCCTCTTCTTTAGGTTTGACGAGGATCTAATAATCCTCATTTTATCTTTTATCTATAATTCTTATTACGGGTAAATATGATGTCATGTGGTCCCTAGGTATACCCCTTATATTTAGAAGGGAGAAGCCTACCAAGTGGTCGTAAGTTCTTCTACGACCACCCCCATAGTCGTAAGTCGTGCTACGACTACCTTATGGTCGTAAGTTCTTCTACGATCACTATCCAGTCGTAAGTTATTCTACGACTACCCCATGGTCGTAAGCTCTTCTACGACCAGGTCAGCTACGACCACCTTATGATTAATAAAACCTACATACGAGTGGGTCCAATTGATTAAGGAATCCAAGCAGTCAACATACATTGTTATTCTGCGGAGTAATAACACGTAATACCCCATTATCTCTGACAAATAACTGTCAGGCGGCATGAAGGAGTTAACACTCCGGTGATTACTGCAAACATGCGCTCGTTACAGGACATGATGAGGCGCCTCTTCACCTGGAGAAACAGCTACTCCTTCACGACTATATAAAGGCGGCGATCAGAGAAGAAAGGGGAGAAAAAAATCAGAGAACACAGCAAGCAATCGGGAAGACATGCACTATCTTCTGTAATAGTCTTAGTCTTTTCTCCCGATTGTACAAGATACACTCAATACCATACACACACAGGAGTAAGGTTGCTATTATCCCTGGAGAAGGCCTGAACCTGTATAAAAATACCCGTGTCAATCTCTCTGCGTGATTCCATTATAGGAGACCCCCCGAATCAAACAATCTTTACGTAAGATCGGTTCTAAAACAAGCGGTTGGCGTGACCGTGGGGATCTTCGGTAATCTCTTGTCAACATACTCTTTTTTCCAAATCTCATGCACTCATGGCGGAGAATGGAGCGAGGCTTGGTTTGACTTGGCGGTCTGTGACGTCGACATGGATGCGGTTTCGATTCTGAACCGAGTATCGTCTCATCCGATGGTGTTCTTGCCTCAGAGATCTTTCTCGAGATCCGGGAGACCATGCCATCGACGGAGTTGAGGAGGATCCTTATCCCCACAACAAGACGCCCAACAGAGGAATCAATTCCCTCAAAGGACAAGGGTCAATCCGACCACAATCGGGACTACACCAAAGGGCTCACAACACGACGAGAGTTTTTCCTCCAAGTGTCCAAGTCCCCCTAAGGCGGTCCGACTTAGTAAGACAAGTTCTGGAAGCCATAATTCCAGGACTTCACCAGCATCTGGTGGTCCTCTCTCTCCGGATAACTCCAGAGAGAGCAGGATCAAGCATACTTTTCCTGCAAATTCGACCATCTCTCCACAGGTCACACCTGCGGACGAAGACGGTTATAACCCAGAGTTCCCCTTCCTGGAGGGGATTACTCCAAGTCGCCAGATGGTGTCTATCGGCTACTCCTCAAGCGGGGAGGCCTCGAGCGCAAGTGAGAATCATCAACGAGAGGTCTTCATCCTTCCCTCAGATCAAGGTCACTATTCTAGAGACCGAGCTAGGGACACTCCCCGAAGATCGCGCACTGCGTCCCCTCGTGGCAATGGCAAGGGCACCACCGGTGACGGACAGAACCAACACTTTGATGAGCGTGAGGGAAATCCTTGACATACTCTTACTCCATTGAGACAGTCTCAAGGATCTGATGTGGAAGGTCTTGAGGCTATTCGATGGAAGAAAATTGCAGCCCATAAAAATCTGCCTGGAGGCATCCAGTATCAATCAGAGGAAGCTCAAGAACTCCAGCACATCAACGACTTGCTTGAGAACCCTACTCGAGAGCTCGCCCGAGCGCCAGGCTACGACCTCTTCGTCGAAGAGATCGCACAAAGGCTTCGGACCACGATGGCAAAACTGGACACCTCGCCAATATCATTTAGGAAGTCGTAGCAATACAACTTTCTCAGCTACCAGTCGTTCGAACAATACCCCGCGTAGAGATCGGCGCAAAGACAAGTCGCATCGATCTCCTACCTGGAGAAATGTCCTTCGAACGTCAGATAATCAACAAGCCCCTCGGAGAGGTGATCGCTCACCATTCCGACATGAAAATCTGCAGCAGCAGATGGAATACGAGGAGTATTTCCCTCGTAGGACCGAGACCTACTACAGGTCGGGTCAACCTATTACTGGGTATCGTTGAATATGATCACCTGGTGATATCAACCCTTCTTTCCAACGAAAACTTAAGGACTACTACAACGGCAAAGGACCACTTCCCACTCTCGAGCAGGTAGGGCAAACAAGTGGTCGTAAGTCATCAGATGATGAGGAGGAGATGCCGTTCCGGGATCCGCAACATACTGTCGAGCACATCTACGGGGGATCGTTGGCATACGAATCAAAGTGACAGCTTAAAGCTGCCGAACGTGAGGTAAACTCAATAGATCCTCCTCTCGTCAATAAATTACCGAAGTGGTCGGAAGTCACCATCTCCTTCGAGAAGGGTGACTGCCCGATTCCTTCGACCCGACCAGGTCGATATCCGATCGTGGTCGAACCCACCATCAACAATTGTCGGGTTAATTGAGTTTTAGTTGATGGTGGCAGCTTGTTAAACATCCTGTTTACGAGTGCCCTGGACGAGATGCAAGTACCCAGGACTAAGGTAAGACCGGTACGATACTCTTTTCATGGGATCGTACCGGGGTCTTCAGCCAAACCTATTGGCCAAGTTTATCTTCCTTTAACATTTGGTTCTCCAAGTAATTTCAGGACAAAGAAAATCTCTTTTGATGTGGTCGATTTCGATACGGTATATAACGCCATACTCGGACGACCAACTTTGGCAAAATTCTTAATGGCTACTCATTACGGGTATCAATGTCTTAAGATGCCAGGTCCCAAAGGAGTAATCACAATCCATTGTGACAAGAAGATGGCGCATACCTGCGACCGTCGATCCCTCGAGATAGTTGGTCAAATACCAACTCGAGAAGAAAGTCAGCCTTCGACTAACAAGTCGAAGCCTAAAGGTGCACCAAAGCCGAATGACCAGGTCAAAGAGGTTCCTCTGGACGCAGGGAGGCCTCAAGATCGCTCACATCGGGATACTTCCGACCCCAAGTAGGAAGACGCCTCATCACCTTCCCCGAGCTAACGCAGATGTTCAAGCGTGGCGGGCATCCGACATGCCCGAGTCCCGGGGAGGTGATCGAGCATGAGCTAGCTTCGGCACGACAAAGTACCCATAAAACAAAAACTACGGAGATTTGCCCCTGATCGATGAAATGCTATTAAATCAGAATTGGATAAGCTACTTAAAGCAGGCTTTATAAGAGAAGTCGACCACCCAGAGTGGTTGGCTAACCCTGTAATGGTTAGGAAGTCGAACGGCAAATGACGTATGTTCGTAGACTTCACTGATCTTAATAAAGCTTGTCAAAAAGATGATTTTTCTTTACCTCGTATCGATCAGTTGGTTGATTCTACTACAGGTTGTGAAATGTTAAGTTTTTTATATGCATATTCTGGATACCACCAGATCAATATGTGACTAGACGATGAAGAAAAGACCGCATTCATTACACCATTTGGTATATTTTGCTATGTCAAAATGCCATTTGGTCTAAAAAATGCCGGCGCTTCTTTTCAACGCTTAATGCAATCGACTTTTTCATCTCAACTAGACCGAAACCTAGAAGTCTATGTTGATGATCTAGTCGTTAAAAGCATCAAGAGACTTAATCATATCACTGACCTACAAGAAACATTCGACAACCTCAGAAAGCACTGCTTAAAACTCAATCCTGAGAAGTGTGTGTTCGGAATCTCTTCAGGAAAATTGCTTGGATTCCTAGTATCTATACGAGGAATCGAAGCAAATCCCGAAAAGATAAAGGCCATTCTCCAAATGTGCCCTCCGACCACAAAGAAAGAAGTCCAAAAACTCACAGGGTGCATGGCGGCTTTAAGTCGTTTCATCGCACAACTAGGAGAAAAAGGACTACCTTTCTTTAAACTTTTAAGAAAACATGAAGGTTTTGAGTGGTCGAATGAGGCAAACATTGCCTTTGAGGATGTCAAGAGGTATCTTACGAGTGCTCCTATTTTGGTTTCTCCGAGGCCAGAAGAGACACTCTTAATTTACCAAGCTGCCATGCCACACGCAGTGAGCGCAGTACTGGTCGTAGAACATAAAAACGGGCCTAAGGAGCGTTACCCTCAGGTCCAAAAACTTTTATATGCCCTCCTCATGTCTTGAGTAAAGCTGCGGCATTATTTTCAAAGCGCACAAAATAGTCAGACTGTCTCGAGTTTCCCTTGGGAGCGATCCTCCAGAATAGGGAAACAGCGGGACGTATGGCAAAATGGTCAGTCGAACTTGGGGAGTTCGACCTCCATTTCGTGTCCCGAACGGCCATGAAATCCCAGATCTTGGCAGACTTTGTCGCCGAATAGACAAATCCTGAACCTGTTCAGGATCCCCAATATGATTCCCACGACCAGTGGACGATGTACCTTGACGGGTCACTTACTTTAAGTGGCTCAGGGGCTGGGGTGGTCCTACTATCTCCTACCGGAGAGATCTTAAAGTATGCCATACAATTAAACTTTCAGGCCACTAACAACGTGGCAGAATACGAAGGTTTGCTAGCTGGCATACGAGATGCGAAAGCGCTCTCGATTCACCGACTACTCGTGAGGGGAGACTCTCAACTAATCGTGAATCAAGTCGGGAAAGAGTACCAGTACTCTAACCCAACAATGTCTCGGTACTTATCGGAAGTGTGTAAGCTAGAAAAGCATTTTTTCGGTTTCGAGGCACAATTCATCCCTCGAAAGGATAATTTCCTCGCAGACCAGCTTGCTCGAATGGCTTCTTCCCGATCTGTAGTACCAAAAGGTGTCTTCTTGGAACAACTCCAAAAGCTGTCCTTGGTTCAAGAACCAGAGACACCTCCTATTGAGACGGCCTCTCTAGAATACGACGATATCTGGATGGCTCCCATCTACGAGTATCTTCAGAAGGGTTCCGTACCCGAAGATGATCCCGAGGCAGATCGCTTATCCCGAAAAGCCAAAATGTATACTTTGGTTGAAGGAGTCCTTTATAAACGAGGTACTCAAGGGGTGCTCATGCGATGCATTCCGTAGAGCGAAGGATTAACACTCCTTCACGGCATACACGATGGCATATGTGGAACTCATGCTTCCTACAGAACGCTGGTCGGTAAGGCCTTTCGACAAGGTTTCTACTGGCCAACAGCCCTGTACGATGCCAAAGAGTTGGTTAAAAAGTGTGTCCAATGCCAGTTTTATAGTAGGCAAATACAGCAACTAGCTCAAGCATTACAAACGATACCTCTGTCTTGGCCTTTTGCGACCTGGGGTCTCGATATCGTAGAACCGTTCCCCAAAGCTCCAGGAGGTTTGAGTTCCTTTTGTGGCTATTGATCGTTCACAAAATGGATCGGCGAACTCAGAATCAGGATAACAATGAAGCGAAGAAAGCGGTTCATGATGAGATACGTAATTACTCGATTTGGAGTTCCAAGTCGAATAATCACGAATAATGGTAAACAATTTTCGGCGTAAAATTTCGTGAATTTTGCGACGAGTTGGATACCAAGTTATGTTATGCTTCATTGCCCATCCCCAAAGCAATAGAGGCGTTCGAGCGTGCAAACGGCCAAATAACGCAGGGAATTAAAACCCGAGTCTTCGACTAGCTCGTCAAGCGCTCGGGGGCTTGGGTACAAGAATTACCCTCCGTATTATGGGCAGTTCGTACGACTAGTAGTCGAGCTACAGGTGAAACACCCTTTTTTCTAGTCTTCGGAGCCGAAGCCATGCTTCCTCTGGAACTAAAGATACGGTCAACATGAGTCGAAACTTTCAATGACTCCAACCAAGAACAACTTCGAGCGAATAACATCAACCTACTCGAAGAAAGGAGAAACCAGGCCTTAATTCGTTCAGCAGTCTACCAACAAGCCCTTCGCAGATATTACGATCGTAAGGTCCAACCTCGCAGCCTTGCTGTAGGTGACTTGGTATTGAGGCTCTGCCAATCCAAGTCTAATCGGAATAAACTTTCTCCCGAGTGGGAAGGTCCTTACACAGTGGTCGAAGTTACACGGCCAGGGTCAGTACAATTGGCAATGGAAGACGGCCAGGTTCTCTCAAATTTTTGGAACATCACCAGTTACGCAAGTTTTATGTGTAACAAACCATTCAGACAATAAAGCCTCAGGTTCTCTCTACCTCTATTATCTTATTTTTTAGTAGTGCTTTCATAATCTTTTGACTACATTCCAAACACCCAGTTTTCTTTACACTGGTCGAAAGGCAGGTAACATCACCTAGTCAAAGTCTCTCCTCTCTGCACGTGGTCCTACCCGCTAGAAGGAGCTTCCTAGAGTCGACTCGTTACTCACTTTTGCTGCCAATACAAAAAGCTCGGGTTCTATTTGGTCGAAATATTCTTAAAGCCAACTCTTTTCCACCTTAGTTTATTTCTTCAGTTATTTTGAAAAATACTCTAAGTAGAGTGCACTTTCTTAGATTTATTCTACCGCTTTTGGTGTACTCGTTCCGCCCCAACTGGTCGGAGGAAGAAACACATCTAGTCGAAGTCTCTCCTCTCTGCACGTGGTCCTGCCCACTAGAAGGAACTTCCTAGCATTGTCTAGTTTCCTACTTTTGCTACCAGGACAGACCTATCGAGTCCACCAAAGAAGGACGAACGAATTTTTTAAACTCCTCTAGACGTTTGCCTAATTCAAGTTGCCGTTCTCGATTTAATTAATCTGATCGGAGATGGTAATATCACCTAGTCGAAGCCTTTCCTCTCTGCACGTGGTCCTGCCCATTAGATGGTAATATCACTTTCTAGGGTCGATTCATTACTACTCTTTTGACCAGTGCATGACAATCGTGATAAAAAAAACTACAAGTTAATCAAACCTCTCTATTTTCAGAAACCCTTTTAACACTATTTACTTAGTTTATCTAAATAAACTAAGCAAATAGTCGGGGGCTAGGATAAAGTTATTAATTTGACTTCAATTTTTAGTCTTTTGTTCGTCAATTATCTTTTGAGTTACTAACTACTCGACAAGATAATTTGCAGGAAACAAGATGGATTATATATTACATCAGCAAAAGCTTGTTTTCACAGGTTTTTCTTACAAACTACTCTGAAGAAGGAGATCCCAGTTGCATCTCCTCCGAGACCTTCCTGCCGACTGGCTGCATTTCTTCAATCAAACGACTTGCTTCTGCCTCAGGGCAGTCGAAGTCGGCGTCGATTGGTTGCACATTAAGGCTGTGGTCATGAGCTTTAAGTTTTGCCAATACATAACTTATTGCACCTTCGATCGCCTCCTTTATCAAGTCAGCTTGGTTGGTCTTCAGGGTGGTCACCAGTTCTTGCAAAGTCCCGACTTGTTCCCTAATAGTACTTATGTGAGCAGCTATCGTGTCTTCTGGAGGAGTTTTTCCCTCACCACGCAGCTCACCAAGTATATTGTTCAGGAGCATGATGTTGTCTTGAAGATTAATCTTCGTCGACTTCATCTCCTATTGGTTAAGAGTCGAAGCCTTACGGAGTTGTTCATTCTCGACTACTTACTCTGAAAGGGGTAAGACTAGTCAAGCAAAAATAATTCCTAGAAGAGGAAAGAACTAGTTTACAGGTAAAGAATTCCCTACCTGCTAGTCGAGAATCTAACTTCTCAATTTCCTTATTATGGGAAGCAATGGTCTCAGCATGTCGCTTCTCCCATAATTTGATGTCCTTTGCGTTTTCTCTGGCGATGTGGAGGGTCTCGTTAAGGATCATGGTTTTTCTTGATCCCTAGTTGCGCGCCTTCCCAGCTCGAGCTCAATTTCTAAAAAGAAATGAGAGTTAGAATAAGAAAATAACTCGTGAAGGACTACAGGTAAAGAATTGCTTACCTGCTTGTCGAGATCTCAGCCTTTCAATCTCTTGATCTTCATCTTTGGCGATACGAGAAATCTCATGAACGACCAAAGTTTTATCTTTAACTTCGATTTGGAGCCTTCTCATTTCGTCCTCTTTTTCTGAAAAGAAGTAAGAGTTAAAAAGGTAAAGATCGACAACATAAGCAGTCTTAAGTTCAGCACTTACTGTTTATCTCTCCCTGCAATTTTTGAGCTGCAGAGTTATCCTCCTGAAGCTTCTTCAAGAGGTCTTCTTTCTCTTCCTTTAGGTTTTTCATCTCGTCTTTTTCATAATCGAGTGAGTCAGCCAAGGTCTTTTCGTCACTATTTAACCTATAAAGGTTAAAAGTAGACATGAGCACTATCTAACTGGTCGTAAGTCTTTCTACAACTAGCACCTAGTCGTGAGTTTTTCCACGACAAACCCCATAAGCACTATATAAGTGGTCAAATAAAAAACGACTACGAATAACAGTGACTTACCACCTCTCTGCCTGTTCACATAGTTCCGCTTTTTCTTGTCGTAGCTCTACAAGTTGTCGGTGATATTCACCAATAGTGGCAATTTGTTCTAGAGCTTTCTGCAAAAAGAAAGACAGTAAGAAGCAAGGGAAGGCCGCACATATAAGTATCCTTAAATACTTACATTCATGGTCATCCGAGCAAACATCGAGAAAACCATCGTTGGACTCTTTAGCTTATCTATCTTCACGATTTGATCCCACCAAACCTTCTCAAGACGCTCGTTGTCAAAAATTTCCCCTCTGTTGGGAATATCTTTGGGATGAGGACTCGTCGCGAGATCTAAGCGAAGACCCCACGATGGAAGCAGGCCAAAGAAATCGAGCGAAGTTGAAGTACTCCTCGTCTTCTGATTCTGTAACTGCAGCTTCTATTTGGAAACCGGGAGGTACGTCTGCAACGACTTCCTTCCCGGCACAATGGTTAGATACATCACCACCCTGGCCAGAGGCTTCTACCGCTGCCTCTGCTGTCCCCACGACCACCTCAGCGGTCGTAGCAACTACCTCAGTGGTTGTAGCAACCACTTCAGAAGCCACGACTTCCTTCGCCACTCGAGCAGTGGGTGATCCTTCGACCACTCCTGCTGTCATCTCTCCATCCGCTGGAGAAGTGACAATAGGCTTCTGAATAGAAGCATCCTCGGGGGCTGAAGGAGTCGGGCTAAGAGCAACAAAAGGAAAGCACGTTAAGTTGTGAAATGCAAAAAGGTAAATGTTGTTCTTACACTTTAGTCTTTCTCACATACCTCTGTACTCTGGACTTAACCAGGAACTTATGAGTCACCTTCCCACCGGAAGATTTCTTCGACTCCTTTTCTACGACCACGTCTGGTCGGAGTTCAAGTTGAAGGATAGGCTCGGCCACGACCACGTCTGGTCGTGGATTTTGAACAGGAGCCACCTCTCTGATCTCCTGACTTTCCGGATGGCCGAGATCAGTCTCGACCACTCCGAGATCGGCGCTTCCCTCGACCACAGGCTCTGCTGGAGCAGCATTGTCCTTCACAAAAGACATAAAGTCCTTCCAGTTCTCCTTTTCTAGTCGCTTAACAAAACTAGGAGAGGCAGAAACTGCGAAAGTTTTCTTGTCATAATAGAAGGGTACCTTGGCCTTGCGGGCTTTGCGCTTAAGAGGTTCGGTTGCTTCGACCTCTTCAGCTTCAGCTGCTTCAACCTCCCTGGCTTCAGCTGCAGCCGTATCTGCTGCAGATTTTGCAGAAGATCTGGTCGAAATAAAAGAACTTGAGCTTGCCTCTCCCTTGTCGGCGACTTTCACGAATCGACGCTTCTTAGATGGAGAAGCTGGACTTTTTTCCGTTGTCATCCCTGCGCCGATGGTTATCAGTTCGACGTCTTGGTCGTCCTGACAATTTTCCATGCCTACTTTCTGTAAGAAAAACTGAAAAGAATTACAGACCAGTTGTAAGATTTTCTACGACCAGTATCCAGTCGTAAGTTTTTCTACGATATTTCCTCGATCGTAAGGTTTTCTACGATCACTACCAAGTCGTAAGTTTTTCTACGACAAACAACTAGTCGTAAGTCTTTCTATGACTCTAAAGTCCTAAGGATAAAATCAACCCTTGATTACCTTTAGGCGCTCCATCTTCTCTTCTGCGGATAAAACCGTAAGGATTTGAGGAACCGCCACTCCAGGTGGCGGAGATTTCTCACAAACAAGTTTGACCCGAACGTCGATCTCTGCTTGTAAAAGATCTGTGCAAACAGATAAGACATTCATTAGACCACTTTGATAAAGACCAAACCGAGAGCTAAGTCAAAGATTCACTTACTCTCCTCATAGTCCCTGGTCGGCTCTTTTGGCCCCGTGTACCTCCACATAGGATGTACTCGTTTCTTCAAAGGGCTAATTCGACGTGTGATGAAATCCTTCACCACATACCATCTGGTCAGTCCCTCCTCTTTCAAGTCCTTGATGGCTTGGATGTAGGGAGCAATCCGACCAAGATCCCTGAGAGTCGAATCCCAGGAAGAAATCTTCTTGGCAGCCTTCCTCGCGAAAGTAAGGCTGTCATCTTGGGTGGTTTTCCAGTAAAACCACCTCTTCTTCCATCTCGGCCACGAAGACCGGGTAAACATCTGAATATACTCCTTTGACTTTCTGTCATGGAGTTTCAGACCACAACTCCCAACAATCCCAGATTGTCGAGCCATTCCATAAAAATATTGAAAGAGCTTGAGGTCTGCTGGAATTCCCAAGTATGCCTCACACAAATACACGAATACACTTAGCATTGTGATGGAATTAGGACCGAGGTTCATTAATTCCACCCCAAAGTGCTCGAGTACGAGTGTGAGAAAAGGGTGAGCAGGCAATCGAAGGCCACACTCACAATATGCCTGGAAGACGGGGATTTGCCCAATCTCCCCTAACGGCCAATGCTGCCCAACCGCAGCAATCCACTTCACAAGAACCTTCTTTGGAATCTTCCTGGCGTCGACCAAGGCTTGAATCTTCACTGCGTCCATCTCCGACTCGGCCTACTCAGAAACTGTTCCGGCCATCTCTCTCAGAGAGGGGAGGTTTTGGATTAAGGAAGATCTTAGGAGAAAGCACAATTGGATTGGTGGCAGAGAAGGCAAGAACTCGATGAACAGCGGTAGCGATTTGGGGAAAAGTAGAAACCCAAGTCTCACCCCCCGGTAAGTATTTATAACCATATGCCTGGGTTGAAAGTGTGGAAACCCAACGGTTGCCACCGTTTCGGGAACCGCTCCAACAGACAGACATATAAGAGTCGATTGCAATTCTCTAAGTTTGTCTGCCCAAGAAAATCAGGTTCGTTTTTACACCTCAAGCAAAATTACTTTCTTAGCCAAGCCTTTATGGCCAAATGAAATATCAATCGGAAATGTTTTACTTCCGATCACCATACTACGACTATTTGATAGTCGTAAGTAACCTTCTTGACCAAGTATATTCCTGGTCAAAGTGATGTAGAAATGTCGAAGAGTTTTTCCTTCGACCATCTCTCCACGACCCTCTCGTGGTCATAAGACCATCTACGACTCCTTTACTAAGTAAGTTACTTTCACTTGAAGCTGGGGGGCTAGATGACAAGGATCTAATAATCCTCATTTTATCTTTTATCTATAATTCTTATTACGGGTAAATATGATGTCATGTGGTCCCTAGGTATACCCCTTATATTTACAAGGGAGAAACCTACTAGGTGGTCATAAGTTCTTCTACGATCACTATCCAGTCGTAAGTTATTCTACGACTACCCCATGGTCGTAAGCTCTTCTACGACCACCTTATGATCGATAAAACCTACATACGAGTGAGTCCAATTGATTAAGGAATCCAAGCAGTCAACATACGCTATTATTCTACGGAGTAATAGCACGTAATACTCCATTATCTCTGACAAATAATTGCCAGGTGGCATGAAGGAGTTAACATGCGCTCGTTACAGGACATGATGAGGCGCATCTTTACCTGGAGAAACGGCTACTCCTTCACGACTATATAAAGGCAGCGATCAGAGAAGAAAGGGGAGAAAAAAATCGGAGAATACAACAAGCAATCGGGAAGACAGGCACTATCTTCTATAATAGTCTTAGTCTTTTCTCTCGATTGTATAAGATACACTCAATACCATACACACACAGGAGTTGGGTTGTTATTCTCCCCGGAGAAGGCCTGAACCTGTATAAAAATACCCGTGTCAATCTCTCTGCGTGATTCCATTATAGGAGACCCCCCGAATCAAACAATCTTTAAGTAAGATCGGTTCTAAAACACCGACAAGGTTTGAACGGGTCCTTGTCTCGCTGCAAGGATCTCCCGACCATCGGCACTTTCGAAGGGTATGCCTTTTTTAAATCCGAACCTTTCTAACACTTTCTAAGTGTATGTTGATTGATGTACTAAAATCCCTTCAGGGGTATGCTCAAGCTGCAAGCCTAAGCAATATTTGGTTTTACCCAAATCATTAATTTCGAACTCTGACTCCAGGTAAGAGATTAGTTTCTTAATATCTTCCAGAGCCCCGATGATATTCAAATCATCTACATATACCGAGATTATACAAAATCCATCCTGGGATCTTTGTATAAATACACAGGGACAATCCTCATTGTTCGTGTAGCCTTTCTTGCAGAGAAAGTCGCTTAAGCGATTATACCACATTCTACCTAATTGCTTCAGTCTATACAGTGACTTTCTGAGTTACACACTGTACAGATTTCTATTTCGCTCTGTCTTGGTTTGGGACAGGGATACTTTTAGGTACCTTCATGTAAATGTCCGAATCCAAGTTTCCATAAAGGTATGCAGTTACCACATCCATCAATTTCATTTCTAAATTCAGGTTTACTGCCATTGAGATTAAATATCTAAAGGTAGTTCCGTCCATGACCAGGGAATAAGTTTCTTCATAATCAACTCCTGGTCATTGAGTGAAACCTTGTGAAACAAGCCTTGCTTTATGTCTTACAACTTCATTATTTTTATTTCTCTTTCGAACAAATACCCACTTATGCCCTACAGGGTTCACATGGGGAGGCGTGCTACTTATAGGCCCAAACACCTGTCTTTTATTAAGAGATAATAATTCTGCTTCTATTGCCTCCTTCCAATCTTTCCAATCTGATGTTTTCTTACATTCAGCGAGCGATGCAGGCTCTGGATCAAGATCGATTATTATGGCAATTTTCTTTGCAAAATAAATATCGATATTGGCTGTTGTTCTATCCATAGATTCTCCCGTAGTCATATAATTTATAGTTATTTCTTCATGAGGCGGTTCTACTAATGCTTCTACTCGCTCACCACTGCTTCCAATTGCGGGGGCAAGTCCCTTTAGTTTTTCAACTCCAATGTATGCGCACACATCCATGTTGATGTCTCCCTCCGTGCGAATATTCAAATCCGATATGCCTTTTACTAAAGGTTTCATACTGGTGCCAAGTCTCAACTGGCTCCCCTTCTTATTCTGGGGAGCTTCAGTGATCGCTGTATCAAGTCCTTTTTATCCTTTTTCGTCAGGCGTCCCTAGTTACTTGGGATTTGAGGAGTTGGACTTCTTGTCCTTTTATTCTGAGGCCTCTGGATGGGATTAGGGATACCTTTAATTTTCTTTGGTATTTCAACCCTCTCCGGTGCATTGCGTGCAAGCACATACGACTTGGTCACGCTCTTCAAATCACTAAAGTGGTCAGGCAGTTGATTCGCTAAAGCTTGCAGATCAATTATCTTCTGGACTTCTCTATTTGCTTCACTAGTGCGCGGGTCATGTGCATGGATTCCCGTGGCTTGCCATATTATTTCCCGACATTCTTCATCAAGAGGTTGATTTCCTCCCCCCTAATGACGGGAAACTATCTTCATCAAATATGCTATCAGCGAAGCGGGCTGTATGCAAATCTCTAGTCATAGGGTCCAGATACTTGATTATGGATGTTATCTCATAACCAATGTATATCCCGGACTTTCGGAGAGATCCCATTACAGTTCGCTGCGGTGGTGGTATATGTACATAAACCTTGCAACCAAACCTGTGGAGATGAGAGCTTTTTGGTGCTGACCCTTGCGCTAGTTACATAGATGAATTGATGCTATATGTCGACAGTCTAAAATTGATGAGAGTTGCTGCGTGCAGGACTGCGTGTCCCCAACATGTAGTTGGTAAATTACAATTCTGCAAAAGCGGTCGGGCAATAAATTTAATTCTTTTAATTAATGCCTCTGCTAGTCCATTCTGGGTATGGACATGCGATACCGAATGCTTAACGGTAATTCCCATTGCCATGCAATAATCATCAAATGCCTTTGAAATAAATTCTCCAGCGTTGTCCATTCTGATGGACTTCACATGATGACCAGGGAAATTATTCTTAATTTTAATTATCTGCAAGATCAGCTTTGCAAAAGCGTGGTTTCATAGACAATAAGCATGCATACGACCATTTCGAGAAAGCATCGATGAGCACCATGAAGTACCTAAATAGCCCTGATAGCCTGATAGAGGCTGTATAGGACCACAAATGTCTCCCTGGATACGGTCCAGGAAAGCAGGGATTTCATCTTTCACTTTCAAAGTAGGAGGTCTAGTAATTAATTTCCTAGTGGCACATGCGGGGTACACAAAATCTTCTTAATTCGAGAAATTCTTTACATTAATATTATGTCTCTGAGAATTGGTATTTATATTTCTCATCATCCTAAGACCAGGGTGGCATAATCTATCATACCAGAGACAAAAAAGTTCAGAGCTTCTAAAAGTGGTTTTCAGGACAGTATAGGCTGCAGGTGCCTTTATGTTAGTGTAGTATAGCCCAGATTCATATGAAGGAAGTCGTTCTAATACCCTTTTTTTTCATGTTCTTCACGTTTTGTAATGAGCAGGTATTCCTTACCATACTCTTCTTCAGTCTCTACATGGAGATCTTTAGCGCGAATATCCTTAAAGCTCAAGAGAGTTCTAGTTGATTCTGGGTACAACAAGGCTTCTTCAATGTCCAATGTTGTGCCCATCGAGAGTATAATTGTGGCTCTTCCTGAGCCTATTATATAAGTATCACTTCCTGCGATTGTCGTAAGACTACCAGCATTCTTGCTGACCGACTGGGAAAATTTCTTCTCTCTCAATATGGTATTCATTGTGCCGCTATCCGCTAAGCACACTTCCTCCATAGGGCACCACACGCATTCTGATATATAAAGTATGTATTAATATGGGGTAGGAAGCAATCCACACATAAATAAAATACTCCAAAATAGAACATAACTTGCTATTATTAATACGGGAAAAGTCTTGCAGGATGCATTATAAGAATGTAATTATTTGCTCTCCTAGAGCTTACAACCATTATTCAATAATTCAAAGTTCTATTACAACCATGAACTGCAAATGACTATAAAAATCTAAGTGCAATGCGTGCACTAGATCGAATCAGTGAAGTATGAAGAAACTTCTGACTGAATCTGCTCCATATCTATCTTTTCTTCTTCGGCAACTACAGCTGCTGCCGCTGCAATGTCCAAAGAGGGTGTGATGGGGGCTGCTTCTAGGCTGTCCACATCCATGGGTGCAACCAATGAGTGTGGATCCTCTGTGCCTGCAATGGCGAGGTGTACCTCATGCTGTGCTTTGCCTTTCTTCTTAGCCTTGAAAGCATCAATCACGTGCTGTGGCTCATGGCAGACACGTGACCAATGTCCCCAAGTGCCACATTTGTAGCAACTTAGGTCCTGCTGACCATAGAGCTTCTCATCACGCTTATTTTCTCCGCCCTTCTTGGCTTGAGCATTCTGCTTAGTCTTGCGACCCTTACCCTTCTTGCCTCTTTCTTTTGAGTGAGGCTTCCTCACCTTGCAGCTGTTAGTGTTGACTTCATGGCCAACTTTGCTACTAGGCGGCTGTGAGATGTAGTTCTTCCTTAGAACCTCATCTTGAGTTTCCGCAACTTGCATAATGTCAATCAGTTCGGCATACTCCTTGTAGCCATCTTGAAGGTAGTTGCGTGCGGATTGCACCGCATTCGGGTGAAAGATAGAGAGGGTTTTCTCAATCTTTTCCTCGTCCGTGATTGCCTTACTACAAAGCTGAAGATTGGTACAAATTCTGTGCAAAGCAGAGTTGTACTCCCCCACTGTCTTATAGTTTGCAAAACGTAGTCGATTCTATTCTTGCTCTGCACGAGGAAGGATGGTGTACTTCAGCTTCTCGAACTACTTCTTCAGGGCGGTCCATAAAGCTAGTGCATTCTTCTCCGCCATATACTCATTTTTTGAGCGTTAGGCTGAGATGGTGTCTGAGAAAATGAAGTGCTTGATCATTCTCCTCAGCGGTTGGAATGACATCCTTCAAGGTGCCAAGTACGATAGCAACACAGAGCTTCTTGGCTCCAAGTGCGATCTCGACATCTGATGCCCAAGTCAAGTAATTTTGGCCATGCTGGGCCAGCTTCTCGAACTCTCAGTTCATAATACCAGTCATCTGCATATTCATGCAAAAGGTGCATAAGATTACTGCTGGTAACTTGCATAAAATGGTTGCAAATATTCTCATAATGTTCCCGTATTATTCTCTGCATCTTTCATGATTTACTACTATTTTCGGTGATTAAAAGCAATATAAATAATCACAGATAATCAAAAACAGTAAATACAAAAAATAAACTGCATAGAAATAACAATAACAAAGTAAAACTTGCTTCAAATGCAAAATTGGTTCAAAAATCGAATTCCCGAGGCCCTTTTCTGCTGGAAAATAATTTTTTGGCGAATTTTACAATTTTCAGGTGTTAAAACACATAATTTCAGTTCAGAAA